>CM066328.1:66651150-67251150 GCA_033807585.1 Hydrophis major | reverse complement strand
GAATTGCAATCGGGTACATTTAAAAGCACCTCTGTGCATTACTATCGTTTGAGCTTGGGCTGTTTTATCGTCCACGGGCAATTGTTGATAGGCTTGAGCTAAATCTAACTTAGCAAAAACCTTTCCACCTCCCAGAGAATGAAGGAGGTGCTGCACCACCGGCACTGGATACGCGTTCTGCTGGAGGGCGTGGTTTAGAGTGGCCTGGTAGTCCCCACAGATTCAGATTGACCCATCTGGTTTAATGGGGGTTACAATAGGAGTTTCCCATGGGGAATGATCAATGGGTTGCAGTACCCCTTGTTTAATTAGTTTGTCAAGTTGTTCATCTATCTTGGCCTTAAGGGTGAACGGAACTCGACGGGGCTTTAAACGGATCGGGGCGACCTTAGGGTCGAGGCTGAATGAAATTGGGGTCCCCTTATACTCGCCCAGACGATCTGCGAAGACATCGCTGAATTCAGACATAAGATCCTCCTCCCACTCGCAATCACTGACTCAGTTCACGCCAGCTACTTCGATGCCGAGTGGTACAAACCATTGGAGGCCCAACAAACTAGGCCTGTCCCTATCGATGATCGTTAGAGGTAAGTATGCCGTATGCTTTTTAAACGAGACGCGGACTTGACAAGACCCGACCACAGGGATCCGATTCCCTTGGTAATCTTTAAGGATAAGGCGTTGCATTCGAAGGTCTTGGTGTTGGATGGTAGGAATGAGCTGCTTTAATGTCTTCCACGACACCATCGAGAAGGATGATCCCGAATCGACCTCCATGTGGCAGGGTTGGTTCTTTATGGCTACTGTAACTCGAATCTTCTTAGCGTCCATGGCTGAGGCGTGACCTATAGTGATAGCATGGTGAGCCTCTTCTTTCTGCAATGCTCGATATCTGTAGGAGTGGTTTGCTGGGTCTCGCCTTACAGGATGGTTTCCTGCCGATTGGCGAAAGTTGGTTCCCTTTGAGGCCGGGCTTGGTCCCGGTAAACTGCGACAGATTCGACCGATGTGGCCTCGTTTCCCACACTCATGGCAGAGTGCGTTACGGAATTTGCAGTCTGCCCTGGGATGGTTTGCCCAGCAGCCAGCGCAAGAGCGTGAGGTTTTAGGACGAGGGTCCCGGTCGGACCGCAGTCAATGGACCCCTTCTTCGTCGCTGTCTGATGACGAAGAAAGGTCCTCGTAGTGCGTTGTCGCCAACTGCCCTTCTGAGCTGGGTGAGATGTCGCCTGTCGGTGGGGTTGTTGGGTTTCAGCTTTGCCGTAGCTGTGCCGTGGATGTTTTGGTCGTCTCAGCGGCAGTGGCTTCGGCGATGGCGTCAACAAGGCCGATGTCGCCCTTTCGCCATCAGCTTGCTCTGCACGTTTAGTGCATCTAATCCCAGAATTAGGCAGTCTCTCAATGCTTCATCTAAGTCTGCGAACTCGCAGAGGCCTCCCAAGTGTCGGAGGTCTGCCACGAAGTCAGCCACACTCTCTCCTTTTCGTTGGCTTCGTTGATAGAACTCGTGGCGTCTCACGAGTGTGGGTACGGTTGGCGCGTAATGGTCTCTCAGGAGAGGTTCGAGGTCGTCCCAGCTTATTGCTTTCACTTCTCGAGGCTTCGCGAGTGCTTTTGCCATTTTAAAGACAGCCGGGCCGCAGTACGTCAGGAACAGCGCCCGCTTCTTGGCTGGTGTGGCGTCCTTCAGGTTGTTCATTTCGAGGAACATCTGAAAGCGATCCATGTAGGATTCCCAATCCTCTTGGTTTGGATCGAATGGAGCGGGTGGTACGATGCCGTTGGACATGGCTTCTGTTGGTGGCGCCGTTTTTTACACGTGCTCTGTTTTTCTTCCAAGTTCCTTAAGATCAGATGTCTCCAAATCCCATCCTCGTCGCCATTGTTATAGATTCAGGCATGGGTAGAATGAATGGAGACAATCTTAGTTAGTGAACTTTCAACTCTTTATTGCATAGTGACTTCTAACTTGTATAACAACAACTCTGCCTTATATAGGCAATTCTAATGTGAAATAACCAATAGGGAGCTGTAAAACGCTAGCTCCAGAACCAATAAGAGTCCTTCGTTAAGGGCCAATCAGATTCTCAGAACCCAACCAATCCGATCTAGCCGCTTAACACCCAATCAGAAGTGCAGGGCCAGAACCCTGCACTTTACCCCAAGCTTGCCTTTATTCAACTATTTACATACATAACACACTCAAAGGCTATATGTGGCCCCAGATTGAATTGACTACACTCAATCTATGTTTTCTCAGATCTGTTCTGTCCATTTAAAGAAAAGAGCAACCCCAAATCTACATACTACAGTCACTACAAGGTTCTAGACTAAGGAGAAAAGCAATAAATCTAGACTAAGGAGAAAAGTAATAAATTCCAGAAATTACTTTTTCCCCCCTCTTGGTCTTTCAGTAATTGCAATATGATGAAACGTCTTTCTAGTATTTTTAAAAGTTCAGTTAAAGTGAATCTTTTGGATTTAAGCTTCGAAAATTTTATCTGTTCATTCTTTTTCAATTTCATTATATTCTGGGTTTCTGTTGATCTTTTATTTGATTCTTCTAGAGACCTCAAGTGTTGCAGAGCTGGCATATAAAATGATTTTCTTATGTGTTTAAAATCATTACCAAGTCCAGTCATTTATCATTATGTACCAAAAATATGACAGAGATATATTCAATACTTGTTGAAAAGGTTCTGTTAAAAATTGATCATACTTAAATACTCTTTAAAGGAAGCATCGCCATGAGAGTTCTGCTTGAGAATAACTATGACAATAATTATTTGGAGAGAAAAGTAAATCAGACCTTAAGCTTGTACCTTTCTCTACCAATCATGCAATTAACTAAATTCCCACAATTGATTTTTTTTTTAAAGACAACTTTGCCTTTGGAATGTTTGGTAATATGCTGTTTGCATTTGTATTTATTTGCAGAGTTCCAGGCAATTAATATGTGTCTTTATCACTGAGACAAAAAGCAAAGCAACAACTGACAGACACTGCAATGTTGCAGTAATTAATTTGAAATAAGGTTGATTTGTTCTACTGCTGCCTTCCCCCAAGCCATTATCTAGAAGCTGCTAAAATCCAGCAACCTAGAGGAAAGCCACCTGTTGCATACATTACACCATATTAAAGTGCAATGAATAATTCAACATGAGTATTCTCCTCCAAAAGCACTGTATCTCACCACCGACATTTTCACCCTATGTACAATCCTTCAAAAGGAGGAGATAAGGCTTGATTTGTTGAGTATAAACTCAAAAATCCCCAAAGACTTACTGGTCTACCTGCATTATTTGATTTGAGCTGGCAATTAAATAATTTCTTGAAGAATGTGCATCTCGTTGACAAGGCAATTCTATGAGCCCTCTGAAACTGTTATGCCAGCACTTAATCAAAAGGAAAAAGAGGATCACCACAGCCTAGTGCAAGTTAAAAAAAAAGACATCTCAACAGGATGCCATACGTTATGAGAAAATTTAATAAAAATGATTCATTTTAGTAGAAACCTTCCACAGGGATGGTTTGAAAGCATAACAAACCATAATTCATTCAAACATAATTTAGTCATTTGGATATACCTGAGTAGTTATTTAGCTCTCTTAGCAGATAATCCAAAGCATGGAAAGGTAGCATAGCAACAATCAGGGCCATTATCACAGAATCCCCACAAACCCATTCACCACCTTAGGGATAGAAGGTGAACCTTTATTTTCCTCACACGCATACAATTGTTATGAAATAGCTTGACTAAAGACTAGTTACCTGAACACCTTGTCTTATTCTCCTTTTGAATGTACAGTAAATGCAGGAACCTGGGCAGTGGCTAGGAAAAGAATAATGCCATATAACATTATATGTTATACAGTTATATCATGTAGATAGAAAAAGGTATTGCTAGCTGACAATTGCCTCCTCCTTTCCCACACTTGTTTTTCAGGAGTTGCAAAGGGAAAACACACAGTTACTCCCTGGAATCAATTGTTATTTAATCTCTCCTCTCTAATTTAGCAGCTATTCTACCCAATCATGATTTAAATTGAAAGTTCTAAAAAATGCTTTTTTTCTTATTGTTCCCAAATCCTGTTTACCTTCCATATTTCTTTAAGCTGCATGTCTTAAGATAGAGTATAAGCCCCAACAACAACAACATGCGTGTGAAATTCAGTTATGTATCACAGAAATTTGGTATGGTACCGTAGAAGAGAAACATGTTCTGAAGTGGATGTTAAATATGCAGTCCGTTGAACTATCCTACCCACATTTCATTTCTACTTTTTAAAAATCCTATGTCACACTGTGAATTGAAGTCCCAAAAGAGATAATGGTGTCGGAGTTCTTTGAAGTCAAAGTAAATAAATAGTTTGTGTAATAAGTCTCCAGATGTTTTCATTTTCAAAATAAGAGAATATGCAGCATCTTTTGCCAATCAAATCTGTACTGGAGTTTCATCTCCAGACAGTTGGAGGTTTTAACATCTTTTTTCAATTCCAAAGCACCAATTAGTCACACCTGCTTTCAGTAGCATCATCTCACTTGAATTTGCCAAGGCCAAAGAGGAAAAGTTAATCTTATCTTGTCCTTTGAATGCTTCATGCTTTGCTGTGCTCCTGCCAAAGATGAGACCATCCCAAGATTAAGGAGTATTGAAACTGAGAAACTCCATCCCATTCTCTGTAGATGATAATACCAAGGATAGGGCAAAGCAGGGTACAATCTTTACAGTAAATGTTTGTTTAATTCTGTGCTGCATACTCAACCATTACATGGGAACATCACATTCTATTTACCAATGCATCAAAGGGAAAAATGTACACACTCTTATCCAATTCTTCTTTGCCAACTTCCAGTGAAACTATCATTGCTACAGAAACCCAGACTCACACAGATGTACACACAGAGAGAGGGGAGGGAGGGAGAGAGAGAGAGAGTGGCCACTATTAATGTCTATTAGTAAAGGCATTGGAAAGAATTCCAACAGCCATTTGTGCTTTCACCACCTTCTTTTCTTATGATGTTGCCAAGCATTTTATGCCACATAAAGAGCAATTTTCATATTGTGTACCAAACTGGAAACTGTACCCCAATCATGAAAGAGAGTACCACAAAAGATAATTATTAACAACTCTTGATCTAAATATTCATGAGAATAAACACTTTTACATTCCTTTTCTACCATTTTCCTTTCCTTGAATATTGCAATAGTACATAGGCCTAGCAACTATGCTAATAAAACAATCACCTTAACTCCAGTTGCTGAAGGAACCAATTTATTTATTTAGAAACTAAGAATTAAGATACTGGTAGTCTTGAAAAATGTCAGTTGCTTTTAAAATTAAACATTGATTGCTTTGGTTGATCATCTTTTTAAGTCTTAGGAGAGAGGAGAGCACACGCACCTGGGTTTTTTTTTGGGGGGGGGGGGATGTCCTTAGGCACCATTAAACACATCCTGCAAAGGTAGGCATTCTGACTGTTTTTTTAGTGGCCATTTCAGTCATTGCTAGTATGGGAGTTGAAACTGAACTGGTGATTGCTCTCTTGTAGTATGCTGGTCATTTCTTCCATCCTCTCTCATCCTATGAAATCACTGGAAGATGTCATCAGGATGTCATTGGGTTTGGGAGCCATCATACATTAATAACACTCAAATACGCATTGCTATCATGAGATGAAACAATGATTCTGTGGAAGTTCTGACCCAGCATTTGAAAGTTGTTTGAGAATGGATGGGAAGAAGCCAGTTGATGTTGATTCCCTGAAATTCAAAGGGGTTATTTGAAACTATTGCCTTCTGTTGTAACGCTGGACAAAGTAGAACTTTGCTGAAGGAGAGCTCTGTGACTTGGGGGTCTTCTAGACTCATCGTTATCACTGGAATGAAAGTTGCAAGTGATTTTGCTCAGCTTCATGTGGTGAACCAGCTGTGGCTCTAATGGAATGGAGGCTCTGGTAACAAACAATAACATCTGCATTTATTGCCTCTAGAATGGGTATGGAATATACTTTATTTGGAGTTGTCTTTGAAGAGTGCCCAAAAGCAAATATTGGAATAAAATGCAGCACTCTCCTCACTGGTAAGTTAGTGAAATGTAACCTCAATAAGATTAATGCTGCAGGGACTACTTTGATTGTCAGTAGGTTTCTGAGTACAATTCAGAGTGCTGGTCATCACTTATATAGCCCTACACAGCTTGGTTCCTTGATATTCTAGGGCTGCCTGCTTCAAACAGAACTGATCTACCCAATGCAATTCTATATAGTTCAAGTCAACACAGTCCAACACTGTAGAATTGTGAATTGAAATGTTGAGGGCTCCCCTCTCCCCATGACACTTGGGAAGGGGAGCCCCAAGAAATAATATTACTCAGATTCCATCTTAGGGAACAGTTTGAACTGGAGACTTGGTTGGTTCCATCCTAGATGACTTTTAGGAAAGCAGTGAAAACATAATTAATTTTAATTTAGCATGTCATTGGGATTTGGATGCCAAGGAAGAATGATTATGTTCTGTGATCTTAATTATATGTTTTTTTTTATTTTTCTGAATATCTTGTAAACTATTAGCAGACCTTGTGGAGTATATAAATATAATAAATAAAACTATTATCTTAGGCAAACCATGTCATGGTTTACTACAATGTATCAATCCAGATATGAAGTAAGAAAAATTCTGAGCATTTGTACAGTTTGTTTTTTTCCCACATGGATGGTGTAATATAGCCTTGACTAGTTATTGTTATACTGTAAAAGTGAAGGATTGGTTCTAGTCAAAATATTTGGACAGCACCAAATTGGGACAGGCTGGCCTAGGCTGTTAGAATAATTCTAAAATTATGATGACCTATTTAAAACAATAATGTGAGAAAATAGATCCACCAAAAATCTAAACATTATATTTGGGTTTAGGAAATTAAAGTGGGAAGTACTCAACTTCTATGTTAAAACATAAGTGGTTATGCACAAAGCCTTTAAAATATATATAAAAGATACCAGGCATCTAATGAAATAAGTGTACATAGCTATCAAATTAAGAAAGCAGAAGGATAGATAAAAGATGTTAAGACATGTTATCTTGTCTGTTGAACAACATAAGACAGAGCAAAGCATCTCTGAAATCTGAACGGAATGAATCATTGATGAGAAAACATTTGCAAACAGAGTTTTTTCATAGTTTAAATAACATGTAGCAGATATTTCTCTATTTTGGTTAGTATTCATTTCATGATAACACTTTCATAGCCATGGGGGGGAAAGGACAAAAATCTGAAAGAAAAGTAGTTCTGAAAATATGACTGACTACAGCTTTACTGTTTTGTATCCTGCTTGTGTTGCAATACTGTATTCACACAGATTTAAGGGGTGGACTTTGCACTGTGACATCATGACACACGTTTTGTATTTATTACAAAATTGTTCTTCCTTCACACATATGCTTTATAATTTGAGCCTTATACTTTTATATTAGTCACTCACTTTTTAAAATTCACATTAATTCAGCATTATTCTTAATCCTATCTTTTCTTGTTTATGCCTTCTGTAAGTCAACTTATACTTCCCTTGATACACCCAATTCTCTTTTTTATATAATGAAGTGGGCAGAAGCATGCCTTGGTATTCAGTCATGTTAGTTTTTTTTTGTCAAACTTCCAATCCTATGAACAGACCATACATGGTTGTTATGTGACATTTCTACCAGTATTTTCATATCTTAATACTTCTGGATCCATTTCCTAACATAGTAAATGCTACTAAAGGACACAATTTATGTATCAATAAGTATAAACAATTCTTCTTCCCAGATCTCATCTGTTATCAATCATCAAATCATAAAAATTCAGTCCTAATCAGCAAAAGTCTATTGAGAGCTACCAGAAATATTAACATATATATTTTAACCTTAACAAAAAAAACCCAATTTTATAATCCAAATGTATCACTTTCTCTAAAATAATAATGCAAAAGAAATATCTCCCCACCTAGAAATATCTGCTACATGTTTTTTAAACTATGAAAAATCATTTAAAATCTCATCACTCAATCCTAGTCAAAAGGAAATCTCATCAACAGCTACCAGAAACCACAACATATATACTTGGCTATGTGTGTGTGTGTATGTGTATATGTGTGTGTATGCGTGTGTGTACACACACACACACCAGAAAGTTTTTTTGGTTTCACACATTCCATTTGTAAACTAAGATAAGAAGGCATTCCAACTCACTCTTCTGATTTATTACTTGCATGTTCCCTGTAATTATTAAACATCAACTGGCTTTATCTGTAAATCCATTTTTGGCATCATTTTCATCCATATCATTCTGACATTTTAAAATCCATTTTCAAATTCAAAGCATCTTTTCCATAGCACTTTTGTCATCCAGTATTTCTTTAAACTTCAAATTCACATTCAAACCTGTCACAGTCTGTTTCATCCAGGAAAATCTGTTTTTTAAAAATCTGCTATAGCATTGCTCCATTCATATATTTCTTAATGACTTGCTATAGAACAAAAATCTAACACATTACTCTTCCCAAAGTTTGCTCTTGTAACCTCTTGTAAACTTTCAGCCAGAATTTGGGAACAAATCTCTGCAATCACACTTCAATCTCCCTATAGTTTTGCTACTTTTCCTTTACATAAGACAATAATAATAGCATTTTCCCCCAAATTGTTTGGCACAAGCTCAATCTTTGTGCTCATCTTAAACACTTAAACTACTACTATTTAAATGTGTATATTAACAATTCTGTTCCTATTCTGTGCCAGTTTGTCTGTGTATTTGTCAAAGAAGTTTGTCATCAAGGAAGTGGATGTGGCTTGATTTTGGCTTATTGTGTCTTGGAACCCAATCACTGTCATTTATGAAAACCATGATTTAAATATACAGTAAATAGTCAATATCCCATCCCATGCAATCTATTCATTTGTTCTCTCATTCATTTGTTAACAAGGTCTGTGTGCCAGTAATTCCTAAAGGTTCTGAGTAATGTATATTTTAGATCGATGTATGCACCCAGTCAGTATGCTATTCCTGAACTCAGCTCATCATTCCTAAGGCAAAAAAAATGAGGCTTGTATCTCTTCTGCTAAGACTATCCTTTGGCAACTTGAGAAAAAAAAAATAGAGGCTTTTAAGGCTAAGGCTAAGTAGACACTGGCCTAGGGTTCCAAAGCTTAGGGAGCACTCAAAACAAAGGCTATTCAAAAAAGAAAAATGAAAATCTTTGCCCTTGTAGAAGATGATGCCATCAATCTGACTTAGGGTCACCATATACCCTTGAGCTGGCACTGCATGCAGTCTTTGTTTGTCACTGGTAGACTGCAAGGAAGCAGAGGACAAATTCTCATCACCTGCAAAGTTTTTGGCCAAGATATACATCCATAGACTTAGAAGATATTCCCCCCACCTCCTACCTTAGTTTTAGGTCTCCTATCCTAGAAAGACCAGTGCTATGGATCTTGAGGTCCCCAAGTACAGGCTTCCCCCTAAATTGTCTCCAAATGTTGAAATGCCATTTTTTATGTAACAGAAGGTGAAAACAATGACATTGGTGGGAACAATTATTATGCCTGTGCAGATCATTCAGTGAATGAAGCTCTCATCTGGCTTTCTTCTTTGAGACTACAAGGCAACCACAGCAGTTTGAAGTCTTGCTTTTGCTATTCAGGACACTTCTGACTTCTTCCGGATGTACATGTACATGCCTAGAGGACACTGAAAGTAGATTTAAGTATTTAACATTTAGATGTAAATTTTATCTGGCCCTGCTTTTTTCCTCTATTTTTGCTTCACTGATTTTTCAAAGGATAGTCCTAGCTTGTTTCTTGATGGATCACTAACATGGACTTTCCATAATGAAAACAATACCTTTAAGATGCTACAAGACATTTTCTGTTTTTACATCTACATGCTTTCTACAGAATGGGCAGCTATATAAATTTGATGAATAAATAAAATAGAAAAATAAATAATAATAGGAACTGGGAATGTAATCAACGTGGTATATCATTATTAATGCTTTTCTTTGACTTTCCATAGTGAATGGTTCTAGTGAATAAGACTAGAAAAATCTGTCTTTTAAAATATTTAATCAGTTGATGTTTTCAATGCCTGCGATAATTAATTAAAATAATAAGAGATAAATGCAAACTTGCCTAGTTTTCCTAGGAATAAGCAGCTTAAGCATGTTTGTTTTATATTATGGAGAAATAAATCAAATGATCTCTGGGTGTAGATAATTTAAAGAATTTTGATCAGAGGTTTTGCCATGATCCAATGCCGATATAATCACAGTGGCCACAAATGAAGAGAAGTCTAGCAGGTATGTCTTTGTGCAGCAATTCACATAAGATATTCATTGGGCAATACAACACTTCCAGGGACTTCTTTTGCACTGTTTCAAACTTGATTTTAAAATGTGTGAACATCGTTGAAAAATGGCTATGGTAGAATGGCAGTACATTCCTAGAAACTTCCTGAAAGTTTTCAAGAAGAGATTGGACAATCATTTATTTGAAATGGTACAGGGTTTCCTGCTTGAGCAGAAGGTTGGACTAAATGACCTCCAAGATCCATTCACTCTGTTACTCTGTTCTGTTCTATTAGATATGCTATTCTCTCTGCTTTCCACTCCTCCACCATAAACAAAGGTTAGGAACAAATAGAACAGATTGTGATGCTCTAGGAAGATTTAACACATCTCGTTTGGGGGCTCAAATCAGTCTGCAAAAAGTGTATGGACTGTAAATTCCAGGCATCCACTTATTATAGTATTGAAAATCAATGTTTTATGCACACAATTTACATTGTGAAGCAATTGGTAAATACTTTTCACTTAAAAAAAACTTTCTCGATCAAACTGAGTTGATTTCTTACCCTTTTTTGTAGAAAGTTGAATTTTTATCTGGATTGATTTTAGTAATTAGGAATACTTACCTAACTAGGATGACAAGGACAAGATGGGATTATACAGCTGTGCAACACAGCAGCCTACAATTGCAGTTGTATAAGACAATTGCAATGTCATCAGCAAATCTACTGTAATTATGTCAATGTCAGTTATGACATTGAATTGGGGGCTAGAGCCCCAAAGCAGGTTTCTTGATGGATTGTTTGGTTTGAGCCTATTTTTAGATCATGGACGGGTGGACTTTCCTTTTGTTGCTGAATTACGATCCCAACACCCTGAGCCAGGCAGATAAATAGTAATACTGCAGCTTATGGAAGACCATAAGTTTTAAAATGTAGACAGGGTCTGACTTTGTTTATTTGTTTCTTTCTGTATGTGTCTTTTGCAGGAGAAAAGTAAATCAATCAGTAGAAAACACCTAGACAATTTTGTTTGTTGCTCAGAAGAAAATACATGACACATTCTGTGTCTACAATTGTGTATCAGGTAGAACTCCAGCTGGCTGTATCATGATGCTATTGATCTAGCTTACTTTACTGCTGTACTCATGATCAAAGAAGCTTTTGAAAATTACAAAAGATTATGTCACTGGAAAGTGTCTGCTAAAGCAAGCATGCACTGCAGAGTCTTTTGCTAATCTACTGATATAAACAGGAATCAGCCTAAATGCCAAAAATGTGTTTAGGGAATCAGTCATACTTTTGTACATTTTATTGGATGATTGTTGATGTTTCCATATATGCAAATATTCTTTATTGCCTGAAAATATATTTGTGTTTGGTTTGGGTAAGAGGTGGAATGAAATGAGTGGGGATAGGATTTGAACACTTTTGTATATTTTCCACAAAGGCACATGAATGGTTTTATGCAAATAGAAGCATTGAGAGAGGGAACTGAGAATATCATGAATGTACCATTCACCACAGTGTCAATGGAATAGCATAATTGTCCCCACTCCAGCAGTAAATTACTTAGTTCTCCTGCAAATTATTCTACAAACTCACAGCCCAATTGTGGAGCTCTGAACCAGAGTAATAGTTCCATTAAACTTTAGTCAGCCTTGCGAATGAGTGTCATTTACATTATTTGAGCTCTAATTACAATATAAGTCATTGATATAAGTGCTTTCTAACATAATATCTCAAATGGATCCAAAAACTTTACAGAATAGACTCTTATGGGTTTACTGTGTTTTGGAAAAATAATTTTCCTGTGTAGATCATTCTGTTTGGATCGCTGAACAGATCAGATTATCTGTTCAAAAGTAGTAAATCTGTGTCTGGATTGTACCAATTCATTTATTTTTATTTGGTTTGTCAATTGCTTACAAGATAATAGGTATAAGTATATACATAGTTAATGAATACATGAAATGGGTACATATAAGAAAAATACAAGAAACAATAGGACAGGGACAGTAGGCACATTGGTGCGCTTATGCACGCCCTCTACAGACATCTTAGGAAAGGGTTGAGGTCAATAGACCAATAAATTCAGACTGAATGATACTTTTCACATTATGAAATACTGATGTAGAAAACAACAACAATCAGAAATAAGACTAGATCTGAATCACCTTCTAAATATCTAGCTATCTCTGTGAGGAGGCAGGATATTTATTTATTTTTGTTAAAC
The DNA here is from genome assembly GCA_033807585.1 of Hydrophis major. Lineage (NCBI taxonomy): Eukaryota > Metazoa > Chordata > Lepidosauria > Squamata > Elapidae > Hydrophis > Hydrophis major. The sequence continues at coordinate 67,238,595 of CM066328.1, read as the reverse complement.
ACAGGAGTGTTCAATCATGTTCATTTAACCTGCTAGCTGAACCAGAATAGGCCTGAAATAGTTTTGCTGCCTTATCTGCTGTTTATGAAATTTAAAAAAAAAACAACCAAAAGGATGATACCAATTACAGGGAAAGGAAGGGACAAAACAACCAGCTGCATAAAGGAGAAAAATATTCAGCTCAGCATGTTTCAAACCAAATTTTTTTGGCATGAGTTCTTGCAGCATAATTGTCAGATTGATACCAAACAACTGCTTACAACTTGTGATAGGTCAGGCTTCCAGTTTAGTGTTACAGTATTAGAGAAAAAGATCAGAATTCAGACAAGGTTCAGTATTTTAGACAGGGCTATAGAACTTTCTGTGTGTTTGAGAGGAGCTACTGACCACTGCTGTTTATTTCCCATGAAAAACCCATGTGGATTTCTCAGATCAATGCCTTTAATAAAGGAGCATGTTTTGTTTTTAGAACAGTGTACTTTACAGAAAACTAAAGAATCAGCTTGCAAAGTCGTTCCAGAGTAGACTAAAGATATATTCACACTATATGCTAAATTGTGGTTTATTGAATAGAACCATAGAATTGAAAGGAATCATTTAGACTATGGGGTCTAATACCCTGGTCAATGAAGGAATCCACATTTAAGTATCCTGACCAGATGGCTGACTAATAGAGATGTGCAAATCATTCAGTGCATTGGAACAGTTCGTTTTAGGTGGTCTATGCCTGAATAGGATTACTAGATATCTGAATAGGCAAAAGAGGACATGGAAAACTGAAAAGGAAGACAAGTGAAGAGAAAAGATTACATTAACAGTTAAACCTCCATGGCATCCATGACAAAAATTACAGTGAAAAACTGAGAGAAAAAAGTACCTAGACCTATATGTGAATGAAATTACTTTTTCCAGCATCAGAAAGACTTTTCAATCACAGTTGCCGATACTAGTACATCATCGAAGTATGGTACCACCCCCTTGATGCCTTGTAAGAGTCTTTCCATGAGGCTCTGGAAAATTCCAGGTGCCACGCTGACTCCAAATTGGAGGCAGTTGCATCTAAAGGCTCCCCGGTGGGTGACTATGGTTTGCGCCTCTGCAGTTTCCTTGTTGACCGGCAGTTGCTGGTATGCTTGGGCCAGGTCGAGTTTCGCGAAAACTTTGCCCCCTCCCAGTGAGTGTAGGAAATGCTGCACTACGGGGACGGGGTAAGCGCTTTGCTACAAGGCACCATTTAGGGTGGCCTTATAGTCCCCGCAGATTCTCACTGACCCATCAGGCTTGATTGAGGTGACTATGGGGGTCTCCTACCGGGCGTGGTCTATGGGTTGTAAGACCCCTTGCTTGACGAGCTTGTCAATTTGCTCGTCGATTTTCGGTTTGAGTGCGAAAGGTACCCGCCTTGGTTTCAGGTGTTTCGGGGGAACGTTTGGGTCTAGGCTGAAGGATATAGGGGGCCCTCGGTACTTGCCTAGGGTGCCGTCGAACACTTCTTGGAAGTCCCGGGCCAGTTGCTGCTCCCAGTCGGCTTCAGCGATGTGGTCGATGCCCGTGACAGCGATGTCTAGCGGTGCGAACCATTGAAGTCCCAGCAGGCTAGGTCGGTCTCGATCGACGATGGTCAGGGGAAGTCTTTCAGTGTGCCCCTTGTATGTCACTGTGAATTTTCCTGTTCCGACTACAGGGATGCGGTTTCCCTGGTAGTCTTTGAGGATTAGTCTCTGGTTTTCTAGTTCCCTCCTCTGGATGGTAGGCACCAAGCGTTTAATTTCTTGCCATGCTACCATTGAGAGGTAGGACCCGGAGTCCACCTCCATTTTACAGGGTTCGCCTTTGATGCCTACCTCAACGTAGACCTTTCTGGCGTCTGTGGTAGTTGCGTGGCCGATGGTGACCGTCTGATGTGTCTCTTCTCTCCGCTGGCTCTCGCCCCCTCGTTGGGCTCGTCTGTTCCATTCTCAATGGCTGTCTGCTGGGCGGTCCCTGGTCCTGGGGGGTGTGCTCTCTCGTTTCCGCTCGCTCGGGTCCCATCGTCTGGGGCTGTGGGTTTTCTTGAGGCGGAAGACGCAGGCTATGGGGCCTTTTTTGTCGCAGTGCTGGCAAACGGAGTCGAAGAACTGGCACACGCGGTCCTCGACTTACGACTCCGCCGGCTGCGCTGGTCGCGGCCTGCCTGGAGACAGTGGATGTCTTCCTCCTCGTCTGACGTGCCCGAGGTGGAGTGGAGTTCGCCCTGGTGGGTGGTAGTTTCAGGTCGGGCCTCGGTCGACCTTGCAGGGTTGTTGTTTGCGGTGCGGTCCCCGGCGTTCGGTCTCCGCATGCGGTCTGCTGATTGTCGGGTTGCTTCGGCTGCCGCGGCTTCAGAGATGGCGTCGGCGAGAGCGATGTTGTCCTTAGCCATCAACCGGCTTTGGAGAACGGGGTCCCAAAGGCCGAGCACGATTCGGTCCCGCAGGGCCTCGTTCATATTGGAGAACTCGCATAGTCCTCCAAGGTGCCGCAGCTCTGCAACGAAATCACTGAAACTCTCGCCCGACCACTGGTCCTGCCGATAAAATTCGTGTCGTCGGATGAGAATGGGTACGGCTGGAGCGTAGTGTTTCCGGAGTAATGGCTCAAGGTCCTCCCAATCCATCGCGGTAACATCGGCGGGCTTGGCTAGCGCTTTTGCCATCTTAAACACTGCGGGCTCGCAGTGCATTAGGAAGATGGCTCGTTTCTTCGGTCCCGTGGCATCCTTCAGATCGTTGCATTCGAGGAACATGTGGAATCTGTCCGTGTAAGATTCCCAGTCCTCGCTGGCGGGGTTGAAGGGGGTTGGTGGCGCGATGCTGGCCATCTCGTCGGTTGGCTGGCTTCTGTCGGACACGTGCTTCGGTTCAGGATACGGATCCCACCTTCGTCGCCAGTGTTATGTCCGCGTGGAAGGAAGCCAGGAGTCGGTGACTTTGTATCAAGCTCTTTATTGCAGTCAGGAACCGAACTGGCTCTTAGGAAAACTTTGCGGCTTTTTATTCCCAAGCCGCGGCACCGCTTTTATTCCCAAGCCGCGGCACCGCTTTTAATCTCCCGCGATTCGAATCTACCATTCGCGGGAGATTCTCAGTGAGCCAATCGGCGCGGCTCGCCTAACCAATCCGATCGCCCCTCGTTTTGGCCAATCAAAGCGCGGGGATCTCAAGAATTCAAATGAAGGTACAGAACAGTTTTAACTTTGGATAGTTGCTAAATGAATGGTTGTAAGTCAAGGACTACCTGTACTATCTCAATTGCCTCGCCAGAGATATGATGATGACAGAGCAGTAGCTTTCCTGCTGAGCTACTTACAATACTTTATTTATTTTATCCATTTTTATGAGTAACCTAGCTACACTTCTTAATTTTATCTAGTTTTATTGAATATACACATTTTCAGTGAGAGACATTCTATATCTGATAACCAAGCCCTTAAAACACCATAAAGCTGCCAGACATGATACATTGAAGCTGAAGCAATGAGGAAGAACATGAAACATAACAGGACAAGTCCAGGCTGTTAAACTTTATCTAAACCAACAAAGCCGCCCAAAAGTGATGAGTATATGACGTACAAGAAAACTTTGAGTAAAAATAATAAAAAAATAAATCTTCCCCATTCTATATTTACTTCTAATAACGATTACATCAACTGGCTTCTTACACAAATAGTGTAAGTCCTAAAAATGGGTTTCAAACAATTTATAAACGAAGCAACCCTGCCAATTCTTCTAATCCCCTCCTCCTGAAATCGGGAAATTTTAACATGGGCTAGTTTCCACCATCTTCCAAAGCATCATAACTATTTAACCATCTAGAACATTTCTCACCCAGCCGACACACTTCACTCCAATCACTTTCTTTCTGGAGCTGTCCCGACTTCAGCAGCTATGGAGGCTGCCTCTCCGCCGCCAGCAAAAGGGCTTCTTCCGGATCAAACCAGAGATTTTGCGATATCTCTGGGATCCTGGAACAATGCCCTTCACGATCACCGTCTCTACGGGACGGTTTAGGTCCGTTAGGACCGACCAGGGGCGAAAATATCGGCTACAATCTCAGAGCCCCGAGATCGCAGCTGTATCGCCGGAACAAAGCTCCGCCTTCTCCGGCAATTTAAAGTCTTATACGCTTGAATTCCCAGAATTCCCCAACCGGAATAGCATAGCATAGGTAGCTGGGGAATTTTGGGAGTTGAAGTCCAAAAGTCTTAAAGATGCCGAGATTGGACACTCCTGGTATAGATAGAAATTTATTGTGTCAGAATAATCCCGAATTAAAAAATGGAAAACATTAATGTTGTTGACAGTTGAATATAGATTTGTGGATTTATGCTTCAGCAGAAGAGCAAAGTGAAATGTGCTACCCCTTAGATAATAGCAAAAGACAAATGAATACCATACATGGCAAGGACGGATTTAGAAAGTACAGAAGCCGGAATTAGCTGGGGAATGAAGTTTCGGCTAGGAAACTAGATTTAAATAATCACCCACAGATCGTCATGCATATCCACGTGTTTCAAACTTCCATCAGGAACACACCACCCCATCTAGATTCAGCCTTTAAGTTACAACAGCATTTGTTCTGACCCACTTGGCAGTGCTTATCTGATACAATTAAACCACACATTTAGGAGACTGAACTATCCAGTCAATAAAATCAATAGGCAAGTCAACATAACCAAATCAATTCTGAAGGGGAAAGAACAATTAAAGGACAGAGCCAAAAGCAGAACAAAAGAAAAAAAAAAACCTACTGGTTCTCACCTACATTTCAGAGCTCAGTCGTTATTAATTAGGTAAAAACCCATTCTGGACAATGAAGCTACATTTTCCTAGGCAGACTTATCTTTGCAAACGGACAACCACTCAATGTGAAACACATTCTCAAATACAAGAAACAATCGAGCAATGATGTCGATGAGATCCAAATCCTATAACAAACCTACATGTCTATTTTGCCCAGGGTTACTAAAACACAGTGTGCAAATTGTGCGTCATACAAAGGTACTGCAGGAGAGAAGGAGGATACTCATGGAAAGTTGAAAAAAGAAACTCAAAAGTTGTGCAGCACAGTTACCACATGGCACATTTATATTGAAAGATGCTACCAAAGAACAAGGAAACAAAATATTTTGAATATTTTTTTAAAATCTATTTTTTTAGCAGAGGGTACTAAGTGGAATTCTGAACATGGGTGATTTTGCTCCCAGATTTGCACAAACAACATCATCACAGGCTCTACAAATACCAGATTAGAGGCACCTTCAGATATACTTTCTCTAAAATCTTCATCTGCCAGCAATCTCTGGATTCCATGTTAGGAAAACAGGGCTGATTTCCAATAAAATAATTAATGGATAAAACATAAGTTTGGGACTCCATACAAGGACTGTATGACTGTAACTTTGTCACTTGTATCCTTACATTTATATTGACTGTTTCCTAATATGATTTGATTGCTTATTGTACCCTATGACTATCATTAAGTACTTGATGATTCTTGAGTACTTGATGATTCTTGACTCTTGACGAATGTATCTTTTCTTTTATGTATACTGAAAGCATTTGCACTAAGATAACTTTTTTGTGTGTCCAATCACACTTGGCCAATAAAAGAATTCTAATTCTAAGGATAAAATCATATCACAGCACTTCAATCTCCCAGGACACTCAATTAAAGATTTCAGAGTAAGTGTTTTAGAATAACAAAACTATATCAGCTTATAGAGCAAGAGACTGCCACGCTTGCATACATGAACAAGCTTCAGGCTATTAGAAGACTTTAGCAAACACAATTGGTTTTTCATAAATTACAATTGCTAATTGATGAGGTATTTGGAATGTATCTCCAAGTAGTCTACATCTGGATATGCAACCTTTCCACCCAACTCCTTGTTTGTCTCACCTCCTTTTTAAATTATATATCAGTGTAACCACTCCATGCATTGGATGAAATACTGTATAGTTTAATAATATTTGGTAGTTCAAGAAAATACTGCTTTCTGGTTATTGGCTGCTATAAGCTAACAGACACTCATTATCCAAAGTCTATTTTTTCATATAAAATATAAGCTAAATTATGTTTATTTAACTGAAAATGTCACTCTAGTGTATACAGAAGGATCTCAGAGATAGATTTAAGCAAGTATTGTGGAGGACAATCTTGACTGCTCTTTTTAAAATTATATTTTAATTTCTTAATTCCCATTTTGGATCATTATGTTTTATACATTCTGTTCTGAACCACATTGGGTGTTTTGGCGTGTAAGATAAATTATAAATGTTATAGTAAAGCATATATTTCTTCCACATATTATGGTGACTGATATTTTAGGAGAACTAAATAAGAGAGAGAGACATTGAAGGTGAAACTGCACCAGAGGTGGTACTCAGTAGGTTCTGACCAATTCTGGAGAACTGGTAGCGTAAATTTTGAGTAGTTTGGAGAACCGGCAAATACCACCTCTGACTGGCCCCGTCCCCATCTATTCTCTGCCTCCTGAGTCCCAGTTGATCGGCTGGGTCTTCTTTTGTTGCCCTGCACAAGAGAACGGAGCTGGAAAGCAGGTTAGTGGGGTGGGGAGGAAATGGGATTTTGCAGTAACCTTCCCTGCCACACTCACCAAGCCACCCCACCCCCACCAAACCACGCCCACAGAATCAGTAGTAAAAAAATTTGAATCTCACCACTGCCATGCAGCCTTTTAATACAGGCTAGGCTGTGTGACTTTGTTCTAGAAGTCTATGGAGATTCTCAATCATCCAGGCCATGGTTGTCCTGAAGGTGCTTTTTTCTTTTTTCTTTTAAACAAATTTTATTAATTTTACAAACATAATACAAAAGACATAAACTAAAACATCTTTTCTGAAGGCTGCCTGATCCCGGGTTAAAACTCTTCACACAGACACAAATTCAAACATCATATTCACTTTATATATCCTTCCATATCTTGTTATCATTTTCTTTTCTTTTCTTTTTATAAACCAATTTTATTAATTTTACAAAATCAGTGCACAAACAATCAAAGCATAACAGCTTATAACCATTTTCAATAACATTCTTTGTCTGTTCTATTTCCAACTATCCATTCATCTTTTTTCTTTTACTATACTTCTCCTATACACTATTTGGAGTGACGCCTTTACCCTGACTTAAAAGTACTTCATATAACACTTAATTTATCTTGGGATTCTGTTTAATAAATTCTAAATTTACACAATAAATTTTATACTCTAAATACACATATAAAAACACAATCTTATATACCTTCCAGAATCCCCCTTTTATCCTTAATTAGATTCACCCATTGTCTCTAAATAAGCTTTCTTTCTTTAGATCTTGCTTCCCACCATTGAGGCTTCTCCTCCCCCCCTTTCTCTCTTGCTTATTCTTCTCCTTGCCCTTTTTACCCCTTTGTCTCTCCTCTTCCCTTTTCTTACTCCCTTTCCTTTGGTTTCTAACCTTGCATCCACCTTTCCTCTCATTTTTCTTTTTTTGGGTTGTTTTTTCAAACCTTAAAATCCCCTTTTTCTTATCCTCTTTCTCCTCCTCCCCGGAAAAAAACCCATTGTTCATCAAAGATGGCTTCTTGTTCCTCTTCTTTTTTGTCCCAGTCATTCTGCTGCGTAATCAACTTTTCATAAGTACATAACGCCATTTCTAAAAATTGAAATGAAGTGCCCAAAGTATCTTTTCCATCTTGTTCTTCCTTTTTATATTTTTGATATTCAATCTTTAGTTCATCCACAAGCGATGCCATCCTGAAAAGAAAAACTTTCCCCAAAACAACCACCCAAGTATTTTTAGTCAAAAGTAATTCAAAAAGAAAGTTCCAAAAGTTAATACTTTTCTTCCTTCTTCTATTTCTCTTTCTGGGGTTACTGTTTAATCAAAGAGGTCCAATTACCATATTTCTTTTTTTAGTATTCTTGGCAATCTCCTCCTTTTTCCACTTCTGCTCCAATATTTTTCCGCTCCCTTCCCACTTGCAACATCAATTTTTAAATGATCAGAAATCCATACCTCTAATAAAGGTTTTCCAATTTCTTAAATTTTTAAGTCCAATGTCCAAGCAACTTTCAGAATATTACACCTTCAGTGCCCAAACAAATTTCAAATCTTCTTCTGCTTTTTTCATGGGGTGGGAGAGTAAAGAAAAAAAAAAGTTCCCTTTAACAGCTTCTCCGCCGCTTTTGATCTTCTTAGGGATACAATGTATCCTCCAGCAATTCAAACAGCTCAGTTCCAACAAATTTGAAAGATGTTAATTGACCCGGCTCAGACAGCACTTTCACTCTTCTTGCTTCCTCCAGCATAATCTTACCCGGTTGCTGGCTTCTTCGTGGCAGCCATTGCTGACTGCCGCTCCACCGCCTAGGGAAAAAGGGGTTTTTCAGGACGAGGAGGGGGTCTGCGATACCCCCAACTCCCTGTCCAGCTCCCGTCTCTCTTCGGCTGTCCCTACAGGGCAGCCATATCCCCCTGACCCATTTGGATCGGGGGTACCTCGGCGGCTAGCACAGCAGGAATCGCTAGCGGTCGTGAATTCCTGCTGCCCCGAAGCCATGCAAAAACCAGAACCTGAAGGTGCTTTTTTCAAAAGGGCAACTGGTATTTCTTTCTTTCTTTTTTTTAAAATGTTTTTAAAGAAAAAAAAACCCAAGAAAAAGTATTTTGGGGAGTCTGTACTGGGACCAGGCAACAACTTGGGAGTGGACACAATGAGACGAGTTTGCTCTGAGCTGAGCTGATGGGTAGAATAGCTTTTATTTCTTTCCCTATGCAATCTCCTGAACAGGCCACATGTAAGCTGGAGAGGTGCTGCAGTGCGGGCCTAGACCTGTGCTTGTGCTCCCGGGGCCTCCTCCACCTCTGAGGCACTCTATACTCTGCTTAAAGGCTTGCCTGTTAAGACAACAGGAATGGGCTCATTAAATAAGATGACTATGTAAGTACCTCGTTTAATGACCATTAATTATATCATATGCCATAATGATCAGGCTCCAGTATGGTTGTAGATCAAGGCCTATCTGTTCTCCATATTCAAGAAAATCCTGACCTTTGTAGAAATAAATTTAATGCAAGAAAAACAACCATGATGTGAAATACACACTTACGCACACAAGTTAAAAATTGGTATGTTTTGTAACAAGGCCATGCTGTATTTTTTGAACAAAAACAACAACAAATAAATATGTGTATTAGTTGAACTGGAGCTACAGCATTTTGTCAAGATGTCAGTGAACATCTTTGCGTAGTGAAAACAAAACAAATAAAATATTCACTTTTATGATATTACAAAAGAATACCCAAGCAAACAGGGTGTCATAGGTAATGTAGCTGAGGAAAAGTTTCAAGTATAAAGTTCTCCTATTGCAGGATATAATTATTGTTGAAGCAGTAACCATATTTTCCCCTTAAACTTTTTTTTTTTAAAAAAAAATCACTCCTACCATCTCCTACCATCTGGAGCATAAGCATAAATTTGGGCATTTTTTCCTTCTTTTCTCTCATTCTCTGTGGTTTTTTTTCAGTTTGCATAAAATTCATCATTAATTGTTTCCCCTCTTTACTTCTAAAACTCTCTATAAGACTTAGATCATTTAATATATTTTTCCAGGACTGAAGCATTATAAATGGCATGAAATATTCAAATACCTTTGAGCTGTATATCTCTAACATCTCTGATTTCAAAAGCAAACCATTTTTCTTTCTTTGGAAGTTTCTGAAATATTGCAAGGTATCAAAAAGCTCCCTGTTGAATGATGTTTCTAAGAAGATGTTCCTTTCTCTCACATTTATTAAAATCTATTTTCTCTTTCCAAAGGAAGTTGAGTACTTTGGAAGGTACTCACCTTTCTGTTAGCATTCATCTACTATTCCTTTAAATTTCTTGAGAATGGCTTAAAGGAAGATAGAATAGATATACACTGAGATTTCTCATTGCATTATCTGTTATGGATTAAACCATCGCAGCGATACAACCGAAACAGCTTCATCTTACAACAGGCTTGTAATCCTGCAATTCTCATTGGCCCGTGAATAGCGAGTCATGATTGGTCAGGCTTGGCCAGTCTGATCGGCTGTTAACGGAAGCCCCTGACTGGACGCTTGTGAAAGCGATAGACTCAATTCATTGCTTGTTTCACGGCAGCAAGCTCTATAGAAGAGCTACTGCTGCCCAGGTTTTCTGCTCCAGTCTTTCTTGTTAAATAAAGAGTTGAAGTCACAGTCGATGTCTCGTCTCCATTCTTACGTCCATACCCAGGACTTAACACTGGCGACGAAGGTGGGATTCGGAGACGATAGAGCTGACTAGAACATATTGGACAAAGAAAGAGCACGTGGCAAAAGAGCGCACGAAACAGACGGCAAGATGACTAGCGGCGCCATACCACCCGCTCCATTCGACCCAGCAATCGAAGACTGGGATTCGTATATAGACCGCTTCCAGATGTTCCTGGAGACCAACAATTTAAAAGATGCCACATCTGGCAAGAAACGAGCGGTGTTCCTGACTCATTGCGGCCCCACCATTTTCAAAATGGCTAAAGCACTAGCAAAAACGGCAGAAGTGAAGACCATGGATTGGGACACCCTCGCTCCAATCCTCAGGGCCCATTACGCACCCGCCATACCTATACTGATACGAAGACACGAATTTTACCAGAGGGACCAATGGAAGGACGAGAGCATTGGTAATTTCGTATCTGACTTCCGGAACCTAGGAGGCCTTTGTAGTTTTGCAAACTTAGAGGAAGCCCTAAGAGACCGAATAGTTCTGGGATTAAATGCACCACATGTGCAGAGTAAGCTGATGGCGAAAGTTGACATCAGCCTTACAGATGTCATCGCTGACGCTACTGCAGCAGAAGCAACCAGGAAGTCAGCCGCTCGAATGCACTGAGTGAACGCACCGCTTCGCCAACTCACCGATGAGGCACCACTCGCCACTGAGAAGCACGCTACCGCTACCCACCACGAAGACCTCAAGTCATCCTCAGACAGTGATGAAGAGGAGGTCAACCGGCCCCACTCGGAACGAGAGCAAAGGAACCAGTGACGTCTGCTCCAATGTGCGGGTTGCGGGGCAAACCACCTGCGATCGGACTGCAAATTCCTCGACGCACTCTGCCATAACTGCGGAAAGAAAGGCCACATCGGAAAGGTCTGCAGACGAGAATCCAGTCCCTGCCGAAAGGAGAACAACCTCCATCGGGAGATAAGCAAACCTCCTGAAAACCGGGACCGTCTGAACCACCAATGGAACAACCACTACTACTACAGAAACCAAGCACCTGCCTTTTCAACAAGACAAGAAGAGGCCCACCAAACCATTATCATCAGCCACGCTTCGTCGCTCGATGCAAGGAAAATACGAGTGAAAGTTACTATTGAGAATTGACCATGTGTGATGGAAGTCGATTCGGGATCGTCCCTGTCGATGGTATCCTGGAAAACCCTCAAGCAACTGATACCTGCCATCTCCTGCCAGGACCTCAGCATGCAGCGAATCATCCTGAAAGACTATCAGGGAAACAGAATCCCAGTTGTCGGTTCCAGCAACGTCCAAGTATCATTCAAGGACCGCACAGCAACGTTTCCCTTAACTGTCATCGATCGTGACCGACCCAGCTTGTTAGGGCTACAGTGGTTCGCCCCACTCGGAATTGAACTAGCCGGCATACACTATACCAGAAATGATGACTGGGAAGAAGCCCTCATCCAGGAATTCCAGGACGTGTTCACAGGAACATTAGGTAAGTACAAGGGGACCCCTATATCGTTAAATCTCAGCCCTGATGTAGCTCCCATTCGGCTTAAAACCCATCGAGTACCTTTTGCCTTAAAACCTAAAATCGATGAGCAGCTAGATAAACTGATAGCCCAGGGCGTGTTGGAACCGATTGACCATGCCCGTTGGGAAACCCCGATAGTAATGCCCATGAAGCCAGATTGTTCGTAAAGAATTTGCGGGGACTATCGGGCCACCCTAAATCATGCTCTTCAACAGAGCGTTTATCCAGTACCGGTAGTTCAACACCTTCTTCATTCCCTGGGTGGCGGAAAAATATTTGCAAAACTGGACTTAGCTCAGGCGTACCAGCAACTACCTGTGGACGCAGCAACTGCAGAAGCCCAGACAATAGTTACACATAGAGGGGCTTTTAAGTGCAATAGACTCCAATTCGGAGTAAGCGTGGTGCCTGGCATTTTCCAAAGTTTAATGGAGAGACTATTACAAGGCATAAAAGACATCCTGCCTTATTTTGATGACGTCCCAATAGCTGCCCCCACTAAAGAAGTATTAGTACAACGGCTCAGAAAAGTCCTGCAGAAAGACGCGGGTCTTAAGGTAAAACGAGACAAATGCCAACTTTGTACGGATAGAGTGGAGTTCCTGGGATACCTTCTTGACAGACAGGGAATCCACCCCACCAAAAAAAAAACTAACCGCAATAAAAAAAAGCCCCGAGACCTAGGAATAAGACAGACCTTCAAGCCTTCCTGGGACTCATTAAATTTTATAACATTTTCTTGCCCCAGAAGGCAACTGTAGCCGAACCCCTACATAGACTCCTCAATAAAAAGGCTCCTTGGGTTTGGGGACGGCGTGAAGAGATAGCGTTCAAAGGGATAAAAGACCTTTTATCCTCCGATGCCGTATTAATGCAGTACAACGAAACTCTCCCTTTGACGGTCACCTGTGATGCCTCACCATTTGGAGTAGGAGCCATCCTAAGCCACGTCCTCCCAAATGGAAATGAGGCACCCATTGTGTTCTTTTCGAGAACTTTTTCTAAAACCGAAAGGAACTATAGTCAACTTGATAAAGAGGCCCTTGCTATTGTATCTGCAATTAAACGTTTCCATGAATATGTATATGGGAGACCCTTTACCATAATTACAGACCACAAGCCATTACTTGGGATCTTAGCGGGAAACAAACAAACTCCCCATATATTATCACCAAGAATGACATGTTGGTCAGAATTTTTAGCCGCCTACGATTACCGATTGCAACATCGCCCAGGGAAAACCATTCCCCACGCTGACGCTTTGAGCCACTTGCCACTACCAGACATTATAGAGGACCCTGCTCCGACCGTTACCGTACTACAAATAGAAACCCTCAAATCGCCGCCATTAACCGCTCGAGACATAGCCTTAGAGACAAAAAAAGACCCTGTTTTGGCACAAGTCCTGAGCTGGGTAGAACGCGGTTGGCCGATAAGTGAAACTGATGATACGTTTAAGCCATTTAAAAATCGTCAAACGGAACTGTTCTCCCAGAAGGGTTGCATAGTATGGGGAGACAGAGTCATAGTCCCGGAAAAGCTACAATATAGGATATTGAAAATGCTGCATGAGGGACATCGAGGCATCGTGTGGATGAAGGCATTGGCCAGGAGTTACGAATGGTGGCCTTGTTTAGATAGACAAATAGAAACTTGGGTAGCAAAATGCAGTAAATGCCAGGAGACTTGCCCCGCTCCTCCAAAGACTCCCCCAATGCAGTGGGAAACGCCTCAAGGTCCGTGGTCCCATATCCACATCGATTTTGCAAGACCCACAAGAGGACACACTTTCCTCTTAACGGTGGATGCCTATTCAAACTGGCTTGAAGTCCAAAAAATGGAAAGCACCACCACAGATGCAGTCACTAAAAAACTGAATAAACTATTCGCTACCCACGGACTTCCTGATGTCCTCGTCTCAGATAATGGCCCCCAATTCACTGCTCTACCATTCGAACAATACCTGGCTGATCGGGGCATCCGCCATGCTTTAACATCGCCAGCTCACCCTGCAGCCAATGGTAGGGCTGAGAGAATGGTTCAATTTGTAAAACAGACCCTGCATAAAATGGACCATGGTGACATTGACGACAAAATAAACTGAATGCTTTTTATTCAACACATAACCCCAAACAGCACCACGAACAAAACCCCAGCAGAACTCCTGATGGGCCAGAAACTTCGCTCACATCTTGATCGCCTCAACCCAAACTACACGCCAGAACAGCCCCCGGGATCCAGCAGTAAGTGTCGGGCATTCCAGGAAGGTGACCTCATGTTTGCGAAAAACTTCTCGGGCGACCCTTCTCGGGATCCCCGCTACCATAACGCAACTTACGGGACCCCGATCATATCGTCTACAAATGGCAGATGGTAAGATGTGGAAACGCCACATAGACCAACTCCGTTCCCGATTAGTGCTGGAACCTCCAGCTGGGGGGGAAAGGAACATGGAGGAGGACAAAGAAGAAATTGAAACCCAACAACCCAGGGGATACTCACCATCTGAGGGAGAACTGGATCGGGGAGCGGCCTCGTCACGTGACAACACCGCGACGGAGGCGGATCCACGGAACCCGGAAGACAGCGCCGATGAGGGCAACCCGGAACTACAGTCTTCACTATCCAGCCCAGCGAACAACCCACTGGAGCCAGAACCAGAACCAGAACCAGAACGAAACCCGGTGGAACAGCGCAGGTCGAGCAGACAGGTGAAGCGGCCTGCCTATCTGCGTGAATACATCACCTCACTCCTCAGACGGAACCAAGGGGGGAGGGGTGTTATGGATTAAACCATCGCAGCGATACAACCGAAACAGCTTCATCTTACAACAGGCTTGTAATCCTGCAATTCTTCTTGGCCCGTGAATAGCGAGTCGTGATTGATCAGGCTTGGCCAGTCTGATTGGCTGTTAACGGAAGCCCCTGATTGGACGCTTGTGAAAGCGATAGACTCAGTTCATTGCTTGTTTAACGGCAGCAAGCTCTATAAAAGAGCTACTGCTGCCCAGGTTTTCTGCTCCAGTCTTTCTTGTTAAATAAAGAGTTGAAGTCACAGTCCAATGTCTCGTCTCCGTTCTTACGCCCATGCCCAGGACTTAACATTATCCTTTGTGTTTCTTTTTATGGGTGAAAGAAGAAAAAAGCAAAAGAAAAGATCAAATAATTTGCAAATCAAAGCCACTTATGGATATCAGAAAAGAACTGAAATAGAAATAGACTCTTGCCAGGTCTCCAGTAGAAAAGGCTTGCCAAAAATTGAAGTTCAGAGTGGTTTCAAAAATATAAAGCCAAAAGAATGAATCCTACATTTAGTCAACAGGTTTGGAAGGAAGGCCAGTGGCTAGAGTTCCTTTCAAATTGAGCAGAGATTTGAGAAGAAGGGACAGAAAGAGAGAGAATGAATCAAGGTTCACATATTGCACACCATCATTTCTAAAGAAGAATTTATAGAATACACCACAATTGGCTCAGTTCACACAATGTAACAAGTCAGAAACCAAAGATAGGGGATATGTCATAATGACCTTATGTGGACTCTTACCAGCCTCTTTGTGGCTCTCAGAAATAATGTTCTGTCTTATGATTTTACATACAGGTAGTCCTTGACTAATGACAATTAATGAACTTGAAATTACATTCATAAGTCATGGCAGCCATTGAATAGATCACCACATGACCCCACCCAATTTTACAAACTTTTCATTAATGGCAGTTAATTAAACAAAGGGCAGGAATTATTAAGCAAACCCATCATACCTACTGGGCAATTTTTTTGCTGGAAACTGGAAGTAAACTCTGGTTTCCATTTTTTTTAAAAAAATCATAAATCATAGTCCCATGATTGTGGGATGCTGCAAATTGCCATAAATGTAGGCCAGTTGCCAAGTGCCTAAAATGCAATCATGTGATTATAGGGGGGGGGGAGGACCAGCTATCATAACTTTGAAACTGGGTTATAAGCAGCGTTTAAACACAGTTTTATTGATTTTTATCTATTTATTAAACCACTTCATTGGTGACTCTGGGTGGCTAACAAAGCAAGTGGTCTTTGTTAAGGACTTCCTGTAGGTCTTTTCTTCTTTTTGCTAAAATGAGAGTCAAGATGCCTTAATGTATCCATCTCATTCTTTAAAACCCTCAACCAACCCCATAAGAGAGAAATATTGTTGTCCTATCTACTTCAGTAATGTGAACTTAATTCTTCTGCAGAAGGCAATTCCATCTGCTAGCTTTGATGATGTTGGCAGTGGTTTGTTCTCCAAGCTTGTTTCAATTTAGTTTCTGAATGTTTCGTTATCAGACTAGGTAACATCAGCAGCAGGATTTTCTTGTCCTATTCTTCTTAAGCTTAAATGTGTCTCATGTGCCAGTGTGGTCAGAAGATAAAGAGGAATATAAAGAGGAATAGGGCAAAAAAATCTTGTTGATGATATTACCTAGTCTGGTGACAAAATGTTCAGAAACTAAATTGAAACAAGCTTGGAGAGCAAACCACTGCCAAAATCTAAAATCTGAGCTGTCATATTTTCTATTATTTCACTGATAATGTTACCTAGTCTGGGTAATGAAACGTCTGCAAGAAAACAACCAAGCTCAGAGACTTACACAGCTCTGATCTTCTAATATGCTCAGAGAGAGAAACGAGGCTCACAAGACGGTTTCATGTGGTTTCTTGTATCACCTGAATAAGATTCCATTTATTTATTTATTTGGTTGGTTGGTTGGTTTGTCAATTGCTTACAAGGTAATAGGTATAAGTAAAAACATAGTTATGAATACATGGATACATATAAGAAAAATAAAAATAAAAAAATAAAAGAAACAATAGAACAGGTACGGTAGGCCTGTTGGTGCGCTTATGCATGCCCCCTACAGACCTCTTAGGAAAGGGGTGAGGTCAATAGTAGACAGTCTAAGGTTAAAGTTTTTGGGGTTTGGGGAAGAAACCACAGAGTCAGGTAGAGTATTCCAGACATTGACCACTCTGTTGCTGAAGTTGTATTTCCTGCAATCAAGTTTGGGGCGATTAACCTTGAGTTTGTATCTATTGTTTGCTCTTGTATTGTAGGAGTCTGCTTATCTGTCAACCGTTTTCAAGTTTTTGTGATAGCATTTTAAGAATATGAAGTGATTGGAATTAAAAATTATTAAGAACTTTATTCTTCTTCCCACTCAGAAATGGAAAATTCTGTGAATTATAGTGGAACACAATTTAGGGGAGCAATAGTTAGCAGATAGCAGTATTCTGATAAGAAGCAGCTTCCTAAAATCTGAGGTGACAGCTTTTCTGGGGTATGTCATAGAGTAATTGCTACAGAAGTTGCATTAGTAAGTGTGACTGGAAATGCCACTGGGAAAACAAAACAATCACTATTATTCTGCTTTGGCAAGACAAAACAACTTCATATTTTCCTCCTTTATCTGTAGTATGTGACTGAATTAGTAGCAAAACTTTCCCATGGAATCTACCAGCAATGTATGTTCAAATATCTAATGTTAAGAAGCTTGAACAAATTTTATATATAGTTTTCAGTTTGTTTTGTTATGAGGCTAGTGTCAAAATGCTATAATTTTTACAACTAAATTTGCTAACATAAAAGAGAATCATATTACATTTATTTCATTATACATTTGATTTCAACAAAATTTTGATAGTAAATATTTCAGATATAATGAATTTATATGTGCTTGTTTGCACAGTATAAGAACAGATTATACTGAAGAAAACATTGCCACACTTGTTGCAGAATGCAAAGCCTATTTTCCTATTTTTAAAGAAAGACTAAAGGAGATAGATATGTTGCTTTGATTGACATGTGGGTTTACTGCACTGATTCTCAAACAATTCTGTATGCATCCAACATCACTTTCTCCCTAGATTCATCACCAGTCAGTCAGCCAATTCAGGGACCTTTCACAATTTAGTCTTTCCATTTAGCCATTCACTGCCAGGAAATAGTTCATGAAAGCAGATGAATTTCTGGAATCCAGTTCATTAAAGCATACAAATGATAATATGAAGTTGGTATTAAAATTCAGAAACCTGGCAATAGAGAACAA
The DNA here is from genome assembly GCA_033807585.1 of Hydrophis major. NCBI lineage: Eukaryota > Metazoa > Chordata > Lepidosauria > Squamata > Elapidae > Hydrophis > Hydrophis major. The sequence goes on along the minus strand of CM066328.1, from coordinate 67,220,719 downwards.
ATTACAAATGTAGTTGCTGACTGTAAGTCCACATAGGCTATGCTAAGTGGAACTGTGATCTTAAATAATTAACCTCCAAAGAAAAGACCAAGAAGGAAGTACCAAAGTGAATATCTAAAAATGGGATTGATTGGTCTGGGACCATAAATAAATGTTCTGATTTGATTTGACAAAATGGGATGCCATATGGTTGAAGATTTTCCTGCCTCTAGAGTTTTCTATTGAAGTACATTAAATGAATTAAAGTTTTCTGAACAAAAATTAGTTTTAAAAGGCATAAAGGACGGGAAAATGGAACTTTAATCATCTTATTCACTGTATTTTCAGGCTCTTAAATGTAACAATTTCTAGGGAAGAAATTTACCTTTAATAAGGGGCTGCTGCATTTTGCAAATGTTTCTTTAATGGTCTATAATTGCACAAAATTTGAGAAACACTGTTTTGTGGATTTAAAAGAAACATATGATAAAAAATATATGATTTATGTATGTGAGCTCGTTATGCCCAAATATCAACTGATTGGGAAGTCTGCACTGATTTTTTAAATTCCGTGATTCTACAAATGTGAGGTAGTTGTACTATATACAATTATTTCTATGAACTTTGCAACAGTCCTGATCTACATGTTTTTATCTGCAGTAACTGACATTTTTACTGTATAGCAGTGAATAATTGCTACAATAAATGTTTTACAAAACAATACACTCTTCTTCACTGTCTTCTATATTAGAAATAGCTTTGAATAAGGAATTCTTCCAAAACTTTTTTTTGATAATAAAGCCCTGGAAAAGGAACAGGGTAAGAAAGAAACTCAAAATAATCCCACTTGGTTCTATTTAATGTACATGCATGCTTATTTTGAACATATAGCTATTTCCATTTTTAAGCAATACAGAAATATAGATTTAAAACTGATACCAAAAAAATCCAAGATTCTGAGAGAACTTCACTGCTTGAAATACCTTACCTGTACTAAATCCTCATTCTATATCTCTTTCTTTGAAGTTTTGTTGGCAACTTTCTCCAAAGATTGTGTTGCCAACATATCTATTTGCTATAACCTTGGTTGATATTATCAGGGTTGATTTTCATATAGACATGGCTATCCCTGAGTCTCCATGGGGATGGAAATAGAAATGAACACAAGCAAATTATATTAAAATATGCAATAACTTTGTTTATCTTTCCAAGTGGTTTATCTTTGACTGATATTTTGTTAGTATTTTTCCTGCTTCCTCATCTTTATTCTTTCATGGTTTCTTGCACTTTGTCGTTCTCTTTGTTCTTGCCTTCTTCTTTTCTGGATCCTTCTTTCTTTTCCAATGTCCTTTATTGCAGTTCTTTCTTTCCATGTTGTGTGTTTCCCCTACTTTACTCTTTCCACCACTCTGAAGGATCCTCATTGCTTCCAAGATCCTTCATATCTTTAGACTATAGCACGTAAAAGTGGGCTTGAGGGCATGAAACATGAAGGAGATGCCCCCTTTACAGTTACAGATAACTGTTTCTTTCATATGAATGTAGGCTGCAATGCCCTGTCTAACACCTTGAGCAGAACAGTGTTTTACAGTTTCTTCTTTTGTGATTAAAACTTCCATGCAGGAGGTTTTATCTGTATACTGTATCTCCCCATATACAGTTAGTAAAAGGTAAAAAGTTATTAAAAATTATTATTAACTGAGTAAATAGTATTGAGTGTTGCAGAGAACAGAGTAGGTCAATTTGAAAGCTGTGGAAAGTCTGTTGACACCTCTATAACTAATTTAATGAAATTTAATAACATTCTCCAGAACAAAATCTTGTACCTAAAATATCACTTTTAATCCAATTTATACATTGTAGGAATTCCAGGACAAGAGGAGAAAGGTTAGCTTGTTCTCTTGTGGAAGCACTAATATGTGAAGTATTATACTTGCCAGAAGATAAATCAACTAGATAGGGAAAAGGTCCAAATTTTTGGCCTCTCCTTTTTTCTACAGCAAAAGAGTTTCTGCCATTTATTGTGAAGGCATAAATGTTAAAGAAAGCTCAGTCAACTGATAATCATTGAACTGAAAAGAAAAAAGTTCCATATATCCAAAAATGTAGCAATGTTTGATACAGGAAAAAAAAAAGAAAAAAAATTAAAATATTTGATAAATACTCAACCATTTTTGTTTTCAAAACATTAGATGGAGTCCAGAAAGCTGTCTGGAAGTTTTAAAAATGGTAATAAGAACAGTTATTCTCTGACAAAGAATTAAAGGTAGGGTTATGGTTACTGTTTATCTTCAGTTTGTAGTTAGATATTTGGGTGTTCTACATAGCTGACCTTGGCTGACCTTGGCTAGAAGGCAAAAGCAATAAATTACAATATTCTTGCTGTTATGTTTAACTTCTCCTCCTCTTCCTCCATTCTTTTTTCTACGGCCCTCACCCTTTCTTTCTACTCACCCTTTCTTATACAGACCCTTTGAAGATAACATATTTTTAAAGAAATCAGGTAGAAGAAATAGACCCCACATTATATGGAGCATTGTGTAAATTTATTTATTTATTTAAGTTATATGGTTACCCATATCCCCAAGTGTCCCTGGGTTATGAACAATATTTGTAAAAATTATAACAATTACAATAATATAGACATTAAAATACATAGCAGTAGTAACATCTGATTGTCATGACCTCGACCTGAATGAAACAGTGCAGCACAAGGCAATAATTTTGAAACAATGTACTTCAATTGCACTAGCTAAAAGAATCTATCCAAAATCCAGGCCCCATAACACCCAGGGGACTGAAATTTGGAGAAGTCTTGGCTACTTCAGTGTTCCTGGCTGCTGCTGCATTGTTGGGCAGCTGCTGCTGCATTGTTGGGCAGCTGCTGCAGTCATGTGATTTTTATTCTTCATGTTCTGTGATAGTTTGCCAGGCAGTCTTGCAATCCCTCCCTCCCCCATCCAGCATGGAATTGACTCAACTTGTGCTCTTACAGAAGCAACTTTAAGCGCATGAAGAAAGGCCTGGACATTTTTATTGCTTAATGTGTCTCTTCTTTGGCACACAAACATGCATGTGTATCTATATCACATTTTCTTCAGGAGCTCAGGGCACATCCATAGTGCTCCATTCTGCTATATTTCTTTCCAACAAACCTGTGAGATATGCTAGGTTAAAAGCCAACAAGTGAGCTGCTGTGGCTGCAGTTGGGATAGAAACTGGATCTCTTTGATATCAGTCAAATATATTAGCCACTATACTTTAACCCTTGCCTTTCCTGTTTCATTTTTGAATTGTTTCCTACTCTGAAATTGAAACAGCCCTTCCTTTGGCTACCAGATATCATGCATACCAGTCCCACCCGAGCCCTCAAGAGATAACAGGATCCTATGTTTAAAATGTTTCTGATAATTTTCTATAACTCAATGGAACCAGCAAGGATTCTAAACCGTTCTGAGATGAGAACAGCAATGAACAACACTGTGGTAAAATATTAAATAAAGTAATAATACTTAAGCATAACTGTGCCATGTAGATAGGGTGGGAGGAACATCATGATCAAGAGATGATCTCAACATTGTTAGGATGTGGCAAGGAGGGGAAGAGATGAAGAAATGAAAAATGAAAGGGCTGCAGATCTCTAGAATCACAAAGAAAAATACAGAATGAGGAGATATGAAAAGGTGGAAGAGCAAAAGGAAGATCAACTTGGGAATATGTGGCAAACACTGTGAGAATTCCTCAACATGACAAGCTACCAAAAATTGCTGTCATTATACCAAACAATGACTAAACTGAACCAATATTAAGATACATTATATTGAAAGAACTAGAAGGTGATTTGCAAACAATTTCAGATAATAATGTCCATCACTCCTTTCCATAGCTTTCAATACTTTTCTCTTCCCTTAGAGATTATGGCTGGCATCATCATCTCCAAACAATGCAAATAATGAACTATAAGAATGAGTTTATAATCTAAAAGAGGAGGATTATTCCAAAGATGAAATGATGCTGATCTGGAGAATTCATGCATCAAAAAATCAGGGAGAAGCTTTCTCAAATTTCATTTGAAGAGAGGCATGCTATTGAGTAAGGGATACCAACATCTTATTTGTTAGATCTTGGGTGGATCGGTTCGACAGAAACGCGAGACCATCTTAGTGAATTCAGCTCTGTATTTAGTATTAGAACAGTCTGAAGAATACAAGCCGCGGCAACCGCTCATATAGGACCAGCTCACGGCTCGGCGGCCAATGGCAGTGCTTTGAATCTCCCGTGATCAGTGCGGTCAATCGCGGTAGATTCCTAGCGCTCCAATCACGGCCGGGGTGTCGACCAATCAGGTCGCTGTCCGTCCGGACCAATCAGTTGCGAGGGTTTGGAGTATGCTAATATAGTACACCCCTCCCCTCTTGGTTTCGCCTGTCGGTGCATTGTGATGTAGTCGCGCAGGTAGGCACCTGCCTAGTTGACCTGCGCGGTTCAGTTCTAGTGTGGTCATCGACTGGTTTGGAGGGCTTCTCTGTCGCTCTGATTCCTTGGGATGGAACCGCCTGGAAGGGTGAGCCGGGCCTTTCTTGGCAGCTCTCTCCTGGTCTACCCCGGCTGGTTGAGCTGCCGTTCCTTTTGTTCCCGCCAGATCCTTCCGGGCTGGTTGATCTGGCTTGGCTGCTTCTTCCAGGTGAAGATTCTGGGGATTCGTGTCCAGTTGGTCCTGCGTTTACTGGTGAGTAGGACCAGTTTATTTGTGGCTTATTTCTTCTGGGTGGGGGGTGTTCTGCTTGCACTAGGAGGTTCCCTTCGACTCTTTCTTTAATACTTGCCATTTCTCCCCCCCCCCTTTCTGGTTTCTTGCTCGGGTGTCTGGTTGGTGGTGACAGCTATTCTTGACCTTAGTTGGTCGATGTGCCGTTTCCAGTTTTTCCCGTCGCTTGTCTCTAATCAGTATGATAAGGGGCCGGTTATCTGGGTGATTGTTGCTGGTACCCAGAGTGGTTCTCCTGAAAGGTTTTTAGCGTATACTGTGTCCCCTATGTTAAATTTTCTGTGTTTGCTGGAGGAACCTGGGGGTTTTTCTGGGTTATATGTTGGGTGCATTCTATCTAGCGTCAACCGTAGTTTTTTGCCCATCATTAGTTCTGCCGGGCTTCTATTTGTGGTCACACTAGGTGTAATGTGTTGAATGAGGAGCATTTTATTGATTTTGTCCTGTATGTTGGCTGCTTCTATTTTCTGGATGGCTTTCTTCGTGTATTGGACCATGCGTTCCGCCCGCCCCTTCGCCGCCGGATTTGCTGGTGCGGTTAATGCATGGTGTATGCCTTGGCCTGCCAGAAATTGTTCAAATGCTAGTGCGGTAAATTGGGGCCCGTTGGCTGACACTATTACATCTGGCAGGCCATGCGTGGCAAAGAGTTTACTCAGCTTCCTTATTACTGCCTCCGTTGTGGTAGACTTCATGGTGCTTACCTCCAGACAGTTGGAGTAAGCGTCTACTTTGATAAGGTACATGTGCCCCTTGGTTGGCCCCGCGAAGTCTATGTGAATCCTAGAACACGGACCTCTTGGCGTTTCCCACTTTTGGGTTGGGGCGGCAGGAGGGTTTGGTCTGGATTCCTGGCATTGTTTGCATTTGGCTACCCAGGTTTCTATTTGTTTGTCCATTCCCGGCCACCATGCGTAGCTTCTGGGCAGGCTTTTCATTTTGACCATCCCTGGGTGTCCCTCATGCAGCATCCCCAAAACCCTTTCCTGTAATGTTTCTGGGATTACCACTCTGTCCCCCCAAAGTATACAGCCCTTCTCAGAAAAAGTTCAGTTTGTCTGTTTTGGAAGGGTCTGAATAGTTCGTCTCTTTCCACTTCCGGCCACCCTTTTCCAACCCAGCTCAAGACTCGCGCCAGCCGCTTGTCTTTATTTGTTTCTCTGGCAATGTCTGGCGCGGTCACTAGTGGGTTGGATATTGTTTCTATTTGAAGTACCTCTGTCATGGGTGCCGGGTTGTCTTCCAGGTCAGGCAGGGGTGAGCGGCTCAGGGCATCTGCATGGGCGATGTCCTTTCCGGGTCGGTGGACCAGCTGGTAATTGTATGCTGATAGGAATTCGGACCACCTTGTCATTCTTGGTGATAGAATGTTCGGTGTGGCCTTATTTCCTGCCAGGAACCCTAGCAGTGGCTTGTGATCCGTGATGATTGTAAAAGTCCTACCGTAAAGGTATTCGTGAAATTTCTTGATGCCGGCGATGATTGCTAAGGCCTCTTTGTCGAGTTGGCTGTAATTCCTCTCCGGTTTTGAAAGTGTCCTTGATGAGAAAGCGATGGGTGCTTCCTTCCCATCCAGTGGCTGGTGGCTGAGGATGGCACCAATCCCGAAGGACGATGCATCGCATGTCACTGTTAGCGGCAGGGTCTCACTGTACTGGATTAGTACCGCGTCAGATGTTAGCAGGTTCTTTGTGTTGGTGAAGGCGCTCTCTTCCTGTGCTCCCCAGGTCCAGGTGGCTGTTTTATCTAACAACCTATGCAATGGTTCCACCACGGTTGCCTTTTGAGGTAGGAAGACATTGTAAAAGTTTAACAGTCCCAAGAAAGCCTGTAGTTCCATTTTGTTTTTGGGCCATGGCACTTCCCTTTTGGCTCTCAGTTTCTTTTCCATGGGATGGATCCCTTGCTTATCTAGGAGGTACCCTAGAAATTCAACCCTCTCTGCCCGTAGTTGGCATCTCCCCTTTTTAACTTTGAGTCCTGAGTCTCTGAATTTCTTTAGTACCTCCCTCAACCGGGCTTCCAGTTGTTTTTTGTTTTTTGCGGCCACCAGCATGTCGTCAAAGTAGGGCACCACCCCCTCTATGCCCTGGAGTAGTCTTTCCATGAGGCTTTGGAAGCCCCCAGGTGCCACGCTGACTCCAAATTGGAGCTGGTTGATGGTTTGGGCTTCTGAGGTTGTGGCATTGACCGGCAGTTGCTGGTAGGCTTGTGCCAGGTTGAGTTTTGTGAAAATCCGGCCTCCCCCCAGTGAGTACAGAAGGTGCTGTACTACTGGGACGGGGTATGCACTTTGTTGGAGCGCGTGGTTTAGGGTGGCCTTGTAGTCACCACAGATTCTCACAGACCCATCTGGCTTGATGGGGGTGACTATCGGGGTCTCCCACCGGGCATGATCGATTGGTTCCAGCACCCCTTGTGCGATGAGCTTGTCTAGCTGCTCATCGATTTTGGACTTGAGTGCAAATGGCACTCACCTTGGCTTAAGGTGGATTGGTGCGATGCTTGGGTCTATATTGAATGAGATAGGGGACCCCCGGTACTTGCCTAGGCCGTCATCGAAGACTTCCCGGAAGTCCCTTTCGAGCGCCGCTTCCCAGTCCGTCTCTCCGATGTGGTGGATGCCGGTTACTTCGATGTCCAGGGGTGCGAACCACTGTAGTCCCAATAGACTCGGTTGATCTTGGTCGAGATTGTCAGGGGTAGCACTTTGGTGTGACCCTTGAAGGTGATTTTGAAATGGCCTCTGCCGTCTACCCGGATACGGTTTCCTTGGTAGTCTTTGAGAGTCAGTGTTTGGTTTTCTAGTTCGTGGCGGTGGATGGTGGGTGCCAGGAGCTTGATGGTGCACCATGAGACCATGGAGACGAATGACCCGGAGTCCACCTCCATGTCGCATGGCTGGTCTTCTATTCCTACCGTCACGTATACTTTCCTGGCGTCGCTTGTGGAGGAATGGCCGATGACGACGGTCTGGTGTGTTTCCTCCCTTTGTCTTGTCTTGTGGAGCTGCCTGTTCCAACCCTCTCACCTCCAGCGGCTCTCCGTCTGGCAATCTCAGTGTCTGGTGGAGCTGCCTTCTCGTCATCCCGGGCTGTAGTGCCTTTTATTTCGGCACACCTTGGCGATGTGCCCCCGCTTCTCGCAATGCTGGCAAATGGCATCGAGAAAATGGCACTCTGAACGGGGGTGATCGCCTCTGCAGCTGGCGCACTGAAACCTCAACTTATGACTTCATGGTTCCCGTCGCTTCTGCGCTGCTTGAATTTCCTCCTCCTCGTCCTCAGTCTCTGAGAAGGAGTCGATGTCACCATGATGCGTGGTTGTGTCTCGGTGGTCGGTTTCGGGTCGCCTCTTGGGGGTCGCAGTCATCTCGCCAGTGGCCGGTCGTGGCATGATGCTCGATTGTCGCATCCGAGCTGCTGGCTTCTTGGCTGCCTCAGCCACGGCGGCCTCGTTGAGGGCATCGGTGAGGGAGATGTCACCTTTTGCCATGATGCGGCTTTGGAGGATGAGATCTCGGAGCCCCAAGACGACGCAGTCTCGCAGTGCCTCATCCAGGTCGGTGAAATCGCATAGGCCGCCCAAGTCTCGTAGGGCCACCATGAAGTCACCTAGCCCCTCGCCTTCACGTTGAACCCGCCTGTAGAAGTCATGCCACCGGATGAGGATGGACACGACAGGGCTGTAGTGGCTTCGTAGTAGGGGCTCGAGGTTGCCCCATTCCATGGTCTTGACGTCCTCTGGTTTGGCCAGGGCTTTGGCCATCTTGAACACCGCGGGCCCACAGTGTGTGAGAAACACGGCTCGCTTCTTGTGGCCATTGGAATCTTTAAGGTTGCTACTCTCGAGGAACATCTGGAACCTATCGATATAGGATTCCCAGTCCTCGGTAGCGGGGTTGAAGGGTGTGGGTGGTGAGTTATGCCGGCCATGCTGCCTGCTGCTGCGTGACGCTTCACCACATGCTGGGTGGTCTCCTTGTCTCACGATCCCACCTTCGTCACCAGTGTTAGATCTGGGGTGGATTGGTTCGACAGAGACGCGAGACCATCTTAGTGAGTTCAGCTCTTTATTTAGTATTAGAATAGTCTGAAGAATACAAGCCGCGGCAGCCCCTCATATAGGGCTGGCTCGCGGCTCGGCGGCCAATGGCAGCACTTTGAATCTCCCGCGATCGGCGCAGCCAATTGCGGTAGATTCCTAGCGCTCCAATCACGGCCGGGGTCTCGACCAATCCGGACCAATCAGTTGCGAGGGTTTGGAGTATGCTAATATAGTACATTATTGGATGTTGTAAAAGACAAAATGATGAAAAAGAATTACTTGAAGATATTATTCTACCAGCAAGAACTATAAAAGAATGTATAGATTTTATCTTCCCAACATTTATCAATCCTGCAAAACTCTTATCAAAGAACTCTATCTTGGTTCCCCACAATGAAATAATGAGAAAAATCAATTCTACTTGCATTAGATGCTTCTCTGGAAAGGTGAAACAATATTGTTCCTTTAATGCTGTCAGTGAAGGAACTAACGCTACTCATTTTTCAACAGAATTCCTTGATTTAGTTGAGTTCTCTGCATTGCCACCACATAAACAGGAATTGAAGACAGGATCTCTCTCATTTTAATAAGGAATTTGGTTCTCCAAAGCTTCTCAATGGAACGTGGATGATAGTGCAATAACTCCAGAAGTATCTTGCTGTACCAAAGATAAACATTGGTGCATTAAAAAATGAAATTATCGTGATTCCAAGAATTATACTCAATTTATTAGAAGGTGAAGATGTCCCTCTTTAGCAGACACAGTTGCCAATATAGTTATGGTTTATTTCACTAAACATAAAGCACAAGGACAAACCATGGAGAATGTGTTGATTTATCTGGAGAAACTGGCATTTCAGCATGGTCAGCTGTATGTCACTTTAAGCCAAGGAAAAAGAAGTGAACACATTAGAATATTCTTAAAGAATGACAGACCAGACACAAATTTGTCATCAAAACTATTAAATAAAAGACATCTGTGTTTGTTCTTGTTTTAATTGTAATAAAGTTTAATGTTACTTTTCTTTTGTAAAAAAAATATTAATTTTGCACAAAATATGTTTCAACTTTTATCTTGATTGAAATAAACAACTTTAGAATTCATTCTCTTTTTTGCTTCAACTTGAAAGCTTAATATATAATTTCAGTATTGTGATCCTTGTTGCTTTGTCACTAGCTTCAGTCTCTGTTCTGAGTGCTGTATGAAACTGACAGTGATGATAAATTATTATTATTATTATTCCTAATCCTTTTCCTGACAGAAAGTAACTGGCTCAAAACTGACTTCCATACCTAAGGGAGGACTAGAACTTGGGTTTTCCAACTCCTAATCCAGTATCTGACATTATATTGAATAAACACCTGTGGACATTTCATGTATGAGAAGACCATCAAAAGAGTCATTAAATCACATTGAAATGACAAAGCTAATATGTTAGAAGACAGAAATAAAATTTAAAATAAACTTGGTAAGTTGGAGAAATTGTCTGAAAGCAACAGAATGAAATTTAACATAAAGAATTGAAAGGTTTTCATGAATGAAGGTAAATAAGATTTTCACTTAGGAAACAAATACATGATTACAGGATGGGTGATACTACTTCAAAATAATTTGAATAATAATTATTTGCAGACCAGTATGATGTACCTTTAAAGACAAACGTAATTGTAGGTTGCAACAAGAGAAATAAGAATTCTAAAATGAATTATGATTTCTAAATGATAAGTAATATTTTTACTTCATTCTGCTTTCATCAGACTTGATCTTGAATTTTGTACTGAGATTTGGACACTACATTTTAAAAGAAATAAGAGAAATTAAATAAATTTTAGAGAAGGACAACAAAGAAATTAGCCCAGTCAGAAAAATCCTAACAATAAGAATAATTAGATAAGGGAACTAATTACTGACGGTTGGAGTAGTCTATCTTTTTACTGGTAATCCAGTAGATCACTGGTCCAGATGCTATAATTTGGATCCCTTCACTAAGCAAGAATTGTGGCTTAAATAGTCTTAAATGGTCTCTGCCATTACAGCAATTGTGTTTGAATTAAGATTTTGTTTTTAATTAGAAGGGTGAGAAAGAGGACTTTTAAGCAATCTGGCCAAGTGTTCTATAGTTACTTTGCTCAAGATATAAATTTCCATACAAAGGCTTGGATTGAGAAATTATGTTTATAAGGGCATTATAATGATGGACGAATTGGAAGAATTCTGATAAAATTCTCAGTAGAAATTAACAGGACTTGCTATTCACAATCAATACCCATTTTAGCTAACAAAAATATTTATTGGCATTCAAACTGAAAGTGCCATCTCTTCAATTTCCTAATCTGGGCAGAGATTCAATAAGAACCAGTCACCATGGTACATATGATAAAATGGATGTCATTCCAGTTGAACAGATTTGTCTTAAAGATAGATGATGTGAAGAGCCTCCGACCTATTTTCCTTTAAATCTGCAAGAGGAATCCTCTTACTTCAAAGGCAGAAAGCTTTTGTACAGCTCTTGTAGTGAATACTAAAAAAAAACCCCTTCATTAAACCTCCCTTCATCTGAGTTTTAAAATATCCTCTTGTGTCACTTCTGCAATTCTTGTTGACTGACTAGTGTTAAGTCAGATTTCAGTGATTTAAAAAAAATGTTTAATTGCACAATTGAAAGCACCGGCAGACACTAAAGCATGATTAGACCTTCTGTTTTATGTTAAAATTGATACTTAAAAGATTTTTTTAAATCTAAAAGATAATAAAAACTGAGACACATATTATACAGAAGTAAAATAGATAGGACAAAAATATTTGTCAACCTTCCTATTGAATTTCTGCATGATTTTCTCCCTGATTTTTTTCATGATTTCCTTATTATTAGACTTCCGACCCCATTTTCATGCAAGTGGCACCAAAATCAAATTAAATAAATCAGCTCATAAAAGTATAATCTGCATTGTGCATCTCGATATTAAGTTAATTAAGTCTCTATTTTGCTGCTGTTTTTGACTTTGCATGTTCTGCCCATGTTTTTCATTCACTTTACCTCTTTGAATATATATTTTTTTAAAATCTAAAATGAATTGAGATAAAAGGCAACATCATTTGCTTCTAGTACTTTTTCTTTAACATGCATGAAATAAGTTTGTTTGGGACATTATCCAATATACTTTTAAATTCTATTGTCTTTCATTAAAGAACTTAATACTGTAATTAAAATTTAATTTTGTAATGGAAAGGAATGAGGTATTAGATGTGCTTAATTTTGGCTGGATTGCAATTGTGCTGACGGCATAAATGAATGTGGCAAATCACTGAACAATATTATAAGAACTATTACTCTGTCATGGTGCCTTGCATGGCTATGATATGTCAAATGCCTACATCCACCACATAAAACAATCAATTTTGTAGGGCATTCCACTCTAATTTATATCAGAATGCAGAAAAAGATCTCCTCTTTTGTGAACCATCCTTTGAGGAGGCATTGAACAGCGGATCTACGATTTTTCATTCTAATGATGCATCTAAAAATGGCATTTTGTTACCAGATAATTTATATCACACCACTTTTCTATTCCCCGATTCCTCACAAAGCAGTTTTAAACTGACCTACAATTGTTATCCTGTTTCTAAGATAAGAGCCAGTTAGTGGTTATGGCACCAGGTTAGAAATCATGAGACCATGAGTTCTAGTCCTGCCATTGTCATAAAAGTCAGCTGGGTGACTTTTGGCAAGTATCTCTCCATCAGCCCAACCCACCTTTCTAGATTGTCGTGGGGAAAATAGGAGGGAGTATAAGTTATGTTTGCCGCCTTGAGTTATTCATGAAAATAATAAAGTCAGGGTATTATTTATTTATCCATCTTACTTTGAGAAGCAACTCTGGGCAGCTTACAATCATGGGGTTCGTGATATACTCAGAGTATACCTGTTTTCTTGCAGATGTTTCATTACCGAACTAAGTAACATGATCAGTGCTAGTAGATAGTGGGGTTTGCAGTTATTTCTATACTAGTTGGCTTGTCCTGTCCATGTTGGTGAGAGCGGCCTTGGTGGTTCCTTGATTGGGTTGTTGTTTACTGTTTGCTTGTTGGGTAGTTCCTTGATTGGGGTATTTGTTTGCTTCTTGATTGTTGGTCTAATGTTAATCTTGGTGTTAATTTCTGCTCATCTGGGTGCTGATTGCTATCTTTTTTTTTTTTACTTTTTGGTTTTTTATTGTCTCTTTTGGATGGTTTGCAGATATTATCTCTATGTGCCAATTTATCTGAATGCTAGGTTTCCAGAAATTCTGTTTTTTAAACTTGGCATGACCCCATAATTTAACCCAATGTATCTTTTCTTTTATGTACACTGAGAGCATTTGCACCAAGACAAATTCCATGTATGTCCAATCACACTTGGCCAATAAAGAATTCTATTCTATAAAAACAACAACAGTGTTGCTGTTTGAAGGTATTTTTGAGTTTTACATTGTGCAGCTGTTCTACCCTTTTCAAGGAATATTAAAATACAGGGAATCCTTGACCTATGACCAGGGGTGGGATTCTACCAATTCACACCAATTCGCTAGAACCGGTTGTTAACATTCTAAGCAGTTCGGAGAACTGACTGTTAGAAGAAATTTCTGGCCTAATCTAAGGTAGGAAGGAAACATTCTGGTGTTGCTTACAGAAACTGCCTCTCCATTAACTCTTATTACATTCTTGGCAGGACTCGACTTCCTGTCTCTGGAACTTCTCTGGAGTTTCTTTCCCCTCCTTTGCTGGTACTTTGCTTGTATGGAATGACCATTCAAAGTTACAAAGTGATTTATGACCATTTTTCACACTTATGACTGTTGCAGCATCCCCACAGTCATGAGAGGCCAGGCAAGGAGATGCGTGTCTTGAAGTGAGTAATGTTGAGTTGGCCATGCCTAGCCAGTCCTATGACCACCAAGCCATGCCCACCAACTAAGCCATGCCCACCCAACCGGTTGTTAAAAAATTTGAATCCCACCCCTGTTAACAATCCATTAAATATAATAAACAAAACGCTGAAAATCAAGTGCATCAAACAGCATTCCTCTTCATTGATCAACAGAAGGATGGAAAGAATAGGGTTCACTGAATACCACATCCTACGCTTCTGCCAATCTTGGAAAAACAAAAGTTCTTTCTTCCTGCTCTATACAAAAGGAGACAAAATAAATTTGACCATCTCCCCAACATCCATGTTTTTAGACCATGATATGTGAATTTGTATGATCATTTGCAACCCCACTTACTATGGGAAGAAATTTTATTAGAAACAAAGATATAACTCCTTCTGCATTTAAAAGCCTCTTTCCAGCTGCATTTATGAACATATAGTGTGGTCACTCTTTCTGTAATTGTTGTAGCCATGTTTACCCTATTGCTAGAATGGCAAAAACACTTTGTAAACAGTATTTATAGAACATCATTGGAACTCTATGGGCAAGTTGGGGTAGTAATGGCCCTGAGCCCACAGAAAGAAACAAGAGTTGTTTATTCCAATATTTTTTCCACATCCTTAAACTTATTTCACTAAGAATTGAACAAAATTTGCTCAGTGAATGTCGTAAAATGTGCTATTCCAAAGGTTATTAATATTTGAAAAGTAGTAAAAAAAAGGGATTCCAAAAGTGATTAAGAATTGAGACTTGGATGAATTTTGTGTCCGTATAGGATACATTATGATTGTGAGCTTTTTTGGTATCCCTTACTCCCAGACATTCAACTCACAAACTGACCACAAAAACTTCTGTTCCTACAGTCTCCTCATGAGAAGCAGCTTTCTGGACCATCTCATGATCTCTCCTTTCTCTGGAGAGATTTTATGGACCACCATCTGGCTGCTAATTTCAGCTATAATGCAGCCCCCTCTCCTTCATTTATATCTATTTTACCATGTCCTCATTGGAATTTCAACATATCCAACTATTAAAATAAGTTGTTTGATGGGGAAAAAATGAAATAACAGTTGCAAACTATACATCGCAGTTCTATGTAAATGAATCAAGTATGACTTGGTACAATACTGAGAATTTTTAAGATTTGCAAATGTTGGGAGAAAGATAGTGATATATAGTCTACAATAGGTATACTGTATCTCTGTACCTTTAATCTTATTACAATAGGTAATAGCAAATGTCCAGTTTTCAATTTTATAAAAAAGTGAGACAGGACTGGTCCTGTTTTTACTATTAATTCTTGGGAGACTATCAGGTAATCCTAGGACAGACAGACTGGGATGGGGGTCCTTAGTGCTCTTTATGCTTGGTTGTTTTCTTGCATACATTCAGGTAATTAATACTGAGGTTTTCTATATCCTTAAACAGTGCAGGGAGCACCAAGAACCCCACAGTTCAATCCTGAGCTAAAAATATTCTTTTTTACTGGTACAGATTGGGATGTCAAAGTCAGAAGAAGGCTTTGGCAAACCACTGTTGTATTACTGTCCAGAAAAATGTATTTAAACATCCATGCAATCACCAGGAATTGACCTTGACTTGAAGTAGCCTCCAAATGATAAGATTTTAGGTTTCCATGGGGACTTAGCTCATTCAGAGGAATTGCCAAATCTTCAAGGTAATTCAGATTTCTCACAGCAGCTGTACTCTTTATAAATTGGTCTGACAAAGACCAATTGAGCAACAAACTTTAACTTTATTAATATGAACAATACAATTATACACATGGCTTACATTACTTAATCTTGATTTGAAGGAGACTTCAGTTATTTTGCCTTGGTTTATTCTACTTTGTTTTTAATTCCCACAGTGTCCAGAAATAGTGTTCTTCCAAAAAGAAGTAGTTATTATCTGAAAAACTTGGGTTACCTGATTATTTTCAAGACAGGCTATTCTGAATAGCATCTGCCCATCCAATGTACATAAAATGTCTACTGAGATTCCCTGTAATTGGGAATTTTGGCAGAAGGGTGCTCAAAACTTGACCTTGGGAGGGGCAACTTCCATGGAATAGCTTGGCCCTGGAAATAATACAGTAGTGGTATTTTTTTCTCATTTTTTTTCTGAAAGCTTTTAGACCTTGGAGACTCAGAGGGACTTGGGAACTAGAAGAAATTACTTTTGCTCTGCTCTCTGAATGAGATGCCTCACTACACAACATGTTGCATTGTACACTAATTATTATTGTACTTTCTGTAAAAAGCTATACTGTTTTTAAACTCTTATATTATTATTGTGCAGATTAGTGACTTCACACTGCTTAGCTTCAATCAAATTGAAATAGCATAAATAAAATACATACCATACCTTAATAATTGCCAATGTATTTGCCTTCATACTGTGTGAACCTTGAATCTATCACATTATCTAAATTCATGCTTCTGGATGTGTCGTACTTCTCACAAACTCAACAACCATACAGATCTGGGATTATGAGAACTGAAATTTATCTTTTGGAATACAGCAGGTCCTCAATGCCTAAACAATGATGAAATATTACTAAACATTTTTCTTAAATTAAATTCCTTGTTATTCTGACCTCATAAAACCCTTTTGTCATTTTTTTTGCAATGATCACATTGACTCTTGAAGAGAAGGCACTGTATAAAAACATAACAGGAAAAGAGTGATAATGGTTCATTTTTTAAATAAAATAATTTTAAAAACAAACTAATCTGCAATTTAATGAAAATTATTCCTATATGTATAGTTGGTTCTAAATTCATGTACATTTAATGTCTTCATGTTAATTAAAAATATAGATTATTGTGATCCTGTTGTAAAATAAAAGGCTTTCCTTTAGTTTAAGTCTGTAGTTTTACATTCTAGGTTATCTTTCATTAAACCCCTCAGGTGACCATTCTTTTTTTCTTTGCATTACTGCCTATGTAGTGGAGTAGGTTTGACCTTTGAGAAGGACACATGTGGTTGAAATTACATAAACTCATTCTCACTGAATTGAATAGGAAGATCTAAGCACAGACTGGACATTAAGGCTTTTACCATAGTTCAGTGCTAATATTTATTTAACTTAACATACAGTTTAACAATTTTGATCTATCACTGGATAATTCTGTCTCTCTGTATATTTGTTACAGTACAAACTTATAATGGGCTTTGGTCCCATTGTGAATTTTGTATATTTCTGTTTAAATTTTTTATTGCGGCATTAAAATAATAAAGAATCTATTTTCCCTATTTATCCTTATTCTTCTAGATCCCAAAGGCATCTGGAACTGTAAAATATTACAAAAAGACATTATAGAAATAATTTCACCCCAAACCTTTTTGCTTAACATTGTCCCAAATAGATCAATACATCAAAGAAGGAGTTATGGTGACATAGATCAAGCCTCCCACACAACCTATCCCTCAGGAATTATGAGTGATATCTGCCGGTCACATACCCCCTCCTATTCCCACTCTAAATCTAATTTCCCAGCTGTTTCCATACCTTCTAATTGATTTATAAATAAGAGATTTATTTAGAAAACTCTTGTTCTCTCAAACCAATGTCTCCATAGAAATCTCTGTTGTGACATAGTTATTCTTATTTACCTATGATTTTCACCCTCCCACCCATTTTATGACTATAATAATTAGGCAAAGATGCATTACTGTTGAAATATGAGCAATATAATGAGTGAGAAAATATAATAAGTTTCAGTTTACTATTATGAAAGATTATTTGGCCAAATATTACAAGGGGTAATATTGGGAAAAATATTTGGTATTCACAATAATACCAGATGCAATAAAAGTAACTGGCCATTCACAATAACCACAGATTAACATCAGCACACTATATGGCTTATGCATTCAATTCTTTTATGGAATATAAGTACTCTTTGACTTAAAACCATTCATTTAGCAACCATGTGAAGGTACAACAGCACTGAAAAAAGTGACTTATGGACAATTGTAGCACTTATAACTCTGGCAGCATTCCCATGGTTATATGATCAAAACTTGGGTGCTTGACAACTGGCATATATTTATGGTGACAGCAGCATCCCAGGATCATGTGTTCCCCATTTGTGACCTTCCAGAGAAGATCTCACAAGCAAAGTCAATTCGGGAAAGTCGGATTTGCTTAATGACTTACTTAGGTTTATTTAAAACTGCAGTGATTTGTTCAACAATAAAAGGTCATAAAATTAGGTGGAAGTCACTTAATTACCACCTTGCTTAGCAACAGAAATTCTGATCCCAATTATGGTCATAATTCAAGAACAACTTGTAATGATGCAAGATGGGATACTCTTTTCTCAAGTGTACCTTGATTTTTCTTTTCCAAGACTTAGGTGCTTCAAAACAGTATTTGTTAGTATTTTCTCCATAACAGATTTTCTTTGGGAAAAAAAAAGGTTAAAATAGTGCAATGATTAAAAGTGAAGGACCTTGTTACTGAAATTACAGATAGTCCTTGACATATGACCACTTGCTTAAAGACCATTTGAAATTACGACCAATTTGAAGTTATATCTGCCGTGCTACCTTGCAGTCACATAATCAGATTTTGGGTGCTTGGCAACCATTTACATTTATGACCAGGTGCAGTTCCTGCCATCACGATGGCATGCTGTGACATTTTTTTGCCTTTGTCTGACAAAACAAAAAACCCATTGGATAAGTTGGATACGGACTTACAACCACATTATTTGCTTAATTATGTTAACTAACTTCATGATGACCATAAGAACAATCGTCTAGTTCTTATGATCTAGTCCCATGGCAACTTGACTTAGTACCAAAATTCTGGGCTCAGTTGTGGTCATAAGCAGAGGTGGGATTCAAATTTTTAAATAACCAGTTCTGTGGGTGTGGCTTAGTTGGTGGGCATGGCTTGGTGGTCATGTTATTGACTGGGTGTGGCCAAATCAATATCATTCACATCAATGCACGCATCTCCTCGCCGGGCCTCTCATGACTGTGGGGATGCTGCAACAATCATAAGTGTGAAAAATGGTCATAAGTCACTTTTTTCAGTGCCATTGTAACTTTGAATGGTCACTCCACACAAGCAAAGTACCAGCAAAGGAGGGGGAAAAAACTCCAGAGAAGTTCCTGAGACAGGAAGTCTAGTCCTGCCAAGAATGTAATAAGGGTTAATGGAGAGGCAGTTTCTGTAAGCAACACCAGAATGTTTCCTTCCTGCCTTCCTTACAGGATTAGGCCAATAATTTCTTCTAACAATCAGTTCTCTGAACTGCTTAGAATGTTAACAACCGGTTCTAGCGAATTGGTGTGAACTGGTAGAATCCCACCCCTGGTCATAGGTCAAGGATTCCCTGTATTTTAATATTCCTTTAAAAAGGTCAAACAGCTGCACAATATAAAACTCAAAAATACCTTCAAACAGCAACACTGTTGTTGTTTTTATAGAATAGAATTCTTTATTGACCAAGTGTGATTGGACACACATGGAATTTGTTTTGGTGCAAATGCTCTCAGTGTACATAAAAGAAAAGATACATTGTCAAGAGTCAAGAATTATAAGGTACAACACTTAATAATAGTTATAGGGTACAATAAGCAATCAAATCATACTAGGAAACAAGTCAATATAAATTGTAAGGATACAAGTGACACAGTTACAGTCATATGGTCACAAGTGGGATGGGATGGGCGATAAGGAGTGATGAGAAGATTAATAATAATAGTAATGCAGACTTTGTAAATAGTTGAACCAATGTTGAGGGAATTATTTATTTAGCTGAGTGATGGCTTCCGGGGGGAAAAAATCGATTCTTGTGTCTAATGTTCTGGTGTGCAGTGCTCTATACCATCGTTTTGAGAGTAGGAGTTGACAGTTTATATCCGGGATGTGAGGAGTCTGTAAATATTTTTTATTTTATTTTTAGTTGAATTTGAGTCTCCCCCTTACCAAATGCTTCTCTTGCTATCTCTGCAGATTATGAGAACGTATTGAATCCTGCCAATGTCATCACTGCTAGCAATACAAACAATAGATTGCCTGTTAGGCTCACTTCTTACCTCCATAGTCTAATAGGACTTTTCTAAGTGCTCACATCAACTGAAGTAACTATGTGACCAACAAAGAAAATGGTACCCTGGTCATGAAATGGGATTCTAGAAGAAAATTATCTGGTATTGTATTTGTGTCTTTAGGAAATCAGGTATTACCAGATCATTTTATCAATAAACTGTCTCAGCTTGTCAGACATATATGTTTTAGCTGAATTTTAATTTCTAATCATTTTGTCTTCAGTTTTTCTTTATTGACATGCCTAGTTTTGTTAGCCATCTGGAGAACTCATTTTTGTTTTTGTTAATTAGATATTTTAGTATTTTCTTATTCAGATTGGGCATTTATAAAAGGAAAAGTGGAGCCATTTCAAATAATCACTCCGACCCTACAGCAGCTCATATTTTACACACATTTGATGTTAACATTTGGTATTTTCCAGTTTCTTCCCCAAAGATAAAATATATTCAATTGAAGAAAATATAATAGCTCAGGATGGAACTGTGGAACCCTTGATGCTCTATGAGCTTGATTATTTGCTTGCAAATGTTTCATCACTAGGTAACAACAGACTAGGTTTAACAAGATACAAACTAAACTATGATGGGTACCAGGAAATCAATCAGAAAACAATAATTTAATTAAGGAACTATTAAAGAGAAAGCCACACTTCCACCAACACTGACCGGTCAAAATACTATATATAAACTAGGACTTCATACTCAATTATAATGATATTACCTAGCTGGGTAATATCTTTAAGGACACTAGCTCAGAGAGCACCAAGGACTCCATAAAATATGTCTAATTTCATCTGTTACTTTGAGCTTTATTACAGCACAAGATCTAAATTAGTGAAATTGTAATATAAAATGTAACCTGTAAAAGGCATTCAATTGTTCACATATAGGCATTTTTGTTCACATATAGAAATTCTATTTCTACACTATATACCAATTCTTCCTCCCCAAAAGTCCACAATTGCTAAGTTTTCAATTTCTGGTGAAGTTTTAAAAAATCCAATTCAGAAACATGTAATAATATTCCAGTTTAATTTATTGTCTGTGTAATAATACAGCTAATGTTTGGCAATCTATGATAAGGACATTATTTCTGCCTTGCCAATGATATGAGAGATGATTCTGGAGATGGATGTTCTAAAATGCTTTTTCCAAAAGACAACTGGACTTTTTGGATTTCCAAGAAAAACCAGTTGCCTTCAGGAAAAAGCACATTTGGGACAATCACAACCTGAATGATTGAGAATCTCCACTGACAACTAGAGATGAATACTAAAACGCGCTTCTCAGTAGCAAAATGCTATCGTATTCCTTCATGGTTCCTTGGAAACTAAGCATTAATAATACAACTTTGCATTATTTATCATTTTTCAAATTTCTTATCAAAGTTATCTTTCTCAGCCATTAGCCTTACCTACATATATATTGAAATGTGCTTCCACTCCACTGTCAATAAGACTCGACCAGTGAGCATTTTTTAATGCATGGATTTTATTTGAAAAGATATTGATCATTCTCCTAGAAAGATTAACGGCAGAGTAAAGAGTGATGATAATTCTGTCATTCACAGCTGCCAACATCATTTTGAAATAGTATATTGGAATAGTATTTAAAAAGTAAATCATTCAGTTTAAATGATGACTATAATCTTTTCTTGTAAATCACTGTAAAGTATAGTGTGTGTGAAAAGTATGCATTTACATGTTATAAACAATAAATTGACTTTCTTCAATGAATATTTTATATTTAAGACTATTCTGTTCCTCAGTGTTCAATGTCTTCGTTGGATCACAGGATCCACTAAGTTACAGCTATTCAATCTTTCTTGGACTTGTACAAACAATTTTGTATTCAGTATTCCAGGCTACCTCATTAATATGCTATCAACCTACTTTATACAAACATCCTTCAATGATCCTATTTGGGCCTCTGTCTCTTCTGCTTTCTCAGTCTATTTAATTCATATTTCATTCATGTCCAGGATCTTTCTCTATTGCTAAGCAGTGAGTAGGGGAGGAGGATTTATTTGTTTTTATGCCTTCATGACAATTTTTGACTCCTGGCAACTGCCTGGACAAATCCCTGCAGCTTTCTTGGCAAGATTTTTCGGAAGTAGTTTGTCATTGCCTTCTTCCTAGGGCTGAGTGAAGGTCACCCATCTGGCATCAATCCTCAGGCAGGACTTAGTCTCCCAATACCTAGCCTGGTACCTTAACCGCCACACCAAGCTGTCTCTCTCACAGGAGGTTTAGGGAATGTTATAGTTGAGATTTCATCAACTGTTATCTTCCTAGTTCCCAAGTTTTCTTTGCAAAATAATTTTTGTTTTCAAAATATTGTGTTGGGTAAGTTGTACTGTTTGCAATGGAAGCAATTTTCCATCTTTCAATCCATCCTTTCACAGACCAAACAAAAAAGTTAATAAGTGTAAACAACTTCTACATCAAGTTTAAAAAAATAATATTGTCAAGGTGCAGGTTGACCAACAGTTCTATTAATATTTAAAATATTTAAACTTTTATCAGTAATGCAATATATGAGATATGAGATATGAGACTCATGACACTCACAGTAAGATTCAGTGGGACTGTTCCTTTAATCAATATAACAGGGTATCTTTCTATTACTGACCAAAACATATTCTTAATAGCTTTGTGTTATTTTGCTAGCCTGACAAATTGCTTTAATCAATAACACATTGAAACATTTTTTTCTAAACAAATATTCTATAAATGTTATAATTTCCTTAAATGTTTAAATTATAACAGCAAATACCATAAATTCAATATATCTTACTGCAAGAGTAATGGAATGATGTCAATAATGAGTAACAGGTAACTTTCTACAATAGGATGCATTTTTGAGTTTAATGGAAGCTATCCAGTTGTGCAAATGCATGCCTAGTGACTAGGTATTAATTACAACCCTAATCTATTAATTTTGTTATAATTGTGACCACAAAAACTTGTGCAATGCATTATTTTGTTTGGTTTTGATGCATTTACACCCTTTTTTAAACACCAGAGTATTTGATGGGGGGGGGCAGGGGGGGGCAGGGGAATTAAAGCCAGCAAGCAATTGGTCTTCTCAAAGTTATCATTTCCCCCCAGATATGAAGCATTACTTTCGTCTAGCAGCAAAAACTCAATTCTGAGCGCCAGCACTGCAGAAAGCACTATACCACACAGTTGCAAATTCTGTGGAACTTCTTAAGCTAAGTGATGCCTATCGTGAAATGAACCCTGCTTAAATTCTCCCCTCCACGGAGGAGCCGAATTTAGTTCCCTTTTCTTCTCTATCCATTCAAAGTTGCCTTGCCAGGCATACCCGAAGATGTGCCATTTCTTCAGGGGCTCAGCCCACTTGTTGTGAGGGAAGTCCTCCTGGATGGAATGGCCATGGATCCAGTTGAAGGAAACTTGTTTCCAGAGCACTTCACACCATGAACCAGCCCCTGCTGTAGCTTGGGTGAGAAAATTCATGAGTTCTTCCATTTAGCTATTAAGCTTGTGCCTGTATAAGTTTCAGGCATGCCATTTGCTCTCCTTCACCTTCTCCAGAGGGCCGTGGTGAGCTGAGGAGTTGCTCCGAAGACTTCGAAGGACAGACGTGTTCAGAAAGCAACGCGTAAAGAGAAATCACGCAGACCAGTCGGCGTTGGAAGACGTTTGAAGAAACGCCTCTTCGGATGTAACTCTCGGCGTACTGACATTTCTGCTCATGTACAATCTTAATCGCGGAAGATTTTGTCGGCGGCGGTGGTTATTCGTTTCCCTAGGGTCACATACATTTCCGTCAGTTTCTAAGGACCACAGCTTTTAACGAACGGTCGTATCCAAACGTTTCGTTGCTCCTTCTCTATCAGTTTCAGTCGGTCCGAACCGAGAACTGCGAGGAGTCTGTCATGTTTTCTCCCCACACCCGTCCCTCAACCCCTTTAAAGTGGCGCTTTCAGCGAGCCGTGGGAGTGTATGTGTGTGTGCGCGCGCGCGGGGGGCTGGGGAACGCGGGAGGAGAGGGAACTAATATACATAAAACGGACGAGCTCGCGCCCGAGACGAAGCTCTCTCGCTCTCTTTCTCTTTCACGCGCATGTTGCGTAGGCAGGGCTTCGAGGGAACCTAACGACGAGGGCGACAGCGGCCCAGTAAAGAAACGGAAACGTTTAGAAGGTCCTTCCCGCGCACGCGCACCCGCACCCGGGGTAGGCCTCGGGGGCGCGCGCGCGCAGAGCCGCGGTGGCGGCGGCGGGCGAGAACAGGGAGGGGGGAGGGAAGGCAGGGAAAGCTGCTGAGGTAAAGTTCGAGGTGGGGGCGGGGAACGGAGAGGGGGGCGCCGAATGTCTCTGTGAGAGTGAGAGAGAGAGAGAGAAAGGGAGAGACGTGGGTCCATCAGCGAACCCAGTGCTGGGGAGGCTCAGCCGCCGCCATTACGAAGCCGGGAACACCGAGAGAGGAGGGAGGAGATATGAAGATGGGGCGAGAGTTGTGAGAGGGGCTGCGACCTGAAGGGGAACGGCGGCCGCTGGCGCGGAGCGAGAGTTCCGGGAATGCTGCTGTTCTCGCTGTGGAAAAGCCGGAGACCGAGGTAAGGAGAAATTAAGCCGCTCCTCCTTGTAAAAGCCCTCCTCCCGATCTACACCGGCCTCCCCCTCCTTTCACTAACTACACCCAAACCCATAGCTGCAGCGGCGTTGGGGTTTCGGAGCCGGGTGTTGCTGCTGCAGAGGTCCGGGCTCTACCGGCTCCTGCCAGTTCCGAGGAAGGCTGAGGCCGCCTTCGGCCGAGACTTATGAGGGAGAGATTGCTGGGTAGGTCAAGAGCTCCGCTTTCTTTCCTTTCCTCTTCCTTCCTTGTGGGAGCCCTCTCCATACCTACACACCCGGAAAGAGGAGGGGGGAGGGTTGGAAGCGTTGCTTGCCTCTGGTCCCAGACAGGTGATGAAGGCCTAAACCAGCCGGGAGGCTCGGAGCTTATTTTACCAGGTTCTAATAACAACGGCGACGGCTGCCAGTTGGCCACGGTTCCCCAGGGAGAGGGGAGGACGGAAGAAGGCAGGAAGGAGGAAAATTCCCCTTTCCTCCTTGCTTCTTTTCTCGATCTCTCCGCCCTCCCTTCTCCATTATTTCTGCTTTGCTCTCTCCAGGCTTCCATACTCCTATCTTTCTCTTCTTCAGTTTCCCTCCTCCCCTCTCCTCTCCGACCACCTCCCAAAATCTCGCCATAGCAAACTTTCCTCTTTTAAAGATGTGAGTGGCCTACTTTTTCCTCCTTAAACCCTCCCCCAGCTCCGTAGGGTGGATGTAATGTAGTTTGAAACAGGAGGTTAGGCGGGCTGTGTTGCTTACTACAATTCTTCATGTTCTTTCTTGTCTCGGTAACCCCTGGATTTCCTCTCGAGGAAAAGCCCTAGATAGAAGTCTGGAAATGGCAGGAGAGACGTAATTCAGAGACCGGTTGCTTGCTGGCTTTAATCCCCCCCCCCCGCCGCCCCCATCAAATACTCTGGTGTTTAAAAAAGGGTGTGGAAACCTTCGCATACGTATTCTTCAATGTGAGATATCCAGCAATTCCTCTGTTAAGGGTTTGCTTGAAAAGTAGGAGGAAAATGTTTTAAATGTAGATTAAAATAGGCCAGTGGTGGGTGTACTTAGATTAGGTTTTTGATGATAATTAGTGTATATTCACTGTTAGATACCAGCAGTTAGACATTTCTCAAAGTCTGCATTGCATAGTATATTCATTTTACCATATATTTAGATAGTTGACAAGCACTATTCATGCATACTTGACCAAAAGGCTAATTAATATGTGGACAATTCTACTTTGTTTTGCTTTTGATATTAAATATTTGTTATAACTACAGACCTTGATTTTCTATTTTGTGAAGTTATAATGAATGGGGTTCTTTTGTAATTAACTAGAACATACATAAATACAGAGAGAGAAGTAAGTAAAGAAAGATTGAGAGAGATTACAAATTGAAATTGTAGCATCACAAGTAAAAACTTGCTGTAAGTTTTCTGTTATATAGTATTAGTACTTGAACTTTTAGCAGATACTTTGTAGTGTACCATATTACATTAATATAGTATATTTGAACAAGCTTTTATCTATGCTTGAAGCATTAAGCTGAAGTCTCACTAACAATTCTTGATCCAAAATAAGAGTGCCTAAACTTGCAGTGAAATTCTATGCATACTTCTAAATCTCATTAACTTTGATGGGTATTTTTCTGGAAGAGAATGTACAACATTTCAGTTAACAACTGTTAAAATGTTTCATTTGCCAGTTTTAATAGGACTTTAAAGTTTGGTATGCAAATAAAACTGGTAGTTTTGATGAAATTCTTGTAATAAAATAATTTTAATAATGAAAACAATAAAGCAAATATTTGGTAACGCTTGTGGATTTGCCTTTATTATTTACAACTCCTTATATTTTATGTTCAGATTTTTCCTACTGTTAGTTTTAGAAAACAAATATATAAACCACTGTTCAATTTGTTAGATTTAAAAAACGTATAAATCCCTGAATGGGTTTTTATTCATATGTAATTTTTGTTTCATACTGAGTTTTCCAGATTCATTAATAATATACTTTACACTCCATACATTACTCTGTTCCAAGCACTTTAACTAAAGGCCTAATTGCCTCTAAGTTATATTAATTGTAGATTATTTCTTGATTTGCTAATATTATAGCTGCAAGTATAGACCAGTTAGTGTCTTCCAAAAACAGCTCCCATATCTGGCTACAGTTGTTGGGCCATGAATTCAAAACATCTGGACAGCATCTGCTTGATTGTCTTGCAATGCATTCTTTTAAATTATGATCTAATATTTCACTTCATAAGTATGTACATCCATCAAAGTGGGCCTAAACATTTATTTTGTCATGTTTGCTAATCTCTTAAGAATTGTTGTGATGCAATTGTGAAGTTCCTGCAATTTATCATACACTGAAATAATTTATTCTGCAGTAAATATTTATAGAGCTACAATAAGCTTATGAAATAGAATTTATAATATAATCATGATATTTATATAAGTAATTGTACAATTGTAAAATAGTTAGCAGTTGTTGGGGGGAATAAATATTTATAATTGATAAGGTGACTCTGTTGCTTCCCAATGTGGAATCCAACTTTTAGAAATAGTAGAAATAACTTTACACTTTGTATAATTTTCAATAAATCAGTTGATACTACAGGAATTCATGTCTTGTTTGAAAGTTTTTGATTTTGATGCTGAATGAATATTATATAACCAATGCTAAAAATATTTAAATACAATATTACAACTTTTTTTAAAAAAACTTTTCAATCTAGAAAAATACATGTGGGCAGTTTTTGTTAGCTATCATAAACATTTTAGAAATATTGACACTAATTCTAATATAAATCATAACATGGATGGAGTAATTTTATAAAAGTAATATAAGACACTTTTGTTAAAATGGCAAAATATTTGCAAACTATAAATGGTACATCTGTTTAACATTCCGTTTTCCAAAATGTAAATGAAATTTTCAGGAAATCAGCTTTACAAATGCTATAAAATATAAAAATTGATTAATCAAATCTGCAAATTATTAAGCAGTAGGCAAATCATACAAGCGGTGATCTTCGTCAGAATTCAAGAGACAGTCAGGTTCATCTTGTCTTGCAATGTCCATCTTTAAAACTAAAAGCAAGTTCCTCTAGCTGTTTCCAACTTTCTTCAGTGATGTGATGTGATGTTAAGAAATGGCCATTTATGTTAGCTTTGGAAGGATGTTAGAAGCAACAAGATCAATTCAAGCTTTTGACTTTTTTCCAAAACCTGACATTAAATGGAAGACAAAAAGTAGGGAGATTGATTTTTCAATCTTTCAGAAATCAAAATAGCAGAAACAAATATTTGAGAAAGGAAATAGGAACTCGCACTTTATGATAAGTATTTAGGGAAATATGTCAATATTCTCAGTCATCCATATACAGTTATCTGGAAGTTGAATCATGGCAACTGGACTTTTCTTCTTTTCTTTTTGGTTCGAAATGTTTCGTGCTTATCCAAATAGCTTCTTTAGGAAAAGCTAGACAGTTGCTAAACAAGCCAGTGAAGGAGTGGAGGTTAAAGTTGGTGCTTTGGCAACCATTAAGAGGCTCTTCAGGAGTACCTGTTATTTTGGATATACAAGTACTTATGAAATTCAGTATAGGTTTAACAGAGATATTTACAACTGTTGGTAGAATATAAGGCATTAGAATGAATTTCCTCAAGTTATTCTTTCAATGTTTATTCAGAGAACTGGACAGTCTTCTAGCACATAATGAGATACAGTTAAATACTGTTTTGTTAAAACATTTAGATCTAAAAACATTTAGATTTAGATATTAAATTTTACTGTTGAAATCAATATAAAGTAATCATAACCAGCAGTTTAGATTCAGCATGAAATATCATGCAGCCTAAATGGAGGGGAAGAGCATATCCATTATGCTTGAATGTCTACTAACAAATCTATTTGTTTCACCCAAACTACTTCAGATGCAGTGCCATTTTCTATTATTTCAGGGAAATATATGGATAGAAATTTGTTCTTTGCATATGGAAATCTCTTAAATTGAGGTTCCCTGTACATGAAATCAGGTAAAAGCATAAGTATTTCAGTTTTTTGTATTTACATAGGTGACAAGTGAAACTTGCAGGCATGAAACTTGCAGGCCACAAGCTAATTTTTTTTTAGCCTCTAATGTAGGATATATGGCCCTTAAAGGTAGCAGATAGTGTACCACCATTATATATGAATCTATCTACCCCGTGGTCATTATTTGACTATTATTTGAAAAAGGCTTTCTTGTATCTCTCCTAGTTTCAGTTAATGCTCTGGGTTCTAATATTGGATATACTAAGCATTTAATAACAGATTCACTGTATTAGTAATGTGAAGCTTATTTATTTCAATTATTATTTTGGAATACAAATCCTATCAAAGTACTTTATCCATTAGCTTTTTCAATAGCAGTGCAAAAAATAAGAAATTATAAATGTAAAAACAACAATAATTGGAATCTTCTGTCTTCAAGGGTTTTTTGACATTGCAGATGGTAGAAATGGAGCCAGGAACAGTCCTTCATGTGCTTGCTTTTCTTTTTCTTTTCTGGAGTTTCTTTCTGATAGAGATTTTGAACATTATTTATTTCTTAGATTTATTATTCTGTGTTTTGTTCAGGAACTCAAGATAATGTACCTAGTGTTGCTTTCTCCTACACTGCTCAAAAAAATAAAGGGAACACTTAAACAACACAATGTAACTCCAAGTCAATCACACTTCTGTGAAATCAAACTGTCCACTTAGGTAGCAACACTGATTGACAATTAATTTCACATGCTGTTGTGCAAATGGAATAGACAACAGGTAGGAAGCATAGGCAGTTAGCAAGACATCCCCAATAAAGAAGTGGTTTTGCAGGTGGTGACCACAGACCACTTCTCAGTTCCTATGCTTTCTGGCTGATGGTTTGGTCACTTCTGAATGCTGGCGGTGCTTTCACTCTAGTGGTAGCATGAGATGGAGTCTACAACCCACACAAGTGGCTCAGGTAGTGCAGCTCATCCAGGATGGCACATCAATGCGAGCTGTGGCAAGAAGGTTTACTGTGTCTGTCAGCATAGTGTCCAGAGCATGGAGGCACTTCCAGGAGACAAGCCAGTACATCAGGAGACATGGAGGCTGTAGGAGGGCAACAACCCAGCATCAGGACCGCTACCTCTGCCTTTGTGCAAGGAGGGACAGGAGGAGCACTGCCAGAGCCCTACAAAATGACCTCCAGCGGGCCACAAATGTGCATGTGGCTGCTCAAACGGTCAGAAACAGACTCCATGAGGGTGGTATGAGGGCCCAATGTCCACAGGTGGGGGTTGTGCTTACAGCCCAACACTGTGCAGGACGTTTGGCATTTTCCAGAGAACACCAAGATTGGCAAATTTGCCACTGGTGCCCTGTGCCCTTCACAGATGAAAGCAGGTTCACACTGAGCACATGTGACAGACGTGACAGGGTATGGAGACGCCGTGGAAAACATTCTGCTGCCTGCAACATCCTCCAGCATGAGTGGTTTGGCAGTGGGTCAGTAATGGTGTGGGGTGGCATTTCTTTAAGGAGCCACACAGCCCTCCATGTGCTTACCAGAGGTAGCCTGACTGCCATTAGGTACCGAGATGAGTCCCTCAGACCCCTTGTGAGACCATATGTTGGTGTGGTTGGTCCTGGGTTCCTCCTAATGCAAGACAATGCTAGACCTCATGTGGCTGGAGTGTGTCAGCAGTTCCTGCAAGATGAAGGCATTGATGCTATGGACTGGCCTGCCCGTTCCCCAGACCTGAATCCAATTGAGCACATCTGGGACATCATGTCTCGCTCCATCCATCAATACCACATTGTACCACAGACTGTCCAGGAGTTGGGGGATGCTTTAGTCCAGGTGTGGGAGGAGATCCCTCAGGAGACCATCCACCACCTCATCAGGAGCATGCCCAGGCATTGTCGGGAGGTCATACAGGCACGTGGAGGCCACACTGAGCCTCATTTTTACTTGTTTTAAGGACATTACATCAAAGTTGGATCAGCCTGTAGTGTTTTTTTTTTTCACTTTAATTTTGAATGTAACTCCAAATCCAGACCTGCATGGGTTGCTAAATCTGATTTCCATTGATAATTTTTGTGTGATTGTGTTGTCAGCACATTCCATTGCTGAACAAATTATTGAACAAAGTATTTAATAAGAATATTTCATTCATTCAGATCTAGGATGTCATATTTTTGTGTTCCCTTTATTTTTTTGAGCAGTGTATTTTTCTTACAACCAACTAGTGAAGAAGGTCAGGTTGAAAAAGTGATTGCTCCAAAGTTATCCTGTGAGTTACTGCCACTGAGGAGAGATTTGAACCAGAGTCTCTACAGTATCCTTCCAACACTTGAACTACTATATTCTTTTGGATAGTTAGTTTATGATAGATTAGTATATCTATATCCTTAGTTGCAGAAAGTGGCATGTATGATAGTGGTTAGGGTGCTGGATTTGCAGTCGGGAGGCCATAGAAATTTCGGAATGTTATATCTTTTTCAGTGAAAGCTTGTAACCTGCATCACTTTTCAATATATATAAAATAAGGAAAGCTGCTTATTATTTGAATTGTCTCCTATTAATTTTGAATTAATTTGATTTTTTTTTGCAGAGTATCACAGAGTGTCTCAGTAATGGGCCATAAGGTAACCCACTTTAGCGGGGATTCCTCTAACAAAGTACTTACTTTGTGCTGAATGAATTTGGGTGTGTTTGAATATTTATGGGTTCATTGTTTATAATGTAAAATTCATCATTCACAATCTAAGTATAAGAACAAATAGTAATATAACATTGAAGAATTATATTTCACAGTTTATTTCATGTTCTCTAATTTTAGCATAAAGTTTTTGATTCAAGCACAATTCCTGTTATCCTCTCAAAATGATGTAGTTTTCTTGGCAAAATGGTTTTTCATCGTCTTCTCTTTGGATTTTTTAAAAATATTAGTCTAATTTACAAATGGTATTTCCTGGTGGTCTGACACCTAGATTCTAATATTAGTTAGCTTTTGAGCATATATCTAGCTGAGCATTTTTTCCATAAGGCATGCTTAAATGCTAGAGAGTTTAGCACGTTCTAATCCAAGTGATTGATGTTCTGATCTAGCACATTTATAGAATGAAGAGTTTATGATTTTTTTTTTCTGCTATTTTTTTGAAGAGATGACTTTTTCTTTTAAAGGTCAGATTCAGAGTAGGAAGGTAATTTGTGGGGGTTGTCTACCTTTGCATTTCTAGACTATATCTCTTGCTAGGCGGATTTTTATTAACTTTTGTTTATATGCCTCTTACACCCTCTTCTGGGCAATTTTGATTTTGTCTCTCCCGCATGTATCTCTGTAATTTTATTTTAAGACGTGTGAGTGTGTATGTCACATTTGATCCAAAACCAATTATCGTTAATTGGTATCAACATTAAAACCTCAAACTTCTTCACTAACAATCAACTGAAATTTGTACAGACCTGTCTAGTCTGAAATCTTGTTCCCACAGTGATTATCCCAATGTCACTGTGAAGTTCATGTGTAACAGGGTTAATAGTGCCTTTATATTTCCTAGATGAGAGTGACATGATAAATAGGCTGCTTGTGTTTATAGAGATACTTGTAACAGCTGGTCATTTTATAAATGATGCATTATGATGCAGTGGTGAATTCTACAGTTCACAATTATCTTTGTGAACTATTTTATCTAAGGGGGGTGGGTGTCCTTGATATTCTCTGAGCTTGGTTGCTTTTTTACAAACATTTCATTACCCAAACTAGGGAATATCTTCAGTGCTAATAAGGAATGGGATTTGCTTTCATTTTATATTTTAATGGCTTGCCCTGTCAGTGTTGGTGAGAGTGGTCCAAGTGGTTCTTTGGTTGGGCTGTTTACTGTTTGCTTGTTTGGCAGTTCCTTGATTAGGTTATTGTTTACTTAGTTTTTGGTGTGATGTTAATCTCTGCTCATCTGGGTCCTGAATGCTGGAAAGGAGAAACTGCAAAACAAGCTAACACTGAACAGCCCAACCAAAGAACCATCAAGACTACTCAAACCAACATAAAAAGGGCAAGCCATTAGAATATAAAATGGGAGCAAACCCCACTCCTCACAAGTACATATGATATTTGGGTAATGTCTGCAGGAAAACAAGCAAGCTCAGAGAGCACTAAGGATCTCTTATATCAACCCTGACGTACAACCTACAAATATTCTCCTCTATTGACAATTTCTGTCATTTGTGAATCTGGTAATTAAACACTTGATACTAATTGATATAGAAAATTAGTAAATTCTGAGCAAAATCCATTGCATTGACATCTGGTAAATTAACAATTTGATACATTAAGTATTGTGTGTTGTTTTACATCAGGGGTGTCAAACTCTATTTCATTGAGGGCCGCATCAGAGTTGTGTTTGACCTTGGGGGTGGGCGTGGCTGGGGTGTGTGTGGCCATCTCAACATCACTCATGTCAGGGGCACCTGTGGTGTCCCAGGCAGAGCTGGGGGAAACCATTGTCTCCAGCAGAGGAAGGCAGGACCAGGGAGTTTGCCAAACCCTTGTCCTCCAGAGCAGGGGTCGCCAACCGTTTGGACCTCAGGGACCACAAAACTCATAATTTTAAATCCTGGGGACCACTAATATGAATTTTGACTAATGGTGGCTTGCTGACGGTGGGGGGGGGGGGGAGAAAGAGAGAGAGATTTTATCTACCCCCCCCCCCCACACTCTCTCTCTCACACACACACAGAGGCAGGGGTGAGATTCAAATTTCTTAACTGGTTCTGTGGGTGTTGGCTAATTTGTGGGTGTGGCTTGGTCATGTGACTGGCTGAGCATGACTTATATGTAAATATTATATTTATGTAAATATTGAATTTTTTATATAAAAAAGGCAAAGCAGGCAGGCAGATTGAGTTGCTCACAGAATCACAGATTCATTCAGAGATCTGTTTCTGCCATTGGCTACCTGAGTCTGTCACATAAAATTTGCTAGCAAGCAAACTCACAAAATTAACTCACAACACATCATGTATGTAAATGTTGAATTTTTTATTTAAAAAAAGCAACTTTTACCCAAAATCAGGCAGATTGAGTTGTTCACAGAATCACAGATTCACTTAGAGATCTATGATTCTGCCATCGGCTACCTGTATTGAATAATAGAAGCTTCAGTCCTAAGAAAGGTTCAGCTCTGCTCAAAAGCAGAGCTGAAGATCTAACAATTGGCTAGAAAGCAAGAAATCCAACTATTTTCTGCTTTCTAGCTAATCTAAATCTCCCGGCACAGCAGAACAGCTGATGGTCGGGGGAAAAGAAAAAGAAAAATAGCAACTTCGTAGGCAAGTTTGCCAGGTAAGGAGTGAGTGGGTGGGGAGGGTTCCTGCGGGCCATGTGGGTGGCACAGCCTTGTGTTCTTGTGCAGCCTGGATTAATTGCTTTGGGGGGTGCTCTGAGGGTGACATTTTTCTGCAGACCACCAAAATTTGCTCACAGACCATCAATGGGCCATGGCCCACCGGTTGGTGACCACTGCTCCAGGGGACCCTCACCATCCCTCTCAGGCCATGCAGAGGACCTCAGGATGGCAACTCAGGCTGTCCAGAGCCCTAGGCAGCAGAGGGCAAATGCTCAGCCCAGTCTTTGAGCTCTTAGGGCACTGGGACCTCACAGTCTTCCCAGCCCTGCTTCCCCAAGGGGGTGCTCCCTGAGGCTGCTGCTGCTGTTTTCACTCTCCTTGGCCAGGTTGCTCATGGTGTGTGTGGGAGGGCAAAGTGTGTGGGTCAGAGGGAGGCCCACTCTCTCTCCATGCAAGGAGACCCAGCTTTGTAACCAAAGCATCCTCAGTGATAGGATGGGAGACCACCAGAAGAGATCAGGAGAAGGAGACAAGGGGATGATGAAAGGGCAGCGGGACTGCTGGTGGCCAAGTGCTAAGGCAGGACTTCCCTCAGACCTTCCTGGATAGAAATAAGAGCTGATGTTTATGTATAAAAGGAGAGGTATGTATTAATGACATGAACACTGTTAATATGAGCAGAGGTTGGTATTTTTGTTTTTTAAAAATAAAACTATATAAACCCTCCCTCTCATAACCTTCCTTCCTTCCCCTCTTTCCTTATTTTTCCTTCCTTGCTCTCTTATCATTTTTCCTTTTGTCTTTGTCTTTCCTCTTTCCCTTTTTCCTTTTCTGTCCCCTCTTGGATGCTCAAATGCAAAAGGGAAAACATTACTCGATGCCTCCTTACCTTGTGATCAAATGCCATTTGACTCTGCCAGCACTCTGCCAGCAAAAACGGGACTGGGGGGGGGCTGCATTTTCAGCTGCAATGGCCTCCTGCAGCCCTCTGCTGGTGAAAATGGAGCTCAGGAGGCTGCATTTTCAGTTGCCACAGCCTCCTACAGCTCTGTGCCAGCAACAGAGCTCAGGAGGGCACATGGACCTCCCGAGTTTCATTTTCACTGGCAGAGACACCATGAGCCAGTCTTTTGCTGTTTCCAAGGTGGCCCCTTGAACCCTGTGGGCCAGATTTGGCCCACAGGCCTTGAGTTTGACACGCCTATTTTACATGAAATAAGTGTGTCAGATGACTAATTTTCATGAATAATGAATAAATTCTAATCAACATGGGCTATAATAAATACAGTTAGAAAATGTAGTCCAGTTGAATCTGATTGTTGATCTCTCTTCTAAGGTAAGAGTGATAAATATCAACTTGAATCATGGAAAATAGTTTGCAATTTTCTTTTCCAGTACAGACTATTTAATATCAGTCTAGAAATAACTGAAACATGATGGTCTTTCGTTTATTTCTAAAAAAATCTTAATAAAGAATAATTTTCATAATTTTTAAGATGCTTTAAAAATAAAAATAAAACTCATAAATTGTACAACGAGTTACAGTACTAATGGAAGTAGGTAATATGTAGAATTTTAAAATACTATAAAGAGATAAATAAATGTAATTGAAAATTCTAAGAGAAAACATCTCACTGTATTATTAGTTTGCTTTGCCTTTATGCTTTTAAAAATATCTCCTTGATTTTTAGATCTTTTCATCACTGATATGTGTGACATTGCGATACTTTGCAAGAGCTTGGCATCCATCTTGCATTTTTTTCTGTAAGGGTAAGCTGAAATTTCTGAATATTTGTGGAATGGGGAGATTATTTTATAAATTTATATCTGAGAAGAAACAAGATCATGTTTTATATTTTTTAAAATGGGCTTGAGTTCTCCAACCTTTGTGGCTTTGCGGACTGGCGGGGTGGGAAGAGGGGATAGTTCCCCATGAGTGGTGGGCAAGTGTGCACATGCAGCTCTGTTTGCATGAACAGCAGGCACATGTATCCGTTGCTGCACAAATGGAGCACACCTGCACAAGCTTGCATGCTGTTCACACAAGTGGGGACCTGCACGTGCTCACCTGCTACTTCTGTGGCCCAGTTCTGAATGGCTCAAGGCCCAGTAGTGCGCCATGGCCCGGGGGAGGGGGGGGGTTGGGAATATTTGCTTTAGAGATGGCACTGCATGTTGATCAGAGGAACTTCTGTATTATTGTTGGATATTAGACTCCCTCTGCCCCAAATCTTTGGATATAACTTTTGTCACTTGTTGTTTGCAAAAGTCCACCCAGTCTCGCTAGCAGATTTTCACATACATTCAAGGCAGGATTTAACATTGGCTCAAATGAACAGAATTGTGATTGTGTGAGCTATTGACTTGAACACTCTTTCTCTACTGGTAGTCCTCAAGTTATGACAGTTTTTAAAATAATGTTAGAAGTTATAACAGCACTGAAAGAAGTGACTTATGGTCATGTGATCAAAATTCAGACCCCTAGTAATTAACTCATGATGGTTGTGGTGTCCCGGGATCAGGTTATTGAGTTTTGAAACCTTCTAATAAGCAAAGTCAACAAGGAAGCTAAATTCACTAATAACTAATCCTAACCCTAACTTAACAAATGCAGAGATTCATTCTACAACTATGACAAAAAAGGGGGTTAAAATTAAGCAAAATTCACTTAACTATCTTACAAGCAACAGAAAATTTGGGATCAATTGTGCTTGTTAGTAAAAGACTTCATTCTGCATGGTCTTAGATTGCTTTCTGATAACTAAGGAATCTACTAAAACAAAGAAATGAGAGAAAATGAGAAAGAGGCATGTTGCAGATTTTGTCCAAGCCCATTTTTTCCTGTGCATATGATGTTAAATGAGCCGCATTGGGTGAAAGACATGTTGGAAATCTTTGATAAAACCGCAAAGGGAAAAATGCTTAGAAAGACTCTGATCTAATATGACTAAGTATCTAAAACATATACTAAATTATTGTAAATGAACCAAAGGAAATTGAGATTCATGTATTTCTTCTCTCCTACAATCAGGAGAACTGCTGTAACTATAGATTCCTGTTTTATATGGACTTGAAGAACTGTAAATTCTCCCAGCATGCCTTTGGGATAATGCACACATATGGGTTGAATCTGCCTTTCTGCCCAGAGACTGAATCATCAATCTTTGCCACGCCTCTTCCTGTCAGGGCAGGAAGCTTCCTAGCCCCAGTCACGACTCAGTCTTGGCCCTATAGAGACGTGGCAAAGGTTGGCTCCAACAATTATAGCAGAAAGCAGCAGTTTAAAGTGTGGATTCTCCCAAAAGTTTGCAAAAAGCCCCTAAAGCATCCAAACATGCCTGCTTTGTTTTTTCGTGGCCCCCTGAACTACCAATTAAAGGCCTAGCAGCCCAGGCAGTCAAGGGGGAGCCCCCAATGACCCCCAATCCAGAGGGGCCCACTGAAGCCGTGATCGCCCCCAGTGTGTCGTTTTGATCCCAGGCTTAACTGGGTAGCTCCGGAGCAGCCACTTTCGCTTTTACGACCTCCAGCTGATTTTCAGGGTGACCGGTGGCAAGGCAAGTTGTTCAGGCTATCCAGGAGACTGGTAGGGCCGCCATTGTCACAGCCCAGGGAAGGCTTCCAGGCCTTAATTCTCTTTGGAGCAGCAGGATTGGAGGATCGAGAGAGCTCTCCTCCCAGCAATCTGGGCAATTGCAGCATGGAGTCCATGAGTGCTAAACGATCCAAGCAGAGTATCAGGAAGGCCAGCTCTGCAAGTAAAGAGGTGCTAACAAGATAAAGGCAAAGACTCTTTATTCCAGAAAGCCCACAACAGCAGAGGAAAGAAGGCAAAAAGCAATGGAAAAGCAATTCTCCAGAGCTCAGAAGCAAGCTGACCAGGAGAGATCTTCTCTCCCCAACCAAGGCCTGTTAGTCCTTCCCCTCAGCAGCCATTAGCACAGAAGCAGGAATTTATCCCTCTTGCTGAGGAAATCCAAACTCAGATTTCCTCTTGATTGCATGCTTCCTCGTTCTGCAGAATTGCAGACCAGAGACAGGACTGGATCACCTGAGGCCACCTTTACTTCAACTGCAGTGGGGATGTGCTCAGCAGAAAGAGTGGCTCCAGAATTACCAGAGGTTTTTAAGGCCCTTATTGCTCAGGCCATTTCTAATGGGGTAGCCTCCTCCCCGAGGGGGAGGAACCATTCTTCTTCCCCCAGATCTGATCCTCCGTCATTGCAGTCAGTGCAATATCAGGCCCCCGTGGGTTTTTCCAGGCACCAGAAAGAGGCCTCTCCAGCCCTCTCCATCAGAAGCAGGGCATCTGGGATGGAGGAGGAGGTTCAGGGAGAACAGGTTCTCAGAAAATGACCTATTACCTGATCCACCCCCCTTCAAAGGTCTGTTTAGCCTGGGGCTGTTTAAATCCCTCCTCCACAAGGCTAGGACCACTGCCCAAATTGATTCTCCGCCCATTATACCAACTGCTTTAGCAGACACTTGGGGGCCTAACAGCAGGGTTTTTTCTGAATCTACAATTCTCCAACAGGAGATTCCTTGTCCCAAGTTATTTTTGGATGTAGTTCAGAGGCAATGGGCACAGCCAGGATCCTTCCCCACTCTGGAGGGTAATGATATTTTTTTTTTTCAATATAGCTTCTCTTCTCTTTGAGTCACTTCAACTTCTCCCTCTGGACAAACCTTTGGCGTTCTTGGTCTCTCCCTCTGCAATATCAAAGGCCCTTAAGACAGAGGACAAAAAGCAAAGGCCCTTAAGACAGAGGACAAAAAGGTGGAACAAAATTTCCACAAGACACACCAGGCTAACACCTGGGCAGTTGAAGCAGCTACAGCCACCTTCTTCTTCACTAGGACGTCCCTCCTCTGGCTCTGCCTGTTACAGGCTAGGAATCCCCCTGAATGCAACAGGACATCAACAAACTAGTGGTCGCCGCTGAATTTGTGGCTGACTCCTCCCTGCATGCAGCCCAATTCTTCTCCAGGACTCTGGTCTCCAACATCACTTCTTGTCATCAGTGGCAAGCAGGGGCAAGCAGATGCTAGAACCATATGGAAAGTGGTCTCTGCTCCCTGTATGGGTTCTTCCCTATTTGGAGAGGCCTTGAATTCCTTTGTAGCTGAGAATGAGAATAAGAGAAAGGTGTTCTCCTCACTTACCAGGAGGGCTGACAGGAGGGCTTCTCCTTACTCCCGTAGACAGCCATTTCATTCCTCAGACTCAGGCCAGGAATTTCCTCAGTTCCAAAGATCTTACCAACCCAGATCTGATAGACCGACAAATAGATCGGGATTTAGAGACAGAAGCAAACAACAGTTTCAATCTAAATGGTCCTTTCATGGCACAGGAGGCTGTCCCTACCATTGATCCAAATGACTGCCGGACCCTTCCTCCCATCGGTAGCTGACTGGCCCTATTTGCAGAACGATGGGAGACCATCACTTCTGATTCCTGGGTCCTGAAAACAGTGTGATTTGGTTTCACCCTAGATTTTCTGTCCATTCCTCCGAGGACCTTTACCCTTTGCCCAACCCCCAAGAACCACATAAGGAAAAGGCTCATGGACATAATGGTCCAGCATTTGCTGGACATCCAGGCCATCGAGCTGGTATTGGAGGACCAGAGGGGGCATGGGTTCCATTCTATTTGCAGTTCCCAAGACGTTGGGATGTGTGTGTGTGATCCTGGATCTCAAAAAGTTCAGTGCTTATTTAGAAGACAAGAGGTTCAAAATGAAGTCTCTGCAATCTTGGAAGGCATCTGGGGGAGGGCGATCTCCTAACGTCCATCGATCTGATGGAGGCTTACCTCCACATTACCTTCTATCCCTCGGAGGTTTCTCAGGTTCTATTATGCAGGGGGCCAATTATCAATACAAGGCCCTCCCATTTGGACTGTCATTGGCATCCAGGACTTTCACAAAAGTGCTGGCAGCACTGGCTGCGCAGCTCAGAACAATCCCAGTGTGAGTCCAGTACTATCTGGATGATATTCTTATCTAGTCCAGATCTAGCAAACAAGCCAAATCAGACCTGACTTACACAATCCAGGTCCTAAAGGATCACGAATTTTCAATCAATTTCCAAAAAGCCAGCTTACACTCTCTACCCGCCTCCTTCATCTGGGTGTGGTGATATACACAAATCTATGCGAGGTATATTTGTCCCAGGAACATCAGGACATCATCAGGTTCTTGATCACCCAGGTCACAGCGGAGCGAGCAGCTCCCCTGACATTGCTTTCTCAGCTTCTGGGAAAATTAATCTCGTACATAGCCATAGTTCCATGGGCCCGACTGCACGCCAGTCCTCTCCATTGGTTCCTCCTACCATTTCAGAGAGCATACACCAGCACCTCCAACGTCAGGGTCTGACTCTGGTTGGATGTCTTCAGTTCCCTCATGTGGTGGATATCCCCAGTGATCACCAAGGGGCCCTTATTCACATCAAAATCACTTCAGATGTGAGTCTGTTGGGATGGCGGGCCCATCTATAGTCCCAGCTTGCGCAGGGTCAATGGTCCACAGCAGACCTTCAACACAACATAAAGAATTGGTTAGAAGTGAGAGTCATTCACTTAGCTCTCAAACACTTCCAAAGCACAGTGACTGGCCAACACGTGCTAATCCTAATGGACAACGTGGTGGCCAAAGCACACGTCAATCGCCAGGGAGGACCCACTCCAGATCCCTCATGTCCAAAACACAGCAACTGGGAATCTGAGTGGAGGCTCACCTATTGTCACTCAAGGCAGAGCACATATCGGGGATTGCAAATGTCCAGGCAGATTACCTAAGTAGGACCAGGGTGGACAATTCTGAGTGGCATCTCCATTCAGATCTGTTTCAGGACATATCTCAGAGATTCGGTAGGCTAGTCCTTGACCCCTTTGCCACTCCAATGAACACCCAACTTCCCCGTTTCTACTCCAGATTCCCATCGCCAGGCGCAGAAGGGGTAAATGCCCTTCGCAGCTGCTGGCCCAAGCGTCTTCTTTATGCCTTTCCTCCTCTGCCCCTCAAACCAGGAGTGATAAGGAAAGTGCTTCTAGAACAGGCAGAAATCATCCTCATCGCTCCCCACTGGCCCAGACGGTCATGGTATGTGGATCTAGTGACCCTGTCAGTGTCCTACCCTTGGAGGATCCCTCAGGACAGGATATCTCAGCCAGGGGGTCTTGGAACACCCGGAGCCTCAGTGGCTCCAATTGACTGCCTGGCACTTGGAAGGCAGGCAGTACAAGCCTCGGGGCCTTCCCTGAACAGAATATATGACACTTCCTGGAAAATGTTTCATCAATGGTGCACCAAGAAGAGCACAGATCCAACTGCAGCCTCAGTGCCACAGATCCTGGACTTTCTACAAACAGGACTCAACAAAGGGTTCTCTCCTAGTACGCTATGCAGGTTGGTAGCAGCCCTGTCCATCATGTTGCACTATGGGAAGAGAAATTCCTTAGCTCATCATCCGGTCATCTGCTCCTTCCTCAAAGGAGCTGTCAATTTTAGACCACCAACAGTCTACAGATACCCTTCTTGGAACCTATCTACAGTGTTACAAGCCCTTACTCAGGAACCATTTCAACCTCTTCAATCAGTAAGCCTACACTTTCTAACACTCAAAGTCACCTTCTTAGTGGCCATTACATTGGCAAGGCACATATCAGAATTGGCAGCTCTTTCCACCAGGGAAGACCTCT
Source organism: Hydrophis major (assembly GCA_033807585.1). Lineage (NCBI taxonomy): Eukaryota > Metazoa > Chordata > Lepidosauria > Squamata > Elapidae > Hydrophis > Hydrophis major. The sequence continues at coordinate 67,179,285 of CM066328.1, read as the reverse complement.
CTGCACCTTCCACGACAACAGGATTGTCCTGCGCCTCAACCCTTCCTTCATCCCAGAGGTAAACTTTTCACAGGGCTCAGGAAGTCATTCCTCCCGACTTTTGTCCTACCCCTTCATACAACAGAGAGCACAGATGGCACATATTGGATGTTTGGAGGGCTCTTCTCAGGTACATCAAACACATGTCAACATTTCATAAAATCGAAGCCCTGTTCATCTCATTTCAGCTGTCTTCAATGGGCATTAAAGTCTCTTCTTCAACTATAGGCGGCTGGATCAGGGCTTGTATAGCCAAGGCCTACGAGACCCAGGCCCTTCCAACACCCAGACGTGTAACAACTCACTCAACCAGAAGTGCAGCTACCACAGCTGCCTGGGTGATGCAAGCCTCACTTGAGGACATTGCAGGGCTACATGGTCCTCCCCGTCTCCATTCATAAAGCATTACAGACTGGACACATACGCCTCAGCAGAGATGGCCTTCTGCAGAAGAGGGCTACAGTGAATGCATACAGATGGGCGTGCACAGGACCAGACTTATTGCCACCCATAGGGACTGCCAGCTTTGGTATGTCCTGTATGTGTGGATTTCCCAAAGGCATGCTGGAGAATAGGCATTGGCTTACCTGAATGCAGTTTTTCAGCATGCCTTAGGATACGCCATCCCATCCTGGCAACCATCTGGTACAGTGTCCAGGTGGGAGGCAGAGCCAATGCCACAGGAAGATCATCAAATGGATGTGCCTTCATTGTGACTGGGACTAGGGGGCATCCTGCCCTGACAGGAAGAAGCGTGGCAAAGATTGATGGCTCAGTTTCTGGGCAGAAAGGTAGATTCAACCCATATGTATGGATTATCCCAAGGCATGCTGAGAAACTGCATTCAGGTAAGCCAATGCCTATTCTCCAGCATGTGTATGCTATATTTTGAAATAAGTTTAAAACTAGGGTTGAGTAGCTGCTAATTATGGTTATAGAGAACCAATAAAAAATTAGGGCTATGGGGAGAAAAATTACTGGAGAAGCATGAGAGTCAAAAATGCATGTTTTTCTTTAGTTACCAAATTGCTCCTTTAAAATATACTTTGTGAAAGGAGCAAGCCCTTAGAAAGGTGTGTGCTGTTGCAGAAAAGGTTCTCCTTGGTTCTTTCAGACATTCCTTACTGTTTGGGACCCACAATATGTCCTTTCTTCCAGACTTTATGGGATGGGTAAATGTGATTGGGAGAGAAGTGGTCATTCAAATATATAATATATTTTAGTTTGATAATAATTTTATTTGTCTTAATTGGCTTTTAATGAAGTTTGCCATTATCTTTTATGTTTGTTTTTTGATTTTCATATGCCACCAAGAGTCACTTCCATGCTCCCAATCAATAAACTTTGAGTTTATGTATTACACTAAGGCAGGGGTGTCAAACTCAAGGCCCCCATGGGTTGAATCCGGCCCATGGTATGCTTAGATCTGGCCTGTGGGGCTGCCCTGGAAATAGCAAAGGACCGGCCCACAGTGTCTCTGCTAGCAAAAACAGAGCTTGGGAGGGCCACACTCAGTTTTTGCTGGCAGGAGGCTGTCACGGCTGAAAACGGGATCCAGGGAGGCCCCACGTGGCCCTCCTGAGCTCCGTTTTCACTGGCAGAGGGCTAGCAAAACAAACTAAAAAAACAACAACCCAAAAGGACAAATGTTCCCCCTTTTCATTTGAGCATGCAAGAAGGGACCGGAAAGGAGAAAGGGAAAGAGGAAAGACAACGAAGAAGATGGGAAGAGAGCAAGGAAGGAAAAATAAAGTGGGGAAACAAGAAGAATGAATGAAGAGGGAAGGAAAAATAAGAGAAGGGAAGGGAAAGAAGGAAGTAGATTATGAGAAGGAGAGGGGGTATGAAGGAAGTCCTGCCTTAGCACTTGGTCACCATAGGTGCCCTGACATGAGTTATATTGAACTGCCCATGCTCACCCTGAGGTCAAACACAACTCTGATGCGGCCCTCAATGAAATTGAGTTTGACACCCCTGCACTAAGGTATAATGTGATTGGTTTGAATGTGTTTAGCATGTTGCATCACATAGTTGTGGCTTATTCAATAAATCATGGCTAAATAAACAATAAAGAGCTGGTTTAGTATAGTAGTTAAAGATACTTGGCTAGAAACTAGGATACTATGTGAATTCTAATCCTGCGTTGGACCCAAAGCCATCTGGATTATTATTATGTCTCATTCTTAGCCCTAGGAAGAAAGCGGTGGCCAATCACTTCTGAAAAATATTGCCAAGAAAACCGCATGGACTTGTCCATGTGGTCAATATTGAGCTTGAGAACATTAATAACAACCATCAGTTTAACATCTCATTCCTTCAATATAATTTTTTTTGTAATATTAAGTTAATCCATATTCTTATTGCAAGTCAATATTTATTGATGCATATTACTTCTATACCATTTCAACCATTGATTTTAAGAGGTTTTAGCTAGATGTAAAAGAAATTTTGGATTAAAATGATTCAATTCTTGAGAAGAATGTTGAAAGTCAAACATACAGGTAATCCTCATTTACTGACCACAGTTCGGACCAGCATATCTATCACTAAGTGCTGTTGTTATTAAGCAGAAAGTGATGTGAATGTGATGGACTACAACTTCACTTGTCATTTGATTGTTAAACTAGTCAATGCAATTACTAAGCAAAACATTATGTGACTGATTATTTTACTTCTGTGTTCTCCATTATAAATCTGCTTATTGCAAGCCAGTTGGGAAACACACAAATGATGATCATGTAATTGTGGAACACAGCAACAGTAATAAATGTGAAGATTGATTACAAAGCTGTTTTTTAACACTCTTGTAACTTTGAACATTTATTATATGAGGCAGTCAGTAAGCATGGATTACCTGTAGTTTGAGATTTAAAAAGTATCAGTGGAAAGAATCAGGTAAGCAAATTGGACAGATTAGTATATTTTAAAAAATACTAACAGAAAAGATTGCTAGACTTACTGGAGCATCTGCTCTTAAATGATCTACAAGTTTTAGAAAGCAGTTTCTGATACAATATTTATGGGGAATAACATGGATTTCTTAATGACTTTTTGGGTTATTGCAGTGTTGAATGGATGGTGAAGACTCTAAAAATTGACTTATCAAGTAATCAATAATGAGGTTGACATCCCATTTTTCTTTTTTAAAATGTAAGCAATGAAAGTTTTTTTCTTTGAAATCCTATGCAGATTGATAGAAATAAAATACTCAATAGATTTACCTGGTAGAGATTAGAAGCAGGCTATAAAATTCATTGTTTTACTTTGTAGTAGTATAAGAATTTCTGAGCAGGAAGATGATCTTAGTTATTAAATATTAATTTAAGAAAATTAAATTTTCATATTTCAGTCTTCAGCTTAAAAATTGATAAAATAATAAAAAATTAGGCAGATTTTAGGTTTACAATCAAAAAGTGATGATACAGAAGATGAAGGGAATAGGACATTATAAAATATTTCTTTTCATGATTTGTGGTGATAAAATGAGCTGCTTGGAGGAACAGGTGATGTCTTAATTTTGCTTGCAACAAGTATTGTAAAATACTACCTTGACATTTTTTCTGTTTTTAAAATGTTCTTTAAACAAGCTTTATCCTTATACTTTGATTTAGTTATGTAAAAACTTAGCAAGAAAGAAGGGTATGTATGATCATCTTAAGAAATGCTGGTATTTTATAGATGTTCATTAAAATATTAACATTCCTGTTTTAAAAATTTACATTGAAAAGTTTTGCCAATATCTTATTTCAGTTTTATTCAGTTTTAAACAACACTTTGGGAAAATGTGGTTCAATATGAAACACAGACTTCCAGTTGTCTGCCAACTTTATTTCACATAATGTCTCAAGGAAACATTCTTGAAAAGTAAAATGACATAAGCAGTTGAAAACTCATTTTTTGCTCTGAGGTATTTGTGGTTGCCATCGCTTTCCCCTGCCCAATTCAAAAGGAAGGAAGAAATTGAACCCTTTGTTACCATGATGGCTTGGCATGACCCCCATTGCTAAGGGTGACAAATAAAGGAGGAGGAAGTGAGAAGACTAACAGGATGATATAGTAGTAAACTTTGAGATAATCCAAATGAGAAAGAAAATGTGTGTATATTTTTTAAAAAAATGATATATGTATATATGTAGTATTAGAGACAGAATGAGATTGTACTGGTTTTTTTCCTGAAACAGAAAGAGCTGACCTGAATGAATTTTGTATACTATAAATGTAGGTCTATAGATTCTGGAATGTGAGAGGTACAGATCAAACATATTACTACTGTATATCAGAATTGTGGATTTAGAGAAGAACTTTGTGTTTGACAGTTGAGATTCTATATTTGATTCAGATCCAAATAATTGAATAAGTGAATTCCCCTTAATCTTTATTAGTTTTTCTTTCTGTTTTATGAATGTGTATGCAGATGACTGTTATTTTGAGATGATAAATATGATATATATTCAGAATCCTAAATATGTCACAAAAATTGGAATTTCCTGAAGTTAAATTCCTATTGCAATTGTTCCAAAGCAAGATTGTTGCCAAACATTCTGGATTATATTGACTAATCTTCTCATAATCTAATTGTGCTACAGTCTGCAAGCAAATGGGCAAACTGTACCTTGCTAAAAATTAAGGAATATATTTTAATAAAAACACTCCATGCTGCTTGCACTCCTCCATGGTCACAAAGCCATCTGTCATGCAGGAAACAGTTTCCATTTTTCCTGACTACAAAAAAGGCAATTAGTCTCTGAACTATGAACACAACTCAACATATTTCCTATATTGGAAACTGAAACTAAATGATAACTCTTCTCTGGTAATTCATTTAAAAATTTTTTTTAAAAAAACTTTACATACCAACACATGCCAATCTATTAGTAATTACTATTTGGGCAACATTTTAAAGAATATACACATCTGCAATATAAACCTTCATATTTAAAATTGAAAATGTAAAAAATTCAACATGATAAAAATTTAGTTACAAAACCAGTAAGATAAAAATATAATATGAAATTACCATAACATACTAGAGTAAAAATAAGATGCTGAATATGGTATCCATCTTTTATTTAACCAGAATCTCTATCGGTTCATAGGATTAAATGGAATTGTGTTTACATTGGAAATCACAGGCTTGCAGGATTATGGGTAGTCCTAAAGGATCTACAGATTTTTGTTATTTTACTACTGCCAAAAATAAAGCATAACAATGATTTTGAACTTTTAATTAATAAATTTGACTCAATATACTGTACTTGATATAAATAAAATAATACTGGAAATACATTATATAGCTAAATAAGCATTGAGCACATTAAAGTATCTTGTAAACTTTTTTTTTTTCATGTAATGTCCTTGTAATTTTTTTTTCATAGAATAGGAACAGAACAGACTTTGGAGGTCTTCTAGTCCAGCTCTCTGCTCAAGCAGGAGAACCTATATAATCTTAGACAAGTGACTATCCAGTCTCTTCTTAAAAACCTCCAGTGATGGAAAACCCACAATTTCTGAAGGCAAGTTGTTTCACAGGTTAATTGTCCTTACTGTTACAAAGTTTCTCCTTAATTCCAGGTTGCTTCTCTCTTTGATTATTTTCCAACTATTATTTCTTGTCCTGCCCTTTGGTGCTTTGTAGAATAATTTGACCCCCTCTTCTTTGTGGCAGCCCCTTAAATACTGAAATACTGCTGTCGTGTCACCCATTATTCTTTTCTTTACCCAAAATCTGCAGCCGTTCTTCATGTGGTTTAATCTCCAGGCTTTTTGATCATCTTAGTTACTCTTCTCTGAACTTTTTCCAAAGTCTCAACATCTTTTTGTAGTATGGTGACCAAAATTGGTTGTAGTATTCCAGGTGTGGTCTTACTAGGGTTTTGCAAAGTGGCACTAATACTTCACGTGCTGATTCTATGCTTCTGTTTATACAACCCAGGATGTATTAGCTTTTTTGGCTTCTGCACATTGCTGGTTCATATTCAAATGAACATCCACTAGGACTCCCTTTCATACTTACTGTTTTTGAGCCAGGTCTCACCTAATCTATACTTCTACATTTTTCCTGCCTAAATGTAAAGCTTTGCTTTTTATCACATTAAAATTAATTTTGTTGGATAGGGCCCATTGTTCAAATTTGTAAAGATCTTTTTGGATCCTGAGTTTGTCTTCTGAGGTGTTGGCTATTCCTGCCTGTTTAGTATCATCTGCAAATTTGATGAGTTCCTTCTGTTACCTCATCTAAGTCATTTATATTCATCAAGGTCAGGTAGGCGTTCTCTTACCATTTTCTTGCTTATTTTAATTTTATTTCTGGTTTGTCTTTTACAGTAGCTTTTTGGTACGTTGGGCTATAATTTCTTTTTGCGTGAAGACTGATGGCAAAGAATGAGTTAAGCAGCTCTGCTTTCTCCCTACTGTCTGTTATTTGCCATCTTCTCTCTTTAACAGACCTGTTTCCTTGACTTTTTTCTTGTTATTAATATGCTGGAAGAAACTTTTTAAATTATCTTTGACTTTTGTAGCAAGCCTTAGTTCATGCTGAACCATTGCTTTCCTGACTTTCCTGATCTTTGCATGTCCTGGCTATCTGCTAATAATAAGCCTTAGTAATGTGTCCCCCTTTTCATTTTCTGTGTTTGTCCTTTTTGTCTTTCAGTTTGTCAGATAAATTTTTGTGCAGCCATGATGTTTTCTTCTTGAATTTCTTATTTTTCTTTTTGAGTGGTATTGCGCTGGACTGGGCTTTTATGATTGCATTTTTCAGAGTTTCCCATATTTTTTTCATATAATGATTTCATGTAATTATAAAAAAGTGTGATTTAGGAATCAAAGGCTATTTTGAGTTTATGACACTGGAAGTAGCTGTATACAGCAAAGAAGCTTTGCAATACATATTAGTCCTTGTTTATGCTAAGATAGATAAGTGACAACTTTTAAACTATTTAACTTCCAGTGTCACACTCTGCTTTATGTCTCATTTTTTGTTGTTGTTCAGTCACTAAGTTGTGTCTGATTGTTCACAACTCCATGGACCATAGCTTGCTGTCCTTCCTCTCCTGAAATTTGTTCAAATTCATGTTCACTGCATTGATAACACTAACCATCTCATCCCTGCCATTTCCTTGCTTTGTCTTCTCAACATCAGGGTCTTTTCCAGATAGTCTTCTCTTCTCATGTCAGGGTATTTTCCAGACAGTCCTCTCTTCTCATGTGGTGGCCAGAGGACTCTTAAGTGTTTTTTCCAGCACCACAGTTCAAAAGCATTAATTCTTCATTGCTCAGTCTTCCATATGGTCCAGCTCTCACAGCCATACATTACGACTGGGAAAAACCATAGCTTTGACTATACAGACCTTTGTTGACAAGTTGATGTCTCTTCTTCTTAATATGCTGTCTAAATTTGCCCTAGTTTACCTCCAATATATTCTCCAGGTAATCTTAATTCTTGTGATTCATCCAGCCCAGCATTTCACATAATGTACTCTGCATATAAGTTAAGTAAGTAGGCTTAAAATATATAGCCTTGTAGTACTCCTTTCTGTATTTGGAATCAATCAGTTGCTTCAACTCTGATTCTGACTGCTACTTCTTGATCTTTATACAGATTTCTCAGGAGACAGGTAGAATGGTTGGGTACTATTTAAGAACTTGCCAGTTTGTTGTGGTTATACAATCAAAGGCTTTAGCATAGTCAATGAAGCAAAAGTAAATGTTTTTCTGGAACTTTCTTGCTTTCTCCATAATCCAGAGAATGTTGGCAATTTGATGTCTAGTTCCTCTGTCTCTTTGAAACTCTGCTAGTACTTCTAGTAGTTCTTGGATCACATATTGATGAAGCCTAGCTTGTAGGATTTTGAGCACTATCTTGTTAGCATGTGAAATAAGTTTGTATTGTAGTTTGAACATTCTTTGGCATTATATCACATAGGTAATAGCTTATATACAAACTTGAAAAGTTTGAAGCTCGATATTTTCCAAGTAGTCCTTGATTTATGATCATTTGTATAATTATGGTTTGAACTTACAGCATCAGAAAAAGTGACTTACCACCCATTTTTGAAATTATGAATGTTGCATCCCCTTGTCATTTGATTGCAGTTTGGGTGGTTAGAAACCAGCTTTCATATACAGCAGTTGCAATAACTTGTAGTTGCATGAATCATGATTTGCAACCTTCCCAGCTGGCTTCCAACAGACAAAATTAATTGGACAAGTGGATTCACTTAACCATATGATTCACTTAATGATCATATGATTTGCTTAATGATCTTGGTGATTTGCTTAATGACTGAAGTAACAATGATTGTCAAATTGGGTCTGTTTATGTGAGGAGTGCTTAACAACCACATCAATTTACAACCAAAATTCCAGTCCCAATTGTGCTTGTAAGGTGAAAACTACCTGTAGTTTCAAACATCTTTTCCCCCCAATAATTTTTATTAAGAATTATATTGAACAGATACAATTTAATACAATAACATAGTACAAAAACATTACATTCTATTTAAAAGTTCATAAAATCCTCCCAAAAGCAAAACAAAGAAACTTTTATTTTATTCCCAGCAAGTACAATAAACTTATTTTATAAACTTATAAAAAACATTAACAACTTATCTGTCACTTAAAATGCCAGTACATCTTCATTCCATACCTCATCCCATTTTCTATGAACCTCTTTCTAAATCTCCTTATTAATCAGCAATGATCCAATAAACATTAACATAAATGCTTAACAGCATAAGTATATAATCTCCCTTTCCATTTAATTTAAACCTGTCAGGCATAAAAGAACAGGTCTACATGTGAAAGATCCAATTAAACAATTAAATTTATTGCTATTTATGCCTATATGCATAGAAATATTCTCAAATAATGGTTAGCATCAGCTAAAAGTTAGATAAGGGACAAAGTAATTCAAGGTGGGGTTGGGGAGTGGGATTTAGTCCATTTATGCCTATGTAGAGATTCTAGACTGATCACTTTTTAAAACTTCCCCCAGTTTCTGCCACCCCTTATCCCACAAAATCTCCCTCATCAATTTGTTTAGTAATCAAAATCTAATCCCAATTAACAATAACAAAGTTACAAAATTAAAAACTGTTAAACATTACCAGAAATAGTGACCTTTTCTTTACATATCAAAAATAATAACCTATATATTGCAAACTTAATTCATTACACCCAGTTGAACCTTAGAAAAAACCCCTATCCAAGCATCACCAAAACTAGCAACTCTTCACTTAAGTATAATCAAATAAACCAATTTCGTATTTTTTGTATGTTTTTTTCCTTATTCCTCCCAGCCATCCTTAAGTCCCAAAAAGTTCTAGCTCCTGTTTTTTCTACTACCTTTGTCTCTTCTCTTGGAATTGTTTTCTTTATCCAAATCCACTTGTAAGTTTAGTGTAGTAGTATTACATTCCAATTTAAAAGGGTAATCTATATCACTCATTTGATGCATAATTGGTATATATCTTTTTACATTTTTAAATGATCATTCAGTTTTATTTGAAAGTCCACATAACGTCTGTTTCATTTATCATCAAAAGGATTTGTTCTTCAGTAATAGCCTTTAGTTCCAATATAATGTTAAATAGTTTGAACATTTCTTGAATCCACAAATTAAATGCTTCATTTAATGTAGTCATCTGGAGACCTCTAATGATCAACCTTCAAATTCTTGTTAGCAGCTTGAAATGTAAAAATAAATATTTTTCCAATACAGAAGAATCTTTCTAATTTACTCAAACCCGTAGCATTTACAAAAACTTTCTAAACAACAGTATAATAATTATTTTGCTGTACATTGCAAAAAATAAAGATCTTACAAAGATGGAAGTGTAATTTTCTTTCTTTTTAAATGAATTGAAGAGAAACTGATCCAGCAAGTGCTAAATTTACGCTTTTGGCCATTATACTTCTGTGATCCATGGAGTAAAGAAAAGTTTACTATTCCTCACTGGAAGTCCCCAAACATAACCCCCCTGGGCAGAAAAATATAATCTTTTTTTCTGCTCATATTAAAGGACTTCAAATTTTGCTATACTACAACCCACTCCCCATTTTTGAAAGTTAAAGTGTATTTGCACTTGGTAAATTGCTTAAAATATTCATAGATCTGAAATTTAGTCTAGCTATTTTGTTTATTTCAATGAATGTATATAGATTGTAATCTTCAGCATAGGATATTAGTATGTGACTTTAATGCTTATTGAAAAAAAGATCAGGAAAGATAAAAAATATTTCTTAAAGCTACTCACTAAAAATACTGGCAGAAGTTAGAAAGATTTCACAATGCCTTAATATAATTTATTTAGATAATTTCACTTGTTTTTGCTAATATAATCTAAAACAGATCAATTTGATTTTTTATATGGTAACTAAAATTTAAAGAAACATGTGTACTATGGAAATGGAAATAACATTTTGATTTCTGATAACAGAAATTTGCTATGAATTGAACTTGTGAATTATGACCCGTATATGAAAATATAAACTTAAATATGTTCTTATGTAGTGGTTCAGTTCTGAGATGTTTTGAAATCTCATTCTGTGTTTTGAAGGTGGATAGAAATGAACAATAATAAAACATTTTAATGAGACTATCGTTTGTGATGTTAACTGATGATAAGTTGCAATTGCTGTAATTAATATTCTAATCCAAATATTTTATTAACTTTGTTAATGTTAATATATAGTTTTATGGTCCTATTTAATATTGTTTATTTACTTTTTACAGGTAGGATTCATACAATCAATGCAAAAGTTTCATATGTACACTGTTGTTATTCATTTTCAAGCAACAATATCTGGCTCATTTAGGATTCAGACTGGAACAGTGGTCCAATATATTGTTATTTATTTATTGATTAGGCTTGTCCTCATTGGTAACAATTGGAAACAAGTTCCAATGAAATAATTGTGCTTAAAATTAGATTTTTTAATCCACATTAGATATTAGTTTCCTTGGTATTAAAATCAAATAACACTTTTGTTTGTTTAAAGAGTTACACAAACCTTATTATTCAGTCATTAATACAAGATTTTCCTTTTGCATTCTGAAAGAAAATTTTGAGGAATAATTAAAATACTATTTAACTATTAAACTAAATTATTTAAAAGTATTCTGTTTGTCAGAATTCATTTCAGTATTTAAAATTAAACTTTGATTAACTGTAATTGATACACTGCTTTTCCTTTTTCTTTCAGAATCATGGAGCAATTGATCTGGAGCACCCACTTTTATTGCAATCATGAGGATTTAAGAACTGAAAATAATTTTGAACTTTGGAGATAAAATTTTAGTATGTGGCATCATTTTAAAGAATGAGCATTGCACCCAGCTGTGTTGGTAAATTCAGAAGGATGAGAAGAACACTATGATGGCAAAGAACAAAGAGCCTCGTCCCCCAGCCTATGCTGTTAGTGTGGTTGGACTTTCTGGGACTGAAAAAGACAAAGGAAATTGTGGAGTTGGAAAATCATGTTTGTGCAATAGATTTGTGCGGTCAAAAGCAGATGAATATTACCCTGAACATACCTCTGTGCTTAGCACAATTGACTTTGGTGGTCGTGTTGTTAATAATGATCACTTTTTATATTGGGGTGATATAATACAGTGTGGAGAGGATGGAGTAGATTGCAAAATTCATGTTATTGAACAAACTGAGTTCATTGATGATCAGACATTTCTGCCTCATCGTAGTACAAACTTACAACCTTATATAAAACGTGCAGCTGCAACCAAATTGCAGTCAGCAGAAAAACTTATGTATATTTGCACAGATCAGCTTGGTTTAGAACAAGACTTTGAGCAAAAGCAAATGCCTGAAGGAAAGCTAAGTATTGATGGATTTTTATTATGTATTGATGTAAGCCAAGGATGCAATAGGAAGTTTGATGACCAACTTAAATTTGTAAATAACCTCTATATTCAGCTTTCAAAATCTAAAAAACCTATAATTATAGCAGCAACTAAATGTGATGAATGTGTGGACCATTATTTACGAGAAGTTCAGGCTTTTGCTTCAAATAAGAAGAACCTTCTTGTAGTAGAAACATCTGCAAGATTCAATGTTAATGTGGAGACATGTTTCACTGCACTGATACAAATGATGGATAAAACTCGTGGCAAGCCTAAAATAATCCCTTATTTAGATGCCTATAAAACACAAAGGCAAGTTGCTGTTACATCAACAGATAAGTTTGAGAAACTTGTGCAGTCTGTGAGAGACTATCATGCCACATGGAAGACTGTTAGTAACAAACTAAAAAATCATCCTGATTATGAGGATTACATTAATTTAGAGGGAACAAACAAAGCCCAGAATACATTTTCAAAACACATTGAGCAACTTAAGCAAGAACATATAAGAAAAAGAAGAGATGAATATATTAATACATTACCAAGAGCATTTAACACACTTCTGTCAAACCTTGAAGAGATTGAACATTTGAGTTGGCCTGAAGCTTTGAAATTAATAGAAAAAAAACAAGATTTCCATTTATTCTTTGTGGTGCTGGAAAAAACGCCCTGGTATGAAACTGACCATATAGACAAAGTAAATGACAGGAGAATTCCATTTGACCTTTTGAGCATGCTTGAAGCTGAAAAGGTATATCAAAATCATGTGCAACATTTAATATCAGAAAAAAGGAGAGTTGAAATGAAGGAAAAGTTCAAAAAAACACTTGAAAAAATTCAGTTCATTTCTCCTGGGCAACCCTGGGAAGAAGTTATGTGCTTTGTAATGGAAGATGAAGCTTTTAAATATATTACAGAAGCTGACAGTAAAGAAGTATATAGTAGGCATCAACGGGAAATAGTCGAAAAAGCCAAAGAGGAATTTCAGGAAATGCTTTTTGAACATTCAGAACTCTTTTATGACCTGGATTTGAATGCAACACCTAGTTCTGACAAAATGAGTGAAATTCATGCAGTTCTTAGTGAGGAGCCTAGATACAAAGCTTTACAGAAACTTGCACCTGATAGAGAGTCACTTCTGCTTAAACATATTGGTTTTGTATATCATCCCACTAAAGAAACATGTCTCAGTGGCCAAAGCTGTATGGACATTAAAGTGGAACACTTACTTGCTAGAAGCCTCCTGCAATTGGACCATGGTCGTTTAAATTTTTATCATGATAGTGCCAACATCGATAAAGTTAATATTTTCATTTTGGGTAAAGATGGTCTTGCACAAGAATTGGCAAATGAAATTCGGACACAGTCTACTGATGATGAATATGCCTTAGATGGAAAAATATATGAACTTGATCTCAGACCAGTTGATGCTAAGTCACCTTACCTTCTAAGCCAATTATGGACTTCAGCCTTCAAACCTCATGGATATTTCTGTGTGTTTAATTCAATTGAATCACTTAATTTCATTGGTGAATCCATTGGTAAAATCAGGACTGAAGCTTCTCAAATAAGAAGAGATAAGTACATGGCCAACCTTCCATTTACTCTAATATTGGCCAATCAACGAGAGAGTGTTAGCAAAAATTTACCTATTCTAAGACATCAGGGGCAGCAGTTAGCAAACAAGTTGCAGTGTCCTTTTATTGATGTGCCTGCTGGTACTTATCCACGTAAATTTAATGAGGCTCAGATAAAGCAAGCATTGAGGAGTGTTCTGGATGCAGTTAAACACAATTTTGATGTTGTAAGCCCTATTCCTACAATTAAAGATCTTTCAGAAGCTGACTTAAGAATTGTTATGTGTGCTATGTGTGGAGATCCATTCAGTGTAGATCTTATTCTTTCACCATTCCTTGATTCTCATTCTTGTAGTGCTGCTCAGGCTGGTCAGAATAATTCCCTAATGCTAGATAAAATTATAGGTGAAAAACGGAGGCGAATACAGATTACAATATTATCATATCATTCTTCAATTGGTGTAAGAAAAGATGAACTTGTTCATGGCTATATACTAGTTTATTCTGCTAAACGGAAAGCATCTATGGGAATGCTTCGAGCATTTCTTTCAGAAGTGCAAGATACTATTCCTGTACAATTAGTAGCTGTTACCGATAGTCAAGCAGACTTCTTTGAGAATGAGGCTATCAAGGAATTGATGACTGAAGGTGAACATATAGCAACTGAGATTACTGCTAAATTTACAGCTCTGTATTCGTTATCTCAATATCACCGTCAGACTGAGGTTTTCACCTTGTTCTTTAGTGAAGTCTTGGAGAAGAAAAACATGATTGAAAACTCTTATATCTCTGATAGTACACGAGAGACAACACACACAAATGAAGATGTTTTCTTGCATTCTCCTAGAGCAAGTTCTCTTGCTTACAACTGTTATCCAGATTCAGAAGATGATACTGAAGCCCCACCTCCTTATAGTCCAATTGGAGATGAGGTACAGTTGCTCCCAACACCTGATCGCTCAAAATACCGTTTGGATGTGGAAGGTAATGAATATCCCATTCATAGTACACCTAACTGTCATGATCATGAACGCAACCACAAAGTGCCTCCTCCCATAAAGCCAAAACCAATTGTAACCAAGACAAATGTGAAAAAACTGGATCCAAATCTATTAAAAACCATTGAAGCAGGTATTGGTAAACAATACCCCAGAAAAACTAGAATGATTTTGGCACCAACTGATGATCTTGAACAATCTGATAACTATGCTGAACCTATAGACACTATTTTTAAGCACAGGGGTGTTGCTGATGATACCTATATAACTCCAGATGATAGTCAGAATCGTATGATTAAATTTCGAAATTCCTCTATTATAAATAATGCTCAAGGAGAGGAAGAAAATGGATTTCCTGATAGAATTTCAAAGACCCATGGAGAAAGACGGCCCTCAAAATATAAATATAAATCTAAAACATTGTTCAGCAAAGCCAAATCTTATTATAGACGAGCACATTCAGATGCAAGTGATGATGAAGCTTTTACAATGTCTAAAACAAAAAGAAAAGGAAGACACCGTGGCAGTGAAGAAGATCCACTTTTATCTCCTGTGGAAACATGGAAAGGTGGAATTGATAACCCTGCAATTACATCTGATCAAGAGCTCGATGATAAAAAGATGAAGAAGAAAACACAGAAAGTGAAAGAAGACAAGAAGGTATATTTTAAAAATGTTTTTATAGTCAAGTCAAAATGTTGGGGTTTTTTTTTAGACATAATGAAAATTTGTTAGAAAGTGATATATAAACTCTATGATATAAATGGGGTCCATTTCTGCTCCTTGGAACTTTAGCAGCAGTAACTAATTTGATTTGACTTAAATTTGTTTCTTATTGAACCTCGGTTTAGAAAAAAATGCCATTTGTTAGTATACAAAGCAACTTTAAGAGCACAAGGTTAGCAAAAAACATGTTTGAAATTATAACACAGTTGATTGTGGTGGTACCCAAGTAAATTTTCTGAGAAAATAATTTGGTAGTAAACCATTTTAAGTTGTTAGATCAAAGCCCAATTGACCACTTTGGTTGTTCCCTTGCAGCTGTTTTTCTTAAGTATGGAATTTATTTTCTTATTTTATGAAGTGCCTATAGCATTTGGTTTTGAAAAAAGACCATTTGTTCAGAAGAACATGTTATTCTGTAGAAATATTGCTTATTATGACTAAAAAAGTGAAACTTTTCATCATCTAGACCAGGCCTGTCAAACAAGGGGTCCACGGATCAGATATTCACACACAGGCCATGCCCACCCCAGCTCCACAAAGGAAAAAACGGTGCAATACATTATGATCTGGCCTATGGCGTGATCAAGTTTGACCCCCTGATCTAGACAGTATTCTCTAGTATTTCGTAGGCATTGTTTGCACTTTAATAGGTTTGCTGGATTGAAAAGGTTTTAAAATTATTGTGCCTGAAGTAAAATTGATAGAGCACGTGATAAAATAATGTTATTTACATCAAAAGTTGCCGCGAGTTGCCTCATGGCAAGATGGCCTCATGGCAAACATTTAATAAAAATAATAAAAATAAAAGCAACAGATTTATCTTTTTAGGTTTACACTCCTTATAGAGATATTTTTAATCTCGAGCTCAGGAAGGCTTTATGGACATTAGGAACCCAATAACTTTAAGTAGCTTGACATGTTTTCCCAAAAATAAGACCTACCCCCAAAATTAAACTCTAGCCTGGTTTTTAAGTGTTCATCTAACATAAACCCTACCCCCAAAATAAACCCTAGTGAAGAACATCAGTCCTGGGGGGCATGGCCAGCACCAGAGGCGTTGAGGGCATTGAAGCTGAGAGTGTCCAGTAGCAGGAGAAGCAGCCTGTGCAGCACATGTGAGTTGATTACCTGTCCAAGCAGTAGGCAGAGGTGATGGGAGGCAAGGAATCCTGACATTCCACGCAAGCCATAAGCAAGCCAAGAGATGTGAGGACAAGCCTTCTGTGGCTACATGCTCCATCTCACTGTCTTGCTTGCCTGTGGCCTGCCTTACATGTCTGGATTGTGTGCCTTCCCCCTGCTCCTCTGCCTCCATATGCTGCCAATGCTGCCACACAAAGACAACCCTCCTGAGACCAGTTGTCTGTTCTGACCTACTTCCCATGGCTGCGTGGCACATCTGGATTTTGTGCCTCCCCATACATCTCTGCTGCCATCTGCTGTTTGGACAGGTAATCAACTCATCTGCACTGTGCAGGTTGCACAACCCCAGAGTGCATTGACCAAGGGCCAGCATGCTCGAGGGGGAGGGGCATCCAGCTCTGCTGATCACCCTGAAATCATGTTTTCCCCAAAATAGCCCTAGTGCTTATTTTGGAGCCCCCCAAAATATAAGACCAGGTCTTATTTTTGGGAAAACACGGTATCTAATATTTATTTTGAAAGTATTCATACATTTTTAATTACGTATTTTAAGATACAATCTTACAAATGGGCCATAGCCCTATACTGTCTTTAGCTGAGCATCTGTTAAGTTTCAGAACAGCTGTGTGTGTTGTCAAGAATAAAATTGAATTGAGAAGTAATGTTTACTTCATTTAAATCATGAATTCCCCATAAAGTGCAAACACACATGTAT
Source organism: Hydrophis major (assembly GCA_033807585.1). Lineage (NCBI taxonomy): Eukaryota > Metazoa > Chordata > Lepidosauria > Squamata > Elapidae > Hydrophis > Hydrophis major. The sequence continues at coordinate 67,162,227 of CM066328.1, read as the reverse complement.
ATATGCGCGCACACGTTTGTGTGCACGCACATACACATACAGCTGGTTGAGGTGAAGGAATACTTAATATGTCTGGGAGGAAATATTTAAAATTTCCTTGTGCATTAAAATATTTTACTTAGCAAAGGAGACACATTTTATGTTTATAGCTTCCAAATCAGCAGCCAATTGGCCAGAAATGTTTTTCCCCCTGCTTTATTTTAATAAAGTTAAAAGTTTATCAAGTTGCATGGCTTGTGGGATTAAGTACATAGACACAAGAGTAATCTTGTTTAACTCACATTAAAAATAATCAAGAGATACCCTATTAAAATGCATTTTTTTAAAAAAATAATGAAATTGAATGTTTAAAATATGCCACAATTTAAGTCAAGATTTTAATTTGTATTAATTTATAAAAATAACAAAATGTCTTTACATTTAGCACTGTGTAAGCATTGGATTTTTTCCCTTCAATCAAAAAGAATGAACTTCTGAAGACCAGGTGTTTCAAAAGGAATCTTTTATTGAAAGGGATTTTATCTCAACACTAGGCAAAGCAGAGTCTGAGATATCCCCAGGCATATAGTCATAGATAAAGGAAGTTAAAATCCCTTCCCTTATTCAGATGTGTATTTAGTCAAACAAAGAACCAACATGTTAATTTCCCCCCTTCCCTTCTCTGTGTCTTAGCAGAGTTTCCAGGAGTGTCTTCCAGAGCTGCAATTTTTATAGTTACTTCTCATGTTGTTACCTCTTCCAAGAGGTGACAAGTTTCTGGACATCTGGCTCCACTCCTCCAATTGTATATCATATGCAAGTTATACAGAGTCAATATAGGATTTAATATATTCAGGTTACATCAAAAAGGATTATTTGTATCAACTTCCCCCACCTTCTTCCATTGCATGCAGGTCTTGGCATGTTCGGGTCTTTTCCCATGTAAGATTGAGAGTATCTTTTTTTTAAATAAAAGTTTTATTTAAGTTTTCACAAAACATACAAATACAAATATCTTTTTTTGAGAACAGCGTGGCCCAGGTTATCACTTCTCCATACAGACATAAACTCAATACATATTTATCTTATACATTCTAGTACATATCTTATAACTATTTTCACAATATTTTCAATAGCTTTTCCCTTTCTTTACTTCCTATAGCCTTATTTTAAATTATCTCATTCCTTTCTTAATTCAATTACATATCTTTTTCTAATTTTTAAAATCTTTCTAATTAATGTTTTTATACTTTCGTCTGTCCTGTTTACAATTTCATATTATCTTTTCTCATAAAACAAATTTTCTCCTGTAATTACTAGACTGGAATGTAACACCTTTGTATCTTTTTTCAAATCTTATTTAAAAATTTAAGTTACATCTTTACAGTTATAACACTCATTTTCTAACCTCTATGTTATAACACATACCTATTTTCAATCGAATTCTGCTTGGTACATTCTCTTAAAATACACACTAAATTCTTAAAAGAAAAAGGTATATATGTTTATATATATATATCTGTATATATGTATAACAATAGTAAATGGGATATTTATTCTGTTCAAATACAGCTCTGCCATTCATATTAATAACAATCTTTTACATTTCTATTTCTTTTTAACAGACATTACCTAGTAATATCAATTGTCTTTCACTTTAATCATCTATATTTCATATTTTATTTATTACTGTCTTTAAATAAAATAGTTATTAACAGTAGTCAATAAAGTTATTATTCTTATTCAAGTTCATCTTATCAACTGATAAAAATCTTTCATGTTTCTTTTCAGTTTTTTTTTTAAACGCTCTTTTTAAATCATTGAGAGCCTTATTCTCTTTACAAACAAATATTCCATTACACATCAATCGAATTTTTTTCTATCACTTTAATCATCTAACATATTATATAACAATGCTATCCCATGCACCCTTGCAGAATCCTCTCCTTAAGTTCATTTTAACCATTGTCTCTGTGTCTTTTAAATAGGTTTATACCTTTAATTCTTGTACGTTTTCCTGTACCTCTATATCTTGTTTCTGCCTTTTGTAGCTTCTTTTCCTCTTCCTCTTTCCCTCTTCCCTCTCTTCTTCTCCCTCCCTTTTTTATTCCCTTTTCTATCTGATTCTCCCTTCTGTGATCCTCCCTTCTGCTGCTTCTTGATATTATAATTACTTTTCAAATTACTCTTTTTTTGTTGTTGCTTCACTACTTAATTTTGTAACTCCCTTTCCTCCCTTTCCCTTTTTTACCCCCTTTTAAGAATTGCTTGGTCATTAAAGATGGCTTCTTCGTTGTCCCAGCCTTCTTGTTCTGCCAGTGTTTCTTGTTTTTCATAGTTCAAGATCTCCATTTGTAAAAGTTGAAATACGAAGTCAAAAGATCCTCTTCCGTCTTGTGCTTCTTTTTGTTCTTTAAGTCTCATATTTAACTCTTCAAGGAGTGATGCCATTTTAAAAAAATTTAAACAACCCCCAGTTGATTTTATTTCATTTCATTAGGATCCTCCATCCAAAGTTCCAGGAATCATTCAATAATCCACAACTGTTTCTTGCTTCTTTTCTCACTTTCTCTTTCCAGGGGCTTTGTTCTCTTGTAACAAAATTTCAGCTTCAATGTATCTTTTGCAAGCCTTGTTAAAATTCCACTATCATTTTTTTTTAAGTTCCAGGTGGTCTCCTCCATTTTCCAGATTCGACTCTCTTTTTTCCTTTTTCCCTCCGCTGCTTTCTTTTTTTTTTTAAAGAAAGTTTTTAAATTATCCAAGAATCTTTATCCCTCTGACACTTTATTTTCAGCTCGAAATAGCCTATTAATGTCAAAGTGGATTAGTATCAATTTCTTATTTGAATCTCTTCTTCTTAATGTTCCAAGTCAATGTTAGAGGAAAAAAAGCCAATTCCATTTCCTTTTCTCTTTCGCAGTTAAAATCTTTTTTAAGAATAATATTAGTCTTTAAAATTCAGATTCCAGGTACCTTAAATAGATGTTCTCCATTCAACATGATCAGTCAAACTTTCTCCTTTAAACTTCCTCCTGCACAATTTTGTCTGGCCGGGTTCTTCTTTGAGGTGGCCATTTCTGACCACTGCTTTAACCGCCTTTGGGAAAGGGAGTAATGGCCAGCCGAGGAGGAGAGATGCGGCTCTCCTCAATCTCGCTGACAGCTCCCCCTTCTTCACCTCAATGGGATGGCTTAAGCCCTGAATCCAGGTGGCTCGGGGCGCTCCAGCGCTGAGCATGGATCAAAACCGTGGACAATCGCGATTTCGGTCCATCACACGAAGCCCAAACCGGAAGTCCAAGATTGAGAGTATCTTGGCGGCGTTTTGATGAGGTCCCACTCGCCATCTTCAGTCTGGTGCTTTCGGCTTTGGGTCTTGTGCTGTAAGGATGTCACAACAATAGAACTCAGAAGGTCATCACACAGCCCGTGACCCAGGTCGTTACGACCCAGGAGATTACAGCACAAGACCCAGGATGTCAAAACAATAGAACTCAGCTGATAGACACACAGCCCCTCAGCCACACATGTTCTTACGAAAAAGCCAGCTAATCTGCAAATATCAACTCCATCAACCAATCAAGAAATGACAACACAGCCAACCTCCCCACCAGTATATATAGGGAGACAGCAGCTCCGATCACACTTTGCTCGTACAAGCACGAAGCCGAAAGCACCAGCCTGAAGATGGGGAGTGGGACCTCGTCAAAACGTTGCCAAGATGCTCTCAATCTTACACAAGAAAAGACCCAAACACCCTGCATGCCTGTACCCATGAAAATCTACGGAAACATATATATCTATATTGTCTCATGTATATATTTTGAAAGTTGAAGCATCCTGAACCAGAAAATAAGGAAAATTTATATGATGTCTGATTATATCTCATATTAATGAGAGCAGATATAATGAGAATGTAAAAGTAAAAATTTGAGGTTGTATGTTATTACTTTATTCTACCATACCAGAGTCAGAAATGAATGCATTTTATAATTTCAATCCAAAAAGCAAGAATTTACAATAAGCTTTCACAGTGTTCTTTTGCAGTGAAATATGAGATTTTTTTATTAGTCGTGGTTATACAATGTTTTTTTGAGGGGAGGGGTATTTTGTATATGTTATTTAGGGTAGCAATTATTCAGGTTGAGTGGCTATATAAATTTTCTAAATCAGTAAATAAACCAGTCCAGCAAAAGCTTACATATAGTAGACATGAGCAATAAGTAGTATGAAGTTCATAAATAAGGATTAGATGTGGATGAGAAGTAGCATTCAGGCAATAGAGGTTTGGTTATGTTGTCCTCAACAGTCATTTTGTGAATAAGAAACTTAACCAGTAGCTATTTTCCTCATCATGCTCTGAGAAAGATTCAGGATCCTTGCCCTTGAAACAGACAGCTGTAGCATATTGAACAAGTTTGGCTTCCTTTTTATTTATTATATATCTTCAAAAAGTACATTGCCATGTGAAGAATTGCCCTTTCTAATATGCAGTTGTTAAGGAATGTTTACTTCAATAGCTAATATTCTTGACAATGCTGTTTTGTTGCAGCAAAAAAAGAAAACAAAGACATTCAATCCACCAACTCGCAGAAACTGGGAAAGTAATTATTTTGGGATGCCCCTACAAGATCTGGTTACACCTGAAAAATCTATTCCTCTCTTTGTTGAGAAGTGTGTGCAATTTATTGAAGATACAGGTAAGAAATTATATTTAAATATTTATTCTTGCTGTTAAGTAATTCTGAAAGTCCTAGCTGTTCCTCATTTAAAACTTTATATTGTTTTAATAAAGAAATAATAAATAATGCAAATTAAATATTATTTATAGTGATGTATTTATGAGAAAAATATCAAGTATTTACTGGAATAATTTTTTTGCTATGTAAGTGACTTCCATTCTTCAATGTTTTCTTCCTTTTCCCAAAGGTCTTTGTACAGAAGGTCTCTATCGTGTTAGTGGTAATAAAACAGATCAAGACAACATTCAAAAGCAATTTGATCAAGGTAATGGGGATCTTTTTTATGATTACATAGTTATAACTATGTAATGTTATTTTAGTACAGTATTTAAAACACTATGATACTATCTTTGTAGAAGCTAATCAGAGAAATCTAATAACATGAATATATTAATTAAATGTATAATACTTTATTTTACGAATAAATTCCGAAGCCTAGTTTTCTGCACAATGTCTCTTAAAGCCCATGAGATTTATAATAAAAATAAACTTGTTTGTGGCACTCCTTTTATAATCCCAAATAATCAAATATTACATTGCTCAAATTTAGGGTTTGGAATACTTTTGAAAATGGTGGTTGGAGTACAAAGCTTCCATGAGGTGAATGTTCCTTTTCCAGCCTTTTAAGTTCTTTAATTTTAGAAAATATAGCTCACCACTTTTTTTTAATGCAGTGATGGACACCATTTTACAAAATGCAGTAGATTCATGTGGTTCATTTGTAGGCTTGAGTTGCAACCCCTGACCCAATATATACAATAAACCAATAAAATCACTAGAATTTATTTAGAAAAATAACACCAAAAATAGTACCAATCAAAGCCAAAAAAGTATTAAGTGTTATATGAAATATATTTTAATATAAATTCTGGGTTCATGTGTTATCTGAAAATTCGATCACTTGTTATATGTTACTCGAATCATAATACAATGAAATGTCAATAAAAGCAAGAGCCAAAACCAATTCATAGCTTCCTTTAGACCTGTGATGGCTAACCTATGGCATGTGTGCCGGAAGTGGCATGCAGAGCCATCTTTGTGGGCACGTGAGCCATCACCCCAGCTCAGTTCCACTGCACATGCACGCGTACCTCCCACCAGCCAGCTGATTTTTGGGTATCTGCCATGCATGTGTGGGAGGCTAGGTGCATGGGGGTGGGGGAGCACGGGGAGGTCCCATGTGCATGTGCAGTGGCAAGGGAGCATAGAGGGTCCTGCACACATGCACATGGTGGGGGGAAGCAGGAGGGGGTTGCACATGCATTGCATTATGGGTGCAAGCATGCATGTACACTGTTGTGTGTGAACATGCACTTTTGGCACGCGAAGACAAAAAGGTTAGCCATCACTACTTTAGACAGACATGTTCTTTTCTGTTCTGTTGTAATAAGCTTCATATAGTCAGAAGGATCTTTCATTTTTTTGAGCTTTCACTATACTTTAGCCCCAGAAGCCAAAGAATGCAGAAGCTTAACTTTCTTCTTCCCCTCCCACATACCAGGCCCAGCATCTCTCCTCCCCTGCCCTCCCTAGATAAATAAAACAGTTGCTAAGTGACTACATCTCTGCTTACCATCTAAAAGTGACAAGAATAATCAGTTTTACAACTCTGGCTTTTGTTTGCCTTCTAACCACACTCTTGAATGGTCATCTCAGTGCTGGATCTAGAAGAGAAATTAATGTTTATATTTGTATTCATTGGAGAGAAAGGGATTAGAAGAGAATAAGCAGGCACACAATGAAGAATACACATTGAAAGCAATGTGCTGGTTGGTGCTGGCAACTGTAAGTCCCAACCCCTTCTTAGTGAAAGTTTTCCTCAAAGCAACCTTGGCATGCCCTTATCTCCTCCGTCCCCACTGACACCTAAGTTGCTCTGTCACTTCTCTACCCTCTCCCCCCTGCACATGTCAATAGCAATTCCTTTTCTCCCTCAAAAAGAAGGGTCCCAACAAGCCACCAAGGAGGGGTCTGTAGCCAATGACACCCCCCCCCCACAGAAGAGAGATTGGAGACAGGATTAAACGAGTACAGTAAGTGGACATACAATGGGAGATATACCAGCTATATTGTGTTACTTTCATTATGTATTCCCTGTTATGTACCTGCTTATTCTTTTTTAATCACTTCTTCAGTCTCTCCATTCTTCAAGGGGTGATGTGAGAGAAAAACAACAGGTCAGACATGGAATGCCATATTAACCATAATGGCAATTAGATGACTAATAGGCCATTGAATGTCATAAATTGTAAATTGGTTGTAAAGTTGTTTTTTCAACACTATTTTATCTTTGGTCTACAAATGAGTTATCAGTATTTGAGGACTATCTGTAATTCTGATAAAAATAGATTAAAAATGGTCATTCAGAAACCTAATAAAAATCTTAGAACAAGAAAGAATACCTACAGGAACTAGATGTCAGCATATACATGTAAAACAGTATCTTTGGTCCTGTACTCGTTAATTAGTTAAACATTTCCTTCATTAATCAGATTTGTATCTAATACAAAATTGTGTGGGGCAACTAATCCTCTAGCAATCTTGATAACTTAAAAAAATAAGAATGAATTTTAGCAGAGAAATGCAATTTTTTTCACATAATAAACATGAAATCCATTGATATGGGAAGGGGCTTAGTAGTAATACTTGTGAAATATATTTTAAATTGAAAATTAATATTTGTTTTGTGTTTATAATGAATGAATTGTCTTGAGAAATGTATAGTAGAATTTTTTGCATTCCTAATACATTGTTTCATACTGCTTTGTAGATCATAATATTAGTCTGGAATCTATGGATGTAACAGTAAATGCTGTGGCAGGAGCTCTTAAAGCTTTCTTTGCAGATCTCCCAGATCCTTTAATTCCTTATTCACTGCATCCAGAATTAGTTGAAGCGTCAAGTAAGTAATTTCTTTTTTCTTCTCATAAAATACATGTTATGGATAACCATTTTCTATATCTTACCTACTATACTCTGTATTGGGTTATTCATTTCAATCTGTTTGGTACCTTTCGAGGATTTCACAGATTTATAAGGTTTTTTCCTTATATTTCTCATTTCAGGACTTCTTTTGTATGCCTTTATAGTTAGGTAATATCCCAAGTAATCACAGAAAGCTTCACATACAAACTTTGGATTAATTAATCCTTCTACTCTAAACATTATCTTGCCTTATTATATTTTATTACCGTATATACTCGAGTATAAGTCGACCCGAATATAAGCCGAGGCACCCAATTTTACCACAAAAAACTGGGAAAACTTATTGACTCGAGTATAAGTCGAGGGTGGGAAATGCAGCAGCTACTGGTAAATTTCAAAAATAAAAATAGATACCAATAAAATTACATTAATTGAGGCATCAGTAGGTTAAATGTTTTTGAATATTTATTTCAAAGAAAAACAGTAAACTAGCTCTGTAAGTGGAAAAGAGAGCCAACAAAACCAATATGGTATCAACAATAACTTTTAAAAGTACAAAAACCTTAGCTCAATCAGCAACCAAGCTAAAACACAAGAGTTAAAATCCTTCAAAACTGGATTCCTCATCAACATCTGTATGTCCAAACAGAGTCACTCTCTCCCTTGCAAGAAAAAAGCATGTGTATGTGCTGCATGTACATCCTGTTTTGGAGAGCCACCATCTCTTTCACAGCTCTCCCTCATGCCTCCATTGCATGTGCACACATGCCATGGCTCAGTAGTAGGTCAACATACAGATGTCACACTAGGTTCCCTCCTCAAAAGGAACATCCAACCTTTCTTGAGAAGTACAAACTTCATCTGTTCAGGATTGTGGTGACAAAGGTGAAGGAGGATGGGGCTGAGAGAAGGGAAGGGAAGAAAAGATCATTGACAGGGAGAAAGACAGAGAGAAACACCTGGAAGTGTGAGCCCTCGAGTTTCCTTAGGGAAGACCAGATAACAAGGGGAGAGGAGAGGAGGAGGAGGAGGAGGAGGAGAGTTAAAAAAAAAAGAGTGGGAAGCCAACTCACGCGTGCCATCAAAGCGGGTTGCTATGGTATCCAGGAAGGTGTTTTGGGGAGCCAGGAGGCCCCTCATCACCGGCATTTTAAGACTTGCTCAAGGACATCGCCATCATCCAGTTGGAAGAGGGAAAAAAACCCAGAGGTATCTGAGAAGGACGGGAGCCGAGACGGGGCCCTTCGCTTCCTCTCCCCGAGACAGGCCAGGGGGAAGCGGGGCTTTCTCCGCCTGCTGCTGCCAGAGTGGTGCGGGGGAGGGGGCTTTGCAAAAAAAAAAGAGAGAGTGAGTGAGTGAGAAAGAGTGTGAATGAGAATACTGACCGCTCTTGCGACAGCGGAGGTGACTTAAGATGACTCCCCATGTGGGAAGTCACCCGGCACACACCTCCTTCCAGCCTGCTCGAGTAACCCCCCTCCCCCCGCGCGCGCTTTCGTGGCTGCTTGACGCGCTGGGAGAAACCCGAAGCGGACACCATGGCCGAGGCGACCGAGAGTTGCTGGCAATTCCCTTCCCAGCTCGCACTGCAGTCTGAAGGGAAGGAAAAGCCTTGCTGAGCCCAGCCTGCCCTTCGCTTTCCTCCTGGGCTCCCCCGACAACTCCACAGACAGCTTCTCTGCTGTCTTGCTAACAAACCCTGCCAACCCTCTGTCTCACTCTCAATCGCTCTCTCTATGTGTGCGAAGTCAGACAGAGACGAGGGGCGCCCCCGAAGAGCTCCGACTGCAGCGAAGGCGAGCGGCCACCACTTCCCCAGTGCACGGCGGCGGGGCAACTCCTGGCGCAGACTCGCTGAGCCCTGCAAACTGCTGGCCGAAAGACGAGAGGAGGACGCCTGGGTGGCTGCCGCCCCTGGATCCTAACTGGAAAGACCCCACCGCCGCCGCCGCCTCCCGCTCAGGCAGGGTCCCCATTCCCCTGGCCGGCCAGGGGCACAGCCGCTTCCCACTCCCGAACAGTCCGGGCGCCGCTAGTCAGCCTCGCTCAGCTCCCGGGGCGGCATTGCAGGTGCAGCCTTTTGCAGAGCCGAGCCAGGCCACGCCTGGCTATTCTTGCAAAGCGCCGCCGAGCTCCAAGAGCGGCTCCTTTACCCAGCAGTAACTTCTCTCGCTATTCTTGCAAAGCGCCGCCGAGCTCCAAGAGCGGCTCCTTTACCCAGCAGTAACTTTCAAGTTGAGGATGCTGGGTGCTGCTGCTGCCGCTGCTGCTCCTCGGGGCTCTTGAAGCTTATCCTGGTTTGTTCGTTCCCGTTCATTGGAAAGGAGAAAATAAAAGATGGCGGGGAGGGAGGGGGGCACAAAGCAGCCCAAACGCGTAGCAGTGGAAGGAAGGCGCGCTGGTGCGAGGAAGAGAGAGACACACACACACACACACACACAGAGACAGACACACACACACTCACTTCGCCACTTTGCACCTTGCAAATGCAAAATCCTGGGGTTTTTGCATTTGCAAGGTGCAAAGCGGCGGGGGCGGATCCCGCGTGCTGGAAAGGGCTTGACTGTATTACGGGGAGAGAGAGAGAGAGGGAGAGATCATAAGAATGGCTCTTGCTTTTTTCTTGCAAGGGAGAGAGCCTTGCTTTTTTCTTGCAAGGGAGAGAGCCGCCACCACCACCTCCTCCCCCTCCTCCCGAGTGAGTCTCCCCCTCCTCCCGAGTGAGTCTCCCCCTCAGTTTCCCCTGAAGCATCTTCCGTCGCTTTTGCCTTCTCCCTACATCTTCCCTCTGTTAAAATCCCCCCCCACACACACACACTTATTTTCGGTCGGATAGCTTTCGTGTCTGAGCATTCTCACATGGCGGTGGGTCATTTTTTTTTCAGAGGGGAATCTGGCTCGAGTATAAGCCGAGGGTGGTTTTTTCAGCACAAAAAATGGGCTGAAAAACTCGGCTTATACTTGAGTATATACGGTATTTGTATTTTTATTATACCACACTAAACTAAACTAGTGAACTGTACCTATTTAAAGGGTGAAACCAAACTTCTCTGCCCACCAATGGAATGCATTTTATTGATAGCATGATTGTACTATTGTTCTGAAGTCTTCCACAGACCCTGCACATCTCCAGAGGATTGTCACTCATGGAGTCAGAAGAGGAGAAATTAACATTTTTTTCACATACATTTATAGAATAGAAAATTAACTAAAACGTTACTTAGATTCTTTTCTTCAAATGTTTACCCACTCATCAGTTTTCCTACTGCTCCCTACATATCAGAAAAACTTAATGACTGGCTATTACATAAACATAGGTTAACATTCCTCATAATTGTCCCAGAACATAGGTCCCAAAAGTAGAAACAGTGCTTATTGTTTTAACATTTTGTTTTTATTTTTACAGAAATTCTTGATAAGACTGAAAGGCTATATGAATTAAAGGAAATCGTGAAGAAATTCCATCCAGTGAATTATGAAGTGTTCAAATATGTAATAACTCATCTGAACAGGTATTTTTTTTGCCAAATATCAATTGCACATTGATTTATTAATATTTGTCAGAAAGATTAATCATATTAATCTGCTATGCATAAAGATGTTTGCATGAAACATTAAGTCACCTTGTGCAAGATGGTTGGTAAACAAATGTAATAACAATTAAACTGTAAATTAGAAAGATCTATAAAAGCCTTATCCATATTTCTGTAGCAGTTGGGTATTACAGTGTTGTTCATTAATGTAAATCAGGGGTGTTAAACTCAAGGTCCAGGGGGCTGTATCTGGCCTGCAGGGTGCTTAGATCTGGCCCAGGGTCACCCTGGAAATAGCAAAGTACTGGCCTGCGGTGCCTCTGCAAGTGAAAACAGCTCGTGAGAGCTGTATGTGGTCCTCCTGAGCTCTGTTTTCAATGACAGAGGGTTTCAGGAAGCTGTCGCAGATGAAAATAGAGCTCGGGAGCCCATTTTTGCTGGCAGAGCGCTAAGGCCACTACAGGTGCCCCCCAACACAAGTGAGTCACACTCCCAAGGTCAACCACAAACCTGATGCATCCCTCAATGAAATCGAGTTTGACACCCCTTATGTAAGGCATGATTAAATGAAATGTTTTAATTAATCAGTGGGATAGTGTAGCAATACAAAGCTGCCTATGTTTATATGAATGTGAAGCTCTTACTTACCTACCCAACAATAGATTGAGAGAGTTGATAAGAAGTAGAGGTGCTCTTATTAGTAAAAGCACCTGTTGTGGGAAATTTCTTTTAAGATATGTACATCTCTTAAAGTTTTCTTCCCATGCTGGCTTAAAAATTCTGTAATTTATATCTTGTAAAATTCCAGTGGAGTGTTTTTGCCAGAAACTGGATGTAAACACCAGAAACTGGCAAAAAAAACCCAACAACTGAAAATCATGGTTATATGACTGGCATGCTACAAATGGGCATAAAAGTAAGGTGGTTGCCAAACACCCACAATATGATCACAGGTTTATGTGCGGCTGTTGGAATTTCAAAATTGGGTTGTAAGTACCTTTTTGGGGGATCCATCACACTGTGACTATTAACCAAAGAGTACCTGTAAACTGGCCTTGGTCATTGTGTGCTACAGACAGCCTTCACACCTCTCAGTGCAGACCTCAGTAAGGAATAGACACCCATAATATCTGTGGGTTTACTTCTGATTGTGTAGGCACCTAGTTGAATTTAAACCACTGTAATAATATAGGCATTTTATTTAAATCTGTGTATAAAAGTGACTGTGAAATAGATTAAATGTTCATTATTATTGTGATCATAATGGTAGAATCGAACTTGAGACTGATTGTTCAAGAACTTCAAGAACTTTGGCACTAGTGCATTTGTATGAAGAACTTACACAATCCATTTTCTCTATTTTAATAGACTGTAGATCTTTCTATTTTTTCTATTCCATGCAGAGAAATAGTAGAGTAAGGAGTTCTTAGGTAATTATGCCTGTTTTCTTGTATTTTAAAAATAATCATATGACTGAGGCTTGTTTGTTGTTGCATTATGTTCAAGATATAATGCCTAAAAGCTGCTGAATATATTAAATGTAATGCTATGTAACATTTTCAGGTATTTTCAATCAAATATTAACTCTTCAATACATTTATTCATATTGTAGAGTTAGTCAACAGAGCAGAACCAACCTAATGACTGCAGATAACTTATCTATATGTTTTTGGCCTACTTTGATGAGACCTGACTTTGAAAACAGAGAATTCCTGTCAACCACCAAAATTCTTCAGTCAGTAATAGAAACAGTCATTCAACAATGCCAGTTTTTCTTCTATGGTGGAGAAATTTCAGAAATGTCTGACAATGTAGCACATCAGCTTCCAGGTTCAAATCCACTACAGATTTTACCACTACAATTACCACCACCTCTGCAACCTCAGCTAATACAACCACAGTTGCAAGCAGATCCTCTTGGAATTATTTAAATAAAACAACTGACAAAATGATTTGTCAAGAGCTTGGCAATGGATACAGAGGAAACCTGGACGTGCATGTTTGAAGATACAATGACAACTTCATTATCAAAGAATTTGAACCTAAACTAAGATATTTTTGTTTGTAGTCACTCTATCCACCTTGTTCATAACACTGCAGGTCAAAATTATGTGATTAGCATGACTGGAGAGGTTTAATTTTTTAAATCATAAATAACTAAAGTGCAAAGCTGCTGTTGCATGAACATTTACGCAATCACTATCATTTTTGTGACAGTTTGTCACAATATATTGTGAATAAAACTTTTCTATAGAAATGTTATGATTAAATAAATCATTTATGGAACACTCAATACTTGCAGCCTGCTTTAGGGCTGTTTTTTGTTATTTAATTGTCTCCCCTCCCCATCATTTTCATACCAATTTAGTCCTATTCTAGACGTAAAATACAACCATGTCTTATTTAGAAATTATGAACTACTTATATTACATTGCAACATATTTTGGAAAAACAAACTGCACTGTTATAAATGCCACATTCCCATACATTTTTTCTCTTAAACCTGTGGATATTTTTTGTTGAGGGCTTTAGAATTTTTTTCTTGTAGCACAATACCAAGGACATGCTTATTGTAAAAGTGAGTTAAGCACTGTGCAAATATGTTATGATTATCTACTTTCCCCTTAATTTGCATTAATTAATGAAACTTTTTATAATACTGTTAATTCTGTAAACTGCATGTTTGAAAGATCATTGAAGGTCTTGTAAGCCTAATATATTTTCTATATTTTAATTTTTCCCACTAGAAAATTCATTTAGTGTAGAGAAAATAATTTGATGATTTCATATAAGGCTGTATAACTTTTCGTACATAAATGAGAACTTTGCTGTAGTGTGAACTTGCTAAACCAAACAATCTAGACCATAAATTTAACATATACGCTATGTCTATTTTTCTGTGACCCTCTAAAGGTATAAAAAGCATTGCTAATATATAGCAATAAATACTTTGGGTACTGAAGCATCTAAATTTGTATATAAAAAGGTAACTCTCTTCATTTTTTTTCCTGTGAGCTGTTGTATTATATTTTCAAAATAACTTTTGCACCATTTAAAATTATTTTCCTTTTTTATATTGGTACAAATATCTCTCTTAAAGAATGCTGCTTAATTTTTAAACATTCTTAATTAATAGTTGATAGTTAATAAATGTGATGAAAGGCTAATTATGAAAAAAATGGAACGGTTTAAAATATTTGAATTGGTTCAGATTTCTGTTCACAAATGGAAGGGTTTCTTTCATCTATACAAGTGATTCAGTGGAGAGATCCCAACTTACACAGATTTCCAATGCCCCTAAACAGATCATTTTCCATCTCTAGAATAAATCTTTAGAGAGGGAGAATGAATAAAAGTTGGCCCATAAGCAGAATGAAATTTGCATCCAGGTCTAAGTTTTCCTTACCAACTTTTTCTTTTATCTGCAAAATAGTTTTCTTAAAAATAAGCTTTAGAAAAAAAGCATTGCAATATCTGAACTAGTTGGGAGATTTTACTAACACTGTTATCATCTCATTGTTTACTATCGGTTGCAGTATGTAGAACATTTTTGAATACTAAGGTAATTTAATTTGATTTTGATTTTAAAAACTTTTTAAAGGTTCTTATTGGCCTTCTGAAAGAAAAATTGCCTTTTTCGTTATGTCCTAGGTATTGTACTTAGAGTTATGACTTACATTACCATTATACTTAAGATACCATAACCCAGGCTGCTGTTAAAATATTTGTATATTATAAATTACCTTGATATTTGTGTTATATTCTTGCAAGTAATTATCTTTTCTACAAAAGCAAATGCTCTATTCCAATTCAAAGCACACAGGATATAAATACAATAATAAAAATTGTCCTGTAAATGTAGTAGCATTAATTTGTTTTACATCATCTGCTGTTTAAATAGCTTTTATTTATAGCCATTAGTTTAACAGAGTCATTTTAAGAAGAAAATAAATTGCAAGCATTTTGTAAATGATTTCTAGGTTGCTAAAGAATTTATTTTTCTACTATAGATGGTATGACAAAAGCATCAAACTGTACAGAAAAAACCATGTATTCCTCTTGCAGACAGGCTTAAATTTCTTGGCCTTATTCCTTTAAAGAGTATTCTCCAGCACAATAACAGTTGAAATTTTATTTCTGTTTAGAATTGTCTTTTTGTATTTTTAGTATGTCTTTCATTAATATACTCATATGGACAGTGTAGGCAATTTGCTTCGGTGCTGCTCTTAGCTGTCTTTAAGGGTTTAAGGCTTCTTGGTTATCTTCAGCACCCTTGTGCAGCAGGGCATAAGTATATCTGTATCTGCATACCCCATTACCCAATGGCAGCATTTTGAATTCATATTCCGTTTTAAATCTGAATCATCTCCATAATTACAAGTTCCATTATAGCTTTAAAAAAACTCCTGTTGCTTGCCTTTTTTTAACTTGAAATTAAAATCTTTGGGATCCTTTTTGGAGCACTCAGCAACATTTTTTGATCTGCTTTTGCTTTAACAGCTTCTCTGGGTATTTGTATGCATTAATTTCCCCTTAAGCAGAATTGATATGGCTCAATAACAGGAAAATCCGTCAATGGGGTATTTAAAAACTAGCTTCCTTGTAATAATTTGAGATTGTTACTATAGTGTAACAAAAAGACCTACACATGATTGCTAGAAATCTCGCAATTTAGCTCACTCATTTTAGCAAATGGAGTATTTCATTGTACCTTGTATCTTTTCTAAAGTTTCAAACCATGAACTACTAGTATTGTAAAAACCAGTCATTTTTAACAATGTGAAAAGTGCTCGACAGCTGTCAATTTGACCTGCATCCCTCACACTGACCTTCATTACATGTGTATATTACTGAAATATGTGTAACTAGGCTGCAGTCCTCCACAGTTATCCTTATGTAACTCTGTTAAGATCAGTAAAATGGGTTGTAAACTTAAGTTGTAATCCTAAACTTAGTTATTAGGGAGTACATTTTAACTGTGGTTAATATGCTGTTCTAAGCTTAATGCATAGAATAACATTTTATAAATATATTTAGTTACATGCAAAACACATTAAAACAGCAGTCATATCCACCTGCATAACAGTAAGTTCCATTGAACTCAATAGCACTTATTTCCAAGAACACATGTGAGTGGCATTTTATATAAAATGATTTAGAAATTATTTTTACATTACACTCAGACTTTAATAATTTTGAAATAATGTAAATATAAGTATGCAACTTTAATGAAAAGCAGCATTTTCCAATGTATGTTTTCTGCATTACTTGACTACTGGTTGCTAGAAACTACCATTGATTTGATTTGTTTTCAAAGTACTGGAGTTTAGTTTTATCTAAAACTGTAAAGTAATGAACTAATTGGACAAGTTAAATAAATCAGGCCTCCACTTTCATTGTGATTTCATTTTTTTTACAGTAACCAATATATTGGCTAAATCTATACACAAACATTTAGTTCCTTTTTATGTAATCTGATCAAAGTTTACAAAATGCTGCAGTGAGTTAAATATTGGTGAAGTTTATCTGTATGCAGATTGCAATGAATAAAACATTAAGATGCCTGCTGTGTATAACATTCAGTTTTATATTCAACTTCAGAAGGGCCAAATTGCTCCTTTTATCTCAAATACAGTAGTAAATTGTTTGGAATTGAGTTCAACGAAGTATAAGAGTTGTATTTAATTGGAACAGGTCATTGGCAGATGGAATTAGCCTTCCCATTTAGCCTCCTAAATGATGTAGAGAGGTTTAGAATTTGGGAACTAGCCAAAAATCTATAAGGTACACCCAAAAATGTTCAGTAAGCAAAATCTTTGCTGGGCAATGTATTTGGTAATTTGCTTGGGGTCGTGCTCAAGCCAGGAAAACCATGGAGATTTTGATTTTGCCAAATGTAGGTTTTTTTAATTACTGGTCTCCGGCTACCCATTAATGATTGTTTTTGTCAAGTGTATACTTTACTATTCTTAAAAGACCAATTAAGACTGCTCAATTTATTCAGCTGTAATATTAGGGGGGAGGCATTCCAGCAGAATGAATGGGCTGCTGCAAGATGATGAAATGTTACCTTGACTCATCTGCCTCCATCAAAAATGTTAATTGAAGCCTTCAACCACCAAAAGCTATCAACATTTAATGAAGGTCTTTTTTGAGTGAAGGTATCAGAATGATAACATGGAAATGGAGCAATATATAATCTGCAGAAGTCACGTAACAGCCATATTAGGTATTTCTAGGGAATATAAAATGAAAACAAAAAACTTGACAGGATTAATCTTACATGCAGCTCTGAAAATTTTTCTTTTTCCATAAAGAGCTTATTGGTTATGCTGAGTAATCTAAAGAAAATAATACAAATGAAGCATTGCTGATACTTTTATATGTAAATTCAGAGATGTGAAAATATTTTTGTTGAATGACAATTTCATGAAACAATCCGCTTTCTAGATAGGGTTAATGCATTTTAACATGCCCTAAAATCAAGCAAAGTAGTGGAATTCACTGTACAGGGCAAACATTCAGAGTTTGATAAAGCTGAGAATCTTGGGAGAAAAACCCCTGCATAGAATAGATACTGTTTGTCAAATAGTGACAGATGGTGGGTAGCATGGCAAACTGAATGAGTTACATATTTTTAGTTGTCTCAAGATGGGTTTAATTTGTCTCTTGCCTCTAGATCTTTGTAATGAAGGGATGAATATATTATCATTTCAGAAGAGTCTAAATTGTGCATTTTTAAAAATGAGTCCTTTATCTTTTAGATTAATCATGATGCAACTTGTGAGCCAAACCTCCTCTCTGGGATAAATATTTTTAAATAGGTATTTAAACAAATCTTACTGATTGAATAGACTTAACTTATACTTTCTCTTGTTACCTATCCAGTCCTATTGCAAAAATGCATTTGACTGGTAATGTAATCAATAAAATCACTTGAATGCTTACATTATGCCAGTCATTAAAAGTTGCTTTCCTGTTCATATGATGGCACAAAATATGACTAGTGGGTGAAGCCTGTTCCTTTCCAGATTAACCTATGATATTTAACAGGGACATAGATGAAAGCACTTGATGTTCTTAGCCAGTGATTATAAAATAGGCAATAAAGAATTAACTTACATTGGAGAAAATTCATGTTTGTAACTGGTGAAGATGAAAAAGGCACCCTGGTATTTCTTGAAATGATTGGGCATCCCTTCTAAGGGTCTGATTCTACCTGGATCCAGAATAGTTATAATTATGCACCTGGAAATACAAACTGAATAGTTTTCTAATTCTGAAGAAATTATCTGCATCAAGGCATCTAGCAACAACCAGGACTTTTCAATTCATTTGATTTGCCTTTAATTTATGATACAAAAGTTGGAAATTTGTGGCATCAACAGCACATGAATCCTACAAGTGGATTCTGAAGAGGAGCAATAGAAATTAAAATATTAAGTAGGTGGACTTTGTCTTCCTAGATGGATGAGGCATCTCTATCTGGCTACCTACATATATAAGGTCATCTAGAATCACTTTGTGTGTGTGTGTTGGAGATCTTATAACTAAATAAAATCAATTGTTTCCTCAGAAATTCAAACCTCTCACCTTGGTGATTCACTGTCTATTGGGATCTACTCTAGATTCTCATGGATTTAACTACTACCAAATAGGTTCCCATTAATACCCTCACCTGAAAGACAGTTTCTGGTAGCTCTAATCATAGTTAGAAATACTCAACTATGTGACAGTGTATGTATATACACTGGTACCAAGAACAGATCTATGCCTGATCCCTGTCAACAATTCTAAATTCCTTTCAACACAAGAGAATATGCTTCCTAATTTATGCCCAGACTCTCCCCATGCTAGAGAACGAGGCATGTAAAAGCTAGATGCATTCAGAACTCTAAGGCTGGATCTCAAACTTATTTCACTGATGCTGATGGCTGATAACTTATTTGTCTCCTACAAAGGAAAAAAGGGAGATGAATTATATAATCTAGCATCAGCAGGTGAGTCAGAGAATGTATTGCTTTGGTTTAACCAGCTAGCATCGCAACATATTCATTGTCCTAAACATTATTGACATTTCATATTATTGTGCTTCTCACAAGATAGCTGTCTAGATCACAATAGCCTTTGATAAAAGTTTTTGAAGTTCACTATTTTACATTTGATACAACAATATTCTAGATTAAGGAACATTTAAAATGTTCATAGACTTTATTAGGCAATAAATATGTTGCTGGAAATTAAGCACTATATTAGTATAAAGTGTCAACATTTTAGGTATAAACTAAAATTCTTGTTAGTCATTAATACATTCTTAAATAGTTGGAAGAGTCAATAGTTTTTCACTTTGTCATTTTGAAAAAAAATGGGAAAAGCTAAAAGTTTTTATTGGATTACTTCTATCTGAAAATTGTGATTATAATCTCTTAATTAAAATTTATCCATTACTGCAAGAGCTAATTGAAAATACAAAGCTACAGCCAGGAATATGCTGCTCTCTGATTTTGTAGAAGTATCTCAATATTGTAGGTTATATTGCCATTCTAGGCCTCCATATCTTCAAATGAAATCTACCTCAAAGCATAACAGTTCTAGTAATTCACTGGTGTCAAACTTGCTACATCACATTGCATCATGTGACATTTTGTGATGTTTTACCCATTCACGGAGCTGGGGTGGCCATGCCCTGTGCTCATGGGCCACCAGTTTGACACCCCGGAAGTAGTTGTTCCAATGAAAATGCAGGTTTTTGCCAACATCTTGATTATGGCTTATTACTAGCTACTTATTAATGGGCATCAGTTGAACCCCAACAATATCTATTGTCTTCCCTTTCAAGGACAGAACAGTGAGTCCTTTTCATCTCATGATTATGACTGGATTGCTTGCACCTCAGCTTTCTCCAACAATTGAGCTATCATTGGGGCAAGCTGTTCCTGCAGGTTCATTTAAATTTTAAAGCAGTTTCCAGAGCAGGAATTAACCACAGAGATCTTTAAAAACCACAGAGATCTTTAATACAGTATTTTTCTCTTTTCAGTAATTGACTCAAAACAATATAATCTTCCATCAGCAGACTATTAGAATCCCTCTTAATCTTTTTATAAAATGGGCTATATTCTTATCAATTGACTCATTCACTGAGATCAACATTTCTAAATCAATCCAAAAGTTAATGATTCCAGGTCTATCAAACTAGTGACAAATATGTACATTAAGCTATAACATCCCCTCCAAAAAACACCTATCTTGAAATGGTAACCATTCATTGTAACACAAACATCAGAGATCTGAAAATTAATCCTACATCATAAGGTTTCTGGTGTAGATCAGCTCTTTACAGAAGCCTTCTGTAAATCAGGAATAATGGAGAAAATTGGCAGGAATATTAATATATTTAATACTAATCTAATATTTATTTATTTGTGTACTACCTTTATTATTTTTACAAATAACTCAAGGTGATAAACATACAATTTACTATTTGCAACAAGTATTTACAAGAGGTATATGTATAATACAATCCTGTCTTTTTAACCTGGTGTTAGATTTCCTCCCAAGTCTCTCTCTGACACTTTTCTTCTCAAACTTTCCTGTTAACTGTTTTATTTCCTACTTCTTCACTCTCCCTCCCTTCCCTGTTTCTGGGCTCATCGGAGAGGGAAAAGAAAGGAAAGGGCTGCATTTACTGCAGTGCGTTCATTGCAGCTTGACTCCTTTATCTGGATCGGCTCAACTGATCATTTTCCCTTCCATACTGAGAAAAAGCTCTCTCAGGGTCTTTTTCTCAGTGCTTCCCAGAGGACAGCTGATTCCTTCCTTCCCCTCCTGGGCCCTGCATGAAGATGTTGTCTCTCTGGGACTTCCCTCTCTCCTGTAGAATTTTCTTCCTGCTCCCCGACCAGTTACCAACAATTGCTCTGCACACTCATGTAACTTCATTCTCCAATTTTGCTTCTCAATCACTCTGTTTGCTCAGTCTTTTTCTCGTTTCATCTTCCCTTCTTCCTACTCCAATTTATAACCAGATCCCAGCAATTGAGGAAGCAAGTACCCCTCAATGCTCCAGTTTCCCCACACCTATTTTCCAGACTGGACCAATGGCACTGTCTCTACATCACTCCACCTCAGTCCTGGCTAGCAGTCAGGCCAGCACAGCTGCCCTTTAAGGCCTGCTATGCTTCTCCCTTTTTCTCTCTCCATTTGCTGACTCCACACAGCCAGCCCAGCCCAGCCCATTACAAATCATATGCCACACTCTCAACATGTAATCAAGTGTAAGAAACCAGCCTGGTGTCCTTCTAGTTTGGTTAATAGAAGTGTAAATGTTTGTCAGCTGCTTTTCATCACCTTCCTGGAACTGAAAGGACCATTTAGGCCAGGGCTGTCAAACCCATGGGCTGGATGCATCACATGCTAGTCATAGCCACACCCGGTTTAGCAAAGGGGGGGAAAAGTCCCGAGACATCACGTGACGCCTCTGTGACAAAGTGCGTTTGACATCCCTGATTTTGGCTGTCAAATTCAACCCTCTTCTCAGTGTAGGAATAGCAATTAAAGTATCCTCAACTGAAGCTGAGGTGCCTCTGCTGGAATACATAACCAATGAAGCAGGTCCTACTACCTTTCCAAATAGCAGGTTCTTTGTAAAACAACTGTGGCTGATGGAAGTTGCTTCCCTCCCAATTATCAATTGGATTCTGCCTTCCTGTTCCTTGAATCTAAAGGTATGGGTTCCATTGGAAAGTGATAAAAATTAGATGCTAAGAATAGATGAAAAATGAGGAGTTGGACCAAAGCAGCCTTTCTCCATTTCCAACATAACCATGATAGGCAGTTTCAGTTCCACGCACAAAAAGAATATTGGGAAGAAAAGCATTATTATTATCATAGCATTATTTAATTGACTTTCAAGTTATCCAGTATTAGACTACTCACTCAGCATGCCTAAAATGTTTAGAAATATTTATCAAGCAGTGTTCCCAGAACAGCAAATAAACTCAGATCAGAGAACAAAGTTTTTAGTGATGAAATTATGATGTAAAATAAAAAGGCTTGCATGCAATTTTGTCTCATTTGCCATTTTCAGGGGGAAATACATGTCTAATAAAATCTCACTATGCGAAAGAAATTAATTATATTTGAATTATAAACTTTTACAGAAACATTAACTATTCAATCATAAGCTGCATCATTAAAAAGCTTTAATATTCTGTCCATAGAAGAACCAATAGGACTCATAAATTCAGTACATAAATATTGAACTTGTACAATTTGTGTGATCTAACAAATCTAGGGAACAATGCCAGGACTTTCTGCATAGATATCATTTTTGGATACATTTCACTTCTTTCTAGGAACTGATTCGTGTTCCTTGGTATCTCTTCATTGTTTGATTTTATTATACATTATGTTTTTAAAATATGCATACCTGGACTTTTTCCTCAAGCTTACATTTTTCCAATAGTCTATTTTCAATCCTCTTCGCCATTGCTCTACCCTGCCAAATCACAGCTCCTGTTTCTAGAATAAAAAGCAAGCCTACAAAATAGTTATTTATGAATGTCATATGCAATTTAGCAATTCACTAATGATGCCAAAGATGAGTATGATTCCACATGTGTTTCTCCATTGGCCAAAGGAAATAAAATGCTTCACATTCTTTCTCGCATGAAGAAATCAAGTTGTGGGAGTATTTGCAGAACATGTTCCCTTTATGAAGGCCACTTGGCTGCCTTTCACCAAAACCAGAGGACATCCTTACTTAAAAAATAATATTGTTCACACATGGACTTGTGTGCTCACACACAAACATACACACGCATACACACACACTTTTAAAAATAATTGCTTTGGGAAATTGTTGCAAAAATGCCCCAAATTTATTGATGTGTATAAAGAGTTTAACAAGATCAATGGAATGCTCTGGAATCAGAATGAGATTCAATTTATTATGCCTAATCTTTTATTTATGAAGTATTTGGAAAAGCTGACTGCATATTTAGATATAAAAGCTGCCAAGTAGTACAGAGCCATTATCCTCCCCATTATTTCATCTTTGCATGTCAGTTTTCTGTGCTATGTTTTGAATGGCTGCTTTTGTTGTGTTTCCTGCAAGGAGTAGATCTTTGCGTGGGTATGTTTGCTTTGGAAAGTGTATGGCGAAACATATGCCAGTACTGTTTTTCATTTTGTTTTGTTTTACAAATGTCACTATCAAAGAGATAGCATACAAAGTCTTCTGCCTGAATCATGATTGGTGTACTGTTTCAGATACTTGGTTTCTGACAGTCAAATACTTCATCAAAGTTTGTGTCTTTTGCATGTTTTATTTGTAAAAATCTCAATACTAAGGGAGTTTTGATTTGATAGACAGAGAAGTTTCATAGTTCTGCCAATAACACACCCAAAAGCAAAAAGAGAATCTGTAATGATTTCTCATTCAGTCAGCCTGAGAAAGCATTAAACATTATCTTTTGTAGGATACCAATTGTCCTTGATTTTCCAAAATAAGCTGAAGGCTTGGAAAAGCAGATCTTAATTTTTTTATGAAAGGCACGTCCACAATGAAAAAAAACAAAGGATTTTGTACCTGAGTGAAAACATTTGGCAATTATTTCTGGCAAGATCACATCACACAACTTTCTTGTGATGCTGTGTTACTACAACACAACAAATAAATAACCCAATCAGGACATTTTAAAACTGAGTTATGTGATTGTGAGGCAAATGCTTTTCTATATATTCATGAGGAGAATTCTGTTAACTTCTTTTCAATACTTGTTTTTGATCTCTAATGTCTATTGTTTAATATTAAACAATAAGAAATAAGCTGTGTGGCATGTATTTTTAGGCAGTGTCCTTATATGTGAGTCTTGCACATTATATTTTCGATTTTTTTGTAACCGATGGAATTGCAGGATAGCAACCACAAAATTTATGCTATGGTTATATAAATTCAGTATATCAAATGCCAGCAGGGAGCTTATGGCTTTTCACTTTAAGACTGTTCAAATATAACCAAACCATGTATTTGAAATAGCGTAATAACTACCATTTATATGAAGTTGAAAAACAGATATAAATTTCTAGGCACTTCTGTGTCATAGACAATTCAAGGAAATTTGAAAACAAATCCACTTCTTTGTCAAAATTGTTTGAATATTCAGTTCCATCTTCTGTTAAAAAATGGAATAGTGGTTACATGAAAATGAGTTACTTGAACTTTTAAATATTTACTTCATCAGCTTTCATTTCTTTTCCTTTCCCTGCATCTTAATTATTAACTCTTCCTATTCATATATCTCAACAGAGTTGTAATTGTGAATATATTCACAAGGGCTTGGGAGATTTCTATCCCTTAAAAGTACCCTAAAAATTCAAAATTTCAAAGTATTTCAACTATGCAATGCCTCTTGTTGAGTCCATCTTATCCTAATATCATATCCCTGAGGTTTTTTTTAATAAATCAAAAAGCTGTTGTTTGCAACAAAACCTGGAGTATCAGGATTCATCATGTCAGTTAAGACAGATGAATGGGAAAAAAAATTGTGCACCAATGGTTCAATGATTCACATCTCTTTTGTTTTCTCAGAACTGGTGTGATTATGCAGATGTATAGGAATAATTTGTTTTCAGCAAGGAATGCTAATTTGTAAGGAAATTTTCCTTCTATTTTAAGCATGAATGGTGGGAGGTAAACACAAGTTTGAATTTAATTCCAAAGCACTAAAGATATCCAATTTGAAATGTTGGAAGTCCAGATATTTATAAAAAGAATATATCCATACTATAAGAAATATGCATTATAAAACTAGCGACACAGATTCCTTTTTCTGTCTAAATAGCTTTCTTTCTACGCCAACTCAGAAAGCTCAAACTGCCCAAGGAGCTGCTGATACAGTTCTACAGAGGAATTATTAAGACTATCATCTGCACCTCTATAACTGTCTGGTTTGGTTCTGCAACCCAACAGGACCGACACTGTTCTGTCCCCTCATTAGCATTCTTGAGATCCCCGCGCTTTGATTGGCCAAAGCGCGGGGCACTCTGATTGGTTGGGCGAGCCGTGCCGATTGGCTCGCTAAGAATCTCCCGCGATTGGTCTGTTCGAATCACGGGAGATTCAAAGCGGTGCCATTGGCCGCGGCCGCGGTGGCTAAAGGAATAAAAGCCGCAAACTTTTGCCTTAGCCCCAGTTCGGTTCCTACACTAATAAAAGAGCATGATTTGAAGTCACCGACTCCTGGCATCATTTTCGAGGACACGACACTGGCGACAAGGGTGGGATCCAGACCCTGAACCGAACCACGTGTCCGATGGAAGCCAGTTCGAGTGCAGCAATCTGAAGGACGCCACCGGCCCCATGAAGCACGCCGTCTTCCTGACCCACTGCGGGACCAAGGTATTCAAGATGGCCAAGGCACTTGCCAAACCCGCTGACGCGACCACGATGGACTGGGACGTCCTCGAGCCGATACTTCAGCAGCACTACGCTCCAGAGGTACCCATCCTGATCCGACGCAACGAATTCTACCGTCGGGACCAACGGTCGGGTGAGAGTTTCAGCGACTTCGTCGCCAAACTACAGCACCTAGGGGGGCTGTGCGAATTCAACAACCTGAACGACGCCCTGTGAGACAGAATCGTGCTCGGCCTGTGGGACCCCATCCTCCAGAGCCGGCTGATGGCCAAGGGCAACATCAGCCTTGCAGACACCCTCACCGCAGCCGCAGCCGCCGAAGCGACCCGAACATCCGCCGACCGCATGCGCCGACCGAACGCTGGGGAACGCAGCGGGAACAACAACCCTGCAAGGTCAGCCGAGGCCCAACCTGAGACGACCACCCACCAGGGTGATTTCCACTCGGCATCGGGCACTTCCGATGATGAGGAGGAAATTCATCGCCTCCAGACAGGCCGCGACCCACGGAACCGGCGGGGTCGTAAGTCGAGGACCAACTGTGCCGGTTGTGGAGGCGACCACCCCAGGCCCGGATGCCGGTTTTTCAAGTCGATCTGCCGGCATTGTGACAAGAAGGGACACATCGCCCGCGTCTGCCGCCTTAAAAAGAACCGCAGCCTGCCCCGATGGGACTAGAGCGAACGGAGGAGAGAAAGCACACCACCCCGGACCAGAGATCGCCCCTCGGACAACAGATGGGACCGGAACGGATGATCCCTACGAGGCGGCGATACCCAGCGAAGAGAGGAGACCCATCAGACGGTCACCATCGGCCACGCCACAACCAATGACGCCCGGAAGGTCCACGTGGAGGTAGGCATCGAGGGCGAGCCATGCAAAATGGAGGTGGACTCCTGGTCCTACCTCTCCATGATAGCATGGCATGAAATAAAGCGCTTGGTGCCTATCATCCAAAGGAGAAGCCTAGACAGCCAGAGACTAATCGTAAAGGACTACCAGGGAAACCGCATCCCGGTAGTCGGAACCGGACAGTTCAACGTGACATACAAAGGGCGCACCGAAAGGCTTCCCCTGACAATCGTCAATCGCGACCGCCCAAGCCTACTGGGACTGCAATGGTTCGCCCCGCTCGGCATCGCAGTCACAGGAGTCGACCACGTCACCGATGACAGCTGGGAGCAACAACTGGCCCGGGAATTCCAAGAGGTCTTCGACGGAAACCTAGGCAAGTACCGAGGGCCCCTTATATCATTCAGCCTAGACCCAAACGTCCCCCCAAAATGCCTGAAACCAAGGCGGGTGCCATTCACACTAAAACCCAAGATAGACGAGCAAATTGACAAGCTCGTCAAGCAAGGGGTCCTACAGCCAATAGACCACGCCCGGTGGGAGACCCCCATAGTCACCCTGATCAAGCCCGATGGGTCGGTGAGGATCTGTGGGGACTATAAGGCCACCCTAAATGGCGCGTTGCAACAAAGCGCCTACCCTGTCCCAGTAGTGCAACACCTACTGCACTCACTGGGAGGGGGCAAAGTTTTCGCCAAACTCGACCTCGCCCAGGCATACCAACAGTTGCCAGTCGACGAGGAAATGGCAGAAGCGCAAACCATAGTCACCCATCGGGGAGCATTTAAGTGCAACCGGCTCCAATTCGGAGTCAGCGTGGCACCGGGAATATTCCAAAGCCTAATGGAAAGACTATTACAAGGCATCAAGGGGGTGGTACCTTACTTCGATGATGTCTTAGTGTCGGCAACCAACCAAGCCGAACTAGAGGGTCGCCTAAGGGAGGTCCTAACCAAATTCAAAGAGACCGGGCTCAAAGTCAAGAGGGAGAAATGCCAATTATACACGGAATGGGTAGAATTCCTAGGATACCTCCTAGACCGTCACAGCATTCACCCCACAAACCAAAAAATCAAGGCCATCAAAGAAGCCCCCACACCCAAGTCGAAGACGGAACTATAGGCATTCCTGGGGCTACTTAACTTTTACAATGTTTTCCTGCCCCAAAAGGCGACGGTGGCGGAGCCTTTGCATAGGCTCCTGGACAAGGCGGCGACCTGGACTTGGGGGAAACACGAGCAAGCCGCCTTCCAAAGAACAAAGGACCTCCTCACTTCGGATGCCATCCTTATATAGTACAACGAGATCCTACCTCTGGCCGTCACATGCGACGCATCACCCTTCGGCGTCGGCGCTGTCCTCAGCCATACCCTCCCCGACGGAAAAGAAGCACCCATCACATTCTTTTCAAGGACCCTCACCAAACCGGAGCGGAACTATAGCCAGCTGGACAAAGAGGCTCTGGCTATCGTTGCCGCAGTAAAAAGATTCCACGAGTATCTCTACGGCCGGACATTCACCATCATAACCGACCACAAACCGCTGCTGGGAATCCTTGCAGGGAACCGGGCCACCCCGAACATTCTGTCTCCCTGAATGACAAGGTGGTCCGAGTTCCTGGCAGCCTACAACTACGGACTCATACACAGACTGGGTAAGACAATCTCCCATGCAGACGCCTTAAGCCGCTCGCCGCTACCGGAACCTGACCCAGCACCCACGACGACCACCCTCAGTATAGAGACTTTACCCAACCTACCCATAACCGCGTCAGACATTGCCTGAGAAACTAATAAAGACAAACGCCTGGCGCGGGTGTTGCATTGGGTAGAGAAAGGTTGGCCGGAAAGGGACAACGACGAGTCCGTCAAGACATTCCAAAACCGGCAAACGGAACTCTCATTATTAAAAGGGTGCATAATATGGGGGGATAGGGTGGTCATTCCAGAAAAACTACAAGGGAAGGTTCTGGAACTATTACACGAGTGGCACCCTGGCATCGTTAGGACTAAAGCCCTGGCCAGAAGTTACGCTTGGTGGCCAGGGATGGACAAACAAATTGAGACCTGGGTAGCAAGGTGCCAACGATGTCAGGAAACTAGGCCAAGCCCACCCACAGCACCCGTCCTAGAGTGGGAAACCCCAAGGGGACCTTGGTCTAGGATCCACATAGACTTCGCTGGGCCCACAAAAGGACACACCTTCCTTATAACAATGGACGCTTACTCCAACTGGCTGGAGGTAAGCAACATGAAAACAACAACCACGGAGGCCGTGATCAAGGAACTCGGCAAACTGTTTGCAATGCACGGCCTCCCAGACGTCGTCGTTTCCGACAACGGGCCCCAATTCACCTCGCTGGAATTCGAAAAATTCCTAGTGGAAAGGGGCATCCGACACGCGCTGACAGCACCGGTGCACCCAGCGGCGAATGGTAGGGCGGAACGGATGGTGCAATTCACTAAGAAAACCATCCGGAAAATAGACCATGGGGAGATCCAGGATAAAATAAACAAATTACTCTTCACCCAACACATAACCCCAAATACCACAATGAACAAGAGCCCAGCCGAACTATTAATGGGGAGGAAATTAAGGTCCCCACTCGACAGATTACACCCCACGTATAACCCGGAGAAGCCCCCAGACTCAAACAGCAAACACCGAACTTTCGCACCAGGTGACCCGGTATACGCAAGAAACCTGACAGGAGACCCGTTATGGGTACCGGCCATCATCACACAAATAACAGGCCCACACTCGTACCGGCTACAAACAGCAGACGGACGAGCATGGAAACGCCACATCGACCAACTAAGGTCGAGGACGACCACCCAAGAAACCACCGATGCACAAGCAGGCGAAACCAACCCCCACAACACAAACCAAGGGGGGAGGGAATACCCAGGGGACCAAAACCAAAGAAGAATAAACCAACCATACTTACCGGAAAGCAGTCAGCACGACCCCTCGCCAGGAAGAGACAGCCAGGCCAGCTCGACCGACCCGGGGAGACCGAGCGGGAGCAGCGAAACCCGCAGCTCAACCAACCCGGGAGACCCAGGAGGGAGCTACGGAGAGCGGCCCGGCCCGACCGACCAGCCGGTTTCCACGGCATCCGGAGGAACAGAGACCCCGACCGAACCGGCCGGGATCCAACCAACGACTGAGCTGCGAAGGTCCAGTAGGCTAAGACGGAGCCCCACCTACCTATGGGACTACACGACGTAAGGACTAAACCAAGAGGGGAGGGGTGTTCTGTCCCCTCATTAGCATTCTTGAGATCCCCGCGCTTTGATTGGCCAAAGCGCGGGGCACTCTGATTGGTTGGGCGAGCCGCGCCGATTGGCTCGCGAAGAATCTTCCGCGATTGGTCTGTTCGAATCACGGGAGATTCAAAGTGGTGCCATTGGCCGCGGCCGCCGCGGCTAAAGGAATAAAAGCCGCGAACTTTTGCCTTAGCCCCAGTTCGGTTCCTACACTAATAAAAGAGCATGATTTGAAGTCACCGATTCCTGGCATCATTTTCGAGGACACGACAAACACAGACTTCAGAGGATAATTAGGACTGCAGAAAAAACAATTATTAGGAAACTGCCTTCAACCGAGGACCTGAATACTACATCAGTCAAAAAGAGGGCTGTGAAATTATTTACAGACTCCTCACATCCCAGACATAAACTGTTTCAATTCCTTCCCTCAAAACAACGCTATAGAGCAGTGGTAGGCAACCTGGTCCCTACCGCCCACTTAGTGGGCATTCCAGCTTTCATGGTGGGCAGTAGGAGTTTTGTCCCCTACTTTATAAATGTCCATTACTGTGGAACCGGTGGGCAGTTAGAAAATTTTACTTCTAGCAGAGATACAAAAGTGGGCGGTAGGTATAAAAAGGTTGACGACCCCTGCTATAGAGCACTGCACACCAGAACAACTAGATACAAGAACAGTTTTTTCCCAAATGCCATCATTCTGCTAAACAAATAATTCCCTCAACATTGTCCAACTATTTACAAAGTCTGCATTACTATTATTATTAATCTTCTCATCACTCCTTATCACCCATCCCCTCCCACTTGTGACTGTATGACTGTAACTTTGTCACTTGTATCCTTACAATTTATATTGATTGTTTCCTAGTATGATTTGATTGCTTATTGTACCCTATGACTATCATTAAGTGTATCTTATGATTCTTGACAAATATATCTTTTCTTTTATGTATACTAAGAGTATTTGCACCAAGACAAATTCCTTTTGTGTCCAACCACACTTGGCCAATAAAGAATTCTATTCTATTCCAGCTGATCTCTTTTATATACAGATACTTGGAGATAAAACAGGCTTATTAAAATATGACATAATTTAGATGCTACCTTAAATTGCTCGAAAAAACTTTTGTATTAAAAAGTCCAATTGGAAACAGCTACCATTAGTTTCTTAAAATTTGGAATTAGATCATATTTTTAATAATTTTATATAATACTCATTCTACCTAGGCATCCATTTAGATATTTTATAAGTAATGACCTCCTTGTACAACTATTTGTAATTACAATAGAGATGAAAAATAATCAAACCTCACATTTATGACCTTCACAAATCTGTGAAGAAAGGAAAGCTGAAATAAGATAGTAAGTGCAGTCACGATTTCACTTAACAACCATTTTGCTCAATGACCAAGTTGCTCGTTCCAATTATGGCCTCTAAAGGGCTACCTGTATTGTTATTAAACCAAGAGTAATTTCAGTCTCTTCTAATGTACATTTATATATTTAATTAATTAATTTCTACAGCTGCCCATCTCAACCCAGTGACTCTGGGTGGGGAATAATTATAAAGTCATTTATATTATAATGAAATAATGGAACATAACTTATATGGTCCTCATTGAAAATGGTGTGGAATTATTATTTTTTTCATTTGAAATCAACATATCTAGTAATTTATTTCATTAGCATTAGCATCATATTCCATTTTCCCCATTTATCAATATATTCAATCTTGATAAAGTACATCATACATTTTAGCAATTATTATATTCCTCACTTTAATGTATCATTTTAGGCGTCTGGTTTTAAATTTCCCTTAGTGAACTAATAAAATAATTCCAGGTATTGATTATAATTGATGGCTGTTATTTTATTAATACTTTGAATAATTTTATTCTCAAAATTCTTGAATTAAATATTTTAACACAAATTTGAATTTACTAGAATCATTCAGTACATTGTGGTACTATAAAAATTCATACATAAATGTTGGGGACCACATAGCTGAATTCACCAGCTATTTGAACCTTCAGAAAGCTATCAATCTTTTCAAAACAATAATTATATTCATTGTTGCTTGATCAAATCTCCACCTCCCTTTTACAAAGCATGTTGATATATGCAGTATTTTAACCTTCTGGAGATCCTCTAGATTTTTAATACTGTCAAGGTTCTGACTGACAATCCAACCAAACCAGTAAAGTCGAGACAGTCCAATCTCTTTAAGAAAATTTTATTCAGTACATCGTTTCGGCACACATGAAAGCAAAACCAACTCTACCTATTTCCCACAGTTTTCACATAACTAAAGAATAAATTCACATCTATTCACATTGATGTGAATCACATTGTCCAATTAGGTGTTCTGGTGTCACTATCGCAACTCTGCCAAGTATTTGCCAAACATCTGTTGAGATGACCTTGGTTCCCATGGGATGATTTCTTGTTGTCGTATGGGGCTAGGATTCCAAACCTTTTCCTCTCCCCTTACTCTGTAGCAGCTGAGAAATGAGAAAATGGCTGCAATAGCATAGGCATGTTTCAAAGTTGGCAGCTGAAGCCACTTATTCAGTCATAATACTTGAGAGCTGAATATGATTCCAAAGGAATCTCACTGTCTATTGGATGCTTGCATGCTTTTATGTTCTTTTTACTTTGCATTATATTGAATATTTGCAAGCTATCATGCCATATATTCCATTGTCTTTGAAAAGTATCATACCCTTAGATAAAGGGTATTAGATAGAGGGTCTCCAGGATTAGATTTTTGTATTGTTTTATTCTTTTTAATATTAGAAGCCACCCAGAGTTATCTCATGGTAAGATGGGAAGCAGACAAAATAAATAGATAAGTAAACAAACAAGCAAATAAATAAATAAACATCAGGTGACATCTACAGAAAAAACAATTTGGAAGATGGAGACAATGTATTCAACATTACAGTGTTGATGTTATTTTTAGGCTGCTGAGGGACCAATCATACTATGCAATTACTATTTTTATATGATAAGAAGTGAAAAGGTTTAGTTGAAAAAAAATATAGCCTTTTGGGAAGTAAATATTGCACTTGTCTCCCTGGTTCTCTTTCTCGGTTTCCCAACAAACGTTTCTAAATGTACCAGTATGCGTCTTAGCTAAGTTTTGGTTGCAGAAAACTTCAAAGAGGAATTAGGCATCTTGCCAGTTTCCCCAAGTCTAATGCTAGCAGCAAGATTCCTCAAGCTCCTAATGTGCTCTCCAATAAACTACATGGCTTTAGATCAAACACTAGTTTGTCTGAAAACAGCCCATCTGAAGAGATATTTCCTCTTTCTTTACCCACATCAAGAGAATTGGATGTGCCATCTTATTCTACAATTCATGAAACAATTTGCCTCATAGGATAAGCAAACCAATAGGTCTTCTTGTCTGTATCTGTTGACTAGTTATCTATGCAGATGTCCTACTTGGCAAAGCAGAAACATGCTTACATAGCACTGAGTGTCTGCTAAACAAGCATGGTGATTTGCAGTACAGTATCTGATTGGTATTTTTAGAAGTATTTGTATTTGCCAGCTTCCTTTAAGGTCAAAGTTGTAAACAGATGGCTGAAGTTCAAGGTATTAAGAGATTTCAGATTTGTTTCTACTTGGCAGGGTGCTGTGCAAGATTCTTTTCTATGTTCAGCTCAAGTACCTTTTTTTTAAAGACCAGGAAATGTATAATGTCCAGTTCAGGCAATTAAACAACAAGTTGTCTTCAATGCATTACAGTAGTGCAGGACTGAAAGGTTGAATTTAGACTTGGAAGATTTAGATCCAAAGCCTATTCAGACACATAACTTACTGAATGACCTCAGTCCAGTTGTACTCTGGCTTTGTTAACACAACAGGCCAAATCATAGCATATTGAATTAACCCCAGAACCAGAGTTAGTATAACACATTGAACCATAAAATAACCACATAGACTGAGTTGGCAGAATACAGGAACCTGAAACGATCCAATGACAATTTAGCTTAGCATATTATGGAAAGCTAATCAGATTCCTTTTTATTCTAATAACAAAAGTAAACAGAGGAACTTAAACATTGAAGTTGGTGGCTATAGCATGAAATAGAAGGACACCCCCACCTTTTAAGATGCAATTCTTTTTGTTGTGATGCTCCTAGTAAAGAAAAGGCAGTGCTATTTTGATACATTCTTTTCCAACCAAAATATTGCTATTTTCTGATCTTGTTGAAAAAAAATATGGAGTATTCACATGTTCTGTCATTTTATCCCAATGCTGAGCAAACAAAAGCAAGCTTTTCTTTCCCTCTCTCTTCCCCCCACCTTTCCATTTTTGCCTAGAATCTTGAATCCTCTCTAGTGCCCAATTTCTGAAATCACACCTGAAAGCAAAGTAGTGACCAAATACAATTCACAAAGCAGGAATATCATGTGGGCATATTGAGGTATGCCTGTCCCTACCTTTCTTCAATGGGTAGAAATTAATCCAGGAGAGATCCAACCTAGCACTAAGGTCAAATTTCCTGAGAGTTAGAACAATTAATCAGTGGAACAACTTGCCTCCAGAACTCATGGATGCTCCAACACTGGAAGTTTTAAAGAAGAGATTGGACAACATGTATCAATTGTATAGGGTTTCCAGCCGGAGCAGTGGATCAGATTAGAAGACCTCCAAGGTCCTTTCCAACTCTGTTATTCTGTAACCTTTCCATTTACTCTAGTCCAATTTATTTCATCTCATTTCATCTCTGTAAAAAATTGGGGATCCTCAGTTTATCTACTAGCCCTCAAGCTGTTAGATGATGTATGTGTATATATTTTCCATTTAATAACAATGCACTTTGCATCAAGCACTTTGGAATGGATATGCTTAGCTTTTAGCTAGTATATAGTTTAAGAAAACAGAATGGACATTTCCATTACTTTACTTTTAGTTTGTGCATACTGGACAATGCTTAAATAGGTTCAAAAACGGGGTGCCCCTTAATGGTTAGGCTTTTTGATGTGAATCAAGAAGATAGAATTAAGATATTGTTTGACACAGAAGATTAAGAATGAATGACAGAGTTACCACAGTGAGGGCAACAGTTCAAAAATAATCTGGTCCTTAGTGGCTAAAAATTATTAGCAGCTGGCCTAAATTCCAGAGCATGGGGAGTTGGGTAGAATGAATGACTATTTGAAATCTCACATCCATAAAAATCATACTGTAAATATCCATTCTTTCCAGGATGAGTTGAGTCCACATATAAATAAGAATCAAATGAGATGTTACTGACATTTTTGGAAAGCCGTATAATAAATGAGATATAGTTAGGACACTGAGCTTGATTACTGGAGCCTTCCGAAATGTGCATGATAAATGAGAAGAAATATATTTGTTGGTGTGTGTGTTTTTTAAATTGAAAACATGCAGCTGCAAATGCAGCTGTATACCTCATTTCCCCCCTCGACATTATATCAATGACAATTATATCAATTGCCATGATATGCAATTGCCCCCCTCGACATTATATCAATTGCCATGAAGTCATCTGTTTCCCTGCTTTTCCCTCCCCCCCCCAACAGCCCAATGATATGTGAGAGACATGTGAAAGTGAAGATTTCATGACATCATGGCCTGAGGTGCATTGTCTTCCTCTTCAGAAAATACATGTGTTAAAGAAGTTAAGTTATAGAGCGCTTTTGTCTGTTTGCTTGAAAAAGGTACATTTCAGTTACAGATTGGTATGTGATCTTCTGAATTCTGTAGATCTTTGCTAGCTTTAAATGAGAACCTTGGAAAATAATTTATAAACAACATTTTCTGCAGCTTTGAGGCATGAAGGGATATTCCATTTCTGTTCCATTAATTGGCTGAGTGACTTCAACACCCGAAATGCAATCTGCATTAGGTACAATGGTGCCAGATGTTTGAAAGCCATCTTGCCTCTTTTTGCAGTATCGCCAGCAAGCAAAATTGAAGATTTTTTCCACCCCAAATCTATGAAAAGTTGCCACATGTTCATTATGATTTGTCTGCAGTTCTAACTCTGTGTTTACTTTGATATGGCCATATTGACCTTCTCCAAGATTTTATTCAGACAATCAATGAGTTGTGAAGAATGATGTCAAAATCTGTGGCTACTCCACAGTGATCCAAGCCCCCTGCTTTTGTGTGTGTGTGTGTGTGTGTGTGTGTGTATACACAATGTTGTGTTCATTTTCTTGCAGGTATTGTGAAACCCTTCCCCATCTCATGGATGGTACTGTACGAGTCTTTTACTTTTCTACCATTGGGAATTTAAAGTGCACTTTGTAGATTTGGAACTTTCTGCCTTCAATCTTTGTAAGAGATATATAAGTTTGTTTCTCATTCCACACACAACCACAATATGATTTGTTGGTTTGTAAAATCTGGGGATATTATTGGATGCAAAACAACCCACTGTTTAGGTTTCTTCCTAATTAATGTTTGCTTTCATGAAAAAAGAAAAGAACATGCTTGCAGCATATTTTGTTTTATGCCATTCTGTTATGTATTCAAATGGTATACTCGAAATCCCCGAGCCTTGATTGGCCAAGGCGCGGGGATTTCTGATTGGCCAGGCGAGCCGCGCTGATTGGCCCGATTGAGGTCTCCCGCGATTGGTGCAAACCAAGAGCGGGAGACTTGAATCGCTGCCATTGGCCGCGGCCGCCGTTGCGAAAGGTATAAAAGCCGCGGGCTTTTTGCCTTTCGCTGGTTCGGTTCTCCCTTTGTTAATAAAGAGCTTTGAATGAAAGTCACCGACTCTAATCGTCTTTTTGCGGACACGACACATTCAGCCTAGCACTTTGATAAGTGGTGGTATTCAGCAGGTTCTGACCAGTTCTGGAGAACCAGTAGCAGAAATTTTGAATAGTTCGGATAACTGGCAAATACCACCTCTGACTCGAGATTGTACAATATATTTCCCCTGCCACGGCCACCAAACTACACCACCAGAACCGGTAGTAAAAACATTTGAATCCCACCACTAACTTTGATAATGTATCTAGAACTGGAACAATAATTGCGTGGCTAACCAAGGTTATCATCAATGTGACTTGTTAATTGCAGAGGACACCACTTTGATTGCATCATGCAAATCTTCACTTCCCCTTGAGTAGAAGGTCAAGTATTCATGACCTAAGCAATAAAACTTCCTTACAAAGCATGCCTGGATATTTATGAATAATTAGAAAGGAATGGAGAAATCGGTGAAATACTAAAATACTAGTACTTGGGTACTGTGGAATACTAGTACTTGGGTACTGTATGCATCCAGTGATTCAATTGGTATGTCTAATATATTGGGGAAGACCTAGGCATTTTCTCTCCAAGAGATACTTCTGACTTTAAAACACTATAAATCTCAGAGTTTTTACCAAGTGCAGAGAACCAGCTGTTTTCCAGATGTTACTGGACTAGAACATCTCATAGTTCTGGTTAGTACTGCCCTTGATGAGGGATGTTAGGAGTTGTAGTTCAGTAATGTTTAGAGGACTACAAATTTACCATCCTTTTTAAAATACTAAGTGTGTAGCAGCTGAGACAGTGCAATATGTCCACTTTCTGTTGCTGGCTATGAAGGAAGAAAGACAGGAGCAATATCAGCCTTTGATTGCTCAAGATTTAAATGTCCCAAAGATGCTTTTCAAAAGGCCACTGGATTTTTTTCCCCTTAGCAACATTTCACTTCTCATCCAAGAAGTTTATTCACTTTTGAAGGTCAGTGTTATGACCAGAGAGCTACCTTCAGAGTGCTGATGAATAGATGACTGCTAAGAAATATCAATTCTTCCATTCCCTACCATTCAGCTAGATCTGAAGAAGTTTCTTGGGTGTGAAGCAAAACATTTTCAAAAGAAAAACAAAAACTAAGTCCAGTTGCCTTTTGAAAAGCATCCTTGGGACAACCGTGACCTGGATGATTGAGAATCTTCCATAGACATTGAGATTTAAATGCAGATCAGTTAGATAATTCTGCCTCAAGGGTTATTTGTGCTTTGTAGAAAAAGTCAACATACATTACTAGATTAACTTAACATTGCAAAGGGCTTTTAGTTCAGAAGAGCTGCTTTGTGATTCAGAGGAGTGCAAACACAACTTGCT
The DNA here is from genome assembly GCA_033807585.1 of Hydrophis major. NCBI lineage: Eukaryota > Metazoa > Chordata > Lepidosauria > Squamata > Elapidae > Hydrophis > Hydrophis major. The sequence continues at coordinate 67,124,395 of CM066328.1, read as the reverse complement.
GTGTTCATATTCCCACGTGTTCTTTTGAATGGGATCTGAGACTTTGCCTGAGCATTGGCTAGTGCTGCTGGATACACTCTGCTACTTGAGTTCAAACAAAACTCTCAGTGAAACAAATAATGCAGTATCCTCCAAGAAACTAAATGTACAGAGAAAGAAAGAGCTTCATGGCACAACTATTTCTTGATTTTAGGAGACTTGGCTTTAATACTGAATCTGTCTTTCTGAGCATGTGGTTTTTCTGCCACCTTGTGGAGAACCCTCACTTTACTCCTCAAAATAACTGGAAAATCCAACAATGTTATTTTGATATGCCTGCTTTCCAATAATCCCAACAGTTCTTTCCTTATTGCTGTAATATAGTCGAGTTCACACAATACTATAAAGTGTAGGTTGACTAAAATATGCATTGCAGCATAGTGTGTACTGGGAACCAGCCAGTTGGATGATATCAGAATATGCTAAATGGAGCAGAGTGTCTGTAAGGTTTGATAAAAATAGTCAAGATAGGGGCCATGGCTTAGTGATCAAAGCCTCCCTGTTTTTATATATATATGGCTTCGGGTGAATGGTTGTGCTAAAAGCCCCCAATACACAAAACACAATGTTGCCAGCTAATCAAAACAAAAAAAAAAATGCTACAAAACAGACAGAATATATTAGAAACATCAATCAAGTAGAACACAGCAAACTCCAAGACTAATAAACATAGATCAAGACTCCCAACCAATCAGGATGAAGAAAAACCATTCTAACAATTAAAGCACAAGGCAAGCACCAAATTTAAAGCAGAAACGGCTGTGAAAGCCTGACACACAGACAAACCCAGTACACAAGCCTGACAATGGCACATGAGATTCTGCCAAAACGTTGCTACAACTTTAAAAGGACAGCTAGAGACTGACTCTCAGGAAGAGGAGGAACAGCCAACAGGGAGTGGAAGTGTGGCTGCAGAGGTGATGGAGGAGGCTGGGGAAGGGCAGAGGCTGGCTGAGCAGTCAGAGGAGAAGACTCAGGCCCATCCTCTATCCATCCTAGGGCACGCAGGGAGGAAAGGATCAGGGTAAAATGTGGTCTACTCGGGAGGAGAGGGCCATGATCCTCTTCATGGGTTGCAGGTGTGAGATCTGCATAAAAGGTTGGACCTGTGTGCTAATGGACGCTGGAGACAAATTAGTGTTTTATTCCTAAAGAAAGTTTATCTTGGTTGGCGTTCTTCCAACAGACTGTCCCTGGTTATTTTCCTGAAGTTGGCAATTATCTATCCTGGTCTGTCATGGAATTTTATTCAATTTGGTTTGGTTTTGGTTTTTGCTTCGTTATCGGCTCTTTGAATTTGAACTGTGTTTCTTTCCTTTGAAATGTTATTTTGAAAATAGTTTACTTCTCCACTGTGAACAATTAAACAGTGAAGCCAAGTTGAAGGCATTAAAGGACTTTTAGTTATGTTTTGGGTTTTGTTATATTTCTGATATACTTTGGGCCATCACATTTTGTCTCCAGCCACCCCTTCAACTTGTTTCTGCTTTTCGTGGGGTGACCATGGATCAGCTCAGAGCAGACATCACCCAGTTAAGCCAGCAAGTGGCTCTTTTGACTGTGCAGGTTATGAAAGCTGTCTGGCCATGCTGTAAATGCCTGGTAGCGGTGCCAGATAAATTTGAAGGATAGCTGACCCAATTTCCAGCATTTTGGGGGCAGTGCCAGCTTTATATGAGCCTTTGGCTAGAGGACTTCTCCACTGACCGGGATAAGGTGGAGTTTGTTGTCAGGCTCTGCAGCACATTGGGCGACACCTCTGTTGACCCAGCCCAACCAGATGTTGGACAATTATGCTGAGTTTTGCCATCAGTTCCAAACCATGTTTGAGAACCCTGTTCGGAGCCAAATAGCAAACAGACATTTGAGAGTGTTAAAACAGGGGCATGGCTCACTCATGGATTATATTGCTAGCTTTCGATTGGTTGCCCAGGATGTACAATGGAATGAGGCAGCACTATTAGACCAGTTCCAGGAGGGTTTGTCACCAGAATTCCTGAACGAGTTGGCACACACTGAATGCCCTCGCACCCTTCAGGAGCTCATGTATCTGTGTCTTTGTATCAATGTTAGGCTTCAACAGTGACAGATGCGATGACGGACAGAGACTGCATCTGTTCCAAGCAAGATGGCATCCCTGGTGGAAGTACCTTTGGAAAAGCCCATGCAGTTGGGGGCTGCCTGCCCTCACCTGACCTAAGTAGAAAAGGATAGGGGTCGTTGTGATGGGTTATGCCTCTATTGTGGCAATCGAGGCCATTTTGCGGCCAAGTGTCCTATTAAGACATCCACAGCCATGACATCAGTGGTGGCAGGAAATGAGTATCACCCAGCCTACGGGGGTTTATAGGTTGGGATTTAAAGTCCCTAAGCCTGCCATCTTCTCCATCCTTGCCATCCTTGCCATCTTTGACATCTCCTCCCCCATTGTCATTGGTGAAGCATCTTGTGCTGGCAGCAAGTATATTTCTGACTGTTCATGGAAAAGTGGAGATCCAAGCCTTGGTTGACTCGGGGCCATGGCCAATTTCATGGATGTTCATTTTGTCGAGCAGTGGTTAATTCCCCAGCAACAGGTGTCCCCACCGGTAATGGTGGAGATGATTGATGGTCGGCCCCTTCGTTTGGGACCTGTGGTTGCTGCAACCAAACCCCTTTACATGTGTATTACGCAGCATGTGGAGGAAGCCATGTCCTACATTGCCGCAGTACCTCATTTTATTGGCTCTTTGAATTTGAACTGTGTTTCTTTCCTTTGAAATGTTATTTTGAAAATAGTTTACTCCTCTACCATGAACAATTAAACAGTGAAGCCAAGTTGAAGGCATTAAAAGACTTTTAGTTACGTTTTGGGTTTTGTTATAGTTCTGATATACTCTGGGTTATCACACACACACACACACACACAAATATACAAATATAAATATCCCACTCCCATTCTGGAAAGGAGAGCTATAGTAAGGAATACTTTCATCCATAGTTGAAGAAAATATTTTTGTTTAGAAAGTTACATTGGTGAGCACTAAAACTCATTGTTCTCAGGGGTTGTGCTGTCATTCCTGATCCTGGGATTTGTTCCATATTCATTCAATGACATTTCTTCATCGAACTTTGTTTTTCCTTCTGCCTGCAAATTACCCATGTGATTTGATATTCAACTGCTGTGTCATCAGTATATGACACAATGGCCTCTTTTGGCAGGGGCAAGATGGAAGCATAAAGCAAGTTGTGTGTGCTCTGAACATGGCATTGTTCACAACATCTGAAACGCAAATCATAGAGAGATGACTTGCTTGGGGTAAAAGAGCTACCCTGGCTAATTGCAGTTTGCTGTGACCACATAATCTGTGAGTGGATTTTTCATATATCATTGTTCTGTCCACTACTATTTGGGAAGCTGTTGTGGACAAGCTGTTTCCTCAGGCTGAGGCACTGTGGCCAGATGGCTATAATGACATAGGTTGTCTCTCAGGGCTGCCCAAGCCTAAGGCTTGTTTGTGTCTTCAGTGCTCATTCGTTTGATCTATTTTAGAATTAATCCCTATTGTGTCTCCTAAGAGTAATTCTGCTAAATGAAAAACAGCTTTCTTACTGCTAGGCAAACTAGTTCATTAAAAAGTATAATAAAAATGATGTGCTTCATCCTATAAATTTAGAAAAGACTAACTCTGAGGAGAAAATGAAATGAATGTGCTGGAACATCCAGTCATACAATGAGATCTCCACTCCTGAGAATTGCTAGTTTTGATTCAACTTTGTTGTATCAACATGATGTATAAGGACAACGTACAGTATTATTCACAACTATTTGAAGCTGGCTATGTTTGCTGAAATAAAAGAATGGAGCGTTTTCAGATGTCAGATCAGCTATATGCAAAATGAGAATCAGATGATTCATTTTACAGGGTTTAAAAGGATGGAATTAAAAACAAACAAATTAAAAATACATTCAATCATGAAAACTTCCAATAATTTCAAGGTATTGTAAATTTGAGGCTGAGTACCTTTCTTGACATTGTTAGAGAAAGCTACGATACTTTCTAGTAACAAGTCAGGCAACAAGTCAGGATTCTTCATCCCAAACTACACATTTCAGATTTTTTTCATTAAAAAAATAAAAAATCCTGTAACTTTTGATTTCTTCCAGATAAGTAAATACTCCCAACATTTTGGGTTTTTTTTTTTAATGTGGAAGCAGAGTCTTGTTACTGCAATGGAATGTGGAAGCTTTGTATAGATTTTCATTAGATACATGAGATATATTGTATGCAACCAGTTCATATGCTGTATTCTGAGGATTTACTCTGGAAACACGTCATTCCTCTCTCCCTAGTATTATAGAAAGTACATGTTCTACCTCTGTCATTAATGCAAGCCTTAGTTTTATTCTGTTTTGCATTGTTTTCAAAATAGGGCCAGCAAGGATATATTTTGTCCAACACCACTATTTTTGATTCACTTGATCATTCTATTTATTACTACTTCCTTCCATTCTCCTGTCCAACCAGTTTTTCCCATTACAAGCTGGGTACAACAAAAAACATGGAGCTGAGGGAAAAACAATAGGTGACGGAAGGACAAGAAGAATGCAAGGCCTTGAAATTAATTAGTTTAATGTACATGATTTATTTATATATTTATTTATTTTATTGGAATTTGTGAAACAAAAATGAGAAGAATAAGAGAATAAAAATACAATGACAGGAACAATAGGCACATTAGTGCACTTATGCATGCCTCTTCTACTGACCACTTAATTGAAATTATGGTTGAAATAACTCTGGTTTTGTTGTTCTGTGGATATCTTGGGCTGGAAATTCCGTTTCCATTGGCCACTGCTACTGTAGTAGGAAACTCATTATTTCTTTGTTCCTCTCTTCATGAGATGTTCTTTTAAAAGTTAATTCCATCACAGAACGAAAGCTGATTCAGATATATATATCTCTGCTAACACCTATCTAGCAACTGAATTGCACAAATCTGCATGATTACTACAAATCAAGAGATACAAAATCCCCTCTACATCCCAAGAGATACAAAATCCCCTCTACATCCATCTAATAGCTAGCAGGACAATTGTTCATTTTGGAGAAAATAAGGGGAAACCATGAAATTTGCAAGCCTTCCCTGCTTTATTATTTATTTATTAAATTTCTACACTGCCCATCTTATCTAAAAGATTCTGGCCAGTTTACAACATCACAATAAAATCACCTAAATCAATGGAGGGATTCAAATTTTTTTACTACTGGTTCTGTGGCGTAGCTTGGTGGGCATGGCAGGGGAAGGGTTCTCCAGAACTGGTCAAAACCTGCTGAATACCACCTCTGATCTCAATACATGACAAAAAACATACATTAAAAACAATTCAAAACAGCTTAAAACTTCCAAATAAAGATAAAAGCATACTAATACTGATTTAATATGGTTAATATGATTCCATGCATAGGCTGAAACATATTTGAAAGGCCTTTATTCTGTGTGCTTCTGTAACTTGTGCTGTGAAGAATTCTCTTCCCAGAGATTGCTGTTCTAGGAAAGTCTTGAATCTTCAATTTTTTCTCCACATGGCATGTTTTTTTTAAAGTTCATCCCACCATAGAAGAGAAGCTGGATTAGATATGGCTTCATCATACAGCCACATTTTTTCTCATTTCCTGCTACTTTGGATGAGCCCAACCATATAGATCAGGGGTGTCAAACTTGATTTCATTGAGGGCCATATCAGGGTTCAATGTGACCTTGCAGGGGCTGGAGGTGTAGCCAGGGGGTATGGCGAGCCCAATGTCACTCGTGTCAGGGGCGCCTGTGGTGACCCGAGTACTCTGCCAGCAAAAACATTCATTTTCAGCTGAGATGGCCTCCTGCAACCTCTGCCAATGAAAACAGAGCCTGGGAGGATCACCCATGGCCCTCACAAGCTCCATTTTTTGTTGCAAGGGCCTCCTGCAACCTTTGCCAGTGAAAACAGAGCTTGGAAGGACCACTTGTGGTCCTCCTGAGCTCCATTTTCACTGGCAGAAAATAGGCTGGTCCTTCACTGTTTCCAGGTATCCTGTGGGCCAGATCTAAGCCTTGAGTTTGATACCCCTGGTATAGATTGTGATTTGATACATAGTCGATTTCAATTTCAATCTATCTATAGATTTAAATCTATCTCACAAACACAACAAATCTTATACTTGGACTCTGGATCCAAGAACCCTTATACAGCCATTGCATCTGGGTTGTAGAAATCCAGGTGACCACTACCTTGGATGAAAAGAGACAAATTTTCTGATTAACTGTTTTTTGGGAAGAAAAATGAAACTCAACAATTTGTTTTGGGGAAAATCCAAACTTAACAAGCAGCATTCCAGGATATATCTTGTATGAAGATTGGTGGTGGGTTTTTTTTCTGATGGCTTAAATTTCAATACAGTGCCATATAGGTGGCACACACTCTTTTAAGATAGTGTTATTTGTAAAACATGTTATCTTTAAACATATGCATAGAATTAAAATGTCCACATCAACATAACTTTATTCCTCAATGTTTCCCAAATGTTACCTAATTTTGGGATAGTCCTCCCCACCTGAAAAACACATACAGTTTAGCTCACAGTTTATTTTTTCCTAGATATTTATGGGCTACAGAAAATGACTTGGAGGACCTGTGACTGAAAATTTGAGACCCCTGCCTTAATAGAATAATCAGCATTCTGACTTCTGTTTGGGTGCTGTGTCGATGCAGAGCTGAGGAGCAGATCGCCGCTCTGAAAGATTCTGATTTTCACTAGTTGGTGGTTTTTTGAAGTGTGTGGGATCCCAGAGGGCTAGGCAAAAGAAAGGGGAAAACACAGAGGTCTTGGGGAGGTGCTGCGATCCCAGAGACTGGAAGAAGAACCCCCTGAAAACCAACGGCAGAAGAGGGAGATTGTGACAACTGTGACGATCGGAACCAAAGACACAGCAGCCCAGCTGATTAAAAGAAGCGAAAAGAGGAAAACAGCAGGCTGAGCACTGGAAAGGCATATTTAAAGAAGATTTTCAGAATATTGGTGTATATTGTAAAGGAAGCTGCAAATTGAGTGATGTGGTGAAGCGGTGGAGTTATTGATAGGAGCACTGACTGAAACAACGGCAGGGATTTATGCTGACTAATGGAATCATGAAACCTGAGGAGACAAAGAGTGAGATAATAATATTTGCTTAGCGAGTGGAGGAGTGAACTATAGAACTTTATTGTCTGTTTATTTGAGAAGTGGGGAAAGAAAGAAGAAGAAGTGAAAGTGATTAAGTGGTATAGGAAAACGAAAGGACAATTAAAAGTGTAAAACTTGGAAACGAACTTTTGACGCATTGAAAGATTGGAAGAAAGGACTGGGGAAAAGAAGCTTTAATTTGCTAAATATTAATAGATAATCCTGACAACAAAATAAGAAAGATTTATTTAAAGTTCATAAGTGGAACTGTGACTGTATGGGAGTAAAAGAACAAAAGAGTAACAAGAAAATACACAAATGGAGAAAGTGACTGTGCAACTTGGAATGAGGACATTTTGAATAAAGAGTTGTAAGACAATTAACAAAAAAAACTCTGGATCTAATTTAATAGATATTGGTAAGATACAAACCTATTTAAGTGACGTTGGTAGAAAACTAATTTGAAAGAGGTAAATATATTAGAAATTCGTATACAGAATATTGCTTAATACTGATTGAACTTTTTGGATTAATTGAATAACTTGGAAAGTGATTCTATAAGCATATGAATTAGATGGTCAAAGAATAATTATATAGTATTATTATTTTCATCTTATTGTTCTACTGATAAATTATACCAATCAATTTTTGTTTAAAAGTACTATATAAGAAATCTAGGGGGGAAAAAAGAAATTAGACTTACTTACTTCGATTAAATATATGTCCTTAATGAAATAGATAAATTCATATATTTAAATATACTAATGAGCTGGGTGCTTTAACTATTTACATTAATTACGTGATTATATAGGTTTGGTGTTTTCTGGTTAAGCATACAGTTATCTATTTAATTGTATTTATAGTGGATTAACTATATATATATTGGATTAATATTTAACTCTCTAAACCTTAGAATATTTGACCAGTTAAGAAATAGAAATAAGATCTGTCTGGGACTATCTATAACAGAAAACTCTTATTTAACAATATATGTATAAATACGTATACTATATTTAAAGGAGAAGACAATATAACTCTGCTAGGGATAGTTGATGGTGGATTGGAGAGAGCTTCTACAAATAGTTAAAATGGCAACAATAATTACAAATGTAAAATCAGGGAAGAAACTTACAACAGTGACATCTTCACCTCTGGGACAGAGATCGATTGACGTAATGTTACTGGAGGAAAAGACAAGTTCTGCCCAAAGTTTGCAGGCAGTACAGTCAACACTTACTATGACATAGGAAATGATGGTAAAAACCCATGAACTGATAGCAAGGAATCACAAAGACATGAAATTAGAAATGAGAACAGAAATAGGAGGAGTGAAGAACGAGATACAAAATTTGGATAGCAAAATTGGAAAGATGCAGGAGAGAATGACAAAAAATGAACAAAAATTAAACACAGTAGAGACAAGAACTGAGGTGATAGAAAAGAGATTAGAGGAATCGGAACAAAATTGGAAAGTCTTATATTGTGAACTTCGGGATTCTGTGGTACATATAGAATTAGAAAAAGCATCATTTTATTTGAGATTCCAGAATGTTGTTGAAGATAAAAAGGAAGATCTATGTGAAATAATGGCGAATTTGATAGCAACAGCCCTACAGAAAGACAAACAGGAAATTGAGAATGACATCGATGAGGTCTACAGAGTATATACCCATTACACCCGAAGACACAGACTACCACAAGAAATCCACATCAGATTTGTGAGAAAGATGATATGAGACATGTTATATGACAAGACCAGAGATGAGCCACTGATATATAAAGATCATGAAGTGGTAACATTGAAGCAAATACCTAGAAGAGTTAGGGAGCAAAGAAGGGGCCACCAGTTTTTGTCATCTCAGTTAATTAAGAATGGTATATCGTTCAGGTGGCTCACCCCAGAAGGGCTCCTAGTAACATGGCAGGATAAAAAATATAAAATTGATACAATAGAGAAAGCACACCAATTTCACGAATAATATCTGGGACCTGAGGAAGAACGTGAAAGTGGACAAGATTTAAATACAAGAAGTCAGGAAGAACAACTCTCCGAAGAGAAAGAACTTGTACCACAGTCAGAATCTCAAAAACTTAGAGAAGATGAGGTCAACAGACTAAGTAAAAGAACCCAGAACAGGGAAAGAAACAAAAAACGCTCTACACAGACAGTAACACGAACAGAGAAATCACCTTATTTTCAGTTAATATCAATGGTTTAAACTCAACATTAAAAAGAAAACAGTCATTTGAAAAACTTAAAAAACAAAATGCAGACATAACTTGTATACAAGAAGTACATATCATAGATAAACAGGCAGACCTCCTAAAGGATACCAATTTGGGAAAAATGTATTGGGCTCTTTCAAATCAAAGAAAAAGGGGTATTGTATATATAAAAGATTGGCTGCAACACAAACAAGTATAAAAGGATGACGAAGAGAGAATGTTATTTATAGAAATAATATTAAACCAGAAAAAGATTTTGTTAGTTACAGTATATGCCCCGAATGTAAATCAAAAAGAATTATAAAATAAACTCTATCACAAGATAGTAGAAACTGAATATACAAGGATATGTATTGTAGGAGATTTAAATGCTGTTTCAGACAAGGACAATGACTATAAAAGCCCCCCAAAATAAATAAATAATTAAATAAAAGGAGACTATTCCCATGTCTTTTAATAACATGGTGAGGGAATTAAACTTGAAGGATGTGTGGAAAGAACTATATCCAACTAAACGAACTAAAAATCAATATACTTTATTTTCCAATCCTCATCATTCTTGGTCTAGAATAGATCAGATTTGGATGGACCCAGGCTTAATAGAAAACATTGAAAATATAGAGATTTTGCCAAATATATGGGCTGATCATAACCCTATTCGAATTGTTGGAAGATGGACATTTAATAATAGTATACTAAAAGATAATGAATATATTGAAATGGTGAAAAAAGATTTGAAAATATTTCTTGAAATAAATAAGAGAGCATATGTCCCTTCAAAATCTCTGGGATACAACAAAAGCTTATGTGAGAGAGAGATACTATAGCTTATTGGCTATAGTATTAAAAAGAATAAAGAAAAAAGGCAACAACAAAATGTGTGGAGAGAGAAACTTAAAGATTTAGAAGTAAGTAGACAAATTGATCCGAATAATCAAAACACTAGTAAAGAAATAGATTTGGTAAAACATAAGATAAATTTAAGTATGCAGGAGGACCGGGCCCAAAAAGTTAAATTAGTAAAACAAAATTATTTTGAAAATGATTATTTGCAAATAAGCCAGGGAGATGGTAAGCCCATAAAATAAAAAAAGAAAAAGGAAAAAGAATGATTGTAGGTCTCCAAGACCAAGAAGGGAAAGTATGTACTCAGGCTAAGGAAAAGAAAGATATTGCCAAGGACTTTTTTTACAAATCTATACAATCAAGAAGTACCAGAAGAACTTATTAATCAATACTTGAAGGAAAAAAAATTACTGGAAATTATGGATGCAGAGAAATGTATTTTAAATAATAAAATATCCACAGAAGAAATTAGAAAGGCAATTGGAGCCGAAAAACTAAATAAAACCCCGGGCCCAGATGGAATTCCATCTGAATTCTACAAGGAGTTTCAAAAGTTATTGGAGGAGTTAATGACAGACCTATATAATGAAGCCTTGGATAGTGCTAATATACCAAAGTCATGGACCGAAGCATATATAACCCTTATTCACAAAGAGCAATCAGACCCACAAAAAATTCAAAATTATAGGCCAATATCACTTTTAAATGTAGATTACAAGATTTTTGGCCACAATATTGGCGGAAAGATTAAAGAAAATATTAAGTAGGATTATTCATACTGACCAGAATGGGTTTCTGCCATATAGACAAATGAAGAATAATACAAGAATAATTATGGATGTTTTAGAATTCTATGAAGTACACACAACTAAAACAATGGCACTGATGTTTTTAGATGCTCAGAAGGCATTTGACAATTTGAATTGGAATTTTCTTATTAAACAACTGACAGGCATGAAATTTGGTGATTTTTTTTTTTAGGATTCATTAAAACAATATAATACCCAAACTGCAAAAATATTAATAAATACGGAAAATACAGATAATATAAAGATAAATAAGGGTGCAAGACAAGGATGCCCCTTGGCTCCCCTACTTTATATATTAGCAGAAGAGATACTACTGGTACAAATCCGACAAAATCAAGAGATCAGGGGGTTAAAATTAAAAAAGAGGAGTACAAACTTCAAGCATTTGCTGACAATACAGCATTTATAGTGGAAGATCCCCTGACACCTATTTTGATGAAAGAAATAGAACAATATGGAAAGGTGGCAGGGTTAAAAATTAATAAAGAAAAAACAAAAGTGATAACAAAAAACTGTACAAATGAACAAAAGGAAGAACTAACAAAGAGATTAGGGATACAGGTGGTAAATAAAGTAAAATATCTGGGGATATGGCTGACAGCTAGGTGCTCATCAGTTAAAAAAGATAATTAAAATAAATTAACAATCCAAATATTTAAAGACTTAGATAATTGGGCTAAATTACAAATATCTCTATTCGGCTGTATTGCAATTGTAAAAATGAATATTTTGCCAAAATTGTTGTTCTTATTTCAGATGATACCAGTAAGTTGGAAAAAAGCTTTTTTGAAGAACTAAATAAACATATATCCAAATTTATATGGCAGGGGAAAAAAAATCCAGAATAAAATATAAATTATTACAGGATGATAGAAAGAAAGGAAGCTTTGGTCTTCCAGATTTCAAAACATACTACTATGCTCGATAGCAACCTGGCTCAAAGACTGGGTTAATTTGATAAATAAGAGGATCTTACCTTTAGAGGGCTTTGATCTCCAACTTGGATGGCACGCATTGGGATGGAAAGAATAAACACCACCTGTACTTTCAAAGGCATTATATAAGGAGTGTGTTACTAACTATTTGGAAAAAGATAAAAAAGTACATTACTGTAAGGTCCCATTGTGGTTATCTACAATGGAGGAAGTTACACATCCAAACGTTTTAGATTTTTATAATATTGTAAGATATAAAGATCCATTACATCAAACCGGAGAGTTAAAGGGTAGGAATCAAATACAAATTCAAGGAAAAAAGATAGCATGGTGGCCCTATGCGCAGATACAAATGCATTATAAAAAAGATAAAGAATAATTTGGTTTTAACATGACCTAACAAGAATTAGATAAAATTTGGCATGGAGAGGAAAGGAAGTTGATTAGTAAAATATATAAATATCTATTGGATTATAAATTAAAAGAAGAAACAGTCAAGGAATGTATGACAATTTGGGCAAAAAATGTGGGCCACAGTATTGAATTAGACAAGTGGGAACATATTTGGGAAACAAATTACAAACTAACTATGTCACCCTGGTACAAAGAGAATCTCTCTCTTTTTTTAAAAAAGATTTTATTAATTTTCTACAAACAAACAAGACAAACAAAACATTAAAACATCAACTCTCATATGTACATCCAGTGTGTCAGTTGGTTCATCAGTTTTGTGCATTCATTTTGTAGTCTCAATTACAATTATATTACATAACAACTCATATTGTCAATCCAAACTTATATATCCTAATATCACTAAAAAAAAGAAATTTTTGACTATACTTTTAATCATTCATGCTTTATGAGATAACAATACTTTAACCAGTTTATTCTGTAACAAACCATATAATCATACCAAATCAATCCTAAAAAATCCTTTATAAATATAGCATCAAATAACAAAGTAATAACAAAATAGCAAAATAAAGATATTCCTTACTGTCTAGCATTCTAAATATTCTATTATCATATCTTATCATCTAGCCATTGATAAAAAAGATCCCAAATTTCATAAAATTGTTTCTCCTCTTGCTCTCTAATTTCAAATGTCAATCTACTCATCTCAGCACATTCCAATATTTTCTTAATAATTTCTTCCTGTAATGGTATTTTCTCATTCTTCCAATTTTTAGCAAATACAATCCTAGCCACTGTTAATACATTTACAATCAGGTATTTCAAATCTTTACTATATATATCAGGTAAAATTCCCAATAAGAAGATCTCTGGTTTCAAATCTATGTTTCTTTGTCATTTTTTCCAACCACATGCGAATTTTAGTCCAATATTTTCTAGCGTCCTCACAAGTCCACCACATATGGTAATACCAGCCGGGTATCTGATGACATTTCCAGCATTTTTCAGATTTGTTCTTAAACATTCTTGCTATTCTTGTCGGAGGAAAGTGCCACCTGTAAAACATCTTATACAAGTTTTCTTTATATGCTGTTGACATTGTCATTTTATAATTTTGAGACCACAATTTTTGCCATTTCTCTAGATCAATCCCATATCCAAAATTCTTCCCCCAAACAATCATAGTTTCTTTGACTTGTTCTTCCTCTAATTTAATTCCCAGTAAATAACCATATAATTTTTTAATCACCTTCTCATCAGTACCCATCAAAATCTTATCTAAATCAGTCTGCTTATCATAGAATCCCTCCGTTTTAGAATCTTCATCATACCTTGAATGTATTTGCACATATGAAAACCAATTCATCCTTATATCTTGTTCCTCTAAGTTTTGGATCGATTTAAGTTCACCCTTTTCATCCAATAGTTCCCCATATCTAACTGTTTGTTCCTTCTTATAAATTATAGGATAGGAAAATGCTTCAATAGTCAATAACCAAACTGGAATTTTCAAATAACATTGTCTTTTTATCTTCTCCCAGTTTAACCACAAAGACTCCCGTATATAATGTCTTCTAAAATAACCCTGTGTTTTAGTTCCCTTATACCATAAAAAAGCATGCCAGCCCAATAGCAAATCATGCCCTTCTAATGTCAACAATCTATGCTTTCTTAATGTTATCCATTCTTTGACCCACATCAAACTTGCAGCTTGATAATACAATTCCCAATTAGGCAGGCCAAAACCTCCTCTAATTCTAGCGTCTTGCAAAAGCTTTAGCTTTATTCTCGCTTTTTTACCTTGCCATATAAACTTCAACATAATTTTATTTAAATCTTCAAAATAGTCTTTTCCAAGCCTAATTGGTATTGTTTGGAACAAAAATAAAATTCTGGGTAAAATATTCATCTTGATTGTTGAGATTCTCCCTATTAATGACAATTGCAAATTTTCCCACTTCTTCAAATCTGTAGCTATCTGTTGTTTGAGTTTAATATAATTATTCTTTTTTAATGTGCTACATCTTGTTGTCAAATATATCCCCAGATACTTAACCTTATTTGTAACTTGGATTTTCAAAAGATCTGCCAGTTCTTCTCTCTGTCTCAACAGCATGTTCTTTGTCAAAATCTTTGTTTTATCTTTATTTATTTTCAAACCAGCCACCTCCCCATATGTCTCTATCTTTTCCAATAACTTTGGAGCTGTTTCTAATGGGTCTTCCAGAATAAAAGCTAAATCATCAGCAAAGAGAATCTCTATAAAATGGTGTATTGTTGGCACTTGCCACCCGCGAGACTGGCTAAGATGTTCCTGAACCTTCCCCCAAACTGTTGGAAATGTAACTGTGTCCAGGGAACATACTTCCATATGTAGTGGACATGTCCATATGCTCAGAAATTTTGGGAAAATATCAAAAATTGGATTCTAAATATAACTAAACAAGAAGTAAAACTTGAACCTGAAACCTTTTTGCTGGGTATGATGGACTCAAAAATAGAAAAAAAAATCAGTATTTAATCTTGCACATTATAATGGCAGCCAGAATAAGTTATGCTCAAAATTGGAAACTGTCTATTGTCCCTTCAGAGGAGATGGTCATTAAAAAAATTCATGAGTGTGCAGAGATGGATAGCCTAACCAAATTACTAAAAAACAACAAAGATTGTGAATACTATAAAGTTTGGAACTGTTGGTACGAATGGTTAAAGAAAAAGCAACATCTGACAACTGAATAAGTTATGAAACTATGAAGGACGTGCGTTTAATCATAAAGTATTCTGTGAAATTAAAACATTAAAAGAATGAGGAAGGTATTGTAACAAGGTAGATCATGTCAATGTTATGGGGTAAAAGAAAAAAAGAAAAGTGTAACCAATGCTCAATACCTGCTGCAAAATGTATATGTTAGATCGGGTAGATCGGTTCCCACAGAGATGCAAGACCAAGTGTACATTCAGCTCTTTATCTCAGTGTTAAGACCTGTACAAGATCTTGGAGCCGTGGCAGCCCTTCATATAGGGATTGCTTGCGGCTCGGCGGCCAATGACAACGCTTTGAATCTCCCGCGATCGGCTCAGCCAATCGTGGTTGATTCTTAGCGCGCCAATCAGTCAACCAATCGGGTTGCGGTCCATGTGGACCAATCAGAATTCAGTGTTTGGAGAATGCTAATATAGAACAGTATATATGTATATATATTTGTTTATATGTCTGTTTGTTTCTTTTAAAATGTTTTAAATATATGAAACTTAAATAAACTTTATTTAAAGAATTTAAAACAAAAAAAATAATCAGCATTCTGAAGCCAACCACCTTACACAGCACTCCAGACTAAAAGCTGTTTACATGCAAGGGACACACACAGTGCTGTGTCTCAAGCAGAATTCACAGAAGCAGGCTTCTGTGTTCATGCAATAACCAGACTTCCACCAAATCCTGTTCCTTCTCTTGGAAAAGAAAACTATTTCTGTCCTTTTGAAAAGCAGCCAGAATTTGGATATCAAGTCTAGATAAATAGTGAGAAATGACAATTTTCACCTGAAGTTCCGATTTATGGCTGCAACCTACAGACAAGGAAAAATCAAGGGAAAACAAGCAACTACATTTTTATCTGAGATATAGACAACACTTTTAGCTAGAAATATTGTATACGAATGCCTTTCATTTGAAAGGTATACATCCATTTAAACCTTCTTGTTTCTGTATTTATTATCTCCATGTAGCTTATTCAAGATGGGTTTTTTTTAAAAAAAACAAACAAACCCCAGAACTGCTTCTAAGTAGAAGCAAATCAGCAATAAGTTGCCAGGAGCTTTTCTATTTTTGGTACATTTTTTTCCTATTGGGAATTCTTTAAAGAGTCTGTTTTCAATCTTAGCAACTCTGTACATTTATTTCCTTCACCATTACATATTTTGCACATTGCTACTTATCATTAGAATGAATTTAATAGTTTCTCCTTTCATTTTTTCCCAAAAAAATTCAATTCTATTTATACCTTGTAAGATTAATCTAGTCAGCTGTCTCTCTTTATTGGTCAGAAGATGATTCTATATAAATTATGGCATTTTATACCCTCTATTCCTTTAATTTGCCAGAAAAGTAGATAGATTGTTGGTGTCCTATATTTTATATACTGTGGCTTTAGGGGAGAGGGTGCCAGATGAAGCCACTATCTGAGATAAGTGATAGCAGCAGTAACTACAAAGAGAGACTCCAAGGCAGTGAAGTGGGGTAAAAGTATAAAGGTCCAATGAGGGGGAAAAGGTTGGAGGTTTCCAAACGTTCCCTCTGCAGAATCAGCCCTGCTGCTACAGTGAGATTTTGTGATTTGTATATGGATGAACTTAATCTGATGACTCTTGGTGGGAAAGCTTCTCTTTTTTTGTGTCCAAATGCTGAATGATTTTGTATGCAGAAATTCAAGTCGTAGTGGCTTACAATGCTCCAGCATTAGCCTATGAGATTCTGTGGCAATCTTAGGCTTAGAAGCCCTTATGGCCTTTTGTCTGCTCTTAGGGCCTAAGCCTAAAATGCCCATAAAACCCAGACCTTTTATGTTGTAAAGAGGTTTTCATGCTCAGGAAAAGCAGTTTTACCAAACCTCTCTAATCTCAGCCATGCTGGCCAATGATCAAAAATGTGTCATCTATGTTTAAGTGTGAATTTTCAAGCTGTTGGGTTTCAAGGTTGCCCAATGCAGTCATATTTCTTTATGCTTCCATGGAACCAGGAAGAAAACTCTGGGTACTAAGATACCCTTGGTATGATTTATAAGGGTAATCATACCTTTCTCAGAACAGTTAGATTGGGGAAAAAGCAACCCAGGAATCCAATGACTGACTTGCTGTTTGGGACGATAGCTCCATGGCCCAGAGGATGCACAGCTTGCTCACAGCCCCTCTTGAGTCTTCATTTAAGCAGATGAAAAGCTGGCTGCTCAGCATTCAGATGCTACTGCAGATTAGCTTACAGCCGAGACATGATGGGCCATTTCACACACACCCCTTTCCTCTCCCTGATTGGCTAAAAAGTTCTCCTCTTGTCAATTACAAATTAATTTTTTTTAAAAAATCCTCCACTTTTTAAAAAAAAGAAAAGAAAAAGAATTTGTCTTTGTGTTGTTTAGATCAAACGACTGGCAAATATAGTTGCAGTTTCTAGGTAAATGTTGCCTAGAAGCAAATAGGATTTCTAAGTGTTTCAGGTACTTACAACCTAAATTGGGTGGGGCATGATTTGCAGGATAGTTTTTAGATCATATTTTAACGTCTTTCACATTGTAAACAATTATACCCAAATTAGCTTGTGTGATTTAGAAACAATTTGATAGCTATCAGATGATTTGCAATCGCCAAGCTGAATTCATATATGAATATTGTTTTTTTGTAATATAGAAATAATTTTGTACAGGTATGTATGTACATCCTTGCTAGAGCAGAGAGATCAATTCTCAGATGATGTTTTCTCTGAATAAAGACATATAGTCACGATGCTTGTATGTTTGTATGTGTGTTTTTAAGACAGTGACACTGCACTTTCTCAACCCTCCTTGCATTTTTTTTAGTCTGTCTCTT
This sequence comes from Hydrophis major, assembly GCA_033807585.1. Classification (NCBI taxonomy): domain Eukaryota; kingdom Metazoa; phylum Chordata; class Lepidosauria; order Squamata; family Elapidae; genus Hydrophis; species Hydrophis major. The sequence continues at coordinate 67,106,362 of CM066328.1, read as the reverse complement.
TAAAAAGCTTCTGTATTGTCTTGGACTCCCCTGGAAATGCAGTAAGGATTCCTATCACATCTCAGTTGCCATAGCAACAGCAGCCTTTCCCATAATGAGCGGCATCATCTGAACTGATGTCACAGCATCATGCAGCAGGTCAAACAAGGCACCTCCTAGTATTGCGTCCTACAGATTGTGCTGTAAACTTCAAAGGAGAATGGTGTGAAGTGGAGATGGTGAGTCTTATCCTGAGATTGTCCTTGATTTGTGTCATGCTGTCTTGTAATAAGTGTCCGAATTTTGCCTACTTAGAGTAGCTTTGAATAAAGATGCTGCATGTCTAAATATTAATGTTTAGGTAGGCAGGCTTAGACAAAGGCCTACCAGAGCTATATAATGCCTGCCAGAGCTATCTGTCATTAGATAGCTAATGATAGATAGCTGATTGCTTTGCTGAAGGGATCTGCAATGTATTGAATTTTATACCTTAATCTGCTCTCCCTCTTGCTTATTTCTTTCTTAGATTTAAGCAATATTTCATCTTGAAGCCAATTGGTTTTTTATTAAAATAACCCCCTATCAATACTTGTGTTTCCATGAGAAGTCACCATTCTGTCATTTCCTTAGCCTTTGCTCATTTTTAGAGGCTCATGGTATCATCAGCTTCCCTGAATGTATTTTGCTAGCAGATAAAAATGGTAACTAATGGTGAATAAGCATTTGGCAGATGTTGCACTGATTTCAGCTAGACTCCTCAGTTGCTTGTCCCTTAGAATTTATAGCCCACAAGATGCCAACTTTTCTCCCTAAAAAGTCATAGAGGTAGACAGACGCCTCCTTTATCTATTACCATTCTTGTTATCCTTTGCACGGCATATTGTGTCCCTTGAATTGAGATAGTTATCTGGGGTGGGTGGGGGTAGGATGGGAAAATCTTCCATCAAACTGCAGTAAAAGTATAGCTGAGGAAATCAATCTGATAATGTTGGTGTCTTATAAATACAGTGTTAACATTAATGGTTTTGCTAACTTCCTCCTAATCAGCTGAGACCATTTGCATGCACTTGTTTCATACCAGGATGCTTTCCAGAAATTATTAATGGCATCTCAGTATTTCTGTTTCCCAATCATACAATGTCGTTGCTGATTCTGGAAGCCAACATGGGTCTCACTAACCTGGATGGGTGGGAAAACACCTTTCATTGTCTTTGAATGTTTAGATGAGTCATTGTTTCAACTGCTTGCAGGGAAAAGAAAGGAAATACTAGACACGTGTCATTTCCCCCCCCCCCCCAACTAATGTATCCCCTGGGAATTAGGGAGTGGCCTCCATCTCTGCTTTGCTTATCTGACTTATTTTACCAGTGCAGTTAGAAGTGGAGAAATATGGGGTAGTTTTGTGATCTGAGCTAATCTTTTAAGAGCCCAAGGACAAGGGGGTTAAAAAAAACCCTCAGAGTTTAAGTGTGCTTACACCAAAATCTAAAAGAGTAAACTGAGGAGGTGATGGTTTTTCAAAGCTATAATGAGCACAAGGGTCTCATCTGGCATAATCTCTAATGATTCTTTTTCATTTTAATTGGGCAGTTTACATTGTAATCTATAGGCATTATCCAGCATGGCTTTTTTTTTTTAAGCCAGGAAAAAACCTGTGTATATTTTATTTATTCTGATGGTTTAAAAAGTGACAATGTAGTCCATCAAAAGAAATCAAAAGAAATCTCTGGAGTATTTACCAGCCATGAAAAAGCTTGAATTAGAATGACTCAGGCTAGAGGCTGGATTAAGCTCACAGTATTTTATTATTTGAGCATATGTTGAGCTCAGGGGGAAAAAAGTACTATTAATTATTATTAGGCAATGTTTGTGAAGGGCCCAAGGAATTTGTCAGCATCATAGGTCTGGTCGGAAAAATATAAAATGTGTGTGATTCAGGACATTTAAGACTAAAGTTGCTACTTGAAGATCTTGGTTGCTCAAATATGCAATCTAATTCTCAGGGCTTTTCTAATCATGCAAGCAAAGGAGACAGTAGGAAATAAACATTCTAGCAGGCTTGATGTACTTCAGAAGAGGGGTAAATGAATTAGGCATGAATTATTTTACCTTATCTTTCAGCCAGATTGGGTGGGGATGTAGTTCAGTTTGAGCACATGAAGATTCTAAATTCATCCTCATGTAGGGTAAATAAATGTTCCTCTTGGAAATGCTAGACATTTACTCTCACGTCTGATTCCAGTCATAACAGGCCTTAGTGCAATGACAGCGATTTTGTGAGATTCCAGTCATTGCACTTGATAAACCAGATATACGGCTTAATGTAATTTGTGAATTCAATGAGCTGTATTTTAATAAGTTGAACAAATTATTTAATATGATGTAGAAACTTCAACCATGTAAGGGACTTTTATATATTATTAGTCAGGAACTCTGGAAGAAGACATGCTTATATAAAGCACCTAACGTTATTGCTAAACAATGGTGGTAAGTTTCGGAACAGATATTTCAATCTGGAACTAGTGACTTTAAACCAAGTTCAATTGAAATTATATATTTTAATTAAACTTGGTATATTTTCACACATATTTCTATCATTTTAACTTTTATTTTTGAAGCATTTATATATTAGTAAAACTGCCTCCTGACAATGAAGAACTATAAATACAAATAATGATAGTTTCTTGAATATTACAGATATCAAAACCCAGGATTTATATTATCCTTTTATTTGCTTAAATTGAGATAAACAATAATTAAGCTTAAGATTCTCCTGAAAAAGTCCAAGTTTAAGATCACAATGTTAGAAATGCATCTTTGTCATTATTCATTAAAATCAAAGAAAACATTTTAATAATTAATGCATTTAATGAATTTGAAGGCTAAATGAAGAAGGAACCAGGCTCATTATACACCAGGATTTGGTAACTTCAAAAAGATGAACCCATTTTTAGATACTTAGTTAATATACTGTATATTAATGAATCTGAAATCATTCATGCACTTATTAAAGCAGTAAAATTTATCACAAGTTAAAAATGTTCATTAACAGAGCTACTAAAAGCTCTTCCATCCTGATGGAATTCCTGATTTTTACCTCACCACAAATGATCCTTAAAAACCATTATCATGATTGTTGTTGTCATCATTACCATCATCCAGTTGTATGGCAATTTTGATTTTAAAAAGTTAAATAACTTCATTGTACAAAATTTGATGACTATCGATATGGAAATTATGGTGATTTGAAACAAATGTTCCTGCCAATTTAAAAAAATGCTTGCCTGCTAAAAAATCATCTTTCAATTATTGAACCAGATAAGTCATTTCCCCGAGACATCATTGGTAGATTTCACCCCCAAAGTAAATGGAACTGTAAAGTATGTGACTCACCAAGCCAAAAACAATCTGCTGTCTACTCCTGCCATATAAAGAACTGTCATATCACAAAACCAGATTTATCCTATTCCTTGTACGTTGCCATGTGTATTAAAGGAGCTACATTTTGATTGAAAAGAATGCAGTACATTATGCCTATATTTTATTTTTATGTCATTTTTAACTGTCTAATTTTTAGCTTCTGTCTCTGGACCTATCCAATAATAACAATACTGTAATAGCAATAACAATAGCACTTAGACTTATATACTGCTTCACAGTGCTTTTCAGCTCCCTCTAAGCAGTTAACAGAGTCAGCATATTGCCCCCAACAATCTGGGTAATAAAACAAATTGGACAAAAATGTGAGGATATAGTGGAACTTGAATGTCTAGATCAGTGGTCCCCAACCTTTTTTGTACCAGGGACCAGTTTCAAGCAGAAACACTTTTTCAAGGACCGGGGGGGGGGGGGGGAGTCCGAGTTTGGTGGTTTGCTTGCAGATGTTTCATTACCTGACTAGGAAACATCTGATGTTGTTACCTAGTTGGGTAATAAAATGTCTGCCAGCAAACCACCAAGTTCAGGGAGCGCCAATGCCTCCTCATTGCAACCCTGAGCGACAGATATTCTCTTCTATTGGGACATTTAAAACGGAGGGTTTCAGCTGCAGATTCAGGAACTGTGCGGGGCTGAGGAGCGCCTACAAAGCTGAGCGCTCAGCGGCGGCAGCCCACGGCTCTCGGCCCTGCCTTCCTCAGCCCCATCCCTCAGGTGTGTCCCTCCCTCTCTCAGGTATCTGCCTCGTTCCTCTCTCAGTCGCTCTCTCGCTCCTCCACCAGCCCAGGAAGAAACTGCTTCAAAGAAGCTGGCAGCGTGGCTTTTCTTGTCACCGCAGCTCCTCCGAAGCACCCGTTCACCCCCACCAGCCGCCCGTGGTTCAATCCAGTGCTCCGTTCTGCCTGCCTGCCTGCCTGCCTTCGTTTCTAGTTGTTTCGGAGCAGCTTCGGCTGATAAAAAAGAGGTGAATAGTTATTATTCTCAGCCGAAGCTGCTCCGAAACAACCAGAAACGAAGGCAGGCAGGCAGGCAGGCAGAACGAAGCACTGGATTGAACCACAGGTGGCTGGGTGGGGGTGAACGGGTGCTTCAGAGGAGTTGCGCCAACAGGAAGCCACCCTGCCAGCTTCTTTGAAGCAGTTTCTTCCTGGGCTGGAGGAGCGAGAGAGAGACTGAGAGAGGAACGAGGTGGGAGGAAACCGAAGCCGCTGAGCCAGAGAGCAGGATAGGCTTTGGTTGCTTCCTCCCTCCCCTTCTTTCATTTGTGTCCTTGATCCCTGATCCCAGCAGCATTCACTGAAGGCGAAGAAAGCCGCCATTTTTTAAAATTTTATTTTCTTTGCGGCCCGGTACAAAGTGATCCACGGACCAGTACCAGTCCATGGCCCGGTGGTTGGGGACCCCTGGTCTAGATCACCCATCTACTATCATTCTTTCGGTAGCACATGCTTTACTATCAGAATTTAATTGTATTACTAGTAAATAGTTTGTAGTACTCAAGGGTTGTTCAACATAATTAGCTAAACTTGGCTAACTTAGTTGAAGTACTAGTTTATGAGAAAGATAGACAAGAACAGTCAGATGTACATGCTTTGCTTCACTTTATCTGTTTCTCATGAGCACTGGGAGGATATTACTACAATACCTTGCCCTTAACTTTTCTTGCTTAGATTACTGCATGGATCTGCCTTTAAGACTATCATCTACAACTTTATCTGGTCCAAAATGCAGTAACTGTATGTTTACGGGCTCCTGTTAATACTGCAGTGCTACACAATTGCTAGATGAACTGGTTGCTGGTGTGTTTTAAAAATGCAGTTTAAGGTCCTTATCTTAAAAACCTGGCTATCCAAGTAATTGTCTTTTCCAGTTAAATTCTTCAATGTGACTCAAATGGCCAGAATGGTTCAACAGGAGTTGGCCTGGCAGTAGACATTCTCTATGAGAGTTGTACTTCTATGGAACAGTCCCTTTCCCCAAACCAAAGATGGCCTCCTTAGCAATGGCCTTCCAGAAATGGGTAAAGATCTTTCTTTTTTTGGAGGCATTTTGGAGAGCCACTAATACTGAAATTAGTTCTAGCATATTGTTATATTGCATTAGATTTTCTACTATATTATTTTCTAGTATTCGTATTACTTGTAAAGCAGCTAGAGTTTGATTATATGAGGCAATGTATACATTTCATAAATAAAGCTAAATACTACTAGCTCTAGTTTTAACTTGGCACAAACTTTTGCCAGTTCTTTCAGCTTGGATCTTGCTCCCTTCTATTTGAGTCATTCCAGTTCATACTCACTCCCATATGATGCTTTTTGGAGCTGTAAATATCTTAACTGTTAGAGGCCCAAGGCTACATTTTTTTATAAAGATCTTTGAAATTCTCACACTTCCTAGTTTCTTCTGAAAGTATAAAACCTGCCCTTTTTCAGAAAAGAAGATAAGGAAATTATGGTATTACAAATTAAAAAATTAAATGATGTTCACTTAATGCAGTGGTGCAATTCAACCAGGGGTGGATTCTACCAGTTTGGACCAGTTCGGTGAGCGTGTGCTTTTCGGTTTGGTCCGAACTGGTAGAATCTCACCCTTGACTTAATGTAATGTTTCTCAACCTTGACAGATGATTAGACATCAAGTCCCAGAATTCCCCAGCAAGCATATCAGTTGCCAAGGTTGAGAATTTGATTTTTATGTAAGTTCTTATGAATTTTGCTACAATTGGTAAAGAAGATGGCAAGAAGGGTTTTTCTGTAGCAATCACAGCTCTGACAGAAGGCTATGGTCACAATCAATGTTTCCAGGGTGCAGGAATTGTAGGCCTTTCTCTGTCTCAGAGGAAAAATACCATTCTGGAAATTATTTTCCAGTATCTTCCCAGCCTCTGAGCCCAGATCTTTCCATGTTGAGAAAACTTTATTTTGAAAAGGGTCAACAAAAGGTGTGCTGAGAGAGAGGCCAAGGCTGTTGGATCCATGATGCTGGATCTAGTACTTTCTACTGTTTTCCTCCCTTTTGCCTTGTCAGCAGCTGCTCAACAGTGCTTTAGCCTTATGGAAAGTTTTGATTTCAGAACTCTCTAAGGAGAACGTAAATTGGCTGCAGAGAAAATGTTGGTATATTTTGGCCTTATGTAATTCTGAAAAAGTAAGATTTATTCCTTCATACATTATTTAGTTCCCCTTTTCCATCATGCTTTCGCAAATCATCCCAGACAAATTGTTTTGAGTTTCAAACTGAGCAAAAACAATAATGCTGGAGCCTCAAGCTGTAGGCCAGATACAAAATTAGATTTTAGGCTTCTTCATGAATTATATCCATTAATTATAAACATTGCTGGGAGTTTTCCTAAAAGGTAATGTGTTGAATCTAGATTTATGGAATCAAGATGTTATTCTCTATTATTTGTAATTCCCCTGTATCTTATAGCTACTTTTTCCACCTTGTTTCAATAGAAAAACATGTTTAGAAGGAAAAGATGCAATTGCAGTACAATGTTTCTTGTTACGAACACTAGAAGTCAGTCATCTGAAAGCATATCTAGTTAGCCCTAGGATCCTTAACTCTTACATTTGGGAAATCATCTACTTTAAATAGTTCCAGAAATAAAGAATTTGATTTCCCTAGGTGAAATTTGCTGCTTTTTCTTTTGGAAGTGAATAGAGCATAATTTAACAAAGGATGTATTAGAAGACCCCTGATATCAGAGAAAGACTAAGGAACACAATTGTGCTTTCACTTCCACACATGGCAATTTTCTGAATTTATAGGAAAGATCTCTTTGCTGAGGTCTCCTGCTTATGATAGTGTAATAGCTTCTCAACCGTCTTTGAATTTGCATCAAAATTGCATGAAAAGTCTTCCTTTCACTGAATCATGCTTGGAATTGTTTCCATTTTGCTAGTTTATTCCTAGTTCTCTGCTCTTGTTGGAAGCATTTGGGTCACCTGATTGCATTTTAACAAATGGTCAACAGATCCTTTTAACTAATCATGTGGAGCCTACAGGATTTCTTTCTCAACTAGTCCCAGAACCCTGTTGAATTCATTTAGGCTTGTTGTGAGCTTTTCAGTTAAGAGAGACCATGCTTTTGGGGGTGATACTGATTTGGTATGATAACCGTTGTTCATTCAGTCATTCAGAATGTGTCCTGAAGAAACCAGCATGGAAGTAACAAAACCACAGATGTATGTACCCCACTTCTAAGCAGCACAACATTCCATGGCCTTAGTTTCCTCTGAGTATTGGAGGTTATATTTTGTAATATTTGCTTAACTACAAAGAAGCAAGAAGAATATAATGTAAACAGCAGCTTGCATATCCCCAAATAGCTATTTCTCAATTTCCCTCAAATCTTTAGTTACAATTTTAGCTAATATAAAATGAAGCTCTCACTTTTTTTTCTTCCATTTGTACCCCATTCTAATAAAGTCCCCTGATGTCACTTAAGGGAACATTATTGCTGACAATTAGTTGACAGATAGAAAGATCCCCCCCCCCCCCCAAATCATTCTTAATAACCAGGAAGCAAAGTTGACACACTTCAGTGTATCAGAATTATGTGCTCAGGAACAAGGTATAGGCATTCTAAAGAGATTAGTAAAAGTTATGATAAACACTTGCTGTAATTATAATTTCAGATTGAATCTTTAATTTAGAATCTAGCAGAAGCTTCAGCAGTTAGCGTAAGGGATGGCAATTAGGAAACTGAAAGTATATGAGAACTGCTTTAGGTAGTGAGATGAGTGATATATAAATTTGCAACCTAAGCAAGCAACTAACTGCAAGTTAAGACTGGCTAACAATGTTTGAAAGAGAATCTGAAACACTTGCTATGTTCCTCTTCCCTGCAATGATTAAATTGTGTTATTTCCTGGACAGTCTGAATACAGCAAAGCTGATTAAGCCTTTTATCATTCCAAGGTCAAAAAAGAGTTCTAAATTTGAACAAACTTTAGAAGAAACTTTGCCTTGATCTTGTCTTGGCTGAGGGATTGAAACATTGCAAAGAAGAAACAATGTGTTTTGCATAGATATTAATCCATTCCAAATGAATGTTCTATCCAGTCTTGCTTTATATAGAATTCTCTCTTCTGTTTTATAGCTTTTAATATGCTTCAGTTCTAAATATGAAAAGAATACAACATTATAATCATAGCAAATATGATAAATATAAGCAAAAATACACATATCTGCTGAAAACTTGAGTAATCTTAAAATGTGTTTTCCCTATAATTTTAACATAGTGAACTCTAACATAAAATACAGCAGTATTTTCTTTGCATGCTTTTTTGTTTATTTGTTTGTCTAATTTATAGAGTCATCTATCTCACAAACAAATGCTTCTTCCTGCTCCTTTCCTTCCTTCATGTCGGTCACTCCATTGCCATTTCTCCACTGCAGCATAACACAGCACTCAGGATGCTTTTGGAGACAAGTTTAGGTTTTGACTGCAGGGCATGATAGAATAGAACACATCCTTAATCATCCTCAGAAAATTGTTTTTATACAAAACCAGCAAAGGTATCTTTCAAAAATTATGTTCATACTTTTTTTATCACCATGAACATTTATGAGTAGAACTTTAAAAAAGTAATCTTCTGCAGAATCCAATCTGATCAGTCACTGGAATGAGATTTAATCTTCCAAGTTTTTGGACTCATGCTGGAGCACATCCACGGGGAACTTCTTTCTCACCTGAATGTGTCATACTAAACCTCTGGTTCTAGTGACTGGTCCAGATTGGATCCTACAACATTAATCGAGGGCATGTACATTTGCCTTCATTTGTGAAATAATCTTTTAGTGGTGGGCTCAATATATTTGGATCTAATCAGGCATTGCACTTAACAGATGTCCCTGATTCTAGAAGAAAAATTATTACTCTTCTTCAAATCAATGCTGCATTTAGTTAATCTGAGCATAGGTCAAATACATCTTAGAAGTATCTTATGCTTGCCTTACCAGGAAGTTCCTCCATCAGTCCAGGACACATTGCAAGCAATACAAAAAATTAAAAAGTTGCTTTTCAATTTTGAGAAATCCCCCTTTTGTCTACTCTCATCTCTCATTCAACTGGTAACAGCAAAGTACTGGTGAAAACACTTAAGAATGCAGTTGAGAGCCTTGTCTTACTGACATGCGAATATCCAAGACAAACTATATAATGAATGACATAAAATGCACTTGGACAATGTTAAATGCTAAAATGACAAAGGTTATATGCAGTTTGTAGGCATCAATTTCAGAAAATTTGATATACCATAAAATATTTCTCATATCAGTGAAATTATAATAACACACAGTAATAATGACATGAAAATAATGACATGAAAGAAAATTAAAATATAAAAAGGTATTACTCTCTGCAAACCATATAAGCCAATGGCCATGAGAACTCGCAAAGTGCCAAAGTATAATTTGAGGAAAACTAAATTTTTCTCCTTTCTAATTTCTGTGCAAACATTTGTGAAGTTAACTCATGAAGAAAAATTTGTAAAAGTACCTGTTTAGCTATTTGTCTTTGAGGAAATTAAGTTTGCTCTTTCATTAAAAATGCTGAAACAGATTTCTAGACAAAGGAAAGTCAACTGAAAGCTTAATTCATCACTGAAATAATATATTCATGGACAACTATTTTATTTTGAAATCATCAAACCTGATAATTCTAAAAAAGGAAAAAGTACATCTTAGCAGTTTCTTGTTTATGGAAGGGCTAAGTTGTATGCTTTTGAAAAGATGTCATTATGTGTTAGAGGTAGTACTACGGTTTTATCTGGATTTTGGGATCAAAATTAAGGTGTCCTCAAATAACCCACCAGAGACCATCAGAGGATAGAAAAGCAAATACATCCTAAGCACCCAATTAGACTGAAGTTGCTGTCCACGGGATCCTTTTATTCTGAACATGTATTACCTTTCGAAGACAAACAAGTGGGCATATTCAGAATTAAAGGTACTCATTTTTCTATATAAAATGGATATCTATGTTATACAGCAACTGAATAATGGGAATCCTCCCCTCCCCATTAAGACAAAATTGCACCATTGCATTGGCTACATGATTTTTCAAGAGCTAATGTTAGGCTGAACTGACTTGATCTGAAAAGCAAATATTTCTGATTTGTAGATTTTATAATCCTGGAGGACTCCTCTAGTTGATAAAGGCAAGCTCTCAAATTCGTAGCAGATGGGCCAGAAGCAAAATAAATAAATAAATCATATGCCATATGTTCATCCTAACAGGGAAACACTCAAAAGGCAAAAGGGTAGGTTTAATCCTTGTTAAAAGCAATTACAGAAGACTTGATGCCAGAGATTCCCCTAATCTGATTCCACTAAATAATGACCACAATTTTTTTAGAATGTTATTTAGATATTTTGTTCTTCTTCTATTGTGAATAAGTTAACAAAGCAGGAAAAACATCCAGCTCCATGAATGCAGCTCCATTCTGGGTTGTACGACCAGAAGGCACATGCGGATTAAGAATGGAGTGGAAGCAAATTCCTAGCCTCTGTCAAGCTGCCTATCCTATAGCAGGATCTATTAAGGTATATTTTTTCTTTTATTTTTTTCCTGTACAGCTTCTGGCCAGCTCTTGATCTTATCCAAGCCATTATTTTTTTTGCAACTTTGATCCTGATCCATTGTGGGCAGACAGATAGTCCTAAACCATGGCATATTTTTCCATCCAATCCATGTGTTTATAAAGAATAAAAATATTCTCATCAGCTGCCAATCACAACTGTTTCATCAGGAGATGTAGAAAGACAATAATAAAATAAAACAGAGTAGCTCAAAGCAATGAATAAATATTTGATGAAAGTCCAATATACTACATTCCTTCCACATTCAGTAAGCAACAGCTTTCAGTGTACATTAAGTATACATTGTGATGTGTATAACTTCAGGAAAGAAAGATGATAGTGCCAATACATGCCAGGGTCTTTCCCTTGTATTCAAGCTTCTGATAATACCTAGCAGAAGTTGTTTCATTTCCAACTAATGTTGTATGCTTAATGTACAGCCAACTAATTGCCCGATGTTCTATTAGAACAGTATCTCCCTCCTTCTCTTTTGATTAAAAACAACTTGATGAAGCTATAATTTTATTCTTTTTTTCCCTTCAATTTTCAGTACCAGGACAACTTTAATCATATATATGTGCAGAATTTCTGATAGAAATTTAACATGTGCATTACTTGTTTACTCTTGATCCTAGAGTTAGCTCTTTTTGAACTCTTCAGATCCTCCTTTGATGTTTTCTGTTGGATGTTTCATCTATCTCAGGCTAATTTGGATCCAGCTATCACTGCCCTCTTCTCCTCTGTAAGGAGGACTCAACAGTATTTTTTAAGAATGGAAGGAAAAGACTCCTGATTTCATTGGACTTGAAAAATTCTTATTTTCTTTATCACCCATAAAACGTACCCTTAATTTTATAGGTAGGCTATAGGCTACAATTTTTGCTGTAACTATCTTTCTTGGCATAGAAACATTCCGTCTTGGCATTCATCTTGCTTTCTCCCTCCCCACTTCTCTATCTTTTGGCCCTATGCTCATTTTTCATTCTCTACTTGGGGTTCTTCCATTGCTCAAGTCTTCTGATTGCACAATTAAAGCCTAGCAAGGACTGTCTTGTATATGTCCAGATTGCTAAGAGTATCAATATACCATGGAAACAAAAAAGTTTACTTGTAAGTTCTCATAAAAAACTGACCCCAAAAAAAGCATATTCTTTTCTTAGCCCACAATTTATAACAAAGCACTATTGGTCAATCCATTTGTCTATTTGTCAGGCACTGAGTGCCCTACCCTAACTCCTCAATTTTGTATAAAAATATATATCCTTTCCCATTAAGTTAAAAAAGAAGAAGAGATTATACTATGTTCAACTTTGTTCTCAGCAGCAAACCTTCATTTCTTTAGAATTGCAAACACTATATTACAATAAAAAATAAATATATAAAACACTGTTAAACTCTAATTGGAGTTTAGCTCATTGAGAGCATCATGGTGAATAATCTGTTGTCATGTTTCCACACAGCTATATAGAAAATGTCTATTCTAAGAATTATGAAATAATTTACATCTGAATGGAACAGAATTATATGAAATTCATTCAATCTGCCTGGATGTTCAAGCAACAGAGGGCTAAATACTAATTGCATTTAACAAAAAGTAGTATGATGTATTGTTTTGATTGCCCCATATTCACAAAGACAGATTCTCTTATTGAGGGAGATTTTGGAGTATTTATCATTTTAAAATGCAGAAGGCAAAACATATTTAAATAACTCTTTTTGTTGTTTTGAAAATGTGAGCATAGTTAAATAGTCTGCAGGTTCCCAAATGAAATTTCTTACTGGAACCTTAGTGCTCTATGAAATTATATTAATTTATTTAAGTATCCTATGTCCTTAATTCTTGAGAATATCATTAGCCTAGAGAGGCAAGGAACTCTGTTAGATGTTCTTATCATAGCAGTTTATATCAGTTTCAGCTTTCTACCTTGAAAAATGTTTATCTACCAAACTATCAGGATTAAAACTGAGTGAAAAAAAACCAGGTACCTTAACCTAATTTCAGTTTTCAATTTTTCTGTTTGCAAGCCCTCATTTTAAGCATCCTGATTTCTTATCGATAAAGGCTGTGTGAGATATGTATCAGATATGTATTTTGAAGGACAAGAATTGCCCTTCAAAACTTGTCTAACAGTAGTTATGCTACCAGGACTGCTTACTGGAGTGAACAGGGGAAGCTATTCTGTCAGCAATAATGTCCAACTAGCACATCAGGGTACCAGGAACTGGAAATTCAAACTGTAATTGGATATATTTCATTTTTATAATCTGTTTAGCAGCTTTACCTAGCTTTTTCCTTCCCTTCATATACATGGGCAGTTTTTGAACCAACAATTCCTTGAGGGCTGCTTTATTGGCACTGTTAATATTTCCACTGAAAAGGCCAATGTCATTTGCACCTCTTCGTGATTATTAATCTGCTGATTCCTAATGGCATACTATTTGCTCTTGTTTCTCTCTCTCACACACATGCATAACGAAAACAGTGCTTTTCAACAATCATCTATGCTACAATAATGCTGAGGATAGAAACTGAAAAAACAAATATTTATTGCCTTTTAATATCATATTTTTCACCCAATGGGCTAATTATATAAAAATGTCTAAGGCTAAAATCCTCACTTGGGGTTTAACTTAATATTAGATTGAATACTATTTACAGACAAAGATAGGTATCAGTAAGGTTGATTTTACTGACACCTCTCTTTCAAATTGGAATGACAAAGCAAAGTAGTGGCATCTGTGCTTTACTTTCTTCTATGGCAAGCACAGGATCAGGGAGAGGAGACAATTTTTGTGTAGACTGTCACCTCCGGGACTCAAACCCGGCTATCACACATGCAGTAGCAAAATTATGTGCAGCTGCAATGACCACAAGGAAAATTTAATTACAAAATTAAAGATGTTTACTGCACCAATTTCTTGTAGATATCTGTAACAATTTTTAGAGAATCTATATTTACCTGTAACCAAGGATAAGAGCCATACTGTTTGATACCATGTATTTTATTATTATGGACATTATTACTTATTATTCTTATTAGTAATATTTTTAACACTAATGTAAACAGTGATAATTTTGTCTATTGCTTATCTGTGACCATAATAATGTTTTTAATTTTAATTTTTATATTATTGTTGTTGTTGTTGTTGTAAGCACAGGGTTATTCTTTATATATATGAAGTATTCGTAAACAGCAAAAGTTCTTGATAACATCCGTGAGAACATCACATTTTAAATCTTCAAAATTTTTTCTCCACAACATCCCCATTTTGCATAAGAAGTTGAGGCAAAACTGGTCCAATAGGTCTTACTGCTAGAAGTGAAACCCTATCATTCCATGTGTAGAAATTGACCCAGCTGGCAATTATGTTTTTCTAATTACTGGCATTGGGTACAGCAGGTTCAAACCAAGCCATATGATATTCAGGAAAGACAGTTGACCAATCTAGGGCAATATCATTGCAACTAAAGGGCTACATCTGCTGTGGAATGTCTGGGAGGGATGCTTGGGAGAAACAGCTTAAAAACCGCCATCATGTTTCCCTATTCACCGGCTTCTATCATCTGAGATGACCATCATATCCTACTTCACTGAAGATCCTATCTTCAGAAGCCTACATATGAAATTAACACAATCAGTTCAGTGATGCTGAATTTATCTTTGGTTGATTTTTGCGAGGTCAAAATTTTGTCCTACCAATGACTTTCCATTTTGCTTGGGTTTTCACTAAATATTCCTGATTCTGTTTTGGGTTGTATAGTTTTTCAATTTTTATCTTTGACATTTTTGGGGGGTCATAATTGTTTCCAGAGCATAGAAACTAATGTCAGATCGGTCAAACAAATGTCATTCACTTGCATGACTTGTAATTCATGCTGAATGATGCATGAATAAAAACCATTTATGAGTTACATAGTGAAACAGAAGTATTGGCAGCCTGCATTTTCATGCACAATTGCCCATTTTGGCTATAGTCAGCAAAATAGGTTGTAAGAAAAAAAATTGCATGATGAAATAAGGAAAGAAAATGGCCTAAACTGAGATTTCAACCTGCTTACAACTCATTTTAAGTTGTGCAATGAAAATTAATTCAATATGTTGAAAAAAATTTTTTTTAAAAAAATGCTGTGTTATACTGTATCTTCCTTGCATTCTGCTTAATCACGTTCTTTGTTTCTCCCAGCCTCCTCTCTCAAGAAACAGGAGAAAAACAAAACAAAATGTGCAACATAGGAAAGAGTTAGTTGGTGGTTACAAAACCTTAGAGGCCTTTCCCCACTAAAACTTAGACCCCAAACATATTCCACCTTTCACCTTTTAACTAATATGTCCCCAGGATATTTGCCTTTAATCTTATTCCCAGCCCAGGTGCTTCGCAAGTGGTCCTTGATTTATAGCCGTAATTGGGATTGGAACTTCCACTGCTAAGTGATGCCGTTGCTAAGTGAGTCATCACATGACTGCACCAAATTTTAGGATCTTTTTTGGCACAGTTGCTAAGCAAATCCAGCTTCCCTCCATTGACTTTGCTTGGTAGAAACTGGCTGGGATGGTCACAAATGACGATCCCAGAACACTGCAGCTGTCATGAATTCATGCTGGTTACCAAGCACCTGACTCATGATCACATGGTTGCAGGGACACTGTGATTGTTGTAAGTGCAAGAGCTGGTTGCTAGTCACCTTTTTCGGTACTGCTGTAACTTTGAACTTAAAATTACATTAATCTGTTCAACTAAAATTAATTTAAGCTGAAATTTCAGCTCAATTGATCAACTGTTCAATTGCATTCAATTTAATTGGTAATTTGGAAATGTGACAGAACCATTTAGACACAGCTGCAATTTAAGCATATGAGAATTTATAAGAAAGTAAAGTCTCCTTTGAGTTGTTAAGACTTAATTATTTCATATATATGTCCGTATATGAGTTTTTGGCAGTAAAATCTGATTGTCCTATTATCTTTTCCAAGATTTTAAAAAACTTATCTAGCCTACAGCCCATGGATTCTCTGGACATCTCTGCTGCACTGTTAATGTATTGTTATGGGTGGTTCTTTCCCCCCTCCATTGTTCTTCAGAATCAATGGTTGAACTCATCAACCCAAAAATATTCATTAATATGAAAGACTAAACTAAGGTTAAAGACCAAACTAAGACTAGAAGACTAAAGACTAGATGACTAAAAACTAAAGACTAAACTTAGACTAAAGTGCCTTGATTAGACTTCTTTGTCACTGCATGTCAGGGATCATATGTACCTGTTGTTCAGAGATGATTTCATAGCTCTTGCATTTATATGTCTGCAAATGTTTCATTCTGGTTGGGGGGCACTCAAACAGCAAAGCATGGAACAGGAAGTTGGATAAACCAATTAAGCTGTGAGACCACCAGTTGGCATGCACAATGAGTAGTTGGGATTTAGGAGGGCTGCCTGTTTGCAGCCATCTGAAACCCATGCTTATCTATCAACTCCTTCGCAACATAGGCACGTGGGAAGTTGCAGGCAACTCTAAATCAAGTTTTAGTCTTTAGACAAAGGCTAAAATGTTTTTCAACATAAAACAATGGTGTGATCTTTATGTTACACAACTCTCACAAAAATCTAATAGCTATTCCTGGTTTGTAGAATCCTCATTTTTAAAAAACCATTAGCAGGAATGGGAGATGTGTTTGACTGAAAAGGGTTATGGTACATATTTTAAGAAACATTGTTCTGTCCAAGATAAAACTTATACTATAGCGGTAGCTGAAATCATAGTAGATCCATTATAAGCATTAAGCCTTGAGTGCTTTTTTGTCATTGGTTGTCAGCTGTTCTGCTATTCTTCATGTATCCACCATCGGCTTTAAAATTCACTTAACTAAAATGCAGCTACTTAGTGCATTGGATTTCTGTGCTTAAGTGGTCCTTCAGACAAGATTTATTGATTTCAGTGAACAACATCCTCCAAAGAGGATTTCATCTTAAGGAAGTTAGTACAGAACTATATTTTGTATAAACATGCAACATCTTCCTTTTCCCATACTGAATATTTTAAATATAAAAAGAAGAGGGACACAAAATTAGTGTATTAATATTATCTTGTATTAATCAGGAAACAGAATCTCTAGCCCTGAGAAATTCTTCAACTGCAATTTTCAGCAGCCTTATTTCATCTGGTCAATGCTGAGGAACGCTGGGCATTGTAAGTAATTCAACAATTTAGTAATAATCTAGCACAACTTGGTCACCTTTAATTTTTTTTTAAAAAAAAAACCATTTATGTTGCCTCCATAATCACAGGAAAAAACAGTTGTGTTTTGATCAGTGGACATGAGGGATGGTGCCTATGCCGGAGAGCTGATGTGATGGATTACATCAAGAGTCTTCAAACTTGGCAAGTATAAAACTTGTGGGCTTCAATTCCCAGAATTCCTGAGCTAATATGACTGGACAAGGAATTCTGGGAATTGAAGTCCACAAGTCTTAAAGCTGTCAAATTTGAAGACCCCTGGATTACAGTTTCCTAGGTAGGAGGGAGGACATTCCAAGGAGAGAGGCAAGACAAGAGACAGTACAGCCTGGAGCTGGATTGGAAAAGAGTTAGGATAGCCAGTCCCTAGAATCTCACAGGTATATCCATTAGGCTGAGAGCAATTAAGGTTTAGTCTGGCAAGTTTCTGTCTATATGATGTGACAAAATAAAGAACTGGAATTTGACTGGATTGTTCTACATTGTTCTTGGCCTGGGCTTGACATCAATCTTGCCAGACTAAACTTTTACTGTGTTCACCCCCCAGTGGATATACTTTGGAAGATTTATAATATCCTGTTTGGCTTTAATTACTCAGGATAATTTTTCATTCAAATGCCAGTTGAAAAGCTCACTTCTGACATGCAAACTAAAAGGCTCAAAGAAGTAATGGCATCTGAACTTGATTGTTTTGTTGTACACATTTCATTACCCAAACTAGGTATCATCATCAGAGCACTGATGATGTCACCTAGTTTCCGTAATGAAATGTCTGCAAGCTCCAAGGAGCCCTCATTTCAACTCAGAGCTACAAATATTTTCCTTGATAAATAATGGCGTCATTTGGTCATTCTTCTATCTCAGGGATGTTAAATTTCATTGAGGGCTGCATCACATTTGTGTTTGACTTCAGAGGGCTGGAATGGGTGTGGCTAGCTTGATGTCACTTGTGTCGGGTTGCCTGTGGTGGCCTGAGCACTCTGCTAGCAAAAATGGGCTGGCAAGCTCTGTTTTCACTGGCAAAGGGTTGCAGGAGGTCATTGCAGCTGAAAACGAAGCTCGCCAGCCTGTTTTCATTGGCCCCGTAGGTCAGTCCTTCACTGTTTCCAGGGTGGCCCCATGGACCAGATCTAAGCAACCTACAAGCCAGATCTGGCCCCCGGGCCTTGTGTTTGACACCCCTGTTCTTTCTAAACACAATACATTTCATTGTGCTTTTTGAAGTCTAAACACCAGACTAACTTCTTTGTGGAATGGAATTAGGGCTAGGAAGTACATTATCTCTGGATGTAGGAAGCATGGCATAGTGGTTAGAATGCAGTACTGCGGACTTACTCTGCCCACAATCTGGAGTTCGATTCTGACCAGCTCAAGGTTGACACAGCCTTCTATTCTTATGAGGCCAGGAAAATGAGGACCCAGGTTGTTGGGGAAAATATGCTGACATTGTAAACCATTCAGAGAGTTCTATAAAGCAGTATGGAGTGGTACACAAGTCTAAGTATTATTGCTATTTATTCAATCCATGTTTTTAAGAGAAAACACCTAGGTATCATGTTGTGTACCTAATGAAGGACTCTGCCAGACTAAACTTTTCTGCCCAAAAGTAATACTAACTTGGAACAGATAATGTAATGTCTGATTAGTTGAATTTCCTACCACAAATGTTAGCCTCATTGATACTGATAACTCCTTGCATATACCCAATGTGGGCCTTCTGCTCAAATACTTACAGAGTCAGCTGTGGCAATCTAAGGCCTACTCTATATTGCAGAACACAATATCCTCAGAAAGGTCTCAATGATAACATAGACATTTTTTTTAGAATATAATGTAGAGTAGAGTAGAATTCTTTATTGGCCAAGTGTGATTGGACACAAGGAATTTGTCTTCGGTGCAAAAGCTTTCAGTGCGCATAAAAACTATAAGTGATAAATCATAATCAGAGTCATCATAAAAATATATTCATCATAAATCATAAAATACAACACTTAGCGATAATCATAGGATACTAATTAAGCAATCAACATAAATCATACTAGGAAATTAAACAAAACAATATGAATCGTAAAGATACAAGCAACAAAGTTATAGTCATAAGTAGAACAGGAGATAGGTAATAGGAAAGATGAGAAGAAGAATAGTAATACTTACTAAATAGTTTGACAGTGTTGTGGTAATTAGTTGTTTAGCAGAATGACAGCATGGATGGAAAAACTGTCCTTGTGTCTAGTTGTTCTGGTGTGCAATGCCCTATAGTGTTGTTTTGAGGATAGAAGTTGAAGCAATTTATGTCCAGGCTGTTGAGGGATATTTTCACAACCCTCTTTTTGACTCATGCAGTATACAGATCTTCAATGGAAGGCAGGTTGGTAGCAACTGTTTTTTCTGCAGTTCTAATTATCCATTGAAATCTGTGTCTGTCTTGTTTAGTTGCAGAGCCAAACCAGACAGCTATAAAGATTCAATCATTCTTCTATAGAACTGTATCAGCAGCTCCTTGGGCAGTCTTTCTGAATTGGTGCAGAAACAACATTATTCATTAAGCTTTTTATGATGTTTTTATGTTAGGTGTACATTTTAAGTCTTGAAATATTGTAGAATCTAAAAGGTCTCTACTGTTGATACTATGTTGTCTAGTATTGTAAGAGGTGGTAGTATAGGAGAATTTCTCCTAAAATTTACCATCATTTCTATGGTTTTGAGTGTGTTAAGTTCAAGATTGTTCCAGTCGCACCACAAAGCTAATTGTTCAACCTCCCATCTGTATCCAGATTAGTTTTGTTAATTACTAATCAGTTAGAATTTTGCAGACTTAAAAGAGACATTTAAAACTACAAGGTATATTATACATCATTTTTTTTCTGTTTATCTTACTGTTCTTACTTTCTAAACTGTAAGCCATCCAGAGTCACTTAGAGTCCAGTACCTTTTAATTTTTAAAAATCTAAACAAATTAATGGCCAAATTTGGGGAATCTTGACTTTATATTTACAATGTATCTAATAGTGAAATAACAAAAAATAGTTTACTGTAATAACTTACTGAATTAGGTGTTATGAACTAATAAAACGCTAAAATAAAGTTTTATCAAATCTTTAGAAATAGCAGGGTTCTAATCCTGCACTTCTGATTGGCCGATAATAGCGATATCGGATTGGTCCGTTCAGGAGAATCTGATTGGCTGTTAACGAGCCACTCTCATTGGTTCAAGGGGTTAACACTCCACGTTTCTCATTGGTTACTAGATCAGCAGCCTGCCCTATAAAAGGGCTGCTGCCGCCCTAGGGTTTTGCTCTGTTCAGAATGTTGAATAAAGAGTTGAAGTTCACTGTTCACTGCCTCGTCTCCGTTCCTTGCACCCATGTGCAGAACTTAACACTGGTGACGAGGATGGGATGCGGAGACGTCAGAGCTGACTGAACACTACAGAGCACCAAACAGAGCATGTGGCTGAAGGCACATCGACAGCGGAAACCATGTCCAGCGGCACCATACCACCCGCTCCATTTGACCTGACGCAAGAAACTGGGACTCGTACATGGACCAGTTCCAGATGTTTCTGGAGACCAACAACTTGAAGGATGCCACTACAGGGAAAAAGCGAGCGGTATTCCTGACCCACTGCGGACCTGCCATTTTTAAGATGGCCAAGGCACTGGCGAAATTGGCTGAGGTGAAATCCATGGACTGGGACGTCCTCGAGCCCCTCCTACAGGCCCACTATGCACCTACCGTACCAACCCTTGTCTGAAGACATGAATTTTACCAGAGAGACCAGCGGAAAGGAGAGAGCATTGCAGATTTCATCGCGGATATCCAGAACCTGGGAGGCCTCTGTGGGTTTGCCGACCTCGAAGAAGCTTTGAGAGACCAAATAATTCTGGGATTAGATGCACCACATGTGCAAAGTAAGCTGATGGCGAAAGGTGACATCAGCCTTGCAGATGCCATCGCTGACGCTACTGCAGCAGAAGCAACCAGGAAGTCGGCTGCCCGAATGCACCGCACCAACACACCGCTCCGCCAACTCACCAGTGAAACCTCACCTCGCCTAGAGAGACAAACAACAGCAACCCACCACGAGGAATTAGAATAGTCATCAAAAAGTGATGAGGAGGAGGTAAACCGGCTCCGGTCTGAATGTGACCAACGCCACCAGGAATCAAAGACTACAGTACCAATGCATAGGTTGTGGGGCAAACCACCCTCGATCAGACTGCAAATTCCTCGACGTGCTCTGCAACTTTTGTGGGAAAAGAGGCCACATCGGAAGGGTCTGTAGAAGCAAGCAAGTATCCAGCCCACTTCAGAAGGAAACCAACTACTGCCAAACCACAGGGAATCGTCCTGTGAGGCGGGAACATTTGAACCACCAATGGAACAACCACTCCTACAGAAATAAACCACTGGCCAATTCAATGAAATGAGAAGAGGCACACCAAACCATTACAATTGGTCACGCCTCATCACTAGATGCAAAGAAGATCCGAGTGAAGGTCGCCATCAAAAACCAGCCCTGCGTGATGGAAGTCAATTCAGGATCATCCCTCTCGATGGTTTCCTGGAAGACCCTTAAACAATTGGTCCCTGCCGTCCGGCGGCAAGACCTCAGAACCCAAAGAATCATATTCAAGGATTATCAAGGGAGCCGAATTCTGGTCGTTGGAGCCAGCCTAGTCCAGGTCTCATTCAAAAATCATACTGCATCTTTACCATTGACCGTCATCGACCGTGATCGGCCTAGCTTGTTAGGCCTTCAATGGTTCGCCCCACTTGGGATCGAGGTAGCCAGCATTTACCAAACCTGAAGCGACGACTGGGAGGAGGCCCTCGTCCAGGAATTCCAGGATGTCTTTGCAGACAAACTAGGCAAGTACAAGGGGACCCCGGTATCATTTAACCTTAACCCTGAAGTAGCCCCCATCTGCCTTAAGCCTCATCGGATACCTTTTGCCCTTAAACCAAAGATTGACGAGCAGCTTGATAAATTAATAGCCCAGGTGTTTTAGAACTAACCACGCTCAATGGGAAACCCCAATCGTAACACCCATCAAACAGGATGGATCATTAAGGATTTGTGGGGACTACCGAGCCACCCTGAATCATGCCCTTCAACAGAACGCTTACCCGGTACCGGTGGTACAACACCTTCTCCATTCCCAGGGGGGTGGAAAAGTCTTCGCTAAATTGGATTTAGCACAGGCGTACCAACAACTGCCTGTAGATAAAAAAACAGCAGAGGCACAAATGATCGTTACGCACCGAGGCGCCTTTAAGTGCAACCGACTCCAATTTGGAGTTAGCGTAGCCCCAGGGATTTTTTAAAGTTTGATGGAGAGACTCTTGCAGGAGATCAAAGGGGTCGTACCATACTTTGATGACGTTTTAATTGCTGCCCCGAATAGAGAAATACTAGAAGAGTGTCTTAAATTGGTTCTCCAGAAATTTAAAGACTCCGGCCTTAAGGTTAAAAAAAATAAATGTCAACTTTTACAGATAAAGTAGAGTTCCTGGGTTACCTAATCGATAAACAAGGCATTCACCCCACCAATAGCAAACTAAAAGCAATCAAGAATGCCCCAAGACCCAGAAATAAGACTGATCTCCAAGCTTTCCTGGGGCTCATTAATTTTTACAATATCTTCCTGCCCCACAAAGCGACCGTAGCTGAGCCCCTATATAGACTTCTCAACAAAAAAGCAACCTGGGTCTGGGGGCACCGAGAGGAGCCCACGTTCCGACAAGTGAAAAACTTATTAACCTCAGATACTGTTTTAATGCAGTATAATGAGACTTTGCCTTTAACAATTACATGTGACGCGTCACCATTTGGAGTAGGAGCCATTTTGAGTCATGTGTTACCAAACGGTAGTGAGGCCCCTATTGCCTATTTTTCAAGGATCCTATCAAAGGCTGAACGTAACTATAGTCAAATCGATAAAGAGGCTCTTGCTGTTGTATCTGCTGTGAAACGATTTCATGAATATGTATATGGATGAGTTTTTACTATTGTTACCGACCACAAACCTTTGCTGGGGATTATAGCGGGAGACAAGCCAACCCCCTATATATTATCACCGAGAATGACTCGCTGGTCGGAGTTTTTGGCTGCGTACAACTATAGATTGCAACACCGCCTGGGGAAACCCATTCCCCACTCTGACACACTGAGCCGTGCACCACTTCCGGAAACCGTCGACGACCCAGCTCCAACCCTTAAGACACTCCAGATTGAAACGCTACATTCACCGCCACTAACAGCTAGAGACATTGTGATCGAAACAAAACGCGATCCTGTCTTAGCGTGAGTTCTTAGCTGGGTCAAATGGGGATGGCCAGTAGAACAAACCGCTGACGACTTCACCCCCTTCAAGAACCGGCAAGCAGAACTTTTTTCGCAAAAAGGCTGCATCCTATGGGGGGATAGAGTCGTCGTCCCAGAGCGGTTACAACGAGCAGTGTTAAAAACACTGCATGAGGGTCACCCTGGCATCTTCCGTATGAAAGCGCTCACACGAAGCTACGCATGGTGGCCGGGCATAGACAAACAGATCGAAGCCTTATTTAAAATGCCAAGTTAGCAGTGCCCCACCTAAAGCAACTCCAACAGAATGGAAAACACCCCAGGGACCGTGGTCCCGCATCCACATTGACTTTACGGGACCTACTAAGGGACATACGTTCCTACTAACAGTGGATGCCTATTCCAACTGGCTCGAGATCCACGAAATGAAGAGTACTGCAACCGAGTCCGTCATCCGGAAATTGAACAGGCTATTCGCGACGCATGGACTGCCAGACGTTCTGGTCTCTGACAACGGACCCCAGTTTACCGCTTTACCCTTTGAACAATACTTAGTGGACCAGGGTATTCGCCATGCGCTAACTTTGCCAGCACACCCTGCAGCTAACGGAAGAGCCAAGCGCATGGTACAATTTGTTAAAAAAAAACCTCTACAAAATGGACTATGGGGACATTGAAGATAAAATAAACAGAATACTTCTTCTCCAACACATCACTCCACACAGTGTCACCAACAAGACTCCAGCTGAACTATTGATGGGACGCAAACTCCGTTCCCACCTCGACCGGCTTCACCCGTCTTACGAGTCAGAGAAACCCTGTGGATCTAGCGGAAAATGCTGCGAGTTCAAGATAGATGACTTAGTTTTTGCCAGAAACCTTTCCAGCGAACCGTTGTGGGTCGAGGCAACCGTAATTCAAGCCACCGGACCGAGGTCGTACCATGTGAAAACCTGCGACAGAAAAATATGGAAATGCCATATAGATCAGCTTCGCTCGAGGCTACAACCCAGTTTCCGTGACTCCGGTAACTCCCAAACTGAGGGGGGAGGGGATGTCGAATAAACCGAATTTGAGATGGTGGAAAGCAGGAGCAAAAGAAGTCAGCAATCGGGCGTGACAAATGAAGAAGAATCAGGGAGGGGAGTGTCCTTGCCACAGAGGAACACCTCAACAGAAGCAAGCCCGCAAAGATCGGAGGAGAACAACGAGAACATTAGCGGCACCAAGTCATCCAATGAGGATACGGAATCACCGGTACCTGATTTGCCCAAAAGCGTCCCGCCAAAACCGGATTACAGACAGGAACCGGTGGGACAGCATAAATCTAATAGACAGTCAAAACAACCTTTATACCTCAGGGATTACGTCACCACACCCCTTAAACGGAACCCGGGGGGAAGGGGTGTTATGAACTTGTTAGGGATAACATTGTTTACCCTAATTGGTTTAAGTAAAATAATAAATATGTAATCATAGTTTATAAGTTAAAGTGTCTGCAACTTTAAATATAGGAATGTAATTAAGGGAGTGGTTGTGAAAGCACTTTAAAAGAAGCAAGACGACAGCTTGCTCTCTCTCTGGCTTTGATGATCCCTAATTACTGCATGGACTCAAGACTGCGTTACTCAAACGGGAGAGAGACAAAGGACTGATCTGTAAGTGAACTGACATAGGATATTCTACACGGACTTTGCTAACTGAATATCCTTGAATGGACTGACTAAATGATATATGACTAATGGACTGTTATTTTGACTATGCTATGAACTCATAATGGAATAAACTATATTTTTGATAGCACAAGCGTATCTGTTATTTTTACTGTATGTTAATAAACATACAAGCTTAGCTCACTCATTTATCTGTGTGCCTATCTGACTAACGCTGCACATTCTGTTTAGCTTGTCTCCTTAACCCTGGTTGGGGAACCCAGGCTTAACAGAACTAATAAAACGCTTGAATAAAGTTTTATCAAACCTTTAGAAAAAGCAGAGTTCTAATCCTGCACTTCTGATTGGCCGATCATAGCGATATCGGATTGGTCCGTTCAGGAGAATCTGATTGGCTGTTAACGAGCCACTCTCATTGGTTCAAGGGGTTAACACTCTGTGGTATCTGCCATCCCGCATCAGATGGGCGCCTCATGAGAGGGAGCGAAGGAGGAAGAAACGACAAGAGATGAGGTTTCTCGGGATGAGTGCACCCCGAATGTCTTGGCACACGCTCTTTTATTATGCTTCTTCACAGGGGGGGTGAAATTTTTCAGAGCCCAAGTCAAACAGGGTATTCAAGATTTACAATAGTTCAGGTCAGTTAGGATACCAGGTTAACAGGATGTGTGTGATTTACAACAGTTCAAGTCAGTTAGGATATCATTCTGTATTGACAGTTGTTTATCTCCCCGTCCCTTCTACGTGCCTGGCAAAGATCACTGAAGAGACAGAAATCTAATGTTTACACGTGAATGATACATTGTTGCAATGCTTGAATGATACATAGTTGCACTGATACATAGTTGCAATCACATGAATGATACATAGTTACAACATCTCCTCTGTTTTTATTATTTATGACGAGTCTTCTTCCTTGTCCAAGAAGACAGGAACTATTTTTCTGAAATGTTCTCCGTCCCCGTCATCTAGGCAGGCGTGCGACCCGTCAGCGTCAGGGTTGTCCAAGGAGCGGTAACTCAGCAATGACATTTTTTCATCCGGTGTTAAAGATATAACATGAGCTTGCAATAACACATTAACATCAGCAGTTATGGAAGATAATTGATTTTTCAAAAATTGCAATATTCTATTAAAACAACAAGGTCCTATAATACATATCAATATAATGATTATTAATGGTCCTGCCAATTCAGTTAAAAAGGTTGTAAGCCATGGTGAAATAGAAAACGAACCTTGATACCAATTATACATGTTTAACCTTTCTTTTTCTCTATCTTTTAAGCGTTTTTCTAATTCATTCATAGAATCCAACACGACTCCCCTGCTATCAGCATAAAAACAACATTCTTCTTTAAGCGCAGCACACAATCCCCATTGTTTTAAAAATAACAGATCTAAATCTTTACGATTTTGCAAGAGAGGGGGTGTTCCATGGATACCTGTAGGGATATAAAATCATCAGAGTTATACACACAAGCCATACTTGAATGCAAAAATGATTTGGATTTAACAATTTCATCCCCGTGGATACATGCCATGAAACCATTGTAACAAGTCCAAACAAAATTATTGCCAGAGATAAAATACATTCCTTTCAGGCGTGATGTTAAAGTTCCTCCTGCAGTGGTGTGGATTGCAGGATATCCCCTGGTTGTGTGAGTGCGTCTGCCAAATCGAATTGAAGTGGTGGGTAGAAGTTTTCTATGCAAGAGAAATTGGTTGTAGAACTTAAACGAACTTTTTGAAAGTCAGTTATAGTCCAGGCAATATTATCCTTCTATGAGGCTTCTGTGGATCGTCATGGACAGTTCTTTTGAAGCGTCGTTTGTTGACAGGATCAGAGTTCGGGTATATAAAAACATGACAAGCAGGAGAGAGGACTATGGACAAGTTAGTTGTAGAACATTTACGAGATGAGAAGGGAATGCAATTAGTAAAAAAATGATAATAATTACAATAATGACAATGAAGATTAATTTGGTAATTCATCAAGGATGTTAATTGGGGTGGGGAAACCCATAATACAATATAAGGACATTTGGGTCCCCCTATGTTTTAGATTGAATAGAGGAAAAGATTTTAAAGTTCCTTTCCATAGGAAGAGTAAAGAAGGAACAAAAGAGTGAGGGGTAGAGTGTTCTTTAAAATAAAACAGAAGTGACAGAGTGAAAACTATGGGTAGCATTTTCATGATGAACCCACATGGAAAAATTGAAAACTTATCATAACTTGGCAGGGGAGATTCAAACACACTCCCTGCTTCTATTTTATAATGGACTTTTAAAGCCTCCATAATTTTCCTCCAAGTGACCAAAATGCCAATAGGTGCACGAGGAGGACTACGGAGATGTTCACCAATTTTTTGCCAATTGGAAAATTTTTAAGGACCCTTCCTCTGAATAATTAGGACAATGTTGCCACACATAAGCCAATAATGTAGCAATAGGTTTCTTTTTTATGGGAGAGCCCTTTAAATTAGCAGAGTATTTAGAAGAAGCGACTAGCTCTCTCAATTCCTTCAGATGCTGCGTCTGCTGTTGAGAAAAGCCTCCACCCATACTTACTAAAGTCGAGACCGTCTTTCAGATCCGATGATGTGCAATTCGCTCAGGCGCCTGGCGATGCACAGCTCCCACCGAGCTGATAAGATATGGGCGCGTCGCTGCGTATCCCCCTTAGGGAATCACGTCGGGGTCACCAGAATGCGGTATCTGCCATCCCGCATCAGATGGGCGCCTCATGAGAGGGAGCGAAGGAGGAAGAAACGACAAGAGATGAGGTTTCTCGGGATGAGTGCGCCCCGAATGTCTTGGCACGCGCTCTTTTATTATGCTTCTTCACAGGGGGGGGGTGAAATTTTTCAGAGCCCAAGTCAAACAGGGTATTCAAGATTTACAATGGTTCAGGTCAGTTAAGATACCAGGTTAAACAGGATGCGCGTGATTTACAATAGTTCAGGTCAGTTAGGATACCAGGTTAACAGGATGTGTGTGATTTACAACAGTTCAAGTCAGTTAGGATATCACTCTGTATTGACAGTTGTTTATCTCCCCGTCCCTTCTACGTGCCTGGCAAAGATCACTGAAGAGACAGAAATCTAATGTTTACACGTGAATGATACATTGTTGCAATGCTTGAATGATACATAGTTGCACTGATACATAGTTGCAATCACATGAATGATACATAGTTACAACACTCCACGTTTCTCATTGGTTACTAGATCAGCAGCCTGCCCTATAAAAGGGCTGCTGCTGCCCTAGGTTTTTGCTCTGTTCAGAAGGTTTAATAAAGAGTTGAAGTTCACTGTTCACTGCCTCGTCTCCGTTCCTTGCACCCATGCGCAGAACTTAACATTAGGTATAGTATTTTAGTTTCTATTTTCCTTTATTTGTTCTTCTCCAGTTCCATTGGCTTTTTTGATGGCCAATGACCAATTCAATATATAGTTTTATAACTAAAATTAGACATCCATATAAATGACAAAAAGTTTCTCTGAAATGACAATAAATAAATAGCGAAATGATCAGGAAAAGTGTCAGTAGGTTGTAACTTTATACAGTTCAGTGTTTCAAAAAAAAAAATTAAATATTAGAACATTTAATTTTCCTGACAGAGATTAAATTATATCTGTAATCAACTTTTGAACATCAAATTCAGATTGACTAAAAACATAAAAGAGCCAATAATGGTTAACAGCAAAGTGTTTGAAATCAGGAGACTTTGAATTCTAGTCCTGTCCTTGTAGTCTCCAAGAATCAAAGCTGACTTGAAGGCACAAAAGCATAAGAATGCTTAGAGTGTATCATACAGATGCAATTTCCTCTGTTAAATCAGGAAACTCAATCACTGACATTTATAGGCACAAACATCACAGTTTAGCCATTTAAGAGACTTATTTAACAAAGCTGCTATCACAGGTCTTCCTTTTTGATAGTCATTATCACATCAGCAATGCAAGTTTTTATTTTTATTTTTCTCAATTCCAGGTTAGATTTAATCTCTTAATCACAGGCTTGATACTCTTCATGTCTTGGGAAACAGGTTTGTAATGACATTCATGGGCACCAGAAGGCTGCTGGTTGCACCATAAAATGGTCCCCTAAATTAAATAAATGATTGGAGATTCCACCAGTCTATCAAATCTTGCAAGAATGTTGGTATTTTCATGTGAAATTCTACAAGATTAGATGACCTTAGAAGACCTCTACAATTTTTATGATTGATAGTGTGTAGGATTTAGAAATAGTGCTTAATCTAAGGGATCTTCTTCATAAGTGAATTAAAATAGTATTCACCAGTTCTTAAACTGACAGAAAACTGGCACATAATTTATTTTTCCTGCCATATCATGATGTTGGCAAATTGTGTTGTCTTTACTTGCAGGAAAAGGAATATATTAAAAACATATATTGATGGATTCCCAACTTTGTTTCCCTTCTCTCCCACTAAAAAACAAACATCTGGCGAGAAAAATAATAATCACTCACTTTTTCTTAACATTGGATGGGGTAGGGCTAGGAGAATAGATATATTTTGACAGAAGTTTAGAACAGAGTGTCTATCCACCTGTCAAAACTTGCCCTGGTTTGATGCAAATATTTTGTGTGGAATGCTATTCTGGATGAGGTCTAAACCTGTGCCAGAAAGAAGCCTGACAGGGTCTCTCTCAACATAGCATCAATTCAATTGTCACTGAAGCATGTCAGATTGCACTCTAGTCAGTCTGCTAGCTAGATGGGGAAATTTACTACTTTAATACTGGAACATTAGAGAATGATTGGTGGAATGAGATGTAGGTTTCATGAAGACATGGTATGGATTATTGTGGCTAGGTACAAGTGGGGAAAAGACCCTAGTCTACAGCTGTTGTAAAAAAAAATTATAAATTCTAAAGGAGGAGTACACATTTTTAGCAGCAGGTATGGGGGTGAGAGGCTGCACTAAATCTTTTTTTGGGAGTTCAGAATGGGATGGGATGGGTGGAGCAGTATCAGGTACCTATATGGGGCTATGGTTTTCTTATTCTCGTGGGTTTGAGAGGCAGTTTGTTCTCGTGGAGTTTGTTCTTTTTTTAAAAAAAAAAATGTAATTACATAGCACTGTCTGCGTGTTTCCTGACTCAGTATGATGGGAGACTGAGTTACGGAATTTTGGTAGAACATGAACATGAAGCAAATTAAGATACCGTTCCCCCTCCCTTGGACTTGATAAATAATTTTATTTTAGTATGTTGCTACATTTTTTTTTTACTTCTGAAGATAGGGTTAGGGTTAAAGAATTATTGGGAAAAGTTATTGATTTTTAATGAGAATATATCTTTAGATGTACTACATTTTGAGTTGTCTCTTCTCCCTAGGCAAAACCATTTTATCAGCAAGCAAAACAAAACAAAACAAAACAAAATCCAATAAACCCAGAACATCCATTAATTTATTCAGCCAGCCAGCATTTTGTCCCCTTGTTTTCAGTTTTTTTTTTTTTAAACAAATTTTATTAATTTTACAGATAACACAAACAAAACTAAAAGATCTTTTCTGAAGGTTGTCTGATCCCGGGTTGAAACTCTTCACACAGACACAAATTCAAACATCATATTCACTTTATATATCCTTCCATATCTTATTATCATTTTCTTTTTTTAATATATATGTAAACCATTTTTATCAGTTTTATATAAACAATGCACAAGGCATAACAGCTTATAAGTTCTTTTCTAAGAAAAAATAATAAAAGAAGAAAACCAATAGAACATAACAATCCCAAATTATAGTATCAATACTTTGTCTATTTAACTTCATATCTTATCCCAGCTTCTCCTTTTCATCCAAATTATTTCTTGTTAATTAAAATTTTATTGCCTTTTTTCAATATACAAAATCCCCCCCAAAAAAACATAACAAAACCTTTATATATCCTTTCATATCTTATTACCATTTTCAATAATATTCTTTGTCTGTTCTATTTCCAACTATCCATTCATCTTTTTTCTTTTATTATACTTCTCCTATACACCAATTGGAGTAACGTCTATAACTCATTACCCTAACTTAAAAGTACTTCATATAACAATTTTTCTTGGGATTCTGTTTAATAGATTCTAAAATTACACAATGAATTTTATACTCTAAATACTCATATAAAAAACACAATCTTATGTACCCTCCAGAATCCCTCTTTTATCCTAAATTAAATTCACCCATTGTCTCTGAATAAACTTTTTTTCTTTAGATCTTGCTTCCCCCCATTGAGGCTTCTCCTCCCCCCCTTTCTCTCTTACTTATTCTTCTCCTTGCCCTTTTTACCCCTTTGTCTTTCCTCCTCCCTTTTCTTACTCCCTTTCCTTTGCTTTCTAACCTTGCCTCCACCTTTCCGCTCAATTTTCTCTTTTTTGGTTGTTTTTATAATTCTTAAAATCCCCTTTTTCTTATCCTTTTTCTCCTCCTCCCCGGAAAGAACCCATTGTTCATCAAAGATGGCTTCTTCTTCCTCTTCTTCTTTGTCCCAGTCCTTCTGCTGCGTAGTCAACTTTTCATAAGTACATAACGCCATTTCTAAGAATTGAAACAAAGTGCCCAAAGTATCTTCTTTTTTATACTTTTGATATTCAGTCTTTAGTTTATCCACAAGCGATGCCATCATGAAAAGAGAAACTTTTCCCAAAACAACCACAAATATTTTTAATCAAAAATATCAAAAAAAAAATTCCAAAAATTAATACTTTTCTTCCTTCTTCTCTTTCTCTTTCTGGGGTTAATGTTTAATCAAAGAGGTCCAATTACCATATACCTTTCTTTGGGATTCTAGGCAATCTCCTCCTTTTTCAGCTTCTGCTCCAATTTTTTTTCCTCTCCCTTCCCACTTGCAACATCAATTTTAAATAATCAGAAATCCATACCTCTAATAAGGGTTTTCCAATTTCTTAAGTTTTTCAATGTCCAGGAACCCTTTTGTCCCTTAGCTTCAACTTTCAGAATAATTCACTTTCAATGTCCAATATGTCCAAACATATCTGCTGTTTCCATGGGGTGGGAGAGTGAAAAAAAAAAAAGTTCCCTTTAACAGCTTCTCCGCCGCTTTCGTACCCTTGTTTTCAGTTTTGTATTTTCTTGTCTTACTGCAAGGAAAAAATATTCCAGGTAATAAAGGGAGCAAAAATAAAAGTGTATTTTCACAGAATTTGAAGTTGTGGTTGCTCTATCACTGGAGCTTTTCAAGAAATTGGACAGCCATAGAATAGGGTCTCCTGGTTGGACTAGAAGACCTGCAAGGTATCTTCCAACCTATTATTCTATGTTCTATAAATCTTTAGATCAAATTGACTGATGCCTTGTATACAGGTAGTTAGAGATTGGTGTGAAAACTGGATACCAGAAATCTAATAGCACATTCAAGTGTCTTCTGCTTGACAGGACATACAAAGCAAAAATAAGCAGAGGTTTATGCTAAAATTCCTCTTGTGGCACTATTTTTCCAACCTTAACTTGAAATGCTAAACTAGTAAAGCAATTAACTGTAATTTCAAACTCATGAATGTAATAATGCATAGTACGTTCAGACAAAGGTATTGACATAGTCTAGGAAGATACTGTATGTGATATTTTGTCTGTCATGCAAGTAATGTTAATTGTAGCCTTTAGATATGTTTGGATATGTACTTGGTGTTATTTGTATAATGATATCATGACACACATTCTGTCATTTTGACATAATTATGGCTTCTAACAAATGCTTATGACTTTAGAGAATGAACCAATCCTTGTCACTTCTAGGTTCAAAACCAAACGAGGTTAAATCCATTGTCTTCCTACTAATTTTAGTTCTTCTCATCTTTGGCAATGCAGATAAAGATGGATAGCTGGGAGTTGTAGTTCAGCAACTTTAGGAGAGGCACAAGTTTCCCATCTCCAGATTAAGGGCTTGTGGTTTCTACATGATTTGGCAGCACAATTCTAATTCTAGCCCAGAATGATCTGGAGAGTATCAGGCAGGGAAGTACTTTCAGAATAGAATTCTTTTTATTAATGCATAAAGATATAGAAAGTTTATGTATGTTTTGCACTATGATTCAGAAATCTAGAATGAATGTTAAATTCAAACTTTCATATGTTCTTTTTAACTGTACTTGACTCTGGAACAGGACTCTGGAACCTGACATGAAGGATTGATGATCTGAACATGGTCTTTATATCAAAATATTTGTTAAATGCCATTTGTGTTAGTTGTTCATTTCTACACTATCTATTTTTTCCATAATCTAACTTCCATGCTGATTTAGTTTAGGATCTACTAAAATGAATACAGAAGATACTCAGTTACCATTTACTTTAAAAAGAAGCATCAAAAGAATAAATTTCTAGTGTTAGAAGATGAGCTTTGCAAATTATCCTACATCTCATCAGGAAGGAACAATTGATTTCTCTGCCTTCTTGCTTTCCTAAATGGCACAACTATCTACTTATTTTGCTACACTCTGCTATTGAAATAGTTGAAAAAAATGTAGCAGAGTTTACAGAGCAGGGCAGAACTAGACCCAATGGGCTTAAATAATTGTTGGTAGAATTATAAAATAAACCTTTAGAGTTATTTGATCTTAGAATCAGTTACCAACATAAGTTCTCTACCACTAAAGGTTTGTGACTAGAAAGTATGATGCCTTCTTTTATAAATTGCTTGGGTATTGATTTCTAGAAGGAAAAATTTGGCTGGATGGTTTACTGTTAAGTTCTGCGCATGGGTGCAAGGAACGGAGACGAGATGGTGAAAAGTGAACTTCAAACTCTTTATTAAACATTCTGAACAGAGCAAAACCCTAGGGCAATAGCAGCCCTTTTATAGGCAAGCTGCTGCTCTAGTAACCAATAGAAAACGTGGAGTGTTAAGCCCCTTAACCAATGAGAGTGGCTCGTTAACACCCAATCAGATTCTCCTGAACGGACCAATCCGATATCGCTATTATCGGCCAATCAGAAGTGCAGGGCTAGAACCCTGCTATTTTCTAAAGCTTTTGATAAACTTTATTTAAGTGTTTTATTAGTTCATAAATTTTACAACCCTTCCCTTATGAGCAAATAAACCTTTAGGGCAAATCTTTTGAAAGAGACCAAGGGATACAAAGCACATCTGTTTGAACCATTGAAATATTTATAGCTTTCTCCAAACTTTTATTTCTGTTTCAGAGACTTCTCCCAACTATCGCCACATAAATGATGTGTCAGAGCATAGTGCTGGGCATGCACACTCATAAAGAGACAACTGGGAACATCTTCTAAAGCAGCCACATTGACCTAGAAATTGATGTGACTGCTTTATTGATTGAAAAAGGGGTGCTTTTTAAATTTTTTACATAGCCTTATAAACTGTTGTTGGTATTAAGGGTTCAACAATCTGTGGCCCTCTAAATATTGGGCCGTACTGTTCACAAGGCCCTCTCACTACTCTGCTTGATGAAAAATGTTGAACACTATCTGAGGGCAGCAAATTTTGCTATGCTGATTCTACCAGGTCTTCTTTTCTGTTTCAAAGCCAGAGTATCCATTTTCTTCTTGCATTGGAAAGCAAGGAGAAGGGAATCCAAGCAGAAAGTTTGTTTGTTGTTCATTCCTGGTGTGCAATAATATGACTAGATTAGTGTTATTAAAACTCTATTAATACTACTTTATTAATTAATATTAATTCATATTTTTATTTGTTTTTTTTAATTATACAAAACAAATATAATCCAATTGTGCTTCCTTGAAGAAATCAAGATACATTTCCTATGTGTAACCTTAGAGGAGAAATTTTCTAGCCATCTGTTGCATGCATAAATAAAACCTGAAGTTGATATAGGAAGCATATTGTGTTCAGAGATGCAAAGCAGTGGTAAATAGCCTTTGGTAACCCAAGGCTACATGCAACTTTTGTCTGAGTGGGTGGACCAAATGATAAGTAATTACTATAAAATCAGGAGTTTTCCCCATGGATATTTGCAGATTAGTTTTGGATTTTTATAACGGGCACTTCTAGCAAAGCAAATTTCAGAAGTCCCTGTTACAACAGCACAAGGAATTGTAACCTTATGATGTTATTTTCTAGTAAAGGAACTTGGGAGGGGCATTTGGCTGAATTCCTAAACAAATCTCAATGCCTTGAGGTTAATTAGGCAAGAAAGATATTTCTGGAGGCTTTGTCTTAAAGACTTCCCAAAACCAGAACTATTTGGAAGGTGAGAAATTTCCAGACCTCTAGAAGAAAGGATTGTGTGTGGAAATCTAGGACCAATATGCAATTACTTAGAGTGGATTAGAGTTTTTATTTCATTTTGTATATTCAAAGCTGTGCTTGATTACTTTTTCATCAGCCTCTTTTAGAAAAGCTTACCGGTAGTATTATTGTTTCTAACACTTACTCCTTGTCCTTTCTTTTCTAAACCCAGCACCCATCCACACTTTTCTTTGCTGATGGGCATTTTCTAATAAAGTAAGCACTGTATTAAAATAATTAAATATAGGTTTGGTGCTAGTTTGTGTTTTGAAAACTGACATCTGATGATATACCTCAGACAACTTCAACAAACAGTTGCTGGCATTAAATGACTTTTCCCCCTTCTTTTTAATTGTGGTAGTAATAGCTATTATTGAGCAGTGTGGGGGAGACACAGATAAGTGAAATTCCATACAGTGTTTGGTTTATTTTTTAAAAAATAAACCATCTTAAATATTAATATAGTGTCATTGTGTTAACTATATTAAGTATATTATATTACTGTTATTGTTAAATGTACTGTTTCTGTTACGAACTAAGCGAACTCGTTAGCTTGCGATTCTAAATAGTTTTGCTTTCACAGCAGGCTCGTAAACCTGCACTTCTGATTGGCCCGCTAATAGCGGATCGTGATTGGTCGTTGTCGGCTGATCTGATTGGCTGTTAGAGGGACGCCGCTGAATCACTGACACAGTCTTCTGTCATCTGTAGTGCTGCCTTGCCTGTCTTTCACTCAGCAAAAGCAAAACTGTAATGTATGCTTGGAATTTAAAAAAAGTTGAAGAAACCAATAGGCTGGCCATATAATTCAACTTCTTGACAATCAGCAAACACACTTGGGCTATGTGGAAAGAACATTACACTAACAGGCATAATTGAAATATATTTGGAATTAAAACATATGAAGAACGGCTGCAGGAATTGAGTATGGCTAGTCTAGAGAAAGGAAGGATTAGGGATGATATGGTAGCAGTGTTCCAGTATTTGAGAAGCTGCCAGAAAGAAGTGCACCAGAAGAAAAGACAAGAAACGATGGATGGAAACCAATCAAGGAGAGATGCAAGCTGAAATGAAAAAGCAAGTTCCTAACAGTGAGAACAATTAACCAATGGAACAGCTTGCCTTCAGAAGTCATGGGTGCTTCATCGCTGGAGGCTTTTAAGAAGAGACTGGACAACAATTTGTCTGAAATGTTATAGGAACTCCTGCTTGATAGAGGGTTGAATTAGAAGACCTCCAAGGTCCCTTCCAGCTCTAGTCTGATCTGAAATTAGTCAATGAAGATTATTCCATTGTTCACTCACTTAAGACAACCTGTTTTCCACACCAAACATCTATAATGGTTGTATTTTAGCTATTAAGAGGATGGATCTGTTCCTTACTGTGATACTGACACATTGATAAAATGTGCCCTTTTGTATCTTAACACAACATCTACTCTT
The DNA here is from genome assembly GCA_033807585.1 of Hydrophis major. Taxonomy (NCBI): domain Eukaryota; kingdom Metazoa; phylum Chordata; class Lepidosauria; order Squamata; family Elapidae; genus Hydrophis; species Hydrophis major. The sequence goes on along the minus strand of CM066328.1, from coordinate 67,069,452 downwards.
GTATACTTGCTCTATGACATTGTATTCTTGTGTATAAGATACAGCTTGAAGCATTATTTTGTAGAACATGTTTTGCTACTCTCCCTATGGATGTCTATGGAAAGCCTATGTGTTTAGATTTCCATGGGAACTGCAGCTTTGCATGATTGTTATTTGTGTACATGCAGATGTGCATGAAAGTTCCCTATGAACTTTTCCTACTTAGATACCTCTGTTCAACTTGAGGCTTTTTGGAGAAGGCCATGATGTTTCATGGAAGGCTTCATTTCCAATCCTTTTCTGTCTAAATAGCGTGTTTCAAGTGACAGTGTTAGGGATACACCCTAGCAGAAATCTGCACGGAAGTCAGGCAGGCAGGAAAATATGTGAGATAAACGTTTTTATAGCTTACACTCAGTAAAACAGATACACTGTGCTAGTTAAATAGTTTATTCCAGTAAGAGTTTTAACATAGTCAAACAATCCATATATTATTCACTAGTTCAGTCCGTTTGGGGATTATTCAGTTGCAAAGTCCAGTTTCGAAAAAGAAGTCAGCAAACTTACAAATATCAGTCCAGTAATAAATCTCCTCACAGTTGAGATATAAAGAAGTCAAACCTCCTTTCTTCCTTCATCAGCAGCAGCAGGGAACACGCAGTTATCAAACAATCAATCCATCGTAGTCAGCAAGCAATCCAGTAAGCCAGCAATCAATCAAGTTCTCTTGCTCCCTCTTATGGCGGTTTTACAGCCGCACCCAAAATTACATGCTTTGCAGTTTAAAGTGACACACACTAAAAACTTACAATCATAGTTTATATATATTATTTTACCCAAACTACGTTAGGTAATCTTGTTATTCCTAACATACTCCCCTTTTGGGTAATATAGTAATATATATATATCTATTTACAACCTTAACCCATAGTCATCACAACTTTTTTTGTGTTTGACTGCACCTTGGGCTTTTGTAAATTGATCAGCAATATTTTCTTCAGTCATACAATATTCCAATCTTATTAAACCATTTTTAGATTGCCTTACATTCAGATATCTAAGATCTGTATGCTTAGATCTCGTTTTCACAGCAATATTTGTAGCCAACCGTATGGCTGCTTGATTGTCCTCATATACTACAATGGAATCATTTACAGTTATTCCCAAATCCAAAAATAACTGTTTATACAGAATTAAATCAGTACATAATAAAGATAGACATGAAAATTCTGCTTCCATTGTGGACATACTTATGTGTTGCTGTCTAATTGACTTCCAACCAATCAATGCTTTTCCTAACAGCATAGCCATACCTGAAGTTGATTTCCTAGTGTTTATGTCTGTTGCAAAACTTGCATCAGCATATGCACTTAAAATCAGATCATCTTTTGGCTCCAAATACAATGCATAGTGCATTGTCCTTTTAAGATATCTTAAGATATGTTTTGTCGCTTGCCAGTGTTGTTCAGTGGGTTCAGCATTGAATCTTGCCAGTTGATTAACGCCATAGGCAATATCTGGCCTTGACCAATTACTAATGTATGATAAACTACCAATTAACGATTGATAGATAGTCTTATTGAATTTTGGACTTTGAACATCAGTGTGGCCAAATTCCTGACTCATTGGAGTTTTTGCCAGTTTACAAAGTTCCATCTTGTGTGTTTTTAGTAATTGATAAATCTTATCCTCTTGAGATATCTTATAGCCACCTTTGGTTTTATTTGTTGTTAATCCTAGATACTGTTTTATCTCTCCTAATTGCTTTAATTTTATCCTCTTACTTAATAATGATATTATTTCAGTAGCTTCATTATTAGTTTTTGTAATTAAGGCAATATCATCTGTAAGCAACAATAATAATGACACTATTCCATTTGCCCCTTTCTTAAATACACATGGATCAGCTAAACCTGCTTTAAATCCTATATTGTTTAACTCCTTAACAATATATTGGTTCCATTCATAACCAGATTGTTTTAATCCATAGAGACTCTTTTTAAGCTTCCAACAGTCATTATTCACTTTATCATCCTTAATTCCTACAGGTTTCTTTAGGTATATAGTATGCTGCAATGGTGCATGCAGATAAGCAGTTTCTACATCTAAGTGATTTATGATATAGTTCTTCTTAGCTGCCTACACTAAAGCTACTCTCAAGGTTGTTGCTTTTAGACTTGGTGCAAATACTTCATCATAATCACATGCAGTTTGACTAAATCCTTGAGCTACCAACCTAGCCTTATGGGTAATAGTCCCATTTTTACCTGTTTTTAATTTAAATATCCATTTACAGCCAATGGACTTTTCACCTGGAGGTAATTTAACATTTTCATAAACTTCCATTTGTTTCAATGAATTTAATTCTTTCTCCATTGCTCTGTGCCAATTTTCTTGTTCCTTTGCAGGATACATTCTAAGTTCTTCAACAGTAGTTGGAACTTTACTAACTTGGCAAACTACACTTGCTTGGTACCTGTCAGGTGGTCTGGTTTCACGTGTTGAACATCTAGGTATTACAGGGCTTACAGGTGGACTTTCATGTACTACCTGTTCCTGGTTATCTATTTCTTCCTGTTCACCTATTTCTTCCTGTTCTGGTCCTATGTGTTCTTCCTGTACTTCCTCTTTAATTGTACTCTTATTATTACTGATATGTTGTTTTGGTCTATTGTAGGTTTCTATGATTACATCCTTACTTGAATCTTGCTCCAGTTTTTCCCATCCTACATGTTCAAGGAATTGTGCACTAGCACTACAGTAAACTCTAGATGTACCTTTTTCCCAGAATCTGTATGATTTGTGATTAGATTCATAACTTACAAAGAATAACTTTTTAGCCCTATTGTTAAGCCTGGTTTCCCCAACCAGGGTTAGGGAGACAAGCTGAACAGAATGTGCAGCGTTAGTCAGATAGGCACACAGATAAATGAGTGAGTTAAGCTTGTATGTTTATTAACATACAGTAAAAATGACAGATACGCTTGTGCTATCAAATATATAGTTTATTCCATTATAAGTTCATAGCATAGTCAAAATAACAGTCCAATAGTCATGTATCATTTAGTCAGTCCATTCAGGGATATTCAGTTAGCAAAGTCCGTGTAGAAATATCCTATGTCAATTCACTTACAATTCAGTCCTTTGTTTTCTCTCCCATTCGAGCAATGCAGACTTGTTTCCTTGCAGTAATCAGGGATCATCAAAGCCAGAGAGATAGCAAGCTGTCGTCTTGCTTCTTTTAAAGTGCTTTCACAACCACTCCCTTAATTACTATCCCACAGTTAAAGTTGCAGACACTTTAACTTACAAACTATGATTACATATTATTATTTACCTAAACCAGTTAGGGTAAAACAATGTTATCCCTAACATTCTCCCCTTTTAGGAAATAATAATAAATATAACTATTTACATCTTTAAATCATATTTGTTACAACTCTCTTTAAACTTAATTACTCCTTGAGCTTTTGTAAATTGGTCTGCAATGTTTTCTTCTGTCATGCAGTATTCCAATTTAATTAGCCCATTCTTTACAGATTCTCCAACATTTAAGTATCTTAAGTCAGTATGCTTTGATCTAGTTTTTACAGCAATACTAGTAGCTAACTTTATAGCTGCTTTGTTATCCTCGTACACAATAATGGAATCTTTTACAGTTATACCCATGTCTAATAATAACTGTTTGTACAAAATCAAATCAGTGCATAATAATGACAGACATGAAAATTCCGCTTCCATCGTGGACAAGCTAATATGCTGTTGTCTGATTGACCTCCACCCTATTAGTGTCTTACCAAATAATATAGCCATCCCAGATGTTGATTTTTTAGTGTTTATATCAGTTGCAAAACTTGCATCTGCATATGCACTAAGACTCAAATCACCCTTTGGTTCTATATACAATGCATGGTTCATTGTTCCTTTAAGATATCTTAAAATTCTCTTTAATGATTGCCAATGACATTGATGTGGATCTGAATTAAAACGTGCCAGCTGATTTACACTATAAGCTATATCTGGCCTAGACCAATTGCTTATATATGATAAGCTACCAATCAAAGATTGATATATGGACTTATCAAATTTGGGACTTTGATCATCAGTTTGGCAAACTTCCTGACTCATTGGAGTCTTTGCCGGTTTACAAAGTTCCATTTTAAACGTTTTAATTAATTGGCAAATTTTATCTTCTTGAGATATCTTAAAACCATTTTTTGTTTTGTTAATTGTTAATCCTAGATACTTTTTAATTTCACCTAAATGCTTTAATTTTATCTTTTTGGCTAATAATGATATAATCTCATTAGCTTCATTATTAGTCTTAGTTATCAAAGCAATATCATCTGTAAATAATAACAATAATGTTTCCGTTCCATTATTTTCTCTTTTAAACACACATGGATCTGCTAAACCAGATTTAAAACCTATATTGTTTAACTCTTTCACAATATATTGGTTCCACTCAAACCCAGATTGTTTCAACCCGTAAAGACTCTTTTTGAGTTTCCAACAATCATTACTATTTACTTTATTGTCTTTTATACCTATTGGTTTTCTTAAATATATAGTGTGCTGCAATGGTGCATGCAGATAAGCAGTTTCTACATCTAAATGGTTAATGACATAGTTTTTCTTAGCTGCCCACCCTAATGCTGCTCTTAAAGATGTTGCTTTAAGACTTGGTGCAAAAACTTCATCGTAATCAGATGCAGTTTGATTAAATCCTTGAGCTACTAACCTAGCCTTATGGGTAACAGTCCCATCATTTCCAGTTTTTACTTTAAATATCCATTTGCACCCAATGGATTTTTCTCCTGTAGGTAATTTAGCATCTTCATAAACTTTCATTACCTTTAATGAATTTAGTTCCTTTTTCATTGCCTTTTGCCAATTCTCCTGATCCTTAGCAGGATACATTCTAAGTTCATCTATACTAGTTGGAACTTTAGTTACTTGGCAAACTATACTTGCTTGATACCTATCAGGTGGTCTAGTTACACCTGTAGTACGTCTAGGTATTACAGGACTTACAGGTGGACTTTCATTTATTAACTCTTCTTGATTATCTAACTCTTCCTGATCAACTGTTTCCTCTTGTTCTGGTCCTATTTGCTCTTCGTGGACTTCTTCTTTAATTGGACTCTTCTTATAACTAGTCTGATCTTTCTGCCTTTTGTAGGGTTCAATAATTACTTCATTATTTAAATCTTGCTCTAATCTATTCCATCCTACATGTTCTAGGAATTTTGCACTAGCACTGGTATAAACTCTAGATGTACCTGGTTCCCAGAATCTATAAGATCTATGATGAGATGTATATCCTACAAAATATAATCTTTTAGCTCTATGCTGTCCTTTGTGTCTAAGTTGTGTAGGGATATGCACCCATGCTGGTGCTCCAAATGTGTGTATGTAACTTAAATCAGGTTTTGTACCATGCCACAGTGTGAATGGTAATTCACCTGTTGTTGAATTAACAACATTATTTAATATATGATTACCACACATTATTGCTTCTCCCCACAAATTGTCAGGTAATCCTGAATCAGACATCATAGTTTGTGCCATTGATTGTAATGTTTGGCCTCTTCTCTCTATAAAGGCATCATGTTGTGGCCTGTATGGTGCAGACATTTTATGTTGAATACCTAACATTCTTAGTCTGTTCTGGAATTTATTATTTGTAAATTCTGTACCATTATCTGTTATAAGAGTTACTAATTTCTTTTTAGTTTTCCTTTCAGCAAATTTAATCCAATTAAATAGATTTTGATATGTTTCAGTTTTGCTCTTCATTAAATAGCAAAACCCATATCTAGAATAGTGGTCCATTATACTTAGTATGTAACGAGCTCCTCCTACACTTGGTTTTTTCGGACCTATTAAATCTGCAAATACTACCTCTAAAGGCTCTTTGGTTGTAAATCCATCAACTCTATCAGCCGGTGTGACCCTGGCTTTGCTTTGATTGCAAATATTACATTGCAAATACTTATTACAAGGTTTCAAACTTATTCCCTTAGATAATTCAACAGTTTTCTTAAGCATTTTAAAATTTAAATGCCCTAGCCTTCGATGTAACAAGTGAATACATTCATCATGAGGTTTCTTATTTTCATAAACTGTATTAGCCACCTTTAAACCATTATCATTTAACACATATAATTCACCTCTTAAAGATGCAGTAATTTTCTTATCTTCTTTCTCAATTATGCAGTTATCTCCCCTAAATGTAACTACATATCCTAGTTTAACCAAAATTCTAACTGAAATTAAATTAAACTTAAGTTGTGGTACATATAACATTTTTACATTCTCTTTTATAAAAGAACAATATGCTATGCCTTGACCTTTAGCTTTCAGTTTCCAGCCATTGGCTAACGATATCTGCTGTGTACTCTTGGACATTTTAATAAAATTTTTCTTATCATTAGTTATACAATGTGATGCTCCACTGTCAACCACCCATAAATTATTTTTTACAGCTCCGTTAGTATACATGGCTAACTCTAAATTTTTCTTTATCTTTTGATGACTTTTAGTATTCTGGCCAGCATTCTGGTGCTTTGCTTTTTTACAAAATCTTGCCAAATGTCCTCTTCCTCCACAATTAAAACACTTTTTAATTGCGTATGCAGTAGGAGTTTCATTATCTTCTTTTTGAGGTTGCTGCCTCCTTAAATCGTCTCTTTCAAGCCTTCTTCTGGCCTCTTCAATCAATCTGCCAGTTATGTCAGTTAAAGTTAGGCTTTCCTTTGGCAAAATTTCAAGGGAAGTTACGTAGTTGTCATAGCTTTCGTCAAGTGAAGATAGAATTATATAGACTTGGTGTAGTTCAGAGAAAATAAGCTCTTTCTCATGCAGTTCTTGAAAAATGCTTTGCATAGTTTTCAAATGACTCAGCATATCACCATTCTTATGGAGATGTGTTCTGAAAAGTTTCCGTGTTAGATTTATGTGAGCACCAACATTATCTCGAACATAAATCCTCTTCAGCTTCTGCCAACACCCAAAAGCTGTTTTTTTCTCCATGGATATAAACAAGTTGCTTATCAGTTAAGGTTAAAGCAATAATGCAAATAGCTTGTTGATTTTTATGCATAAATTCTTCTATCTTTAATTTATCTTCATCATCCTCTGGATCCCATTCTTCTACGTTTGGTGGATTTTCAATTATGTTCCACAAACCTTCTCTTCGTAGAAACAGACTACATTTCATAGACCATGATACATAGTTTGTTCCATCCAGCTTGGATATAAGGGACAAACTTTGTAAATTGACTTGTGCCATGTTTTCTTATATGGATATAAAAATATAATTAATAAAACACAGCTGTCTGTTACTGTAATGTATAACAACACAAACTCTCACTTTTACATAAATCTGTTTTAACCTAGTTAAACTGACTTTGCAGCCTCTGGGCCCATAACCAGTGTTAAGCCTGGTTTCCCCAACCAGGGTTAGGGAGACAAGCTAAACAGAATGTGCAGCGTTAGTCAGATAGGCACACAGATAAATGAGTGAGCTAAGCTTGTATGTTTATTAACATACAGTAAAAATGACAGATACGCTTGTGCTATCAAATATATAGTTTATTCCATTATGAGTTCATAGCATAGTCAAAATAACAGTCCAATAGTCATGTATCATTTAGTCAGTCCATTCAGGGATATTCAGTTAGCAAAGTCCGTGTAGAAATATCCTATGTCAATTCACTTACAATTCAGTCCTTTGTTTTCTCTCCCGTTCGAGCAATGCAGACTTGTTTCCTTGCAGTAATCAGGGATCATCAAAGCCAGAGAGATAGCAAGCTGTCGTCTTGCTTCTTTTAAAGTGCTTTCACAACCACTCCCTTAATTACTATCCCACAGTTAAAGTTGCAGACACTTTAACTTACAAACTATGATTACATATTATTATTTACCTAAACCAGTTAGGGTAAAACAATGTTATCCCTAACACCTATGCTGCCCCTTATGTCTCAGTTGTGTAGGAATATGCACCCATGCTGGTGCTCCAAATGTGTGCATGTAGCTTAGGTCAGGTTTTCTACCATGCCACCGTGTGAATGGTAATTCACCTGTTGTTGAGTTAACAACATTATTCAATATATGATTACCACACATTATTGCTTCTCTCCACAAAGTTTCAGGTAATCCTGAATCTGACAACATAGTACCATTGCCTGTATTGTTTGGCCTCGTCTTTCTATAAAGGAATTATGTTGTGGCCTATACCTTTTATGTTCAACACCTGCCATCTTCAGTCTATTTTGGAATTTATTATTTATAAATTCTGTAACATTATCATTTGCAAGAGTTACGAGTTTCCTTTTAGTTTTTCTTTCTGCAAACTTCAACCAATTAAAGAAATTCTGATATGTTTCCATTTTACTCTTCATTAAATAGCAGAAACCATATCTAGAATAATGATCCACTTTACTTAATATATAACGAGCACCTCCCACACTTGGTTTTTTAGGACCTATAATATCAGCAAATACGACCTCTAGAGGTTCCTTAGTCTTAAATCCATTTATTCTATTTGCTGGTATTACCTTGCTTTTTTCTTGACTGCAAGCATTGCAGTGCAAATACTTACTGTAAGGCTTCAGTTTTATACCTTTAGACAGTTCAACCATTTGTTTGAGCATTTTAAAATTTATATGCCCTAAACGTCTGTGTAACAATGTATGCATTCAACATGAGGTTTAACATTATTATATCCTGTGTTAGCCACCTCTGATTGATTATCATTTAACACATACAATTCACCTTTTAAAGTTGCAGTCACTTTTTTACCTTCCTTTTCTATTATGCAGTTTTCTCCCCTAAAGGTAACTACATAACCTAGTTTAATCAAAACTCTAACCGAAAGCAAATTAAACTTAAGTTGTGGTACATATAACATTTTTACATTTTCTTTTATGCAAGAACAATGTGCAATACCTTCACCTTTTGCTTTCATTTTCCAGCCATTAGCTAACGATATCTGCTGTGAACTCATGGACATCTTAACAAATATTTTCTTATCTTTCGTTATGCAGTGCGATGCTCCACTATCTACAACCCATAAATTATTATTCACAGTTTTGTTGCTATACATGGCTAACTCTAAGCATTTTTCATCCTTTTGATGCCTTTTAGCATTCTGGCTGGCATTGTGGCGTTTTCCTTTCTTGCAGAATCTAGCCAAATGTCCTTTTCCTCCACAATTAAAACATTTTCTAATTGTATAGGCTGTTGAAGATTCTTTATCTTCTTCTTTGGGTTGTTCCCTTCTGAGTTGATCCCTTTCAAGCCTTCTCCTGGCTTCTTCATTTAATCTGCCAGTAATGTCAGTTAATGTGAGGTTATCTTTTGGCAGTACTTCCAGTGAAGTTATATAGTCATCATAGCTCTCATCTAACGAAGACAAAATTATATAAACCTGATGTAGTTCTGTGAAGATAAGTTCTTTTTCATGCAGTTCCTGAAAAATTCTCTTCATAGTGTTTATATGAGTCAACATGTCTCCATTCTTTTGAAGATGTGCTCTGAATAGTTTCCGTGTAAGATTTATATGTACTCCTACACTGTCTTGAACATAAATCTTCTTTAAATTCTCCCAACATTTTGTAGCTGCTGGTCACAGAGTGTCAGTCCTATTACACAGAGAGCTTGCTAATTTTTCAGTTTATATTCTTGTATTTTTTGGGCTTCATCCTCATCCTCCGGATCCCAAGCATCTACCTCTGGTGGGTTTTGTATTATACTCCACAAACCTTCTCTGTGTAGAAGTTGGCTGCATTTCATAGACCATGAAACACAGTTTGTTCCATCCAGTTTGGATATTAGAGACAAACTTGGTAAATTGACTTGTGCCATCTTTTTCTGGATATTAAACTATAATTAATAAAACACAGCTGTCTGTTTATAGTATTATGTAACTACAGTAACTCTTACTTTATATAAGCCTGTTATATCCTGGTTAGTCTGACTGTGCAGCTGGGCCCATAACCAGCGTTAGGGATACACCCTAGCAGAAATCTGTACGGCAGTCAGGCAGGAAGGCAAATGTGTGAGATAAACGTTTTTGTAGCTTACACTCGTTTTTGTAGATACACTGTGCTAATTAAATAGTTTATTCCAGTAAGAGTTTTAGCATAGTCAAACAGTCCATATATCATTCACTAGTTCAGTCCGTTTGGGGATTATTCAGTTGCAAAGTCCAATGTCGAAAAAGAGGTCAGTAAACTTACAAATATCAGTCCAGTAATAAATCTCCTCGCAGTTGAGATATAAAGAAGTCAAACCTCCTTTCTTCCTTCAGCAGCAGCAGCAGGGAACACGCAGTTGTCAAACAATCAATCCATCTTAGTCAGCAAGCAATCCAGTAAGCCAGCAATCAATCAAGTTCTCTTGCTCCCTCTTATGGCGGTTTTACAGCCGCAGCCAAAATTACATGCTTTGCAGTTTAAAGTGACACACACTAAACACTTACAATCATAGTTTATATATATTATTTTACCCAAACTACGTTAGGTAACCTTGTTATTCCTAACAGACTCCTTTCTATTATAATAAACCATAGTTTATTCTGTATATTACATTATATATTCAACTAGTTCTATACCCATGCTTCGTTATGAAACTATGTGATTGGGCTTAGTTTTGGGGGAGGAAAATAAGGGGTGGAAATCTGCCTCTGCCTACCAGCATCCTTCGATATTCATCTGGCTAGTGTCCTGTCATTTTGTGAGAGAGTTGAGGACTGTTTGGAAACTGAAACAGTATTTGCTATGTGAGCAAGAAGGAGACAGAAAGGAGCCTGGGTGTGGCTTAGCTCAACTTCTGTACTAAAGTGCTATGAAACTAAAACTGAAACTGAAACTCCTCTCCTCTGCTTGTCTTTTGCATTTGGAACAGATTTCTTTTCAGGTGGGGAGAGAGAGTAGAACTCCTTAGCATCAAAGCATATTAATAATAATATGTGAAATACTAATGCTCTGATAGTCATTTCAAAAAATCCTTTCTTAGTGAGCACCTAGAAGCCAAGAGGAACATACGTGCCGAATTTCAAGTTTGTAAGCTTTACAGTTCTGGAGATTTCGTGATGATGCATGAGTGCTATTTCGCTTTTATATATACTGTATATAGATATAACTTACAATTCTCTTTTTTAGTATTCAATTATCCAGTTTAGCTACTTTTAACTTTTGGAAAGGAAAATTTTAGATTTTGTTGCGTGATGAATCAGTGAGGGAGTGATAAGAACAAAACAAAAATAGTTTTCTCTGGCCTTGGCCATTACAGGATGCTATTTAAAATTAATTAAAGGAGCATGTTTAATGGACTGCTTTTTAAGTGTTTGTTGTTAAGAGCTTTGTATTAAATAAAACGAAATAATTTTCATGTCTGGTAAAGGGATGCATTGCACTAGGTTAGATTTGCAAAAAAAAAAAATGGGAAAGAACATGACATTTTTTCTTTTGGTACACATTGTAGAGGAGACCCTTGTTAGTCTATAGTGGCAAAAAACAAACCCTGGAATCTTTTCTGATTTACAAATTTTATTAAAAGACATAATTTTTCATGAGTTGCCTCTCACTTCATCTGATGCACAGAAGTTAAACTGAAGATGTAGGATTGAAATTTGGGTGGAGGGGGAAAAGAAGATAGATTGGTTATGTAGATGCAAGTTACATGTGGCATAAATTACAAGTATTTTATCAATTAACAATTGCAATATGTTTAAAACCTATTATGTTTGTTGAGACCTTCTGAAATTGCCTAAAACCTTTAATATATGGAAGGTCAACAATTTTCTGCTTGATGGTGCCATTAATGTCCTGTTTTTCTAAAAATAGTCACTTTGAAGTCAGCTGTGGATTGGCCTGGGAGGTTAAAAGCTCTGTTATTAGGTTGACTTTGTTTCAAGTCCTGAGGTCAAATTTGTATCCAATGTTTTTGTGCAAACTTTATTCCATTTATCCTACGTATCCAGAGAGGCAAATGCTACCAAATGATGATATATATTGTATTGGAAAATCTAATCTTGTGTGTGATTGTTAGGCCCCTAATGGTCCTGTTAGTGTAGATGTGGAGGCAAGGCATACATCTTTGTACAGGATCTGGTTCTGATGTTGGCATGACTGTCCTATGCTTGTTGCTTGTGAGAATCTGCTTCAGGTTGTCTATACCTGATAAAGAGCATTGTCATTTTCCAGTAAGGGCTATAATTTGTTAATAAGTCATATACTTAGACTTATATACCGCTTTATAGTGCTTTACAGCTTTCTCTAAGCAGTTTACAGAGTCAGCCTATTGCCCGAAACAATCTGGGTTCTCATTTTACCCACTTCAGAAGGATGGAAGGCTGAGTCAACCTTGAGCCTGGTGGGATTCAATCTGCCAAATTGCAGGCAGTTGGCTATCAGCAGAAGTAGTTTGCAGTACTGCACTCTAACCACTGCGCTATCGAGGCTCTTGAGAGCTTTGAGTTGTGTGCTGTAGCTGTTATTCTGTTTCTGTAGGCTGTCTTAATAGGTCCTCCTTGGGAATTGATCTAGCTCAATTGATTTGTCTATTGATCTCAATTGGTATATAATTCAGTTCTATTGGAATATACCTATAAAATGTTTTTATTTTATTTTATGCATACAGTTGTACCTTGGTACTCAATTGCTTTGGAACTCATCAGATTTGGTGCTCAATGCATTTGTCATGAACATTTTGTTCCAGTACTCATCATTGGTTTGGTTCTCAATGCACAAGGTGGAACTTGTTGGTATTGGCTGCCTTGTGACTCAGCACATAATTTCTTATGGGAAAATTTTGTTTGGTACTCATCATTTTTGGACCTCACCACGTCTCCTGGAACTAATTAATGATGGGAAGCGAGGTATCACTGAATTATGAAATAAGATGGAGAAATCCCACCAATTTATAAGAATCAGTATTTTTTTTTCTTTTATGTTTGTCTTTCTGTGTGGCTTTCAAAGCTGCTCTATATAAATATCAATATATTTCATCTGTACAGGCCTTTAGGTGACACAGAAAACCCACACCACCACCTTATAAGTTTTCATTTCACTTTTCTTACTGTAATGGGGTGATAATTTGCCCTATTCAGTGTGATTTTAGTACTCGTGCTCATTGGTGTTATTATGAAAATGTCCAGAGTTCAACAATACTTCAAATATATGATATATAGATACATATGATATATAGATACATATTGCCTTTTAACAAATGCTGAATCCAATCAACAAACTTCTAATTTAGAGCAAGAAGCTTTTTAGCCAAGCAGTTTGGATCATTCAATCCATTTAGCGGCTAGAGATAATGCATTAGGTAGATTGCAGAAAGGACTGAATACACCTGTTGAACAGTTACTTGCTTTGTATTTAATATTGTGTACAGCAGCTAGGACTGTATCTCAGTGAACATTTGTTAGCTTTGTTAGAAAAAACTCCCCTTTTTTAGAAAGTCTTAGGTGATGTTTTAATTATTTATCTGACTTGCTCTCTGCAAGACCTTGATTCTTTCCAAAAATAGTTCACAAGTCAGCTATGTTTTTAATTGGTTGATGCAGAGATCATGTTGTCTTGCTTTGACAAGCAGAATTCTTGTGGACACAAAGAGAGAAAAATAAGGAGGTTTTCCAAGCTTAGGTTGAAGAATAACCATAAATCTAGAAGGGTACAGCGGCCTCCGTTTTTCCTTTTGTAGCTAGGTGACTGTCAAAGGGGTTTTGATTCTGCTAAGCAGCTTCATAATAAATTAGGCATAATAATAATAATAATAATCATAACCATTATAGTAATTTCTTATGCAAAATAATCATAATAATTTCTCCACATCACATGTCTGAATACACCTGTGGAACAGTTACTTGCTTTGTATTTAATATTGTATACAGCAGCTAGGACTGTATCTCAGTGAAATATTTTTAAAAATATGCTGTTAGGAAAATATTTACTTTGCCTAATAAGTAAGCAGTGATATTGGGGAGTTGCAGGCACATGTGAGATTGTGAGTTCAGGACAGATTACTTACAAGGTGCAGATGTGCTTTAACTTAGTTTTCTTTTTGTCCTCCCTGCTGTTGTGCTTCTTTATTTAATTATTGCCTATTTTATTAACTCCTGGCATTTGGGAAGCAGAACAAATAATAATGGGAGTATCTTCTCAAACCCAAGTATCAAAACTGATTATACAATAAAATAGTTATAAGAAATTACTTGTCATTGTAATTGTATATACACATTTTGTGTAATTATTTGCAGTGTAAAATATTGGTAGCGAAAGCAAACATGATTTTTTTCTCCAGTTTAATAATTATCAGTATATTCCATTTTTGCTAATTAGGAAGAGATTAAAATTCCCTAATATGAGAAATAAAATTCTTTTTTAAAAAAGCTATTGGTGTGAAACTACTTATATCAATTACATTTGGTTCAGCATTGACATCTCTTATCAGTAATGTCTGTCCAGAATCTCAGGCAAAGAAAGGTCTTTAATAATTTATCAGCTGACTTTTCTTATTGGAGGTGCTACTGATTAACCTGGGATATTTTATTTATTTTATTTTATTTGTTGAATTTATATTGCCACCTATTCGCCCATGGCGACTCGAGGTAGCGTACAGAATGAAAAACCATATTTAAAATAAAAAATAATAAAAACTAACAAAAAGAATCAAATAAATTAATAAAGTACAATAAAACAAAATCTACAATAAAACAAAATCTGGAAATAAATAAATCACTCCCACCCCCACCTCCAGCCCAAGGACAGGAGACCACATGAAAAGCAGGGTCCATCCTGCTCTGGGTTCCCCAGGCCCGCTGGCAAAACTAGGTCTTCAGTGCCTTCTAGAAGAGTATTAGAGAGGGGGCCATTCTAATCTCTGGCAGGGAGGTGATGTTGCAGAGAGAGGGAGCCACCATGGAGAAGGCCCTTCTTCTGGGTCCCACTGGGTATATCTTCCTCAGGGATAGGACCCATAGCATTCCCTGCCTCTCTGCTCTGATGGGTTGGGTAGATATTTTAAAGGTGCTTTAAAGATGCTTTAAAAGTGACAACCAGCACCTTGAATTGCACTAATTTGATGCAACAGTTGTACATTTGGCTTACAGTTGTGAGAAGCAAGAGGCTTCTCTTGTGAAAGCTTCATGTTTGATCCATCAGAACTCTTCTTACATGCTTTGCTAAGCTGCAGGCTAATTTTTGGCTTTGGAAAATAAACCACAGGTAGTCCTCAACTTACAACAGTTCATTTAGTGACTGTTATTTAGTGACACTTCAAAACCATATTATTAACTTAACAGCTGCAGTGATTCACTTTACAACTGTGGAAAGAAATGTTGTAAAATAGGGCAAAGTTCACTTAACAAATGTCTTGTTTAGCAACAGAAATTTTGGGCTCAATTTGTGGTCGTAAATCGAGGACTACCTGTACAAACATTTTAATACTGCATTTTGGTTCTTTAATTCCTTAGATTATTTACATTTTCAGTGTCCATGCAAGCAATAATCGTTATTAATTATTGATTAAGAATTGTTAAATGAGCTTAATAACTTTCATTAACTCTTTTTTCCCTGTTAATTTCTATCTCTTCTGAAGATACAGTTTCAAGTATATAAGTAAACCTTGAATAGCGTAGTTTCAGAAACTGGAGGCTGTTGATTTATTGATTATGATTAATAAACCATCATTTGGGGCTTCTGTCCATCATCCTAACCATAAGAATTAAAACCAAACCACACTAAGTCTGTTCTACTATTAAACTTCTGACACATACATGTGACAATTGTTTAGATTTGAATTTGGGTATGCTTAGACAGAATTTTAATGTGGTTAGTTGCAAACAAGTTCATCCTGCTTCCAGTGCTATTAACCATCAGGCAACATTCAATATATGCCTAAAACACGCAGTATTTCAATTGTTATGAACCGTTGGATGTTTTATTCCAAGTTCTGGGGGTTTTTTGTAACAATTTGCCTTTTTCCTCTTCCACATGGGTAGCTGCTTTGGTAAAAAGCATGATCTAGAACTTCTGACATCAACCATGGAAGTAGCACTTTCCCCCATCCTTCCACAAGAACCGAATGCTGTTCCTACCGATGTATCCCCCATGGTCATCAATACAACTCCTACAACTGAGCAAGATGGTAGGGGAGATTTTGATCCTGAGCAACAATATGAAAAGCCTCCCCCACTCCACACAGTTGCAGACTGGAAGATTGTTCTCCACTTGCCTGAGATTGAGACATGGCTTCGGATGACATCAGAAAGAGTCCGGGATTTGACTTACTCCGTGCAGCAGGACCTGGACAGCAAACACGTGGATGTGCATTTGGTACAACTGAAGGTAAGATTAAATGCTGCTCTCTGCTGGCTCTGTTTCTGAAAGGCCGCTTGGTTGTGTCACAGATTGATCATCTGCAAGCTGCAGTGTGAGAGGAGAAAAAATGTCTGAAAGTAGCTGTTTCATAATTTTATTTTGTTTATTTGTTTACTACATTTCCATACTTTGAATTTAAAACTGATAATTAGAACTTTCACAATACAAATAAAATTAAAGCATCTATTGATAATACAGTACATTAGATGAATTAAACTTACAGCAATTTACAGAATATTAACAACCATTCTTATGACAACCGTATTAGTAAAAAGAATAAAGATGGTAAAATTATCATCATTATTATCATCACTACCACCAAATGCTGTTTGGAAGAATTTCGTCTGACATTAGGGAAGAAGCCAATTCATTTGTAAGGAGGAGGACCATGTAATCATAAAATAATGCCTCCCAGTCTTGCCCCCCCTCTCTCCCTCTCCCCCTCTCTCTCTCTACACACACACACACGCACACATATTCACACAAATTACAGAAGTGGGAAACAACCAGTATCTCCTTCTGGAATTGTTAAGTCCTGAGCATGAGCGCAAGGAACGGAGACGAGACATCGAACTGTGACTTCAACTCTTTATTCGTGACTTCAGAACAGAGCAAAATACTTGGGCAGCAGCAGCTCTTTTATAGAGCTGGCTGCTGTCAAAACAACCAATGATTTGAGTTTACTGCTCTAACAAACGTCCAATCAGAGAGACCCACTGTCAGCCAATCATTAGGGTTGTTACTGAAGCATTGGCTTAGTCCATAACACCCCTCCCCCCTAGGTTCTGTCTGAGAGGTGGGGTGACGTATTCTCGTAAATAGGCAGGTTGCTTCACCTGTCTTCTTGATCTGCGCTGTTCCACCGGTTTCTGTCCTGGCTCTGGTTCTGGTGGGCTGCTTGCTGAGCTGGGTGGCGAAAACGGTCCTGCTGGCTCTGGGCTGTCCTCTCTGCTCTCGCCAATGCCATCATCCAGGTTCCCTGGATCTGTTTCCATCGCGGTGCTGTCACGCGGTGAGGCAACTTCCCGCTCGGTTCTCCTTCTGGCGGTGAGTATCTCATGGTTGGTTGTGTAGACTGCTGGGTTCCGATTGTTAAGTCATCTGTTATTTCCTTTTCGGCCCCCTTGATGTCCCTTCCCCCCCAGTTTGAGATTCAGGGGATGAGATGGGAGTAGGTGCTAGTCTGGATCGAAGCTGGTCTATGTGGCACTTCCACATTTTGCCATCTGCAGTTTGTAGACGATAGGATCGGGGTCCCGTAAGTTGTGTTATGATAGCGGGGACTCACAATGGGTCACCGGAGAAGTTTTTCGCAAAAATGGGGTTGCCTGCCTGGAATGATCGACATTTGCTGCTGGATCCCAGGGGTTGTTCAGGTGTGTACACAGGGTGAAGGCAATCGAGATGTGAGCGAAGTTTTTGGCCCATCAGGAGTTCAGCTGGGGTTCTGTTTGTGGTGCTGCTTGGAGTAATATGTTGGAGGAGAAGCATCCGGGTTATCTTGTCGTCAATGTTACCCTGGTCCATTTTGTGTAAGGTCTTCTTTACAAATTGAACCATTCGCTCAGCCCTACCGTTGGCCACAGGGTGAGCTGGTGATGTTAAGGCATGGCGGATGCCCCAGTCTGCTAGGTACTGTTCCAGGGCAGTGAATTGAGGGGCATTATCAGAGACCAGGACATCCGGCAATCCGTGGGTAGCGAATAGCTTATTCAGTTTTTTAATGACCGCCTCCGTGATGGTGCTTTTCATTTTGTGGACCTCGAGCCAGTTAGAATAGGCATCCACAGTTAGAAGGAAATTGTGTCCTCTTGTGGGTCCCGCAAAATCGATGTGGATATGGGACCAGGGACCTCGAGGCGTTTCCCACTGAGTTGGGGGTGTTTTGGAGGAGCAGAGCGAGTCTCCTGGCACTTGCTGTACGTCACCACCCAGGTCTCAATCTGCTTGTCTAAACCTGGCCACCATGCGTAACTCCTTGCCAATGCCTTCATCCACACGATGCCTGGATGTCCATCGTGCAACATTTTTAAAACTTTATGTTGCAATTTCTCCGGGATGACGACTCTGTCTCCCCAGAAGATGCAGCCCTTTTGAGAGAAAAGTTCTGTTTGTCAATTCCTGAACGGCCTGAAATTGTCAGTGGGTTCGCTGTCCGGCCAACCCCGTTCCACCCAGCTGAGGACTTGTGCCAAAGAAGGGTCCTTTTTTGTTTCTGAGACAATGTCTCGAGCGGTCAGCAGTGGTGATTTAAGAGTTTCGATTTGCAATATGGCTAGGGTTGGAGCTGGGTCATCTATGACGTCTGGTAGTGGAGAGCAGCTCAAAGCGTCAGCGCGGGGAATGGCTTTCCCCGGGTGGTGTTGCAGTTGGTAATTGTATGCGACTAAAAACTCCGACCAACATGTCATTCTTGGTGATAAGATGTGGGGAGTTGGTTTGTTTCCCACTAAAATGCCAAGTAGAGGCTTGTGGTCTGTAATTATGGCAAAGGGTTTCCCATACACATATTCATGGAAACGTTTAATTGCGGATACAATGGCGAGAGCCTCTTTAACAAGTTGGCTATAGTTCCTTTCAGTTTTGGACAAAGTTCTCGAAAAGAACGCAATAGGTGCCTCATTACCGTTTGGCAGGACATGGCTTAAAATGGCTCCCACTCCGAATGGTGAGGTGTCACAGGTAACCGTTAAGGGTTGAGTCTCGTTGTATTGTATTAATACAGCATCAGAAGTTAAGAGGTCTTTTACTTGTTGAAATGCTCATTCTTCACGCCGTCCCCAGACCCAGGAAGCCTTTTTGTCGAGAAGTCTATGTAGGGGCTCAGCTACGGTCACCTTCTGGGGCAAGAAGATGTTATAAAAGTTAATGAGTCCCAGGAAGGCTTGGAGGTCTGTCTTATTTCTAGGTCTTGGGGTGTTTTTGATTGCAGCTAGTTTTTTTTCGGTGGGGTGGATTCCCTGTCTGTTGAGAAGGTATCCCAGGAACTCCACTCTCTCCGTACCAAGTTGACACTTGTCCCTTTTTACCTTCAGGCCAGCATCTTTAAATTTTTGAAGAACCCTTCTGAGTCATTGTCCTAATAACTCTTTAGTAGGGGCAGCTATTAAGACATCGTCAAAATAAGGCACAACGCCTTTTATGCCTTGTAATAGTCTCTCCATCAAACTTTGGAAAATGCCTGGTGCCACACTCACTCCAAATTGGAGCCTATTACACTTGAAGGCACCTCTATGTGTAACTATTGTCTGGGCTTCTGCAGTCATCGCATCTATGGGTAGCTGTTGGTACGCCTGAGCTAATTCCAATTTCGCAAAATTTTTCCACCACCCAGGGAGTGAAGAAGGTGTTGGACCACCGGTACTGGGTAAGCGCTCTGCTGAAGCGCGTGATTTAGGGTGGCCTGGTAATCCCCACAAACTCTTAACGATCCATCTGGCTTTATGGGTGTTACTATTGGAGTTTCCCATCGGGCATGGTCAATCGGTTCCAACATACCCTGGGCTATTAATTTGTCTAGTTGCTCGTAAATCTTTGGCTTGAGGGCAAAAGGCACCCGACGAGGCTTAAGGCGAATGGGAGTCACATTGGGACTGAGATTAAACGATATAGGGGTCCCCTTGAACTTGCCTAACATTCCTGTGAACACATCCTGGAATTCCTGGATGAGGGCCTCTTCCCAGTCATCGCTTCTGGTTTGGTGTATGCCAGCTAGTTCAATTCCGAGTGGGGCGAGCCACTGTAACCCTAATAAACTGGGCCAGTCACGATCGACAACAGTCAGGGGAAGCGTCGCGGTGCAGTCCTTGAAGGATACTTGGACGTGGCTGGAACCGACAGCCGGAATTCTGTTCCCCTGGTAGTCTTTTAGGATGATTCTTTGAGTGCTGAGGTCCTGGCGACAGATGGCAGGGATCAGCTGTTTGAGGGTTTTCCAGGAGACCATCGATAGGGATGACCCCGAATCGACTTCCATCACGCATGGTCGATTCTCAATAGTGACCTTTACGCGTATCTTTCTTGCATCTAGTGGTGAAGCGTGGCTGATAGTGATAGTTTGGTGTGCCTCTTCTCGTCTTGTTGAAGCGGCAGGTGCTCAATTTCTGTAGTAGTGGTTGTTCCATCGGTGGTTCGGGTGGTCCCAATTTCCAGGTGGTTTGCCTGTCTCCTGGTGGAGGTTATTCTCTCTATGGCTTGGACTGGACTCTCGCTTGCTTCTGCGGACCCTTGCTATGTGGCCTCTTTTTCCGCAGGAATGGCAGAGTGCGTCGAGGAATTTGCAGTCTGATCGCGGGTGGTTTGCCCCACAACCAGCACATTGGCGTGGAAGTCTCTGGTTCCTTTGCTCTCGTTCTGAGCAGAGCCGGTTGACCTTCTCTTCCTCACTGTCTGAGGATGACTCGAGGTCTTC
Organism: Hydrophis major; assembly: GCA_033807585.1. NCBI lineage: Eukaryota > Metazoa > Chordata > Lepidosauria > Squamata > Elapidae > Hydrophis > Hydrophis major. The sequence goes on along the minus strand of CM066328.1, from coordinate 67,048,668 downwards.
ATGATGGGCGGTAATAGTGTGCCTCTCAGAGGAAAGCGGACTATCGCTAGCGAGTTGGCGGTGTGTTCGCTCAGCGCATTCGAGCGACTGACTTCCTGGTTGCTTCTGCAGCAGTAGCGTCGGCGATGACATCTGCAAGGCTGATGTCTCCTTTTGCCATGATCTTGCTCTGTGACATGTGGTCATCTAATCCCAGAATTATTCGGTCTCTCAGGGCTTCCTCAAGGTTTGCAAAACCACAGAGTCCTCCCAGGTTCCGGAGATCAGCTATGAAGTCCCCAACGCTCTCGTTCTTCCGTTGGTCCCTCTGGTAAAAACTCGTGTCTTTGTATCAGTGTAGGTACTGCGGGTGCGTAATGGGCCTGGAGGATCGGCGCGAGGTTATCCCAATCCATGGTCTTCACTTCCGCCAGTTTGGCAAGTGCTTTAGCCATTTTAAAAACGGCGGGGCTGCAGTGGGTCAGGAACACCGCTCATTTCTTGCCAGGCATAGCATCTTTCAGATTGTTGGTCTCCAGAAACATCTGGAAACGGTCTATATACGAGTCCCAGTCTTCGTTTTCTGGGTCAAATGGAGCGGGTGGTATGGCGCCGCTGGTCATTCTGCCGTTTGTTGCGTGCGCTCTCAGCCACGTGCTCTGTCTTGTTCGATGAGTATTTAGTCAGCTCTATCGTCTCTGCATCCCATTCTCGTCGCCAGTGTTAAGTCCTGAGCATGGGCACAAGGAACGGAGACGAGACATCGAACTGTGACTTCAACTCTTTATTCGTGACTTCAGAACAGAGCAAAATACTTGGGCAGCAGCAGCTCTTTTATAGAGCTGGCTGCTGTCAAAACAACCAATGATTTGAGTTTACCGCTCGAACAAGCATCCAATCAGAGAGACCCGCTGTCAGTCAATCAGATTGGCCAGAAACGACCAATCATGACTTGCTGTTCGTGGGCCAATGAGAAGTGCAGGATTATGAGCCTGCTGTTAAAGTAAAGCTATTAGGGTTGTTACTGAAGTGTTGGCTTAGTCCATAACAGGAATGATTGTAGACTGTTTATCTTTTTCTGCAGAAACTATTGTCCAATTTTATCAATTGTTTTTCTTATTTATTTATTAAACTTATTTATATGATTTCCCAGTTCACAACAGCGACTCTGGAGGGCATACAGAAATAAATAATCACAATTTAAAACCCCAATCCCTCTTCTCCCCCCGCCCCCCATGGCAAAGATGTGCCTTTTTCTTGGTCCTAACAGATGTATTTGTTTAACAGATGGGGACCTGCAACATGCCCTTCCTCTCTGCTCTGGTGGGCTGGCTAGATGTAGTGAGGAGAGGCAGTCTTTCAAATAAGCTGGCTCCAAGCTATGTAGAACTTTAAAGGTGATAGCCAGCACCTTGAATTGCATCCAAAAACAAATTGGTACCCAAAGCAGCTCCTGCAGAAGAGATGACACATACACAAATTCAGGCTTGCGCAAAATTATGTAGGCTGCTGCATTTTGAGTGACTGAAGCTTTTTAGATACTCTTCAAGGCAGTCCCATGTAGGCAACATTACAATAGTCCCAGGGTGGGCTTCAAAATTTTTAGAAAAGGATTCTCTGTCTGGTTGCTGGGTAGGTGTGGCCTAGTCAGCCTCCTGCACCACAGTGGGGAGGGGGGGTGTTTTTGCCCTCCCGGGCTCCGGAGGCTTTCCTTGAGCCTCCAGGAGGGTGAAAATGGCCTTCCCAGGCTCTGGACACCCTCTGGGAGCCAGAAACAGGCCCATTTCCAGCCTTCCTGAACTTCCAGGAGGCCTGTTTTTCACCCTCCCCAAGACTTTGCACACGCCCTGCACTTACCTGCATCCAAAATGGGACATCCCTGGAAGGGATGGGAGGGTTAGGTGAGGCCAGCCAAGAGTGGGATTTGGGGGTTCTCAGAACTGCACAGAAACCTAGCTAGGGGCTCTCCTGAACCCCTGTGAACCCCTAGCAACCCACCCCTGAAAAGTCCACACAGGAGATGACCAGGTCATGGAAGAGTGTGATGGAGTGTGCACCTAGAGGAGCAGTGTGGAGACTTTTGGCAACAGAGAATCTTCCCAGAGAGAATCTGGATTAAGAGATTGAGCACTCCCAAGTTGAATGGAGGATGGGGAGACTCAGGGTATTCACTTCCTAAAGGCTCTCAGGATATATCTAGTAGTGTTAGATGTTTATAGCTTTAGTTTGGCAAGGTTCTATTAGGTGTAAGCAAATAGAGGATTGGACTTGATTGGACTTTACTTTCTCATCTCTGGGCTTGGGCCTGATAGAAAGGCCTATTGGTCTAGGTGTTATGTCTGGAGCATGGGTGCGAATAATGGAGACGAATCAGTAGAAACAGTGAACTTCAAACTCTTTATTTACATGGTGTGACAGCTCAAACTGGATGGCTGCTATAGCCTTCCTTATATAGGCAACTTATTAACTATTCAACCAATAGCAATCCGGGAGTGCTAGCTCCGTTAACCAATGAGAATGACCCATTAATGGCCAATCAGATTCTCCTGAACGGACCAATCCGATCTTGCCATTAACAGCCAATCAGAAGTGCAGGGCCAGGACCCTGCACTTGACTTCAAGCTCAAGATAACTTTATTTAACATTTATGCATTCACAACACCCCTTCCCCCCGGCTTCTGCTTACGGGGCGCGGTCACATAGTCCTTGAGGTAGGATGGCTGTTTTATTAGTCTTTTTGATTTCCGCTGTGCACCTGGCATTTGGCTGCACTCTTGTTGAGGTAGGGCGTTGTTTGGCGAAAGGGGTGCCTCTGGTTCAGAGTTCGCGTTTCCATTGTCACCAATATCTTCGGCAACTCCCTGAGGTGAACTCACTCCCATCCCTGGTTCCTGTTCCCGCATTTCTGTTCCGCTATCGTTCCCTTCAACAATGTTTTCCTCCAGTTGAAATTAATCTTCCTCTGTATCTCCCCCCCCCTCAGTTTGGTTATAAGGGAGTTCGGAATTGCCTGACTGCAGCCTTGATAGTAGTTGATCGATATGGCGCTTCCAAAGTCTATCATCAAGGCACTGTACAAGGTATGATCTTAGGCCGGTTACGTGGACTACCGTCATTTCTACCCACAGCGAATCGCCCGATAAGTTTTTAGCAAAGACTAAATCGCCTACCTGGAAGGTACAGCATCGGCCGCTGGATCCGAGTGGTTTTTCCGGTTCATAGGCTGGGTGTAACCGGTCGAGGTGGGAGCGGAGCTTCCGTCCCATTAGCAGCTCGGCGGGAGTTTTGTTGGTGACGCTGTGAGGTGTGATGTGCTGTAGAAAGAGGATTCGGTTGATTTTCCCATCGATGTTGTCGTAGTCAACTTTTTGTAGCGTTTTCTTGACGAATTGTACCATGCGCTCGGCCCTACCATTGGCCACAGGGTGCACAGGCGAAGTGAGCGCATGTTGGATACTGCGGTCAGCCAGGTACTGCTCAAAAGACAGCGCAGTAAATTGGGGCCCGTTGTCGGATACCAGAATGTCTGGTAATCTGTGGGTTGCAAACAGTCTTTCCAGTCTTTTGATGACCGCTTCGGTGATCGTGTTCCTCATTCGGTAGATTTTGAGCCAATTCGAGTAGGCGTCTACGGTTAACAAGAAGGTGTGGCCTTTGGTCGGCCCAGCAAAATCTAGATGGATACGGGACCAGGGTCCCCGCGGTGTCTCCCATTCGGTTGGGATTGCCTTTGGTGGAGTGTTGCTTACTTCTTGGCATCTCTGGCAAGTTTTGACCCATGATTCGATTTGTCTGTCGATGCCTGGCCACTACACGTAGCTTCGTGCGAGGGCCTTCATGCGCACAATGCCAGGGTGGCCATCGTGCAAGGTTCTTAGTAGTGCCTGTTGGAGTCGTTCTGGGATAATGACTCTATCGCCCCAGATGATACAGCCCTTTTGAGAAAACAACTCTGTTTGATGACTTTTGAATGGTGCGAAGTCGTCTGGTACTTGGTCCAATGGCCATCCGCGTTCTACCCACCTGAGGACTCGTGCTAAGGTGGGGTCGCGTTTTGTTTCTCTCACGATATCACGGGCAGTTAATGGCGGTGTATGAAGTGTCTCGATCTGCAATGTTGTCATCGTTGGCGCGGGATCGTTGATGGTCTCTGGCAGCGGTGCACAGTTCAATGCGTCGGTGTGGGGAATAACTTTACCGGGGCGATATTGTAGCTGATAATTGTAGGCAGCCAAGAATTCTGACCAGCGGGTCATCCTGAGAAATAGTATATAGGGGGTCGGCTTATCCCCAGCGATTATCCCCAGCAAAGGTTTGTGGTCTGTCACTATAGTAAAAGCTCGGCCGTACACATACTCATGAAATCTTTTAACAGCCGATACAATTGTCAGGGCTTCTTTATCAATCTGGCTATAATTTCACTCGGTTTTCGAGAGTGTCTTTGAAAAATAGGCAACAGGGGCTTCGCTACCGTTAGGCAATATGTGGCTCAAAATGGCGCCCACTCCGAAAGGCGATGCATCACATGTGATATTTAACGGGAAGGTTTCATTGTACTGCATTAGTACAGCATCAGAAGTCAGTAGTTTTTTTACATTACGGAACGCCAGCTCTTCTCTATGACCCCATACTCAATTTGCTTTTTTGTCCAGTAGGCGATGTAAAAGTTCAGCAATAGTCGCCTTGTGCAGCAAGAATGCCTGGAGGTCGGCCTTATTCCGGGGTCTGGGAGCATTTTTTATTGCTCTCAATTTGCTATCTGTAGGGTGAATACCCTGACTGTCAATTAAGTACCCTAAAAATTCAACACGATCTGTACACAGCTTGCACTTATTTTTCTTCACCTTAAGGCCTGCTTCTTGGAATTTTGGGAGAACCAGTCTTAAACAATCCCGTAAAATTTTTGGAGTGGGGGCAGCAATTAACACATCGTCAAAGTAGGGGACAACGCCTTTGATCCCCTGCAAAAGTCTCTCCATTAGGCTCTGAAAGATCCCCAGGGCTACACTGACTCCGAATTGGAACAGCGTACATTTAAAGGCACCCCGGTGCGTTACAATTGTCTGTGCCTGTGCTGTTTTTTCATCAACTGGCAGTTGCTGATAAGCCTGAGCTAAGTCTAGTTTAGCGAAGACTTTTCCGCTCCCCAGGGAATGGAGGAGGTGTTGCACCACCAGCACCGGATATGGATTTTGTTGCAAGGCGTGGTTCAGGGTGGCTCGGTAGTTCCCACAAATTCTAATTGAGCCGTCCGGCTTAATTGGTGTCACGATTGGGGTTTCCCAGGGAGAATGATCGGTTGGCTTTAACACTCCCTGGGCTATCAACTTATCAAGCTGTTCGTCGATTTTCGGCTTTAGTGTGAACGGAACTCGACGAGGCTTAAGGCGGAGGGGAGCTATTTTTGGATTAAGGCTAAAGGATATCAGGGTCCCCTTGTACTTGCCTAGCTTTTCTGCGAAGACGTCCTTGAATTCGTGGACAAGGTCCTCCTCCCAGTCACTGCCGCCGATTCGGTTAATGCCTGCCACTTCAATGCCGAGTGGTGCGAACCATTGCAGGCCTAACAGGCTAGGCCGGTCCTTGTCGATCACCATCAGGGGTAAGTATGCTGTGCGGTTCTTGAATGAAACCCGGACTCGACTGGATCCTACGACTGGAATACGGTTCCCCTGGTAATCTTTTAGCATGAGCCTTTGGAATTGAAAGTCTTGGTGCCGGATAGTAGGGATGAGTTGCTTGAGGGTCTTCCAGGAGACCATTGAAAGGGACGATCCCGAGTCGACTTCCATTTGGCAAGGTTGATTTTCGATGGCCATTTTAACTCAAATTTTCTTGGCTTCCAATGAAGAGGCGTGACCGATAGTGATTGTTTGGTGAGCCTCTTCTTGCCTCGTTGGGCGATTCATGGTTCAGTTTCTGTAGGAGTGGTTTTCTGGTTCTCGCCTTACAGGACGGTTTCCTGTCGATTGGCAAAAATTGGCACCCTTCGAGGTCTGGCTGGGTCCTAGGAGACTTCTGCAGACCCGTCCGATATGGACTCATTTCCCGCACTCGTGGCAGAGCGCGTCACGGAATTTGCAATCGGAGCGGTAATGGTTGGCCCCGCAGCCAGAGCACAGTTGCTGGGACTTCGGGTAACGGTCCCGATCAGACCGCAGTCGATGGACCTCTTCTTTGTCGCTGTCTGATGACGAAGAGAGGTCCTCATGGTGGGCCATCGGCAGCTGTCCTTCAGACTTAGGTGAAAGTTCGCAGGCTGGTTGGTGTGTCAGAGTGCGATTTCGGCATAGTTGGGCAACCGACTTCTTGGTCGCTTCTGCTGCCGTAGCCTCAGGAATGGCATCGGCAAGGCTAATGTCGCCCTTAGCCATTATTTTGCTCTGCACATTTAGAGCATCTAATCCTAGAACTACTCGGTCTCTCAAAGCCTCTTCTAGGTCGGCGAAATCGCAGAGGCCTCCCAAGTTCTGGAGGTCCGCAACGAAATCCGCAACGCTTTCTCCTTTCCGCTGGTTTCTTTGGTAGAACTCGTGCTGTCTTACAAGTGTTGGAACGGTCGGTGCATAGTAGGCCCTTAGTAGTGGTTAGAGGACGTCCCAGTCCATGGCCTTCACTTCAGCCGGTTTTTCTAGCGCCTTGGCCATCTTGAATACGGTCGGTCCGCAATATGTCAGGAATACCGCCCGTTTCTTCCCAGTTGTGGCATCCTTCAGATTATTCGTTTCCAAGAACATTTGGAAATGGTCCATGTAGGACTCCCAGTCCTCTTGCACTGGGTCGAACGGAGCGGGTGGTACTACGCCGCCGGACATGGTTCCGCTGTTGTGCGTTTCAGCCATGTGCTCGGTTGTCTTCTTCATTGTTTAGTCAGTTCTGACGTCTCCACATCCCATCCTTGTCACCAGTGTTATGTCTGTAGTATGGGTGCGAATAATGGAGACGAATCAGTAGAAACAGTGAACTTCAAACTCTTTATTTACATGGTGTGACAGCTCAAACTGGATGGCTGCTATAGCCTTCCTTATATAGGCAACTTATTAACTATTCAACCAATAGCAATCCGAGAATGCTAGCTCCGTTAACCAATGAGAATGGCCCGTTTATGGCCAATCAGGTTCTCCTGAACGGACCAATCCGATCTTGCCATTAACAGCCAATCAGAAGTGCAGGGCCAGAACCCTGCACTTGACTTCAAGCTCAAGATAACTTTATTTAACATTTATTCATTCACAACACTTGGAATGGGTGTAACCGATGCATGACAAACATTGTGCAAAGCCCCCCCACCCTGGCATTCCTGCCATCTGCTTCTCAAGCAGGAATCACAAATTCAGGAGATTCCCCTGATTAATCTCCCCTGGGAGATTCCCCAGGCCTGTCTGGGGGGCAGTGCAACTCCAAAGATGGTAGTTCCCAAAATTACGTGGCAAAACATGACTCCAAGTGTATTATCTAATTGCTTCAGCTTGGTTGTAATTTTTCTTTCCAATCCAATTTGCTGGTGCTGGATCAGAACCAGCAGATGCCCCACAGCCTCACCTAGGCTTTATGGATTACCACCATACTGTCTTGTCTATCTCCCCTGACTCCCTATGATTTTTATTCCTTCTTTAACTGGCAGCTTGCAACTGTGACTATGCAGTTTAATCACCTTGGGTATTTCTAGTGCTCCAAGTTTCCAGCATGAACCTTCAATCTTGCATTCACGAATACCTGCCAGACTGAGGGAGAAACAGATGCTCCTCACAAAAGCTTTGACCTATCTACCACATTCAAGACAAAAGTACACATTAAGTTAAATAACACTTTCAAGGCCTGCTCAGAGCTGCCACTTTTAGGCTAGATCAACACGTTTTAATAGCACCCTGTCTAAAAAGTGCATTTGAAAAGTCCACAATTGCACTCATTTTATTTGAAGAAGAAACCTAACCTTGCAGTTGCTGCCCTTGAGGAATGCAGGAGAGCAGTCAAAAGAGGACATTGAATAGCAGACTATTTTCTGTTCTCCTACCTTCAATAGATGGTAGGAGATCAGAACAGATCATAGATTTTGGAAAATCCTTTATTTTCAAACAAGAATATCCCTCATCTTTTGAGATCAGTCATTTCTGGGGTGCAGGGGAGGAATAGAGCAGAGATGGCAGTATTAAACAATGCAAAGGACTAACATGATGAATTCTCATCAGAACTAGGGGTTGTTCGCTGCTTTTATCTCTTCTAGATATATAGTTAACAAAGAAGAAATATGTAAACATTTGAAAAGGACATTGATTGCAGGAGAATGACTAGGGTTTAGGAATCAAACATTTCTCTACATTAACCAATGGAAACCGTTGTGTGTTACTGTCATAATGGCTGATGGCAGGGATTTTGCTGCAGTGAGTTAAATTGCTCTCCACAGGTCCTTGAGTTCACAGAAAACAACAATGCCATGACATTTGTTGTCCCCATTTCCAATCCCTATCCTGTCTCTGTTGCTCTTGTTCTGAGCCATGCTGGAATGAGATTATCTGGATTATACATAGACGGTCTATCTAAAACTGAATTGGTTGGATTTTCTGGCTTTGCTTCCCTTCTTGCTCAGCCTATCTCCAGGAAGTGGGAGAATTATCTCCCACTACCATTGGTGAGGGGAGAATATCAGACAGTAGGACTCTTTCAATCATCTCTTGCCTTCTTCCTTTCTGGAAATTTTCCTTTTGGACATAGCCTGAGTTAAAAAAAATCAAATAAGAAATTTCTTCCTCTCTTCTCCTTACCTCACCTCCCCACCGCTCCTCAGCTAACTTCCAGATTTCAGTATAATCTGTTCAGCAGGCAGTATGAGAGAAGGTGCAATAATCTCATTATTTTACTGTCTGGACTGAAATAGGATTATGAATGATTGTTCTAAGATTTTTAATGATTCTACTATCTAAGATATTTAATAATTCTATATATTAGAATTCTCAACATTCTAATATATACAGTATATTATATACACAACTACAATAGATTTTTATATCTCTATCTAAATTTTACCTGTGTGACAAAGGCTTTGAAAGTAAACTAAGCAGAATTCTGCTGCCTTATTTAAAAATTAGTTGTATGATACTGAAAGAAAGCAATTAAGGATTAAACATGTTTTTAGGAACCATATACATGGGAATGTAAATATACCCTTAATATTCTAATTGCTTTATAATATTTTTGGTTGCAAATCTCTGAAGTCACTTCTTCTGATATGTAGATGTCTTCATATTTACTGATAGTTTTGCCATAGGAACTGAAGTTAACACAGTGCAAAACTATGAACTTGCAACCAAGCTGCACAAATGCTGGGAAAAAAAATCACCAAATGATGTCAGGGGGTTAGCAGTGGTAAATAGGGAGTTAGAATGTCATATTAATCAGTATTGAATTAGTGAGGAAACGAATTAGGGGCATCCAGTGTTAAGTATTAAATAGAGAACTGGAATTGCCTTGCAAATCAATAAAGGAATTCACACAAAGAGCAAATTAATTTATGCAAGCCAAATCTGGGTGATAAGGAACATCTTTGTATTAACTATAACCTGAATATTTGTTTTCAATCTATTCATTTCTCAAGTAATGTCAATGAACTTCCCAGACCTACATTTTATTTTCTTATGTTTGCTTGTGTTACTTTGGAAACTGTTCTGGAAGCCTTCTCAAACAGAGGCGTGGTGTAATTTATTGGCTGAATTATATTCAGCGGGATTAATGTCAAGGAAAGCAATCCCAGAAGCCTTGTTGCATTGTTTCCTAAAAATGCCCCACAGATGTTTTAATGCAATGTTGTGAAATTTTGTTTGGATTAGTGAACAGCTTTGTCTGTTGGTGTCATGTTGATGACCAGATTCTAAAAAGACAATAATTAACATGGGTTAGCTAGGTTAAAAACTAATTGTGATTTAATTAAGCTTAAACTAATTTTAAAGCAGCAAGATATTTAATTACTTTCCCTTCTTTCATATTAAGATTGGTAATTTGATGGTAGTTTTTGGAAAGATTCCAAGGGCTGCATGGAGCCTCAGAGGCTAAGGTTGTGCACCTCTGCCAAATGTGCACACAAAGAAGTATCTATTCTATCTAAGGTCAGCTTTTCCCTAAGAACACAAAGTAATCTTTGATGGATTATATTTCTGTCCAATAGCTAAAACACTTTTATTACCTTGAAAATTGTTCTGTGAAAATTTAAGAAATGAAAAAGGATAAACATCCTCACCAAAAATTTTATATTTAGAGTTTGTTTTCTGAAAGCAACCTTATTGTGCCATATCACATTTTAATAATTCTCCCCTATATATTACCATATAGTCTAATTGCTATTTATAAAAGGAAACACTTCATTACTTCTGATGTGGTTACTAATGAGCCACTTTTCTTGTGAAAATAGTAGAAGAGATAGAAAAACCTTAACTGAGGAATAAGTCTGGAAATTTATCAACCTAGAACTAAGGAGAAATTTCCTGACAGTGAAAATAATTAATTATGAAATGGCTTGTGTCTATAAGCTGTGGGCACTCCATCACAAGAGGTTTTTAAGGAGATATTGGACAACCATTTGTCTGAAATGGTATAAGGCTGTGATGGTGAACCTATGGCACGTATGCCACAGGTGGCACATAGAGCCATTTGTGCCTGCATGTGAGCTGCAGGCAAACTTACCTCACGGCGCATTTGTGCACCTTACAGCTGATTTTTAGCAGGTTTGAGGCCTTTTTCGATCTCCCAAACACTTCTGCAGGCTTTGCAGGCCGTAAACCAGCCCCATTTTGTCACTTCCTGTTTTTCCAAATGTCGTGTCCGCAAAATGACGCCAGGAGAAAGTGATTTCATTCAATGCTCTTTATTAGAAGGATTGGAACCGAACCGGCGAAAAGGAAAAAGCCCGCGGCTTTTATTCTTTTCGCCGCGGCGGCCGCGACCAATGGCAGCGCTTCGAATCTCCCGCGCTCTGGACGAGCCAATCGCGGGAGATTCTAAACGAGCCAATCGGCGCGGCTCGCCTGACCAATTAGAAATCCCCGCGCTTTGGCCAATCAAAGCGCGGGGATTTCGAGTATGTAAATTAGGACAGAACACCCCTCCCCTCTTGGTATAGTCCTTACGTTGCATAGTCACGTAGGTAGGCGGGGCTCCGTCGGGTCCTACTTGACCTGCGCAACTCAGTCGTCAGTGGGATCTTGGCCTGTTCGGTCGGGTTTTTGGTTGTTCCTGTTCCTGTGTGAACCGGCTGGTCGATCGGGCCGGTTCTTTCTCCGTGGCTCCCACCTGGGCCCTCCGGGTTGGTTGAGCTACAGGTTTCGCCGCTCCCGCTCGGTCTTTCCAGGTTGGTCGAGCTGGCTTGGCTGTCCTTATTCGGCGAGGGGTCGCGATGGCTGCGTCTTGGTAAGTACTGCTGGTTTATTTTGTCTTGTAATCGGTCACCCGGGTATTCCCTCCCCCCTTGGTTTGCGTTTTGGGAGGTGGGTTCGCTTGCTGTCCTCGACCTAAGTTGGTCGATGTGCCGTTTCCACGCTCGGCCGTCTGTCGTTTGAAGTCGGTATGAGCGTGGGCCTGTGGTTTGGGTGATGACGGCTGGGATCCATAGGGGGTCCCCCCTCAGGTTTTTGGCATATACGAGGTCCCCGGGTGCGAACGTTCGGTACTTCGTGCTTGAGTCTGGGGGCCGCTCCGGGTTATACGTAGGGTGTAACCTGTCGAGTGGAGACCTCAGCTTTCTACCCATTAGTAACTCGGCTGGGCTTTTGTTGGTAGTGGTATTCGGGGTTATGTGTTGTGTGAAGAGAAGTCTGTTGATTTTCTCTTGGATCTCCCCATGGTCCATTTTCCGGATGGTATTTTTGGTAAATTGGACCATCCGTTCCACCCTACCGTTCGCCGCCGGATGCGCCGGTGCTGTTAGTGCGTGGCGGATGTCCCTTTCCGCCAGGAACTTCTCAAACTCCAGGGAGGTAAACTGGGGCCCGTTGTCGGAAACGACGACGTCTGGGAGGCCGTGCGTTGCAAAGAGTTTGCAAAGTTCTTTGGTCACGGCCTCCGTGGTTGTTGTCTTCATGTCGCTTACCTCCAGCCAGTTGGAGTAAGCGTCAACTGTTATGAGGAAGGTGTGTCCATTCGTGGGTCCGGCGAAGTCTAAATGAATTCTGGACCAGGGCCCCCGTGGTGTTTCCCAGTCCCGGATGGGCGCTGTGGGTGGGCTGGGCCTAGACTCCTGGCATCGCTGGCACCTAGCTACCCAGGCCTCTATCTGCTTGTCCATCCCTGGCCACCAAGCGTAACTTCTGGCCAGGGCTTTAGTTCTTACGATGCCAGGGTGTCCCTCGTGCAACATTTCCAAAACCTTCCCCTGTAGTCTGTCCGGAATGACCACCCTGTCTCCCCATAAGATGCACCCCTTAAGCAACGAGAGTTCGGTTTGGCGGTTCCGAAACGTCTTGACGGACTCGTCGTTGTCTTTTTCCGGCCACCCTTTTGCTACCCAATGCAAAACCCGCGCCAGACGCCTGTCTTTATTAGTTTCCCGGGCAACGTCTGACGCGGTTATGGGTAGGTTGGGCAGGGTCTCGATGCTGAGGGTGGTCGTCGTTGGTGCTGGGTCGGAGTCGGATTCCGGTAATGGCGAGCGGCTCAATGCGTCCGCATGCGAGATCGTCTTACCCGGTCTATGTATGAGTTCGTAGTTGTAGGCCGCCAGGAACTCGGACCACCTTGTCATTCAGGGAGACAGAATGTTCGGGGTGGCCCGGTTTCCTGCAAGGATGCCCAGCAATGGCTTATGGTCCGTTACGATGGTGAAAGGTCGGCCGTAGAGATATTCGTGGAACCGCTTAATGGCGGCAACTATAGCCAGAGCCTCTTTGTCCAGTTGGCTATAGTTCCGCTCCGGTTTGGTTAGGGTCCTTGAAAAGAACGCGATGGGTGCTTCTTTTCTGTCAGGAAGGGTATGGCTGAGGACGGCGCCGACGCCGAAGGGTGATGCGTTGCAAGTGACGGCCAGAGGTAGGGTCTCGTTGAATTGTATGAGGACGGCGTCGGAGGTGAGGAGGTCTTTAGTTTTTTGGAAGGCGGCTTGCTCCCGTTTCCCCCAAGTCCAGGTCGCCGCCTTGTCTAGGAGCCTATGTAAAGGCTCCGCCGCCGTTGCCTTTTGGGGTAGGAAAACATTATAAAAATTCAGTAACCCCAAGAATGCTTGCAGCTCAGTCTTTGATTTGGGGGTGGGGGCTTCTTTGATGGCCTTGACCTTTTTACTTGTGGGGTGAATGCCGTGCCGGTCTAGGAGGTAGCCCAAGAATTCAACTCGTTCCGTGCACAGTTGGCATTTCTCCCTTTTTACTTTAAGTCCCGTTTCTTTAAATTTAGTTAGGACCTTTCTTAGTCGGCTTTCTAGTTCAGTTTGGTTGGGCGCTGACACTAGAACGTCATCGAAATAAGGCACCACCCCCTTGATGCCTTGCAACAACCTCTCCATCAGGCTCTGAAAGATGCCTGGTGCCACGCTGACTCCGAATTGGAGTCGGTTGCACTTGAAAGCCCCCCGGTGGGTAACGATGGTCTGGGCTTCCGCCGTTTGCTCGTCGACCGGCAACTGTTGGTATGCCTGGGCGAGATCGAGCTTGGCAAAGACTCTGCCCCCTCCCAGTGAGTGCAGTAGGTGTTGCACTATTGGGACGGGGTAGGCGCTTTGTTGTAGTGCGCCATTTAGGGTGGCCTTATAGTCCCCACAGATCCTCACCGACCCGTCTGGCTTGACCAGGGTGACTATGGGGGTCTCCCACCGGGCATGGTCTATGGGCTGCAATACCCCCTGTTTGACGAGTTTATCAATTTGCTCGTCTATTTTAGGTTTTAGGGCGAATCGCACCCGCCTAGGTTTCAGTCTCTTGGGGGGGAACGCTAGGGTCTAGGTCGAACGAGATAAGGGGCCCCTGGTACTTGCCCAGGCTTCCGTCGAAGACTTCTCGGAACTCCTGGGCCAGTCGCTCTTCCCAACCGTCGTCGGCGACGTGGTTGACTCCCGTGAGAGTGATGTCGAGTGGGGCGAACCATTGTAGTCCCAGCAGGCTTGGGCGGTCGCGATCGACGATCGTGAGGGGGAGTTGTTCGGTGTGCCCCTTGTATGTCACGTTAAAGTTTTTGGTGCCAACTACCGGGATGCGGTTTCCCTGGTAGTCTTTTACAATAAGTTTTTGGCTGTCTATGTTCCTCCTTTGGAGGCTAGGCACCAACCGTTTTATCTCGTGCCATGCAATCATGGAGAGGTAGGACCCGGAGTCTACCTCCATTTTGCACGGTTGGCCCTCGATGTGAACCTCGACGTGGATTTTTCGGGCGTCGTCAGTGATGGCGTGGCCGATGGTTACCGTCTGGTGGGTCTCCTCTCTCCGCCGGTTGTCGCCGCCTCTCGAGGATCGTCCGGTCCGGTCCCATCGGCTGTCCGAGTGGCGGTCTCTGGGTCGGGGGGGTGAGCTTTCCCTTCTTCGGTCGTTTGGGTCCCATCGAGGTGGACTGCGGTTTTTCTTTTGGCGGCAGACCCGGGCGATGTGCCCCTTTTTATCGCAATGCCGGCAGATGGAGTCAAAAAACCGGCATTCCGACTTGGGGTGGTCGCCGCCGCAACCGGCACAGTTGGTCCTCGACCTACGACCTCTCCGGTTCCGTTGGTCGCACCCCGTCTGAAGTCGATGTATGTCTTCTTCGTCTTCGGACGTGCTGGATGCAGAGTGGAAATCGCCGTGGTGTGTGGTTGTTTCAGTTTTTCGTTCGGCCGACCTTGCCGGGTTGTTGTTTCCGCCGCGGTCCTTCGTGACAGGTTTGCGCATGCTATCGGCGGAAGTACGGGTTGCTTCTGTGGCTGCGGCTGCGGTGAGGGCGTCTGCTAAACTGATGTTGCCCTTAGCCATCAGCCGGCTCTGGAGCGCGGGGTCCCACAGACCGAGCACGAATCGGTCTCTCAGGAGGTTGTTCAGGTTATCAAACTTGCAGAGCCCCCCTAGGCGCCGCAGCTCGGCGACGAAGTCGCTCAATTTCTCACCCGGTCTCTGGTCCCGCTGGTAGAATTCGTTGCGCCGGATCAGGATGGAGACCTCGGGAGCGTAATGGCGCCGAAGGATAGGCTCGAGGACGTCCCAGTCCATGGCGGTTGCGTCGGCGGGCTTGGCCAATGTTTGGCCATCTGGAAAACTTCGGTTCCGCAATGGGTGAGGAAGACGGCGTGTTTTAGCGTCCTTCATGCCGGTGCACTCGAGGTACATGCGGAAACGGTCTGAGAACGATTCCCAGTCCTCGGTGGCGGGGTTGAAGGGGGCGGGCGGTGCGATTTTTGCCATCTCGGTGCTTTGTCTGGCTTCCGTCGGACATGGGGTTCGGTTCAGGGTCTGGATCCCATCCTCGTCGCCAGTGTCGTGTCCGCAAAATGACGCCAGGAGAAAGTGATTTCATTCAATGCTCTTTATTAGAAGGATTGGAACCGAACCGGCGAAAAGGAAAAAGCCCGCGGCTTTTATTCTTTTCGCCGCGGCGGCCGCGACCAATGGCAGCGCTTCGAATCTCCCGCGCTCTGGACGAGCCAATCGCGGGAGATTCTAAACGAGCCAATCGGCGCGGCTCGCCTGACCAATTAGAAATCCCCACGCTTTGGCCAATCAAAGCGCGGGGATTTCGAGTATGTAAATTAGGACAGAACACCAAAAATACAGGAAGTGGTGAAATGGGGCTAGTTTTCAGCCTGCAAAGCCTGCAGAAGCCTTCCTCAAGCCTTTGGGAGGCCGAAAAAGGCCTCAAACCAAAAATCAGCTGTGAGGCGCAGTGCAGGTCAGGGGGGCAGTGGGTGGGTAAGTGGGAATTGTGTGTGCATGTATAGGGGCCGTGGGGGAATGCGCATTACCTTCTGGGTGCTGGTACACAAGCGTGAGCGTGCAAGTGCGTGCACAATTTTGGCACAGGAGCTCAAAAACGTTAGCCACCACTGGTATAGAGTTTCCTGCTTGAGCAGAGGAGCTAGATTAGAAGAGTTCCAAGGTCTCTTCCAGTTCTGTTATTCTGTGGATAATTAGAATAACTATATTTACCAGAAATTCCTCTAGGGTCCTTATTTACCAAATGTTGGCTGAATTTTAAAAGATTGCCAGAGATAAAGATAATCTTCCTCTGCTCTTCCATACATAGCTTCTGTTACCATAATCTCCTTCATATTAAATTGAAAAATCAAATGTTAATTAGTTTAATTGGATGTATGTTGGTGCTGATTATCTTTCATCAGCAAATTCTGATAAATAGCTCTTATTGAAATATTCCAACCATTAGCAGCCTACAATAAAAGGAGATAATTAATCTGCATGGTGTTTTCATTTAGCACAATACCTAGGAGATTATTGCATTCTGGAAATATTATGTTATACAAACAGAGCATGAGAATGTTTGTCTCTAGGATGAAGGTTCCAGAGATACCCAACATTGTGTAAGTGGAATATATTCTAGAAGTAAAGCTTCTTCTTCTTGTTCTTGATCCATAACACCCATATTTATTTTAGAAGCCTTACCAAATCTCTGTAGCAATTTTGGGAAACAAGGAAATGGAAAAGAGAAATGGGAATATGCTACAGCATGTTTTCCTTTGGTAGATAGTCACAGTTGAATACAAGTTATGGTGTAATGTTATGGAATATAATTGCTCAGTTTTTGTAAAGAGTTAGATTCTTCTTTATCTTTGATGGATGGAATATCTGTTTTTATCACTGTATCTCACTTCAAAAGTTTATTTGCTTTTTAGGTGCAAAACTGAATTAAACAATATGCTAAATATATTATATTGTGGTATCACTGTAAGTCTATATCACTGCAATATTTGTGGTGTAACAAAGGTTTTTCCTGGGCAGTTTTCCATTGCCACTCCTATTTTTTTTGTTCAGCCCTGTTGAATTGCATGAGAAACATTAACTACTTTTGTGTACCGTCACACACATGTAAATTACTTCATAGTTAGTTCAGTAGATAAAAGCTGGAATCCTTATACTTTTCTGAACCTATTAATTATTGTTTCTGACAGGCCCACATAGGATTAGGTACATAGAGTTTGAATATCAGAGCATCTGATATCTACATCAGCTATCCATAGTTACCCTGTGGTAAGATGGGTGTTCAATAAATTTTATAAATAAATAAATATAAATAAATAAATATAAATACATATCCCTCCCATGCTATCCTCTGTTAGGCAGTAGTGAAAAGAATATTTCAATTTTGTTACAGCTCTTTTAGCTTTCATGGACTAGAATAGAATATAATAGAATAGAATTCCTTATTAGCCAAGTGTGATTGGACACACAAGGAATTTATCTTGGTGCATATGCTCTCAGTGTACATAAAAGAAAAGTTACATTCATAAAGAGTCAAGAGTCATAAGGTACAACACTTAATAGTCATAGGATACAATAAACAATCAAATCATACTAGGAAACAGTCAATATAAATTGTAAGGATACAAGCGACAAGTTACAGTCATACAGTCACAAGTGGGAGGGGATGGGTGATAAGGAGTGATGAGAAAATTAATAGTAATAGTAATGCAGACTTTGTAAATAGTTGGACAGTGTTGGGGGAATTATTTGTTTAGCAGAGTAATGGCGTTCTGGAAAAACTGCCATCACAGTAGAAAAGACTACTAATTTACTAAAAGGGGAATCTGCTTATACAATGTGTATAATGTTGAATGTGAGATCCCCCCCCCCCAGCTTACTCAAACAGCAGATCTTCATGCAAAACTCTTGTTCTATAGTGTAGTACAGATTACTTATTGTGCAATAAGTAATTGCTGTGATAAGGTTGACTCAGCCTTCCATCCTTCCAAGGTGGATAAAATGAGGACCCAGATTGTTGGGGGCAATATGCTGACCTAAATCATTTAGTAAGGGCTGTAAAAGCACTGTGAAAGTGGTATATAAGCACTATTGCTATAATTGCTTCATATTTTTAAGATAAGTAATCGATCTTTGATCTAGAAAGCCAAGGCATACTTTTATAGTCAGACAAGATGTGGTACATCCAAGATTACCAGAATAGTATGCCATTTAAATAAATAATATAATAAATAATAGTATGCAACATTCCTCAATTTGATGTTTTCATGCACTAAACATCTGCCTTAATATCATTTTGAAAAACAAGAGTGAAATCATAACTGCTGATCTACCAAGGCATTGAGCTGCAATCAAACACACTACCAAAGTTAAATGATTCTTTTCAAGAAAAGTGACATTGCATTTCTAATTAATTTTTCATGTGACACTTGAGTCAGTGTGGTATAAGTGACCCAGATTCAAATCCATCCTCAGCCATGGAAATTCAGTGAATGATTTTGAGTCCATCACCAGCTCTCATC
The DNA here is from genome assembly GCA_033807585.1 of Hydrophis major. Lineage (NCBI taxonomy): Eukaryota > Metazoa > Chordata > Lepidosauria > Squamata > Elapidae > Hydrophis > Hydrophis major. Next base: position 67,030,301 of record CM066328.1, on the reverse strand, counting down.
CAAATCTTAATTGTGAGGTGGACATTGGAAAAATCGATGAAGAAAGCACAGACCACTTTGAATTTGTGGAGCAAAAGAAGGTTATAGATAAACTAATAAATATATAAAAGATTAATGTCTATGGAGATTTGCAGTCATTCAAGTCATGGTTGTCCCAAAAGTGCTTTTTCAAGAGTCAACTGGACCAGAAAGTTCAGTTGATTCTTGAAAAATCACCTTTGGGATATAAAAGATTATCATAAATTTAGAATTGGGCTCATTATTTGATTAAGCCTTGTCATATAATTTCCAAAGCGTATGCAAATCTATTCAAATCTGGAAGTTTTGTGAATTTTCTTTCACTCCAGATTTCATGGCTTTTCAACAAAGCTAGTCTACCCAGGCATCTTTGGGAAATGGTGTGAAATAGGTATCAGATGGCAAGGAGAGTTTTATACTGGTCTTTGAATGTTGTAAAAACATTGATTGATTGAAGACACATGGCATCTTAAAATTCTGAATCTATTTTGAAAATACTCTTAAGTTCTATTGAAAACTTAAAATATTGTAATTATAATAAAAACAGTGCCATATCAGCTCTATAAAGTCATAAACTCAAGCAGAAAGCAAATTCTTGCTGAAAATAATGATGTAGGATTTCAATCTATAGTTTAACTAATTAAAGTTGCAATCTTTACTAGAGCATACGTACAGCTACAAGAAATGGTATAAGGCTCTATGACACAAAATTATTTCAAATCTTTTGGCATAAATGGAATGAGTACCACCATTTTCCACTTATAAATATTAATATTCAAAGTTGTCTAAAACAATCATGTCATTTATTTCACTTTCTTTCCTTAGAGCAGGGGCCTTCAAACTTGACAGCTTTAAAACTTGTGGACTTCAACTCCCAGAATTCCTTCACCAGTCATGTTAGCTCAGGAATTCTGGGAGTTGAAGTCCACAAGTATTAAATTTGCCAAGTTTGAAGACCCTTGTTTTGGAGTCTGAGGACAAAAAAAGGTCTTTCTTATGATCATTGTATTGTCATTTCTTCCTCCTCCTCTTCCTCCAGATCAGAGCTTCAGTATTAGTAGAGAGGGCTGATTCTTTCTTAGCCTGGAGTACTCTCATGAAAAATTGCTTCTTTTGATTCTTATCATAATTTTTTGTCTTTATACTATAATGGCAATTGGAAATGTTTTTCACAGAATAGGAGGAGATAAAGGAGCAGTGGTAGTTAGGGAGATTTAGTCTCACTCTCGATAGACTATTCTGCCCTGGCTTTCAGTTTTATTTACCATCCTATTGCTCCATGCTATTTTGAGGACCATGTTTTCCTCCATATAGTCAAATAGTAAAAGGGAGACCAGACAGAATATGGCCCCATCAGATCCATTGGAAGAAGACTTCAGGCAATCAACTGAATGTAGTTAGAAATCTTTTCAAATCTAAAGCCAGAATGTGCAGTCATATTCAGAAGAGGCCTATGTTTTGTTTTGTTTTGTTTTTGCTCCTGATTGCTGCATCACCAGCACTTCTAAAAATGTCGATATTTAAGCCCAGAAGAAGTTGGAATTCAGTTGTCTAGCCCAGGAGAGTGCAACCCTCTGGAACTTTCACATCTATTTTATTTATTTGTTTAAGATTATAAATTGAACCATCTGCTTATCAAGAGACTCTGAGAAGTGTGCAGTGAAAATACACATTAACTTTTATCTATAAAACCAAGAAAATGTTTAAAAACATAAAATAGGAAACAGGAGAATGGCATAAAAATTAAACTAGAGCTAACTGACCTGAATTTTATTTTAATAAGGTTTTTTTTTTTAAATCACATCATAAAAAAACTTGAAAAATTAGAGATCATTGAGGCTGATTTGATTTGTGTACAATTAACCAATGTTAGACATCCTCGTAATAATAATAATTCTAGAAGAGAAGAAGCAGAAACATTGCCTTATTACATTGGAACACATCTGCTATCAGTCTTAAATACTGTAAGTCTGTAGCTATGTTTGCAACCTCTGAGAGAGCTGAGAAGAAACACTGGCAAAGATCAGAGGGTATTTTTCCTCTCAGAAGCTGCTTCATAGCGAGTTGTATGACAAAGCAGATGCACTGCAGGAAAGCAAGGATGCTGCATTAGACTAACTCACTATGTGCTCTTTGGGATTAATGCTAAAACTCTGGTACATCAGTAGAAATGCCTTAAAATATGTTTCTACCAGAAAAACAACATATATCTGAACTGACTCTCTACTAAGATTCTCAATGATATGCTGAGCTTGAGTTGAAGTAGACAAACAAAGTTGGTATCCGTATAAACCTGGAAAAGTTCTTTGAAATGTGGAAGTCTTTGATAAAAGGTGATGTCTACAGGTGGTAACGAGAAAATAAATGAGAGCATATGATTGTACATTTGGATTAGTAACTTTCCTTTTGGAAAATCTTTGCAAATTGGATTTTTAAATGCATTATGAAACTGTAAGTACCAGTATAGCATTTCCTTCCTTTTGCTTATGCATAGTTATAGATATTATTTTTGTCAACACTTCTCACACCCTCATTTCCCTGTGCAATTTTTATTTATTTATTTATTTTATTTGGTTTGTCAATTGCTTACAAGATAGATATAAATAAAAACATAGTTATGAATACATGGATACATATAAGAAAAATAAAAGGCATGTTGGTGCGCTTATGCATGCCCCCTCTTAGGAAAGGGGTGAGTTCAATAGTAGACAGTCTAAGGTTAAAGTTTTTGGGATTTGGGAAAGAAACCACAGAGTCAGGTAGGGTATTCCAGACATTGACCACTCTGTTGCATTTGTAACCTATTGGTTGGATATTTCTTATGTCTTCCTAACCTTTTGCTATATAGCCTAAAGCTGAATGCTGTCCTAGTTAATATGTGAGGCTGCTTAAAGCCACTGTATGTGCGTAAGCATATGATAATTTTTTCTTCTCCCACAGGCTAATTTATAAAATAGTTGGCAAATCTTAACCAGTAGTTAAGATTTGAAGATTAAAGCAGGAATAACTAAGGAAATATCTGTGGACAGATAATCCTTTTTAAGGATGCATATAGTGGAGGGGAGAGATTACAAATGATAGTGTGTGAGGAGAAACAAATTTGCATCACGTATTTGGAGTCTTCTTCTTTTACAGTATACAATCAGTACATTGTTTTGGTGATATATTTAGAAGTCAACTGTTCTGTTCTGATTCTTTGGTTCAAACAAGAGTAACATTAATCTGATGTCAAATTATTGCGAACATGCACCTTTTTAATCAAACTTTTGTGCTTAGTCTATATTTATAAACATACACTAACAGTAAGAGTTGGAAGGGACCTTGGAGGTCATCTAGTCCAATCCCCTACTTTTGCAGGAGACCTATACTATTTCTGATGGATCGCTGTTCAGTCTCTTCTTAAAAGCTTCCAATGTTGGGGCACCCACTGTTTCCAAAGGCAGTTTGTTCCATTGATTAATTGTTTGTACTGTTAGGAATTTTCCCCTTAGTTCTCTCCTTGGTTAGTTTCCATCCATTGTTTCATATCCTGCCTAAAGGTGCTTTGGTAAATAAGTTGTCCCCCTTTTCCTTGTGACACCTGTTATATTCTATGCGTGGCGTAAGAAGCGGAGATGAGTCGACGAACAGTGAACTTCAACTCTTTATTTAACATGGTGCAACAGCTCTCAGAACGGCCTCAACAGCCCCCTTTATATAGGCAAGCTCTTGGGTATTTAGCCAATGAAAACACAGGAACGTTAACTCTTTTTAACCAATGAGAAGGGCTCATTAATAGCCAATCAGATTCTCCTGAATGGACCAATCCGATATCGCTATTCTCGGCCAATCAGAAGTGCAGGGCCAGAACCCTGCACTTTGCTTTAAGGTTTCAACAAATTTTATTCAAGCACTTTTATTAATTCACAACACCCCTTCCCCTGGGTTCCGTTTAAGGGGTGCGGTAACGTAGTCTTTGAGATAGGCAGGTTGTTTTGATTGTCTGTTTGATTTACGCTGTCCTCCCGGTATTTGTCTAGAGTCTTGTTGGGGTAGGACGTTATCTGGTGAACAGGGTGCCTCTGATTCTGTATCTAAACTTCCGTTACCATTAATGTCCTCGATATCTCTTTGAGGCGAGTTAACCCTTGTCACCGATCCTTCTTCACATGTTGAGTCTGAGAGGTCGTTTGTTCCGCTTGTGCCTTCCGCTGTTCCAAACTCAGCCTCTTCGGCGTCTCCTCCCCCCTCAGTTTGGAAATCACCGGAATCGCAGACCCCAGACTGCAGCCTTGAACGCAACTGATCAATATGGCTCTTCCATATTCTATCCTCGCGACATTTTACTTGGTACGATCTGGGTCCGGTTACTTGGATTACAGTTTCCTTGACCCACAATGGGTCGCCATAAAAGTTTCTTGCGAAAACCAAGTCGCCTACTTGGAAATTTTGGCATTTCCCGCTGGATCCATGTGGTTTTTCAGGTACGTATGATGGGTGTAGTTGGTCCAGGTGGGAGCGGAGTTTCCGTCCCATCAATAACTCAGCGGGAGTTTTGTTGGTGATGCTGTGTGGAGTGATGTGCTGCAAAAGGAGTATCTGGTTGATCTTGTCTTCAATATCGCCATAGTCCATTTTATGTAGAGTTCTTTTGATGAATTGTACCATGCGCTCGGCCCTCCCATTAGCCGCAGGATGTGCCAGTGAAGTTAGCGCATGGCGAATACCGCGGTCCGCTAGGTACTGTTCAAAAGAAAGCACGGTAAACTGGGGCCCGTTGTCAGATACCAGAACGTCTGGTAATCCGTATGTTGCAAATAATCTGTCCAATTTCCTGATGACCAATTCGGTTGTTGTATTTTTCATCTCATGGATTTCGAGCCAGTTCGAGTAGGTATCCACTGTAAATAAAAATGTGTGTCCATTCATAGGTCCCGCAAAGTCCAGATGAATACGGGACCATGGTCCCCTGGGTGTTTCCCATTCTGTTGGGGTTGCTTTCGGTGGGGCATTGCTGACTTCCTGGCATTTGGAACAAGTCTTTACCCAGGCTTCGATCTGCTTGTCTATGCCCAGCCACCATGCGTAGCTTCATGCAAGTGCTTTCATGCGCACGATGCCGGGGTGGCCATCGTGCAAGGTTCTCAGTACCGCTCACTGTAATCGCTCTGGGACAACGACTCTATCGCCCCAAATGATACAGCCCTTCTGGGAAAACAGTTCCATCTGTCGATTTTTGAAGGGAGCGTAATTGTCAGGGATTTGGTCCAATGGCCATCCATCTTCTACCCAGCTGAGGACACGTGCTAAAACAGAATCACGTTTAGTTTCAATCGCGATATCGCGAGCTGTCAGCGGCAGTTTTTTGGAGTGTCTCGATCTGCAGTGTTGTGATGGTCGGAGCAGGGTCGTCAACGGTTTCTGGAAGCGGTGCACAGCTTAATGCGTCAGCGTGGGGAATGCCTTTCCCCGGGCGGTGTTGCAACTTATAATTATAGGCACCCAAGAATTCTGACCAGTGAGTCATTCTGGGAGATAATATATAAGGGGTTGGTTTATCTCCCGCTATTATTCCCAGTAAAGTTTTGTGGTCAGTTATTATGGTGAAAGCTCGCCCATAAATATATTCATGAAATCGTTTAACAGCAGATACAATAGCAAGAGCTTCCTTATCGATTTGACTGTAATTGCATTCTGCTTTTGACAGTGTTTTTGAAAAGTAGGCAAAAGGGGCTTTACTTCCGTTTGGCAATACGTGGCTCAAAGTGGTGCCCACTCCGAAGGGTGATGCATAACAATTAACAGTTTAAGGCAAAGTTTCATTATACTGCATCAAAACAGTGTCAGAGGTCAATAAGTTTTTTACTTGTCAAAACGCCTGTTCCTCTCGGTGCCCCCAAACCCAGGTTGCTTTTTTCTCTAATAAATGATGTAGGGGTTCGGCTACAGTTGCCTTGTGAGGCAGGAAGACGTTATAAAAATTGATAAGGCCTAGGAACGCTTAGAGATCCGCCTTATTTCGAGGTCTTGGGGTGTTTTTGATTGTCCTAAATTTGCTATTGGTGGGGTGAATGCCCTGTTTATTTATTAAATATCCTAAAAATTCTACTCGATCAGTACAAAGTTGACACTTGTTTTTCTTAGCTTTGAGACCCGAGTCTTTAAATCTCTGAAGAACCAACCCCAGGCGCTCCCTTAGTATTTCTTGAGTCGGAGCAGCAATTAAAACATCATCAAAATAGGGGACAATGCCTTTTATCCCTTGTAATAGTCTTTCCATCAAACTTTGAAAGATTCCCGAGGCCACGCTTACACCGAATTGGAGTCCATTGCATTTAAACGCAACTTGGTGCGTAACGATCATTTGAGCCTTTGCCGTTTTTCTGTCTACAGGCAGTTGTTGGTATGCCTAGGCTAGATCTAGTTTAGCGAAGACTTTTCCACCCCCCTGGGAATGGAGAAGGTGTTGCACCACTGGTACCGGGTAAGCATTTTGCTGCAGGGTGTGATTCAGGGTGGCTTGGTAGTCCCCACAAATTCTTAACGATCCATCCGGCTTGATGGGTGTCACAATTGGGGTTTCCCAGGGAGAATGGTCGGTTGGTTCTAACACCCCCTGGGCTATTAATTTATCAAGCTGCTCGTCAATCTTTGGTTTAAGGGTGAATGAGACTCAGCGAGGCTTAAGGCGGATGGGAGCTATTTCGGGGTTGAGGTTAAATGATATCGGGGTCCCCTTGTACTCGCCTAGTTTGTCTGCAAAGACATCCTGGAATTCTTGGACGAGAGCTTCTTCCCAGTCGTTGCTGCTGGCTCAGTGAATGCCGGCCACTTCAATTCCAAGTGGAGCGAACCATTGGAGGCCTAACAAGCTAGGCCGATCCCTGTCGACTACAGTCAAGGGTAGAGATGCAGTACGATTTTTAAAGGAGACACGGACTTGGCTGGATCCAACGACTGGAATTCGATTTCCTTGATAATCTTTGAGTATGATTCTTTAGAACCGGAGGTCTTGTCGCCGAATGGTAGGGATGAGTTGCTTGAGGGTCTTCCAGGAAACCATCGAGAGGGATGATCCTGAATTGACTTCCATCATACAAGGCTGGTTTTCGATGGCCACCTGCACCCGGATCTTCTTGGCCTCCAGTGATGAGGCGTGACCAATCGTAATAGTTTGGTGTGCCTCTTCTCGCTTCGTTGAGTGGTTTATGGGTTTGTTTCTGTAGGAGTGGTTGTTCCATTGGTGGTTCAAGGGTTCTCGTTTTGCAGGATGGCTTCCTGTCAATTGGTGATAGTTAGCCCCCCTCGGGGTTTGGCTGGATCCTTGCTTGCTTCTACAGACCAGTCCGATGTGGCCTCTTTTCCCGCACACATGGCAGAGCGCGTCGAGGAATTTGCAGTCTGATCGGGGGTGGTTTGCCCCACAACCAGCACATTGGTACTGCAATTTCTGGCGTTGGTCTCGCTCAGACTGGAGCCGGTTGACCTCTTCTTCATCGCTTTCTGATGATGATTCGAGGTCCTTGTGGTGGGCTGTCGTTGCCGGTTCATTTAAGTGAGGTGAAACTTTGCTGGCGAGTTGGCGAAGTGGAGCGTGAGTGCGGCGCATTTGAGCAGCCAACTTCCTGGTTGCTTCTGTTGCAGTAGCGTCAGCAATGGCATCTGTAAGGCTAATGTTGCTTTTCGCCATCAGCTTACTCTGCACGCCTGGAGCATCTAATCCCAGAACTGTTCTGTCTCTCAGGGCTTCTTCAAGGTCGGCAAACCCGCATAGGCCTCCTAGATTCTGGAGATCCGCTATGAAATCTGCAACGCTTTCGCCCTTCCGCTGATCTCTCTGGTAAAATTCATGCCTTCTCACGAGCGTTGGTACGGTCGGTGCATAGTGGGCCCTTAACAGGGGTTCGAGGACGTCCCAATCCATGGACTTCACTTCTGCCGGTTTCGCTAGTGCTTTGGCCATCTTGAATACGGTTGGCCCGCAATGAGTTAGGAATATCGCCCGTTTCTTTCCGGTAGTGGCATCCTTCAAATTGTTGGTCTCCAGAAACATCTGGAAGTGATCCATATATGAGTCCCAGTCTTCTTGTGCAGGGTCGAATGGAGCGGGTGGTATGACGCTGCCAGACATGGTTCCGCCGTTGGTGCGTTTCAGCCACGTGCTCTGTTTTCGCTTTTGTAGTGTCCAGTCAGTTCTGACGTCTCCACATCCCACCTTCGTCGCCAGTGTTATGTTCTGTGCGTGGCGTAAGAAGTGGAGACGAGTCGACGAACAGTGAACTTCAACTCTTTATTTAACATGGTGCAACAGCTCTCAGAACGGCCTCAACAGCCCCCTTTATATAGGCAAGCTCTTGGGTATTTAGCCAATGAAAACACAGGAACGTTAACTCTTTTTAACCAATGAGAAGGGCTCGTTAATAGCCAATCAGATTCTCCTGAACAGACCAATCCGATATTGCTATTCTCGGCCAATCAGAAGTGCAGGGCCAGAACCCTGCACTTTGCTTTCAGGTTTCAACAAACTTTATTCAAGCACTTTTATTAACTCACAACAACACCCCTTTAAGTATTTTTAGACTGCTATCATGTCATCCCTGATCCTGCTTTTCATTTTTATTGCTCTTCTTCGAACTCTTTCCAGTTATGGAGTGACCATAACTGGATTCAGTATTCTAAATGTGGTCTTACTGAGACTATTCTCTCATGCAAATTCTAGAAAATGATGAAATTTTTTGTTAGTTGACTATACAATTAAAGGCTAATATTTTCAGTTTACCAGAGAGACCAGGTAATCATTTCCAGAGATGCACGAATGCATCAATAAAGGTTTGGAATGCAGATCCAGAAACTGATATAACATACATTGTTTGCTTATCCTTACCAGGAGGAAGCTATAATAATTAAGCAAATAGTTCAGGGTGAAGACTCTCTTTCCAGTGTTTTTTTCTGTCAGAAAAAAAATATTACTATAGCATGTGGGGAGGAGGAAATGGGGAAGGACCAGTGGTGGGATTCAAATTTTTTTACTACCAGTTCTGTGGGCATGGCTTGGTGGGCGTGGCAGGGAAGAATACTGTAAAATCTTCAGTCAGAGGTGGTATTTCCTGGTTCTTTGAACTACTCAAAATTTCCGCTACCGGTTCTCCAGAACTGGTCAGAACCTGGTGAATACCACCTCTAGGAAGGACAGTTCATACTTTTAAAATGGCATAGACATTTTGTTATAATAAATTGCTGGTCACCTCCTAAAAGAACCACTTTATCACAATACAACATCTGAATGGTATTACAACATCTTAATTTATGGTAATGCTAGTCCAAGACATTCAGCTACTTGGGAGAAAGATAATTTCACTATTCAAAAGCTATTTTTGCAGTGTTTAGCAAACTTTAAACATTTACACCTACATGGAGAAGAGAACTTACAGTTTACTGTTGGCTGTGGCACTTTCCTTTCCCAATTTCTATCAACCAGTTAAAAACTGGTTGCTTTCCATGTTATCTGGAATCATTTTTATTAGGGTGGTAGATCAGGGAGAGTACATATCCACTTCAAGCCTCTCAGATGAATATACAGTGTTTCTTAACCTTGGGGATTTTATGATGTGTGGACTTCAACTCCTGGAATTCCCCAGCCAGCATGGAGAGCTGAAATCCACATATTTTAAATTTGTCAAGGTTGAGAAACATTGATAGAGAAATAGAAAGCATATTTTGTTTATTCTTTATCTAATTTGAAATCATCATGTTTTTAAACACATGCCCGGAGATGAATAAAGCCAGTTAAAATTGACATATATGAGAGAAAATCCCACAAATATTCTTCTAGTTCATTGCCTTTTAAGGGTCAAGTGAATATTAAGTTAGCAAAATTGAGAAATGGCTGAAACCTGAGCTGATGTAAGCCATCAACACTAGAAAGATCTCTTTAAAAATGATTGTTTTATGTATTCTTTCCTCTTAGAAAAAAAATGCCATTTTTTTTAGCATTAAAACAAAAAAAAGAAGACTAAAAATGAAACAACTAGCTTTGTGATTGGCTATATTTCAGTCCTTTAAATATATTTCTCGTGTTTCTGAAATGGCCGCATGTAAAACTAACATTATTGCTATCTGTTTGCAATAATGTGAAATAACAGATTTAACAGATAATCAGAGTTGGGAGGGACCTTGTAGGTCATCTAGTCCAAGTGGGAGACCCTACACCAGGGGTGGGCAAACTTTTTGGCTCGGGGGGCCGCATTGACTTTTAAAATTTGACAGATGGGCCGGGTCAGCACAAGATTTTTTGGGAATCGCCCCCCCCTTCCCCCCTTCTTCTCCTCCTTCCCCTCCCCTCAGAGGCCCGCTGAGTCAGGAGTTGCTACCGCCGGTGCGACTCCACACAGCTCCAGTCCTGCATTGTCTTGGGAAGGGAAAGGCAAAAAGGAAGAGCTGCAGCGGTGCTTTGCAAAGGCAGTAGCGGCACCGGAGGCTCAGGCTCAGCAGCTCCCGGTTTTGCCTTTCCCTTCCCAAGACAACGCGGGAATGGAGCCGCGCGGAGCTGCGCCGGCGGTAGCAACTCCTGACAGCCCCAGCCGGACACCTGAGCGGAACCCGGGCAGAACTGCCTGTTGCTGCTGCAGGCGTACTTGGCTGCCCAAGTAAAGAACCGCACCAGCTTAGGGCAACTGTGAGGAGCAAGAGGGGAGAGGCAGAGAAGGAGGCAGAGAAGGAGGAGAGCACCTGGCCAGTTGGGGGAGGCTTCTTGTGCTGCGAAAGAGGCAGCTAATGATCTCCGGCTCCGTTCTGCTTCTCCAACATCCGGCGCCACCCTGTTCTATGTGTCAGGCCCAGCAAGTCCAAGCAGCCGGCGCATAGAACAGGGTGGTGCTGGACCATTGGAGAAGCGGAGCAAAGCCGGAGATTAGTAGCTGCCTTTTTCGGTGCAGAAAGCTTCCCCCAACCAGCTGGCTGGTCTCCTCCTTCTCTGCCTGTTTGTTCTGTATGGCCGAGGAGGAGGAGACCAGCCAAGAAGTGCGCTGCCAGGCAGGGGCCACGCAATGCACGGCAACATGCCACCACCCAGCCCTGGTGAGGAAAAGCAGTGGGCGTTCCCCGGGCGGCAGCCTTGGCCCCGCTACCAGGGAAGCAGCTGCCCAGCTCCATGTTGTATGTGCGATTTTTTGGCGCATGGCGCGGGGTCCTTTTTGGCCAGCCCCAATTTTTTTTTCAGAGGGGAATTTTTTTTCAGAGGCGGGCCATATTAAAATGACCAATGGGCCGGATGTGGCCTGCGGGCCGTAGTTTGCCCACACCTGCCCTACACCATTTCTGACAAATGGCAATCCAATCTCTTCTTGAAAGTCTCAAGTTATGGCGCTCCCACAATTTCCAAGGGCAAGCTGTTCCATTGGTTGATTGTTCTCACTGTCAGAAAGTTTCTCCTTATTTCCTTGTTAAATTTCCATCCATTATTCCTTGTCTGGCCTACAGGTGCTTTAGAAAATAGCTCGACCCTTCCTCTCTGTGGCAGCCCCTCAAATATTGAAAGACCGCTATCATGTCTCCCCTGGTCCTTCTCTTTACTAGACTAGCCAAGCCCAGTTCCTGCAACCATTCTTTGCCAGTTCTTTATGCCAGATGCCAGTTCTTTAGCTGATATTGGCCTTGTTATGCCTTGAGTGAAGAAGAAAAAGAGGAGGGTTCACATAGTCAGTTAGATGTTTAGACTGGACTTTGTATTTTTATTCACCCATGGAATCCTTCCTAAAGAATGGGATAGGTAGATGTTGTTGTTTGAGAGCATTCAAGGATGTAAACTATTTCTAATAAAGCTGCATTTTGCTGATGGTGACTTTGTCAATGTCAGTGGTGATCAAGTTACACTCCAAGTGTTTTGGGATAGTGCCCAAGGCACCTATTGATACTATCTTTGCTTTCTGTCACCACAGTTGCTTTACTTTTATTTGCAGGTCTTTGTATTTTGTGATACCTTTCTCCAGTTTTTTCTTTTCTATTTTGCTGTCGCTAGGGACTGCCAAGTTCACTATTCAGACTTTTTTTGTCTTTCTCATCAATAATTGTTAACTCTGCAGTGTTACATAATCTCACAAAATTTTAACTTGCTCATTTCAACTATTTTTTCCACCCAAGTTTCCACTAACTTTTCATTATTGGCACAGGATAGTTTTTAAAACTAGGCGAGTACAAGGGGACCCCGATATCATTTAACCTCAACCCCGAAATAGCTCCCATCCGCTTTAAGCCTCGTCGAGTCCCATTCGCCCTTAAACCAAAGATTGACGAGCAGCTTGATAAATTAATAGCCCAGGGGGTGTTAGAACCAACCGATCATTCTCCCTGGGAAACCCCAATCATAACACCCATCAAGCCGGATGGATCGTTAAGAATTTGTGGGGACTACCGAGCCACCCTGAATCGCACCCTGCAGCAAAAAGCTTACCCGGTACCAGTAGTGCAACACCTTCTCCATTCCCTGGGGGGCAGAAACGTCTTCGCTAAACTAGATCTAGCCCAGGCATACCAACAACTGCCTGTAGACAGAAAAACGGCAGAGGCTCAAACGATCGTTACGCATCAAGTTGCGTTTAAATGTAACCGACTCCAATTTGGAGTAAGCGTGGCCCCGGGAATCTTTCAAAGTTTGATGGAAAGACTATTACAAGGGATAAAAGGCATTGTCCCCTATTTTGATGATGTTTTAATTGCTGCTCCGACTCAAGAAATACTAAGGGAGCGCCTGGGGTTGGTTCTTCAGAGATTTAAAGACTCAGGTCTCAAAGTTAAGAAAAACAAGTGTCAACTTTGTACTGATCGAGTAGAATTTTTAGGATATTTAATAGATAAACAGGGCATTCACCCAACCGATAGCAAACTTAGGGCAATCAAAAACGCCCCAAGACCTCGAAATAAGGCGGATCTCCAAACATTCCTAGGTGTTATCAATTTTTATAACATCTTCCTGCCTCACAAGGCAACCGTAGCCGAACCCCTACATCGTTTATTAGAGAAAAAAGCAACCTGGGTTTGGGGGCACCAAGAGGAACAGGTGTTTCGACAAGTAAAAAACTTATTGACCTCCGACACTGTTTTGATGCAGTATAATGAAACTTTGCCTTTAACTGTAACTTGTGATGCATCACCCTTTGGAGTGGGCGCCATTTTGAGCCACGTTTTACCAAACGGAAGTAAAGCCCCTGTTGCCTACTTTTCAAAAACACTGTCAAAAGCAGAATGCAATTACAGTCAAATTGATAAGGAAGCTCTTGCTATTGTATCTGCTGTTAAACAATTTCATGAATATATTTATGGGCGAGCTTTCACCATAATAACTGACCACAAACCCTTACTGGGAATAATAGCGGGAGATAAACCAACCTCTTATATATTATCTCCCAGAATGACTCGCTGGTCAGAATTCTTGGCTGCCTATAATTATAAGTTGCAACACTGCCCGGGGAAAGCCATTCCCCACGCTGACGCATTAAGCCGTGCACCGCTTCCAGAAATCGTTGACGACCCTGCTTCGACCATCACAACACTGCAGATCGAGACACTCCAAAAAACTGCCGCTGACAGCTCGCGATATCGCGATTGAAACTAAATGTGATTCCGTTTTAGCACGTGTCCTCAGCTGGGTAGAAGATGGATGGCCATTGGACCAAATCCCTGACAATTACGCTCCCTTCAAAAATCGACAGATGGAACTGTTTTCCCAGAAGGGCTGCATCATTTGGGGTGATAGAGTCGTTGTCCCAGAGCAATTACAGCGAGCGGCACTGAGAACCTTGCACGATGGCCACCCCGGCATCGTGCGCATGAAAGCACTCGCACGAAGCTATGCGTGGTGGCCGGGCATAGACAAGCAGATCGAAGCCTGAGTAAAGACTTGTTCCAAATGCCAGGAAGTCAGCAATGCCCCACCAAAAGCAACCCCAACAGAATGGGAAACACCCTGGGGACCATGGTCCCGTATTCATCTGGACTTTGCGGGACCTATGAATGGACACACATTTTTATTAACAGTGAATGCCTACTCGAACTGGTTCAAAATCCATGAGATGAAAAATACAACAACCGAATCGGTCATCAGGAAATTGGACAGATTATTTGCAACACACGGATTACCAGACGTTCTGATATCCGACAATGGGCACCAGTTTCCTGTGCTTTCTTTTGAACAGTACCTAGCGGACCGTGGTATTCGCCATGCGCTAACTTCACCGGCGTATCCTGCGGCTAATGGAAGGGCCGAGCGCATGGTACAATTCATCAAAAGAACTCTGCATAAAATGGACTATGGCGATATCGAAGACAAGATCAACCAGATACTCCTTTTGCAGCACATCACTCCACACAGCGTCACCAACAAAACTCCCGCTGAGTTATTGATGGGACGGAAACTCCGCTCCCACCTGGACCAACTGCACCCATCATACGAACCTGAAAAACCACATGGATCCAGCGGGAAATGCCGAAATTTCCAAGTAGGCGACTTGGTTTTCGCGAGAAACTTTTATGGCGACCCATTGTGGGTCAAGGCAACTGTAATCCAAGTAACCGGACCCAGATCATACCAAGTGAAATGTCGCGACGATAGAATATGGAAGTGCCATATTGATAAGTTGCATTCAAGGCTGCAGTCTGGGGTCTGCGATTCCGGTGATTTCCAAACTGAGGGGGGAGGAGACGCCGAAGAGGCTGAGTTTGGAACAGCGGAAGGCACAAGCGGAACAAACAACCGCTCAGACTCAACATGTGAAGAAGGATCAGGGATAGGGGTTAACTCACCTCAAAGAAATATCGAGGACATTAATGGTAACGGAAGTTTAGATACAGAATCAGAGGCACCCTGTTCACCAGATAACGTCCTACCCCAACAAGACTCTAGACAAATACCGGGAGGACAGCGTAAATCAAACAGACAATCAAAACAACCTGCCTACCTCAAAGACTACGTTACCGCACTCCTTAAATGGAACCCGGGGGGAAGGGGTGTTGTGAATTCATAAAAGTGCCTGAATAAAGTTTGTTGAAACCTTAAAGCAAAGTGCAGGGTTCTGGCCCTACACTTCTGATTGGCCGAGAATAGCGATATCGGATTGGTCCATTCAGGAGAATCTGATTGGCTATTAACGAGCCTTTCTCATTGGTTAAAAAGTGCTAACGTTCCTGTGTTTTCATTGGCTAAATACCCAAGAGCTTGCCTATATAAAGGGGTCTGTTGAGGCCATTTAGAGAGCTGTTGCACCATGTTCAATAAAGAGTTGAAGTTCACTGTTCGTCGACTCATCTCCGCTTCTTACACCATGCACAGAACTTAACAGAAGGGGAACATAAAGTTTGCAAATGACACTAATCTGGCAGGTATAGATGAAATCCTAGAAGACAAGCTCAGGATTCAAAAAGAATAACTATTACTCTAGTCCAGCAGGGGGTGGACTAGACGACATCTAAGGTTCCTTCCAGCTCTAGTCTGATTCTGATTGTAGTTTCACACCTAGCTAGTCAGATATTTAGATTGGATTTAGCATTTTTATCCACCTATTGAGTCCTTCTCAAGGACTTGGGACAGGCAAATATAGCTGATGGATGGTTTCAGAGGTATCATTGCAAGATATAAGCTTTTCTGAATAAATATTATATTAATACAGTACTGAACCCTTTTTTGCAGGAAACAAGGAGGAGAACACAGCCACTGACTATAAAAAACATCCATATTCAACCTGGAAGAGAATTAACCTTTACATATACTTTTAATATTTTATTTTATATAAAGTATAATATAAACTACAGCAAGGGAAGCAAAGGAAAATGAAAATGAAACAATTAAGAATGTAGATATATTAAAGAAATATTAAAGATGCTTAACCAATGTCACTGGAAGTTTCTGTTCCTCTGTCCTGAAAAATAGATTTAATCATTGAGAAGTGACCCCCCCCAATTTCTTAACTCATTATGGAGTGTTCTACACATCTGAAAAATATTAATTAAATTGCTATTATTATTAAAAGTATTTTTAATTCAAGAGTTGAATTTGTATGCTAATGTTATTTGGATCCTAGTATGAAGGAAAATTTCAAATCATATAATCTGTTCAGGGGTTTCAATCCAAACAACTTAATTCAGAATAAATAACCTGTTTAAAGCATTCTGTTTCTTTGCAAATAAAGCATATGATCATGCACTTTCTCTGAAAACTGTAGGAAGAAAAAGTCTGTTTCACTCACAAGAGATTATCTATGGCTGTGCAAAAGACTTGCAATTCCACTGCAATTGTATCACAGCACCATCTAGTGTCTCTAGAATAAAATCAAGAATTTCCTGTAAGCTTTTTCTAAATGCCATACTTTAATTTTATGTATGCATTTGCATTGTACAACATCCCCAATGAGAGTAGAGTAGAGAGGGATAGAGTAGAGTACAATAGAATACGAAGATAAGATAGAATAGAATAGAATAGAATAGAATAGAATAGAATCTGTCCACCTCGCAAACAATTTTTAAAATGTATTCTAGCAGAATAGCAACCCAAGCTATGCGCTGAGGTTTTTTTGACTAAATTAAATGTGGATGGCTTCATCTTTATTGTCATCACATGCTATTTGCTTTTTTGACAGAAAACATGGATTCATTATAATTGTTTTCCCTCCTTTTAAAAAAAAAATCAAAATCAAATTGATTTTTATTCCATACTTGTCTAAAATCATGCTTTAGCAGATAATACCCAGTCAGTATGTCTAATAGTGTTGCTTTGCCTTGTGGAAGTGACATGCTCCAATTTAATCTTATTAATTTGATAAAAGGGACTATTGAACCACTTTTATTTTTTTTCCAATTCTCAGAGACTACCTCTGAGATTTTGGTGTGTTTTACACTCTGTGCAAGACAACAATATATTTCTTACAAGTTGTTGCTTCTGAGATCATATATCATATCCTAGGAAGATAGGGAGTAAAGAAGAAGCAGAGACTTTGCAGAATAGCCCATCCCATCAACTCTACTTCTTGAATATAGCTTCTTACAGATTTTCTTCCTTCTTCTACCCGTGATAGGATCCACCACTGTTTTTTCTTTCAAATATTTCCATGCATGTTTCTATTTCTCCACTGCCTCCCAATCAGCAGTCTGGGACTCTGTTTGCCTTCTCTTCCCCTCCAAAAGAAGTGTCTTGTCTGGCAGCACAGTGCTAGTGCCTCCTACAGGTGAAGGCTCCAAAAACCAAGAAAGACACACTGAGTTACTTCTATGCAGTTTCCTTTATTGTTCTCAGAATATCTTGCCAAATTAAAGCAACTAATCATTAAAGAGATATTCTGAGAACTTCTAGGGAGGTTCTATATTAACCTTCTTTCACCCAAACAAATCTTCTAAACTTTACCATCTCTTGGCCTTCTGGAATGCAGCCCCTTTCTCCTGGGAGTCTGGGCTACATGTCACCACAGAAACATTTTATCACATGCACCAGCAAGTACCCATTAAAGAATCACTAGGAGAGATAGTTGTCAGGATTCTGGCACTTAACCCCATTTAAATCATGAGTCTCAAGCCAAACTTCAAAAACTTCAAAAAGATTTATTGGGAATTAAAAGATCCGACACTGCCTGGGTATAACCGACCCTGAGACACATCATTCATTGTCACCCTTGACCCTGGTTTTCCCCCACCCCCTGGGTCTATCATAATTCATATTCTCCAATGGGACACATCCATAGCCAAGAGTCATCTATCATGCTCTCCAGTTAGAATTTTGCACGGCAGAAACTTCGGTCATCTAGTTATTATCTTTGAAAACATTTGTGGAATGCAGTTTTGGTTTGCAAGCTGCCACACTATTTCCCCCTCCCTTTCTAGAGTTGGCAACTCTAAAAGACCATAGAAATATTTTATGAGTTGAAAATAGTATACAAATAATTGTTCTTTAATTAATTCAGTAACTACTGCAGTATTGTTCTGCATAACGTTTCACTGTGCCAAGATGAAAAATGCAAGTAAGCCATTTTCTTCCATTTTTCATGAAATATTCTGCTTACTGCCAACCACTTGGCTACTTCTTGAAGAACAACAATACAACTTTCTAATTCCTGTGTATTCAACCAGGTGAGGAGGATAGGAATTTGTGCAAAGCTGGAGCAAATAAGAATTTGGCCTTGCTTGATCTGCCTGGATGTGGTGTCTGAGTAGAACAGGATGAGGTTCTCATAACTGGCCCCAATTTGTAACCATTCTTAGATTTGATTGTGACTCCTCCATAGTTGCAGTCTAAAAGTTGAGAATTCTGATGTAAGTTTCTGTGGATCAGTTTATTAGAACAGATGGGTTATTATAAGTCTGTGACTGGGGACAGGGAGAAACAGTAAATGAAACCAGAAAGAAATGAAATAGAGGTCATATACACATATTGCTAATTATGTTCCTGATAGTAGTCAGTGAAAAGCAGTGGTGTAATGCATAGATGTTGTGTTGGTTAAATATTTTTAATCTTACTTTAATTTATCATTTTCAAGTTATAAAATCTATGAAATTTAAATTAATCTACAAGGGCCAAGCTGGTAACTTGGAATATAAAATACACTTAGAAAAATAATAATCAATAAACATTTTTCACTTGCAAATAAAAACATATGTCACCAATGATGTTACTTATAATTAACTTTCAGTATTTCAGTTTCATAAGCCTGAAGCTGCTTATAAATGTAAAGCCAACCTAAAATATTTGCTGAACAATAAATTTTCATCTGTATAGAATCGCTTCTTCCAGTATATGAGTCTACAGCTCAGCGTAGCAAGCTGCTCTCTACTTCCATACAGGAACCATGTATCCATGATGTTGTTGTTCTGAAATTTTGGAGTATCTTTATAATTAGAGAAGATGTTGAGGGGCCTCCACTGCTAATCTGGTTAGTCCCATATGGTCTTCTTGGTGATAAGAGACTGGCTTCAGTTTAATTCCTTGGGAAAAGGTTGGACTCTCAATGAATTTTAATTCCATGGTTATACCAGAAAAGAAATCTAAGTAATAGGCCTGTGCAGGGATGATATGATTCTTCTCCATCAGAGGAGGAGTCATAATTATCCTTGATGAGGTGCACACTTGCATTAAGCAAACCAAGTTTCTTCATTTTGTACAAAGGCAAATGAACAGTATGCAGCAGCTTCCTGGCAGATACAATCCTAGTTATCAAATGGGCTAGTAGTAGTCATGTAGCTGGTCTGATTCTTTGGTTGCTAGATACTCTCCTCACATATCAGCTTAACTCTTCACTTGCAGGCCTGGTGTGATCCTACCCTTCCTGTCCCAGTAGTTTCTATTTCATTGCACTCCTACTTGTCTGGAAGGCACAGCTGAATAATAAGATAAAAGTCCACAAATGTGGAATGTAACAGCTGTTTTTATATAGCTCATTCAGAGTGATGTAACCCCATTGCTTAGATATGAAAGGAATGTAACCATCACCCTTACAAAGATGGATTGTGAGGTTGAGGAACTAGCTGAGCCAGTCTCACCACTATTAATGCATACTTAAAAAACAAACAAACACCACTTGATTTGTTATGGACTAAGCCAACGCAGCGATACAACCCTAAACAGCTTTACTTTACAGCAGGCTTGTAATCCTGCACTTCTCATTGGCCCCTAAATAACGAGTCATGATTGGTCGTTTTTGGCCAGTCTGATTGGCTGTTAACAGGGCCCCCTGATTGGACGCTTGTGAAAGCGGTAAACTCAAATCATTGGTTGTTTTGATAGCAGCCAGCTCTATAAAAGAGCTGCTGCCGCCCAAGTATTTGCTCTGTTCTTTCTTTACAACAAAGAGTTGAAGTCACCGTTTGATGTCTCATCTCCGTTCCTTGTGCCCATGCCCAGGACTTAACACTGGCGACGAGGGTGGGATACAGAGACGATAGAGTGACTAATACGCATCGAACAAGACACAGCACGTGGTGAAAGAGCGCACGCAACAAACAGCAAGATGACCAGCGGCGCCATACCACCCGCTCCATTCGACCCAGCAACCGAAGACTGGAACTCGTATATAGATCGCTTCCAGATGTTCCTGGAGACCAACAATTTAAAAGATGCTACGCCTGGCAAGAAACGAGCAGTGTTCCTGACTTATTGCGGCCCCGCCGTTTTCAAAATGGCTACAGCACTGGCAAAACCAGCGGAAGTGAAGACCATGGATTGGGATACCCTTACCCCAATCCTCCGGGCCCATTACACACCCTCAGTACCTACACTGATACGAAGACACGAATTTTGCCAGAGGGACCAACGGAAGAATGAGAGCATTGGAAATTTCATAGCTGACCTCCGGAACCTAGGAGGCCTTTGTGGTTTTGCAAACTTAGAGGAAGCCCTAAGAGACCGCATAGTTCTGGGATTAAATGCACCACACATGCAGAGTAAACTGATGGTGAAAGGCAACATCAGCCTTACAGATGTCATCACTGACGCTACTGCCACAGAAGCAACCAGGAAGTCAGCTGCTCAAATGCGCCGAGCGAACGCACCATTTCGCCAACTTGCTAACGATAGCCCACTCACCATTGAGAAGCACGCTACCACCACCCACCACGAAGACCTTGAGTCATCCTCAGACAGTGAGGAAGAGGAGGTCAACCAGCTCCGCTCGGAATGAGAGCAAAGAAACCAGAGACGTCCGCGCCAATGTGCTGGTTGCGGGGCAAACCACACACGATCGGACTGCAAATTCCTTGACGCACTCTGCCGTACTTGCAGAAAAAGAGGCCACATCGCAAAAGTCTGCAGAAGCAAGCGAGAGTCCAGTCCCAGCCGAAGGGAGAACAACTTCCGTCGGGAGACAGGCAAACCTCCTGAGAACCAGGACCGTCTGAACCACCAATGGAACAACCATACTACTACAGAAATCGAGCACCTGCCTCTTCAATGAGATGAGAAGAGGCCCACCAAACCATTATTATCGGCCACGCTTCATCGTTCGATGCAAGAAAGATCCGCGTAAGGGTTACTATTGAGAATCGACCGTGCGTGATGGAAGTCGATTCGGGATCATCCCTATCGATGGTATCCTGGAAAACCCTCAAACAGCTGATCCCTGACATCTCCCGCCAGGACCTCAGCACGCAACGAATCATCCTGAAAGACTACCAGGGAAACAGAATTCCAATTGTCGGTTCCAGCCACGTCCAAGTATCCTTCAAGGACCACACAGCGACGCTTCCCCTGACTATCGTCGATCGTGACCGACCCAGTTTGTTAGGGTTACAGTGGTTCGCCCCACTCGGGATTGAACTAGCCAGCATGCACCAAACCAGAAGCGACGACTGGGAAGAGACTCTCATCCAGGAATTCCAGGACGTGTTCACAGGAACATTAGGCAAGTACAAGGGGACCCCTATATCATTTAATCTCAGCCCCAATGTAGCTCCCATTCGGCTTAAGCCTCATCGGGTACCTTTTGCCTTAAAGCCGAAGATCGATGAGCAGCTAGATAAACTGAAAGCCCAGGGTGTATTGGAACTGATTGACCATGCCCGCTGGGAAACTCCGATAGTAATGCCCATGAAGCCAGATGGTTCATTAAGAATTTGTGGGGATTACCGGGCCACCCTAAATCATGCTTTTCAACAGAGCGCTTACCCACGACCGGTGGTTCAACACCTCCTTCATTCCCTGGGTGGCGGAAAAATATTTGCGAAATTGGACTTAGCTCAGGCGTACCAGCAACTACCTGTAGACGCAACAACTGCAGAAGCCCAGACAATAGTTACACATAGAGGCGCTTTCAAGTGCAATAGACTCCAATTTGGAGTAAGCGTGGCGCCTGGCATTTTCCAAAGTTTAATGGAGAGACTATTACAAGGCATAAAAGGCATCATGCCTTATTTTGACGACGTCCTAATAGCTGCCCCCACTAAAGAGTACAACGACTCAGAAAAGTTCTTCAGAAATTTAAAGACACTGGTCTGAAGGTAAAAAGGGATAAGTGTCAACTTGCACGGAGAGAGTGGAATTCCTGGGATACCTTCTCGACAGACAGGGAATCCACCCCACCGAAAACTAACCGCAATCAAAAACGCCCCGAGACCTAGGAATAAGACAGGCCTCCAAGCCTTCCTGGGACTCATTAACTTTTATAACATCTTCTTGCCCCAGAAGGCAACCGTAGCTGAGCCGCTACATTGACTTCTCAACAAAAAGGCTTCCTGGGTCTGGGGACGGTGTGAAGAGAGAGCATTCCAAGAGGTAAAAGACCTCTTAACCTCCGATGCTGTATGAATGCAATACAACGAGACTCTACCTTTGACGGTTACCTGTGACGCCTCACCATTTGGAGTAGGAGCTATTTTAAGCCATGTCCTACCAAATGGGAATGAGGCACCTATTGCGTTCTTTTCGAGAACTTTGTCTAAAACCGAAAGGAACTATAGTCAACTTGATAAAGAGGCTCTCGCTATTGTATCTGCAATTAAACGTTTCCATGAATATGTGTATGGGAGACCCTTTACCATAATTACAGACCACAAGCCGCTACTTGGTATTTTGGTGGGAAACAAACCAACTCCCCATATCTTATCACCAAGAATGACACGCTGGCCAGAATTTTTAGCTGCCTACGATTACTGATTGCAACACCGCCCGGGGAAAACCATTCCCCACGCTGACGCTTTGAGCCGCTCTCCACTACCAGACATCATAGAGGACTCTGCTCTAACCTTAGCCGTATTGCAAATTGAAACCCTCAAATTGCCACCGCTGACCACTCGAGACATCGCCTTAGAGACAAAAAAGGACCCTGTTTTGGCATGAGTCCTCAGCTGGGTAGAACGGGGTTGGCCAGTCAGTGCAACCAATGACACATTCAAGCCATTTAGGAATTGTCAAACAGAGCTATTCTCCCAGAAAGGCTGCATAGTGTGGGGAGAAATAGTCCCGGAGAAATTGCAATATAGGGTATTGAAAATGTTGCATGATGGACATCCAGGCATTGTGCGGATGAAGGCATTGGCCAGGAGTTACACATGGTGGCCTGGCTTAGACAAACAGATAGAGACCTGAGTAGCAAAATGCAGCAAATGCCAGGAGACTCGCTCCACTCCTCCAAAAACTCCCTCAACTCAGTGGGAAACGCCTCGAGGTCCTTGGTCCCGTATCCACATCGATTTTGCGGGACCCACAAGAGGACACACTTTCCTCCTAACAGTGGATGCCTATTCAAACTGGCTCGAAGTCCACAAGATGAAAAGCACCACCACAGAGGCAGTCACTAAAAAACTGAATAAACTATTCGCTACCCATGGATTTCCAGATGTCCTGGTCTCCGATAATGGCCCCCAAATCACTGCCCTGCCATTCAAACAGTACCTGGCAGATTGGGGCATCCACCATGCCTTAACATCGCCAGCTCACCCTGTGGCCAATGGTAGGGCTGAGCAAATGGTTCAATTTGTAAAACAGACCTTGCACAAAATGGACCACGGCAACATTGATGACAAAATAAACCGGATGCTTCTCCTCCAGCACATAACCCCAAACAGTACCACGAACAAAACCCCAGCTGAACTCCTGATGGGCTGGAAACTTCGCTCGCATCTCGATCGCCTCCACCCAAACTACACGCCGGAACAACCCCCGGGATCCAGCAGCAAGTGTCGGGCATTCCAGGAAGGTGACCTCGTGTTTGCGAAAAACTTCTCGGGCGACCCATTGTGGGTCTCCGCGACCATAACGCAACTCATGGGACCCTGATCCTATCGCCTGCAAACTGCAGATGGTAAGATGTGGAAATGCAACATAGACCAACTCCGTTCCAGATTAGCACCTAGTCCTATCTCAGTCCCGGAACATCTAGCTGTGGGGGGGGGGAAGGAACATTGAGGAGGCTGAAGAAGAAATGATAATCGAAACCCAACAGCCTACACAACCAACCAGGGGATACTCACCATCAGAAGGAGAACTGAGCCAGGGAGTGGCCTCGCCGCGTGATAGCACTGCGATAGAAACAGATCCAGGGAACCCGGAAGACAGCACTGGCGTAAGCAGGGAAAGCAGCCCAGGGCCACAATCTTCACCATCCAACCCAGCTAGCAGCTCACCGGAACCAGAACCAGGACAGAAACCGGTGGAACAGTGCAGGTCAAGCAGACAGGTGAAGCGACCTGCCTATTAACGAGAATACGTCACCCCACCCCTCAGACGGAACCTAGGGGGGAGGGGTGTTATGGACTAAGCCAATGCAGTGATACAACCCTAAACAGCTTTACTTTACAGCAGGCTTGTAATCCTGCACTTCTCATTGGCCCGTAAATAGCGAGTCGTGATTGGTCGTTTTTGGCCAGTCTGATTGGCTGTTAACGGGGGCCCCTGATTGGATGCTTGTGAAAGCGGTAAACTCAAATCATTGGTTGTTTTGACAGAAGCCAGCTCTATAAAAGAGCTGCTGCTGCCCAAGTATTTGCTCTGTTCTTTCTTTACAATAAAGAGTTGAAGTCACCGTTCGATGTCTCGTCTCCGTTCCTTGCGCCCATGCCCAGGATTTAACAGATTAAATCCTTAAGAGTAAAGCTAATCTGTCTGACTGTTTAATCTCTCAGAAGCAGGTGGGGGAATGAAAATTCAATGTGATATTTTATTGCAGCAGGCTTACTGAATCTACTTTGTGGTTTTCTGAAAGATATGAAGACAAGGGTTTAGTTCAAACGTTGGTTCTACTTAATCAATTATATTATACCACTAAAATGTCAGTTGAGATGTGAGAGTGATAGTTTATCTTAGCTCAGAATGCATAATATTGGTCATGAAACTTACAGATGAAACTTCTACAGTGGTCTGTTTTTCATGAACCTTTCTTTCCAAAAAATAAACAACACTAAGAATTTTGATTAAGTCAGTTCAAAATACTAGAATTAATAGTTTTCATTCCGCCGCCACCCCATCTCCAAATCCTTGGTTCTCCTTCCTTCAAGGAAATAAGGATGTATTGTAATGAATTTTGCTTTGTTGATATAAAATATCCGCAAGGTTAGTTTGGCATTTCTCCTAGAATGAAGCAGCAAAAACATCTGAGCTGAAAAATATATCAGCATTTTATTTTCAGTTCAGTTCACCACAATTTTTTAATTTTTATTTATTTTATTTTGTCAAGCGATTATAAGATAACAGGTATCAGTATAAACATAGTTATGAATACATGAAATGGATATGAATTAGAAAAAAAAGAAACAATAGGACAGGGATGTTGATGCACTTATGCATGCCCCCTACAGATCTCTTAGGAAAGGGATGAGGTCGATAGTAGACAGTTAAAGGTTAAAGTTTTGCGGGTACTATTAAATAGTACTATTAAATAGTACTGAAAAAGCTAGCAGCTCCCAGTGTGAGTTTAGTATTTTTCTGGTATTGTGAATCACTGCAAAAGGGAAGCAAATGTTTCCAGCCATTGGTCTTGGTGTTCTGAAAAAAAAAATTATCTCAGAGCTTTCAAAACTTCTCCAGCTTTACTTTAAAATCTAGATCATGTTTGCTCACAAATCCCAAAGATTGCATGAGACACTTGCTTTTCAGTGTTTCGATTTGTCATATAAATCCTATAAATATTTACTTAGAACTATGTTCCTCACAGTTCAGCTGAGATCCTTACTAAGCCAGACTGCATAAATTTGCAAACATATCAAGATACAAATGCTTTCTCCAGAAATAAATCCAAATTTGAAACTTTATTATTGACTTTGTACTGTAACCAAGTGACCGATTTATATTAGATTCCTTTTTGCCATCTTGGTGCACTGCTAACATTCTCCTGGAATGCATGTCAGTGACTAAAATAACCCAACTAATTTCAAGTGGCAAGTGGCTGGTGAGTCAGAGATCTTTATGACAGCGAAAACATTCTAGTGTTATAGCAGCTCAGAAACTGCTGTGCAAAGAAACAGCTAGGTTTAATTTCAGGAATAATGTGCTCACTGATATTTTGAAAGATTATATTTTAAATTTGTTTTTCTTACAAACCAAAAGCAATTGCTTGACAATTGAAAATGGATCCAACTGTGATTTGCCTGGATTTTACATTGGCATGTTTCCTGAATCGCTAACTCAAATTAACTGCTTTGGCCAAGAAGAAGAAGAAGGGGGGTTATTAATCTTCTGCTAAATAGATGAATGAAAATTCTCCTTTCAAAACAATTAAGGTAGGATATTTAAGGTAGCGGGAATTAATTAACAAAGCATAGATTCTGGAAACAGATCTGTGAACCTTAGTTTTTAAAGTGTAACCTTTGCAGATGCTGTTTTGTACTGTAGCTTTTTAAAGGGAATCGTATTTCATATCTGTGAACTTCCCTTTAGCTCTTTGTTCCTTTGCATGCTATAATTTCTGTCAACAATACTTGACATTAAAATAATTATTATATTACAAGGTGTTTAAGGAATTAGTACATTAGACTATCTTGTTAAAGACAAGTTCCAACCTTCCTTTCTTTTTGGTTTAACAGCCAATATATCAAGTTTCCCTGGTAACTGGTTGACATTATCATGATCTTAATAATTTGTGTGATTAAGTATATTTGAAGGGTTGCCATAGCATCCTTTTTTGAAATTCTGGGTAGGTTTTCAAGTTTCTATGGATTTTAAGCTTTTGATCTAAAGATCCATTATTCTGTGATTAATATCAGTGAAAAATAATACTTGTGTTTTAGCAAGATTTAGAACAGTGTTGCTTGGCTATTTATAATTCAAAGTATGATTAAAAATAGTTGCTGTTATATACAACTGCATTGTCTTGGCTGTAAAGTTTGGCCTAAAATATAGTGAATCATTTTTATTCTATCTTAACAATTTCATAATAAAAATATTGCAGGTTTAATTTATTGCAATTATGTTATTAGTGTGTGTACTATATTATCCTAAGTTTACAGAAGTCAAGTTAAATGAATTAAATAATTAGTAGGTAACAATGATCTAGTTACAATAATGATCCATCAATTTCATAGTAAGCAGATGTGTTATTATAACATTTGCCCATTTGTATCTTGTAATAATGGATATTATACATAATATAACTCTTCTTAGTTCATATATATATTAGAGGAGATGCTATAGTTTGATAATAATAATAATAAAACTAACATCTGCCTATCCCAGATTTTTGGAAAGGACTTGATAAGTGGCTAAAAAATGCCAAATCCAGTCTAAACATTTGGGGGACTGTGCAACCTTCTGTAATGATTTTGTCGTGAAAAGGATGAAATAACTGACCATTTGATCAGTGTTGCAGCAAAATTTCACAATGAATGAATTATTTATTCTTTATTGGCCAAGTGTGATTAAACACACAAGGAATTTGTCTTGGTGCATATGCTCTCAGTGTACATAAAAAGAAAAGATACATTCATCAAGAATCATAAAGTACAACACTTAATATAGTCATAGGGTACAAATAAGCAATCAAATCATACTAGGAAACAGTCAGTATAAATCATAAGGATACAAGCAACAAAGTTACAGTCATACAGTCACAAGTGGGAGGGGATGGGTGATAGGAATGATGAGATGATTGATAGTAATAGTAACACAGACTTAATAAATAGTTGGACAGTGTTGGAATTATTTGTTTAGCAGAGTAATGGCATTTGGGAAAAAACTGTTCTTGTGTCTAGTTGTTCTGGTGTGCAATGCTCTATAGCATTATTTTGAGGGTAGGAGTTGAAACAGTTTATGTCCAGGATGTGAGGGGTCTGTAAATATTTTCACAGCCCTCTTTTTGACTTGTGCAGTTTGCAGATCCTCAGTGGAAAGCAGGTTGGTAGTAATTATTTTTTCTGCAATCCTAATTGGTCTGTGTGGGTCTTGTTGGGTTGCAGAACCAAACTAGACAGTTACAGAGGTGCAGATGATGGACCCAATAATTCCTCTGTAGAATTGTATCAGCAGCTCCTTGGACAGTTTGAGCTTTCTGAGTTGGCACAGAAAGAACATTCTTTGTTGTGCTTTTTTGATGACGTTTTTGATGTTAAGTGTCCATTTTAGGTCTTGAGATATAATAGAACCTAGAAATTTGAAGGTCTCTACTGTTGATACTGTGTTGTCTGGTATTGTAAGAAGTGGTGGTAGTTTCTCCTAAAGTCTACCACCATTTCTACAGTTTGAGTGTGTAAGCACTCTGACTGTAAGCAACTTCATGAGTAAGTTGTCAACTTTATTTATTGAAAACTTTGCCAGAGGTTTGTATTTGAATATGGCAAAAACCAATGGGACTATCAAGTTGAGAAGATTTTGGATCACAACTGAGACTAAAATTTCCATTGCTAAATAAGGGCAGTTGTTAAGTGAGTTGAGACCCATTTGACCATATTTTTTTCCAACGTTGTTACACAAATTACTGCAGTTGGTAAATGAATCATGTGGTTGTTAAGCAACTCTGGCTTCTCAGTCATTGACTTTGCTTGTCAAAAACGAACTGGGAAAATTACAAATAGTAATCCTATGAACCCAGGACAGTGATGGGATTCAATTTTTTTTACTACCAGTTCTGTGGGTGTGGGTTGGTGGGCGTGGCAGGGGAAAGATACTGGAAAATCTCCAGTCAGAGGTAGGATTTGCTGGTTCTCTGAACTACTCAAAATTTCCGCTACCGGTTCTCCAGAATTGGTCAGAACCTGCTGAATACCACCTCTGACCCAGGACAGTGCAACTGTCATAAATACATGCTAGTTGCCAAGCCCCTGCATTTTGATCATGTGACCATGGGGCTGCTGCCACAGTCATAAGTGTGAAAAACAGTCATAAGTCATTTTTTTCCAGTGCCATTGTAATTTTAAATGTTCACTAAACAAATAGTTTCAAATTGAGGACTCCTTGTACAGCTAGTACTGAAAGAGGAATATATTTATTTTTCTTTAGTTTCAGAACCTGATAAGAAACAAAAATGTGGATTTGGTTAGGGGGAAACAATCCAAAGAAAAGGTATTACCAGACATCTGAACATTTGAAATTGCAGTGACTGGAATTTAAAAATAATCAGTTTTTCATGAAGCATATTTTCCCCCTCTTTCACTCCAGACCTTAGAAACCCTGCAGTATTAATATTCACTGAGTTATAAATAACTCAGCTTGATTAAAAGTCTTCTTTCCCCAACAGAGTTAAGTTCAGATTGCCCATGGTCTGTTTGTCTGTCTATCTCTGTCTGTCCCTTTCTCTCTCTGTCTCTGTCTTCGTCTCTCTGTCTGTCTCTGTCTGTCTGTCTCTCTCTCTCTCTCTCTCTCTCACACATACACATATCTTTACTACTATGCCATTCTGTTATTTGGGTTTTTATTTTCTGTTTGTTACTTGAACCCTCATTATTTCAAGGCCATAGTTGTCTCACCCGGAAATATCTTTCATTCCATCAACTTGGCACATTTCCTCTAGGGGCAGCTGACACAGAGTGAATTCCTGTCTAGTTCTGTTGGATTTAGTAGTAAAGAAGTCTTAGAAGAGACTGCTTGCCAGAACTGCACGTACAGTGGCTATTCTTTCAAAACAATAATATATCCAACTAAGATATAAATACACATATTTGTAAAATGTATAATTTTGGGGCAATCTCTCTTATGATCATGCCCAATGTATGATAAATATTTTATTTAATCTATTTCTCAATTATATGCATACAGAAATCTTTATTACCCTGTTTCTCTAATATCTCAAGGTTAACCGTACCAAACTTGATTGCAGGAAAAACAACTTCAGCAACAGAGTGGTCAATGTCTAGAATACTCTACCTGACTCTGTGGTTTCTTCCCCAAACCCCAAAAACTTTAACCTTAGACTGTCTACCAGTGACCTCACCCCTTTCCTAAGAGGTCTGTAGGGGGCGTGCATAAGCGCACCAATGTGCCCACTGTCTCTGTCCTATTGTTTCTTTTTATTTTTCTCATATGTATCCATTTCATGTACTCATAACTATGTCTATACTTATACCTGTAAAATTATAATTGCTTGACTAAATAAACAAACAAACAAATAAACAAATAAATAAATATCTAGACCTAGTCCAGCATTGTCACAGTGACCAGCCAAATGTGCAAAGAACCTACCATTCTACTAGCAGATAGCCTTCGAAGTAGTCTTGCTGCCATCAAAGCCAATAGTCATTGATCCTCAGGACTTCCCTGAATTAGTCCAATCCATTTTTGAGCCAATCAAGCCATAGCCAGAATTGCATCTCATGGAAGTGAATTCCAAAGTTGAATTGTGTATTGTCTAAAAACAATAATACTTCCTTTTATTTGTGAAAAATCGTCCAGGATTCATTGGGTGATCTCTGGTTGTAGTTCTTTTGAAGATTAAACTAACTTATCCTACTTTTATCAACACTGTGCATACTTTTATAAGCCTCAGTCATTTCTTCTTTCATGCACTTCTTTTCTTAAAAAAATAAGTAAATTATGATGTGCCATCAAGTTGTTTTTTATTATTAGTGACCACATAGATTGTTCTCCATGGTGATCTGTTTCTAACCTGGTCTTTCAGAACTTCCAGCAGGCATTTAACACTGATATAACTAAGTCTATCCACTTGCAGCCGGTTGTCCTCTTTTTCATTTACCTTCCATCTTTCTAGACTAAAAAGCTCCTTTCTTCAATCTTTCCCCATAGGGAAGCTATTGCAGCCCCTTCATCATCTTAATTATACTGCTCTGAACCTTTTCTATCTACAATATATCCTTTTTGAGATGTAACAACCAGAACTGCACACACACTTCCAGATGCAATCAGTTTATATATGTAAAAGCAAAATACGCATCATCACAAAATCTCCAGAACTGTAAAGCCTCCAAATTTGAAATTTGGCACGTATGTTCCTCTTGGCTTCTAGGTGCTCACTAAAAATGATTTTTTGAAATTACTATCAGAACATTAATATTTCATATATTATTATTAACATGCTCTGATGCTAAGGAGTTCTACTCCCCTCCCCACCTGAAAAGAAATTTGTTCCAAATGCAAAACACAAGCAGTTTCAGTTTTAGTTTCATAGGACAAGCAGCTTTAGTACAGAACAGTTGAGCTAAGCCACACCCAGGCTCCTTGCTATCTCCTTCTTGCTTACACAGCAAATTATGTTTCACTTTCCAAAAAGCCCTCAACTCTCTCACACATTGACAGGACACTAATCAGATGAATACCGATGGATGCTGGTAGGCAGAGGCTGATTTTTTTCACCCTTATTTTCCTCCCCAAAAACTAAGCCTGACCACATATGAGAGAATTATATGATATAGGTATCTCTATTTTCAGTAGCACTCCCTAGTATTTTTAACATACTATTTACCATTATACTGTGTCAACACCTTCATTTAATTAGGTACATTTACTCCAAGATCTCTTTCCTATTTTTGGATCATCAAAACTTTAATGACACTGTTTAAATGTTATTATTACTATTTCAAAGAAATCAAAGATGCAGCAAGGAATGTGATACCTAGGTCCTGGTAGTCCAAAATGGTCAACCAAAGAATTGCAAATAATAGAAGGACAGATTAGTGACATTTACTAAGCCATATGCTGAGATCCATCAGAAATGCTGTTGCTCTTTCCTTTGATGTTCTTGTTATTCTTGTAATTCTGAAGATTTGGTAAGTGATTAGCTGCACATATATATTACTGCAGATGCTCATTTTATTATTTTTATACTTCAAGGACATATCTCTTCTGATTATAAAACCATGCTTATTTCCACAATTTCAGTGGAATGGCAACATTAATTTCATCAGAAACCAGGTGATCGTCAACAAAGAACAAGAAGGACAACCAACAGCAATCCTGATGTTTCCAAGTTCATCTTGAAATTTCTCTTCCTGGAAACAATTATAATGTTAAATAAAATTAATTAAGGCAAACTTGCTTTAAAAATCTGTTTTGCAGTAAGCATGTCTTATGAAAGGTGCAGACCTCTATTTTTTGAAAAAGATTAAAGATTAGGAACATGAAGCAGGGGTGGGATTCTACCAGTTCGCACCTATTCTCTAGAACAGGTTGTTAACATTTAATCAGTTCAGAGAACCAGTTGTTAGAAGAAATTACTGGCCTAATCCTGTAAGGAAGGCAGGAAGGAAACATTTTGGTGTTGCTTACAGAAACTGCCTCTCCGTTAACCCTTATTACATTCTTGGCAGGACTAGACTTCCTGTCTCAGGAACTTCTCTGGAGTTTTTTTCCCCCTCCTTTGCTGGTACTTTGCTTGTGTGGAGTAACCATTCAAAGTTACAATGACACTGAAAAAAGTGACTTATGACCATTTTTCACACTTATGACTATTGCAGCATACTCACAGTCATGAGAGGCCAGGCAAGGAGATGCATGCCTCAATGTGAGTGATATTGAGTTGGCCATGCCCAGCCATAACACGACCACCAAGCCACGCCCACCAACTAAGCCACATCCACAGAACCAGTTGTTAAAATATTTGAATCCCACCCCTGACATGTAGCCATACATTTATTTGTGATGCTCTTATTCTGTAATCATGAAGTCCTGGAAGTTTTTATATTCCATTAGATTTTGTATGCTGTATATTGCTGCACTGTAATAACCCCAGAAAAAAATTCTCTATCAGTACTTATTTTTTAAACATGCGTAATTAAAAAAATAGACCTGAGTCAGAGGTGGTATTCAGCAGGTTCTGATCAGTTCTGGTAAAACGGTAGCGGAAATTTTGAGTAGTTTGGAGAACCGGCAAATACCACCTCTGACTGGAGATTTTACAGTATCCTTCCCCTGCCACACCCACCAAGCCATGCCCACAGAACCAGTAGTAAAAATATTTGAATCCCACCATTGACCTGAGTAGATATTATAAATCCATATTTTCATTCCTGGGAATAAGACTTTTGAATTCACTAGAACTAACTTCCAATTAAATAAAGTGTATCAGTGTATAAGCTTTTGTTGCGACAGTATTTTTATACCAGAGTTTTTTTGTTTTTGTTTTTAACAAACTTTATTCAGTTTTCACATTAAAAACAAAAATCTCTTTTTGGTGGACAACATATTTCTGGGTCATCATCTTTACATACAAATATGACAGAAATTATACAATGATATATGCATACTTAATTCTATTATTACCTTTTCCATTCCAAATTTTCAGTAGGGAGAGAAACAAACACATTAATTCTAGCCTCTTTCCTTAATTTCAATCAAATTTGTTTCATTTGAATTATTTCAAATTAATCCTTTAGTATTTGTTTTTAAACGTAAACAATATGTATTTACCCAATAAATACTAATAAGGTTTAATTCTATATTCTTTCATTAATCCCAATCTAAACATTTTTTAATTTCATTTCAATTATTTCAAATATAACCCTTAATATTTATTTTAAAAATACAAATAAACAATATATATTTGCCTAATAGTGGTAATAATGAAGTTACCAATGTCTCTCCTTGCTTTTAATAATCTATATTAAACTTATTAATTTAGCTGGTTCTTTAGTCTGTCACATTCCCTTTCCATTACACACATTTAATAAGTTCTAAATTGATACAGATCTTAACACATCCACACAAAAAGAAAAAAGAACAAGTATAAATTTCCCCTCTTTTACTATTTTGAGTGTGACACCTTAATGATTAGAATATACCTTTATTCCCTCATCTTAATTCCCAATAAACCATTAGCCATTACATCTTCTCAATTGGATTCCACAGCATATTCCCCCCCCTTTAATAAGAGTTATCAAT
This sequence comes from Hydrophis major, assembly GCA_033807585.1. Lineage (NCBI taxonomy): Eukaryota > Metazoa > Chordata > Lepidosauria > Squamata > Elapidae > Hydrophis > Hydrophis major. Next base: position 66,996,586 of record CM066328.1, on the reverse strand, counting down.
ATCTATATTATCCTATTTTCTAAATATTTTTAATTGCAGAAATATTCTTATTACCCCTTGTCACCCTGCAGAATCCCCCTTTTAATTCATCAATCATTATCTCTGAAAAGGCAATTTCTTTTCAACATTTTACTAGTTCTGTGGTTCTTTCTGTCACATGCCTGTTTCTTACTGCTTCTCCAGTGCATTGTCCAGGGAGCGAACCCAAGTCTCCTCCCTCTCTCTTCCCCATGTCTTTTCTCATTCTTTCTACATTTCCTGACTTTACAAGTATTCCTTCTTTTAATGGTAAAGAAACAATTTCCTTTCAACGTTTTACTAGTCTTACTGTTTCTCCTCCCTCTTTTTTCCCCTGACTTTTCTCATTCCAATTTATCTCTTTCTTAATATCTTCCCCTTCCCTTCTCCCTCGAGCCGCTCAGAGCATCCAGAGAGTGGGATGTGCTTCCGAGTCCTCTTCTTGCAGGCTGAGCTTTAGCTGAGGAAACGCTCCGCCCCCGCATGTGACTCCAAGTAGCGTTCCCCCAGTCTTTTGCTCAGCCTCGAAGAGTCAGGCTGTTGTTGGAAAGAACTCCTTGGCTGATTGACACTACGTATATTATTCTGGCTAATTTCCTCACCTTCAGGTCTGATATTTCCTTTCCTTCCTCCTGCGCAAAAGGTTGGGACTTAGGGGAAGTCTCCCCTCGCCCCTAGGGGCCAAGCGGGTGGGTTCGCAGCACTTCGTGCGGCCCCCCCCCCATTATTAGATCACGTCGCTGCCTCCGCGCTGCCTTGTGGCGCGCAACTTTCGCTGGATTCCCCCCCACCCTAAACGCCGACCGGGAGGGCTAGTCACTCCTTAAGAGCACCAGGCATGCTGAGCTAACTGGACAAGCCCTCCTTGCCGTCCCAAGGCGCCCGACATAGCTCAGCTTGTGGCCGCCATCTTGGGGCCGCATCGTGGTCGGGCGCCATTTTTATTTCTGATTCTTGCTGCTGCGGTGGAAGTAAAAGTCCAAGACCCCCTGGGTCAAGAGTTAGCTGCTTTTAGCATTCCTTTGGGCTCGCTTTCATGGTTTCTGTTGGCCTACCGCAGCCTCTATCAGGGCGAAGTTGCAGCACCCCCCCCGGCTTGTTGCCTGCTGCCAGAGGCCTCTCCCCTTCTAGGCCTCAGGTGTTTATTTGGTAAATCCGGCCTGTACTGTGGTACCTCTTTGGTTCCTTTCCTGCTGTTGTATATATAAAAAAAAAAGAGAGAAAAGAAAAGAAAAGAAAAGAAAGAGAGAAAAATTTACAGACGAAATTATACGTTTTTATACGTATATACATAGATAACCTTTACATGCAGATAGCATTAAAAAAAATAAAAAATAAAAATAAAAATCAGAGGATTACACATCTGTACATATTATACACACATATATATATTTATTCCTTACTACCAGTTACCACTGTACATATTAAATTCCAAACGGGGGAGCGGGCCAACTCAAACCTCACTCGGCCCCACTCAGGCCAATTCCAGGTGAGCCAACCGCCTTTTACTATTATTACTATTATTATCACCAGGACAAGGAACCTTATGTTATTATAATTATCAAAATGGCAGACGGCAATCTCTCTAAACGACCTTCCTTGAAGGCTAAGGCAAAGTCCCACTACTTGCGCAGGCAGGACAAGGAACCTTCCAAGGCTTCCCAACGAGACGCCTTAAGGCGCCATGAGGAATTGGAAAAGGAGTTTGATAGGCAATCAAGGGAGTCCCGCTCAGGGCCTTCAGCCCTTCCTTCTCCCTATCTAGGCGCAGCACACTTCAGGGTCACTTGACCCCGGGACCACCGACCAGACAGACCCCTGAGGCTACCTTTACACCTACGGCCGCTGGTCTGCGTCAGGAAGAACCCTCTACATCTGATGTTCCATTCCACATCAAGGCTTGGATGGAATTGGCTATCCGCCAGGGCATTGCAGAAGGCCTGCAGCACATGTCCACATCAGGCTTCTCTCCACGGGCTCCCGACCACGACTCTTTATCCATCAGATCCCTTCCACAGCCGGATCCCCCAGTTGGTCAGGTACTCTCTCAGAGGGACAGTCTTCCTCCTGTAGGGGCCCAGGAGGAGGAGGAGGAAGGGGACTTTGGTGACTTCAGGGAAGAGGTACAGGACTCCCGGATGGGATCCTCCCATTATAATGAGCCCCTCTTAGAGGCGGACCTCATGGAGGGGGAGATGTCGGAGGACGAGGGGGCTTCTCCCGACCAACCCATATTCGGGGGGCTGTTCAAGCCACACTTGTTTAAATCCCTCCTCTTTAAAGCCAAGAATGTCTCTGGTCTTCTTCCCCAGTCTCCCTCTGACTTCCCCCCCGCCTCAGAAAGACCAGAGGACTCCATTTTCACACAACTAGTGGTGGAAGCTGAGGTCATCCCAACCCCGCCCATCTTCATAGACCTAGTGACGAAGCAACTTGCTTCCACTGGAGCCCCTCCACACCCTCTAACCAAGACAAGAGATTCTTTAATCTCAATTTGGCAATGTCTACTCTTCTAAACATCCCGGAGGTTGACGATCCCATTGTGGGCCTTGCCTCCTCCTCTACCCCCAGTGAGGCCTTAGAGGCCTTGAAACCTGAGCACAAGCGGACGGAACTGGCGTTGCGCCGGGCCCATCTATCCGACGCTTGGGCCATTAAATTGGCTACAGCCGCTTCATTCTTCACAAGGTCGTCTATCCGCTGGCTCCGGCAGCTGAGAGAACGTCCCCGCATCAATGTGAGGGTGCACCAAGACATAGCGAAACTGGTGGCCGCAGCCGAGTTTTCAGCTGACGCCACTTACCAATCGGTAAAGTTCTCTTCCAGAGCGATAACATCACATGTCACGGCTCGCCGCCTACTGCGGCTCAAGCACTGGCAGGCAGATGTAAAAATAAAGTCAAGCTGGCCACTGCTTCCGTCAAGGGAGACAAACTGTTCGGCTTGGCCTTGGAACCCCTGCTGGTCAAGGCCGCAGCAAGAGGAAGTACCGGTCCTCCCTTTTTCGGAGGCCAGAGACAAGAGGCCCTCAGCCCTTTCAGAGGGGATTCCCCCACCCCTTCTACCAACTCCCCTTCCCGCCCAGATACCCGAGACCCCCTTCCTTCCGGTCTCAGGACTACTCGGACTCAGGCGACGGAAACAAATGGGGCGGCAACCATAAGAGGTCCTTTAGGGGATCAGGGGGGAGGCCCTACCGCCAACCCAGATAGATTTTCTTCCTCCCTCCCCATCTGCGGCCGCCTTAGACACTTCGCCGCTCAATGGGACAATCCACATCCCATGCATGGGTTAGGGACACCGTCAGGTTTGGTCTTGCCTTTGAGTTCCGGTCCACCCCCCGCTGATTTCTTCATGACATCCCCCACCTCAAGAGATCCTGCCAAACGTGCACTAATGGATGCAGCCATCCAACACCTGCTTGACATTCAGGCCATTCAACCCGTTCCACTGGTCCAGAGGGGACGAGGATTCTACTCCCACCTCTTTGTGGTGCCCAAGCATTCTGGGGGATGCAGAGCTATATTAGATTTAAAATGGCTAAACCGCCACCTTATCCAGCGCAAATTCAAAATGCACACCTTGCAATCAATTTTCTTGGGTACCAGGCGGAGTGACTGGTTATCCCCCATAGATTCCTCGGAGGCATACCTACGCATTCCAATCTGGCCCTCTCACCACAAATTTCTTAGGTTCTGTTATAACAACCTTCACTATAAATACGTGGCCCTCCCCTTTGGTCTGGCCTCGGCCCCCAGGACCTTCACCAAGGTCCTCGCAGCCCTGGAGGCTCACCTCAGGAGCGTTCCTGTCTGCCTTCACTGCTATTTGAACGATATCCTTATTCTCTCCCTGTCCAAGACCCAGGCAGTCAGGGACACCAGAGCAACCCTCTCCGCTCTCCTGGCACACAGGTTCCTCATCAATTGGCAAAAGAGTCAACTGATCCCATCCACCCGAATCACCCACTTGGGAGCCATAATTGATTCGGTTACAGAAAAGTCTTCCTCTTCTCGGAGAGGTTCCTCAGCATTCAAGCTCTGGTCAAACAGATTAGGCAATCAAGGAGGGTGGCGTTACTTGACCTTTCTAAATTATTGGGTAGGATGGTTTCATGCATCTCAAGTATTCCCTGGGCCCGTTTACACAGCAGATCCCTCCAGTGGTTTCTGCTCCCATTCCAAAGATCTGGAAGAAGCAACTCAAAGTCCAGAGTCAAGGTGCCTCCGAGGGTCCTCACGTCCCTCCTCTGCTGGACCAACCCCGTCATCAACAGGGGCCACCTCTTCTCAGAACCTCAGCGGCTAACCCTCACCACGGACGCCAGCCTGTCAGGTTGGGGTGCTCACGCCAACTCGCTCTTGGCACAGGGCAAGTGGTCACCGATCGAGCAAAGATGCAGCATCAACTGGCTGGAGCTTCATGCCATCCACCTGGCCCTGTGCAGATTCCTCCCCTTGGTACGCGGGCGTCACGTCCTTATTCTCACGGACAATGCCACGGCTAAAGCCCATATCAACAGGCAAGGAGGCACCCAGTCTATTCAGTTGATGAGGGAGGCCGAGCGCCTCTGCTATTGGGCAAAGTCCAACCTCCTCGCACTAAAAGCCGAACACATCTCCGGAATCTCCAACATCCAGGCGGATTGGCTGAGCAGGGCCACGGTGGACCAAGCAGAATGGCACCTCCATCTATCCCTATTCAAGGAGGTGTCCAGAATATTCGGCCTCCCGAGGGTGGATCTCTTCGCCTCCCGTCCAACGCACAGCTTCCACGGTTTTTCTCCAGGTACCCGTCTCATGGGTCAGAGAACCACAACGCGCTACGCTGCCCATGGCCCCCAGGGCTCTTATATGCTTTCCCTCCACTGCCGCTAGTTCCCAGAGTCATAAACAAACTCATTCACGAGAAGGCAGTCCTGCTCCTGGGGGCTCCTTATTGGCCCAGGAGACCATGGTTCACGGACCTCCGCAATCTTTCGGTAGCGCCCCCATGGAGGATCTCCCCGGACAGGATCTCCCTCTCTCAGGGGCCCCTTCTGCATACGGAGCCCCAATGGCTCCAGTTAGCCGTCTGGAGGTTGAACGGATCCGTTTGACAAGAGAAAAATTCTCATCAAGTTATCGACACTATTTTAGCCGCTAGGCAACCCTCCACCACACGAATTGATGATGCCACTTGGAAGGGCTTTTGCAAGTGGTGTAGCGGGTTCCAAGTTTACCCCTTCTCTCCCTCTATTGAGCAGGTCTTGGAATTCCTTCAAGAAGGCCTATGTAAAGGGCTTGCCCCTAACACCCTGAGACAGCAAGTCGCTGCCCTCTCAACTGTTGTTTCTTGTGATAACTTCAGTTCCCTCTCTCATCACCCCTGGGTTAGAGCTTTCCTCAGGGGCGCCACCAACTTGTGCCCTCCGACTGTTCACAGGTTCCCCACATGGGACCTCAACAAGGTCCTCGTTTCGCTTACAAGGCATCCGTTTGAACCTCTGAGGGAGTCCTCCCTTCAATTTCTAACGTTTAAGGTAGTTTTTCTAGTGGCCATTACTTCTGCTTGTCGAGTCTTGGAAATAGCAGCATTGTCAATCAGAAAGGATTTATGCGGGTTCCATGCTGATCAGGTGGTCCTTCGCCCCAACCCCACCTTCTTTCCCAAGGTTAACTCACCCTTCCACAGGTCTCAGGAACTGGTCCTCCCGAACTTTTGCCCCAGACCCTCGAGGGACAGGGAAGCCCTTTGGCACACTTTGGATGTTAGAAGGGCCTTGCGCATATACATTAAGCGCACACAACCCCTGAGAAGATCAGAATCCCTCTTCCTCTCCTTTCAGCCCTGGACAGTGGGGCTCAAAGTCTCTCCCTCAACCATCAGTCGCTGGATCAGGGCGATTATCACCAGGTGCTACCTATCACAATCTCTGCCCACTTCTGGGGGAATAACCACTCATTCCACCAGGAGTGCAGCTACTTCGGCAGCTTGGGCCATGCAGGCCCCAATCGCTGACATTTGTCAGGCAGCCACTTGGGCCTCTCCGTCCCCATTCATCAGATATTACAAAATAGACTTATACACCTCAGCAGAGGCCTCTTTTGGCCGATGAGTCCTACAGAGGGTCATCAGTGACCCGGAGGGGCTTCCGGCCCAGACAGAGTCCCACCCATAGGACAGCCAAGCTTTGGTATGTCCCACTCTCTGGATGCTCCGAGCGGCTCAAGGGAGAATGAGCGTTGGTTCTTACCTGATACGCCCCTTCTTGGCGAGCCGCGAGGACCATCCAGCCCCACCCTAACTCCTCCGTCTGGTGGGTACTCTGGTTTCAGCCAAGGAGCCAATAGTTGATTAGAAGGATTTCATAACTTTTCTTCTCGTTATCGCAAAATACTGGGGGAACGCTACTTGGAGTCACGTGAGGGGGCGGAGCATTTCCTCAGCTAAAGCTCAGCCTGCAAGAAGAGGACTCGGAAGCACATCCCACTCTCTGGATGCTCCTCGCAGCTCGCCGAGAAGGGGCGTATCAGGTAAGAACCAACGCCCATTTTCTGCCGAATCTTCCTGCCTTTTCTAACTTTATTATTATTCCCTCTTTTAATTGCTTTCTTAAAATTCAACTTTTTAACCTTCCTTCTTTCCCCACTTCTTTGTAATGTTCTTTGTGTTAATTGTCCATTCAAAATGTCTTCTCCTTGAGTCAATTCCTGCTCTTCTGAGAATCTTTCTTCTTGTTCTTCAATCGCCATTTCCATTTTTTCTAGCACAGAGCAAAGTGATTCACCTCTTTCCTGTAGTAATTCTCTCATATTTTTAAGTTCCATTTTTAAGTCCCAAAGAGATATCATCATTCTTATATTTTATAATCCTCAAAGTCCACAAAAAAAAAAACCACTTTTACTTTCCTTCTTTCTTCTTTCAATTTTTTAAAGTTCTCAGCTATTCCAGTTCAGGGTTCATACCAAAAACATCAGTCAGTCCCACAAACAATCTTTCCTTCCTTGCTTTTTCCTTTATTCTGGTTCTGTTTTCACTTTCTAAAATTCTTACTTTGTTTCAATATTTCTGTAATTTTATACCAGTTCATTCAAAAACAAAATGCTTTCCTTTTTATTTGAACTAAATTTTTATCAAAAGGTGATACTCTCCATTATACGAAGTCTTCACTTTTCTCCCCCTATATTTTTATTTAAGATTTTTCAAACCTCAATATTCCAAGACAATCCAGTCTCCAATTTATAAACTTTATTATTATTATTCTTTGGCAATATTAAGTCCAACTTTAATTTTATACTTGATTATTCCCAAATTATTTTAGTCCAATTTCATTAAATCTTTAATTCCAGCTTCTTCCTTTCCCGGTTCGAAGCCCTGTCAAAAATATTTTCCTTTTTTTTTTCTCTGTCCCTTTGTAATTTCGCAGCTCACTTTTCTTTTCTTTAAAATTCCATATTATCTTAATCCCGGGGTACTTTTATTTGGTTATACTGCCCAGTTGTCCCGGTTCAGATGTTATCCACCTCTTTCTTCCCTCCTGCACAAATCTTAGTCAAGTTGAGTCATCCTCTTCGGGATGGCCATTTTAGACCATCACTGCAGTCGTCTTTGGGAGGAAAAAAAAGCCAAGCCTGGGGGGGGAGATGTGGCTCCCCACAGACAGGCTTGCTGCTTCCTCTTACTCCGCTGCCCCTCCAAGGCAGTTTCAGCCCCTAATCAGGATAATTGGGGCTCTCCGACGAAAGAGCACAAACGATAGTCGCAGAGAATTGTGATCTACCATCCGTCGGCGAGGAGGCTCTGCCTTCTTCCTCTAGAGTTTTTTGAAGTTGGCACAGGGATTGTCTGATAGATTGTAGCAACTGTAAATTATTGGTTCAGCTGTTACGTAGGCTGGGTTAAGTGGATAGTTGGCATAATAGAGAAGACAAGCTTTAATGTGTTGAGAAATTCCATAGCTCTAAGTAGTTCTGTATAAACTACAACTCAAAATCAAATCCATAGATTTGCAAATTTTATGCTTGATAAATTATGTTTTAAAAAACAAAACATTTCAAGCAACTGGTATAAAGTGGGCATAATTTTTAGCAAAAAAGTATTTTTTAGTCCTGAGATTACTATCGGATTGCTGGATTTTGAACCAAAGGGACAAAATTTCTGCTAATGATTGATGGCTAGATTTCTTAAACCACATATTTTTATTAAGAAAATTGAAAGCTAATCAGGGGTCAAAATCAGTAATATAGCTTGTTCCATTTTCTTTTTGTGCTCTGTGTACCACATGAGGATTTACTTGAAATCCTAATTCTAATTTTCTAAGTTTCAATCTTGAAGACTTAATGCATAATGGCAGTAAGAGTTGTTTATCTTGCCTAATCTATCTTCCTAACTGTCAAAAAGTGTCTGATAATCCTGCCATTGTTGTTTATTTGCTAAGATTTCATTCCTCTTTGGCATGCTGTCATGATATGTGCCATCTTTGTCTACTCTGCAGAAACATGATGCTCTTCACCTGCAGTGGGTTGGAAACCAACCAACATTTTTTTTCTTTATATTATGCTTTACGACTTAGTATGATACATGAACTAAAACAAATAAAACCAAAACTAAATAAACTAAGTGGTAGTGCCATGTAGAGGAATGCGGTGGCTAAGATGCTGACCTTGTCGATCAGAAAGGTCAGCAGTTCAGTGGTTTGAATCCCTAGCACCATGTAATGGAGTGAGCTCCTGTTACTTGTCCCAGCTTCTGCCAACCTAGCAGTTTGAAAGCATGTAAAAATGCAAGTAGAAAAATAGGGACCACTTTGGTGGGCAGGTAGCAGCATTTAGTCATGCCAGCCACGTGACCACAGAGACATTTTTAGAAAGTGCTGGCTCTTCGGCTTTGTAATGGAGATGAGCACTGCCCCCTAGAGCCAGAAATAATTAGCACCTATTTGTGAGGGTAAACCTTTATCTTTACCTTTAGTGCCATGTATGAATCTATTCAGACAGCAAACCTCCCTTTTCCACAGCTAGGATTATGTAAGCTGCATTACCTCATGAAAAGAATAATTGAAACAGGTTTGAAGAAAGGAAATCAGCAACTGAAGAAGGAAAGTGTTCAAGAGATGAACATGAGATTTTGAATATTGGACACCATCTGTAGTCCAGGACTATTGTTAGAGACCCCATACACCCACTTTATGGTCTTTTTCTGTTGCTATCCTCCGGAAGGAGGTTTCAAAATATTTCTAGCAGGACTTCCAGATTCTGTAACAGCTTTGTTTCCTATGCCATCCGTCTGGTAAACTTGCAAGATTTATTTCTCTTGCCATGTACATGTACACATCCGAACTAGACTGTGTTGTTTCTCCATGTCATGTAATATATGTTGGTACATGCATAATTGTTTGTTTGTTTGTTTGTTTGTTTGTTTGTTTATTTATTTATCTATCTATCTATCTTGTCATGTTTATGTTTATATTAGAGGTGGAGACCCTTTGGGAGCTGTATGCAACATAATTTCATTTTAATGTATGCCGATTAGTGTACATTCAAAGTGAAAATAAAGTTATTCTAAGTTCTACCTTTCTGGGGATCTGCAGATAGTAAGCAGATTTCTGCTGCTCATGCAAATCCAGCTTCTATCAAAAATCAGGACACATAAGTCAATCACAATATATCTTATTAATTTTTCTCAAGTAATATATTATTATAGTTAGTAATGTTCAAAGGTCATGTGTCAAATCAGTAAGGAAGTGTTAACTGAGGTGGCTCCATTGTTATTGATTTCTCTTCACCCATTATTTATCTTTTTAGCTGCCTTTTTATAATTTTTAAAATGTTTTTAATAATTGTTATTTGTGTACTGTTTTTAACTTGGTTGTACTTCACCCAGTTACTTGTTTTTGTGAGATGGGTGACTATATAAATTTGAAAAAAATAAATAAATAACAAAATAAATACAACAAATTGAAGCAGTTAATGTAATTTTTATAATAGTATGTAGGCCTGATATTGGTACAACCTGTAGATAGGAGAGGAATATCACCACTAATGAGAAATGATATTTCAGGACACTTAACATGTTTATGAATAGTTGTAGAACTCTTTCATCTAGTCCCTAATAGCTTCCAGACACTGTTTCAAGACCTCCATAGAATTTGCAATTTAGCATAGAGGGATAATGTACCATTGAATACCATCAACATACTGCATTATTTCAACCCAAATCAACGGATGACTTATGACAACAGAGTCATATCATGCACTGTGCCTTGCAACATACCATCTACTGTCCTAGGCTTTATTGCTCTTCCCTGTGACTTTCATCTGGAACCTCCCATTTAGATAGGAGTTAAATCATTGAAAAATTGTAGTCTGTTCTTCCAAGTATCAAAGGCAGTCCTGGATCAATCAAAGGCAGAGATCTGGCATATCCCATAGGTCAAATTAGGAGGTATAGTAAATGGGTATTATATTTAACCCAAAAGAGTCTAATTAACTAAATGTACCACTGCATATACAAATACTCCAAAAGATATTCCATAGATCAAATTAACTTAGAAAAAGGATGAAAACATATTTTCCCAGGAATAATATGCTATTATTTTTAATCTAAAAGGAGTACAATTAACCAAAGATACTACATACAAATATTCCAAAAGTTCCTAAGGAAGAGAATTTTCAGGAAGTGAAGATGTCCAAGATTTGATACTAGTCAAATAATAATCAAAAGAATCAGCTGCCCCATCTTTAACTGAAAATAGCATTTTTTTTGTTTCAAATATATCATTTCAACTTGATTCAAACTTACAAAACTGGATACTAAATTTTTTTTTTTTTCTATAAATATACATTTTCATATATGCACATTTCATGCAAAATATAAAATATCATGGGAATTATACTCTTTATTATTGTTATATACCCCAAGGGATAAGGTTTAATGACTCTTATCTGTCAAAGCCAGAGAAATGACTTATATATCTTATTCACATTCAGTGTAATTATTTGAGAAATATATCTAAAATAATATTATACAAATACCTAAATAATTGATATATTCAGAACATTTGCAAACATGATACTCGTTAATATGAATAAACAAGTCCTTATTGGTTCAAAACAACTAACATCCATTGTTCTTATTTTTAATTGATATATTAAATTTGGTAGTATACAAATTAATGAGCTATGTAACATTGGTATTGGTCAGCTGAGACAAATTAATGTACATGATTTAATTTCAATAACTTCAATTAAGAAAACAAAGATGTTCACAAATGTAAAGTAGAACAGTGATGCTTTGTACATTCTTGCATATGACACATGATGCAAATATTGCTTGTATGGGGTGCAGGATTTACCTAGAGGGAAAGTGTAGGAGTCATTTAATCTTTGGATAAAAGATCAGAGCTAGAAGAGAAGTTCATTGAATAGAAATATAATTGGTTCTTAACATACAATCTAAAAAAAAACTACATTCTGTCATTCTTAATGAACTACTTAGATATCTTGGCAGTACATCTACCTCAGCATTATCATTCTAGTTATTGTAATTATGCTATCTTGATATTATTATTAGCTGTTGTGTTTGTTACAGAGCTCAAGCGCAGCAGCCAACCTTTAGCACTGGATGTCATAAAATCAATGTTGGAAGTAATCAAAATAAGTTTATATCAGCATCATGTAAGCTTTCTTATATATGCTGTTTTCTCTAAGAAAGAATACCAATTTTTGAGGAAAAAAACCCCTATTATTTACTAAAGGATTATAATTATATCTACAGTGATGAAAGCATCTTTCACTGCTATTAGAATCAATCAGTTCTCATTAACATAACAACCTATGTACACATTTTAAAAAAGACAGTATACCATTTCAATTTTTTTAGGACAGATCACAGCATTTAAAACATAGTATGCTTAGAATTCAAATAATGATTTATTAAGATGCTAGTTATTCTCACCAGTACAATCAGACAGAAAAGTGTAAAAGATATCAATTTTCCTGGAGTTCATAAAATATCAAAAATGAGCTTTTGATCTCATGTGCATATTAAGTCACTACCACTGTGTGTGTGTGCTTGTATGCACAATCTTTATGCCTTTTATATAGTGAATGAATGAATGAAATTTGAAAACATTGTGGGTAATATTTTCTTTTTTCTCTTGTCGCAGGACATATGTGAAGATATCTCTGATCATGTTGAACAAATCCATGCTCTTCTAGAGACTGAATTTTCTCTTAAACTTCTGTCTTACTCGGTCAATGTAATTGTTGACATTCACACAGTACAGTTTCTTTGGCATCAGCTTCGAGTTTCTGTCCTGGTTCTGAGAGAGAGGATTCTGCAGGGACTGCAAGATGCCAATGGAAATTATACAAGGCAAACTGATATTTTGCAAGCTTTTACAGAAGAAACAAAAGAGGTATGGCAAGTAAATATAAGAAATTCCTTTTTGAGTTCTAAATCCTAGAATTGTTTGCCCATTGAGGCCCTTATTAAAGCAAATAAATCAATTTGCAGCAGAATATGCTCAGTTTAGGCCAGCTGAGGTAACTCCAGTTTCATTCCATTTTAGTAAAGCAAAATGACATAATAGTTCTTCCTTCAGAGTGACTGATCCAGCTGAAATGAAATGTATTTTCTTTGAGGTGGCTTTTTCAGAGATAACTGTAGAGCTAAAAGCAAAAAGCTATTGTAACCTTAAGCTGTAAAGATAGCTAAGTGCATTGCTTATTCCCTATTATTAACACAGAGATAGATACATCAATCATAATGATGCCCTTAATAGAAGCACACAGGTTCACATTAACAATACTGTTAAGGGAATGTATTAACCCACAAGTAATATTTTCCTCATGATTACACAAATATGCACACATTCATTATAGGCAAGATTTTCTTGAAACTTGAACAACCTCTGTCATAAATCTCATTTAAGTTGTAATTTATTCAAAAGTGGAATATCTTTCACATACATGCATACCAGTCCTATGGATCGGCATTATTTTGGAGTATTTAGATTCTGCCATAAACTTTTTTTCAACAAAAAAGCAAGATTTTGAGCCATTCCTAGGGACAGCTGAAAAATCATAACAATGTAAAGACAGCTGGAATCGGTAAGAATTCTATACATCTTGTCTTTTAATTAAAATACTTTTGTTCTTTCTGTCAGCGTATACACAATAGCTCTTGCATACACAGGGCACAGTGCTCTTTTGAGGACTCACACAGACCGAGACAGAGACACAGACAGAGACAGACAGACAAACATCACACACTTGCTTTCTTTTTAGGCCATCTTACATCAGTATGTTTTCAAAATAATGGTCCTACCAAGAACATAGGGAAAAATATAAACATTAAGATGACGGCTTGAAAAGGGATATAATAGACCTTGAAAAAATGCTGATGGGGTCAATCAAAATAATAACTCAATAATAATAACTCAAACATCTTCTCTATGAAAAAGGCTGTTTGGGTCTCTTTAACTTAGAAAAAAAGTCAGTTCAAGAAGAACATAGATTGAGGTGTATAAAATAAGAAAGACTAAAGTTCTCTCTCTCTGGAAGCACTGAGGTGAAATGGTCCAAATGCTGATTGGGGTGAAGATTTAAAAGAGAGAAAAGGAAACAGATCTTCACATAAAGCACAATCAATCTGCAAAATTAATTGCCCCTTTGTATGATGATAGCTGTTAACTTGGATATGTGTACAAAGGTCAGATTTATCTAAGGCTATTTGATGTGAAGACTTTATACTTCCACCAGATTGGAAGGAGTATGCATGGGGAACAACTGCAGAAGACAGGTATCTCATTTTTCTGCTAGTAAGCACCCAGTTTCATTTAGTTGGCCATTATGAGAAATAATACAGGGTTAAGGTGGACCATAGTCTAACATATTATAGCTTCTTATGTTCTTAATTCTCGGGATTATATATGAACCGATGAGCTGTTCCTTTCTTGAGTGCACAATGCTTATCTAATTGATCACTACAAATTACAAACAATCCTATTTAAATGGACATTGCCATCAAAATGTGACAGTGCATGGCAGTATAACAGTTTCTTAAAATATTGAGCACTGCTGTAGAAACTCTTGGAAATTAATTCACTAAATATAACATGTTTCACTTTTTCCTGCTCTGGCTCTGACAGAGCAATATTCTACAGAGACTGTAAGATGACAGTGGAACTAATGCCAGTACTTCATGGTGGCTTCATAGTGGGTCATCTTCATGTTACCTTCTGTCAATTAATTGAAGAGATAAACAGGGGCAGAACCATCTAATACTCCATAAACCTGTAGCAAAAGATTTAGACTTTCTCATAGTATGGAATAGAAGGATCTTCTAATTGAACAGCATTAAGTCCTTTATTAACTTCGAAGTTGATTTCTGAACAGAATACTGAATTTAATCTGAATTCAAATTCAGGCAAAAACTCATTTCTATATGTGTTAGATGCTTCATTTATTCACAGCAATTGAGACCCTGCTATTTAGAAATAAAATACAAATTGTCAGCTTGGAGGATTGATAAATTTTGGCTTTACAAACTCTTACTTGATTTAAGTCAGAGGTGGTATTCAGCAGATTCTGACCAGTTCTGGAGAACCGGTAGCAGAAATTTTGAGTAGTTCAGAGAACCGGCAAATACCACCTCTGACTGGCTCTGCCCCCATCTATTCTCTCCCTTCCGAGTCCCAGCTGATTGACTGAGTCTTCTTTTGTTGCCCTGCACAGGAAAACGGAGCTGGAAAGCAGGTTAGTGGATGGGGGAAAGAATGGGATTTTGCAGTCACCTTCCCCTGCCACATCCACCAAGCCACACCCACAGAACTGGTAGTAAAACAATTTGAATCCCACCACTAATTTAAGTTAGACATCTATACATAAATGTATACATAAATTTACAAAGAATTGATCAGAACTGTGGGTTTGGTTCTTTTTCTTCCTACCAGCTACAGTTTAAATAACGGAAGCTTGATAAAGATGATATAAATATAAATCACTTCACAGTTTTTTTAGAAGCAGATTAGAAGAGAGTGGTTGGTTCTGAAACTGAGCCCATTCCTCTCCCACCTGCATTTCCTGTTGGAATCTGCCTTTGATCCACCATTTCCTTAGATCTAATTTTGATTGAAATTCCAAATCATGGTTGTAAATAAATGAGTTCTATAACCATAGTTTTAGAGGAAGAAATCTAGACTTACATTATCTAATGAATGACTACATGACTAAAATTTGATCTTACATTCCAAAGCTCTTCCCCAAGCACTATTAGATATGAATGTTTATTTTTATGCATTAAAGAAATTTATCAGTACTTTGCACCTTATCCCCAAATGTTAAAATGTATGCTGTTGACTTTTAAGATCTTGCATTGCATTCCTGAGGGTGCAACTCCTTTTTTCCTGATTGTCTTGGGAGCAGTAAATGTTGCTTTTAGAGACACACTGTAAATATGAATTCCAGTAGTCAGTGGAATTAATTAAAAATGGCTTTGTGTTGCACCTATGGCTCTTATTCTAACCCTAACCCTAACATGATCTCAAACATATTCATTTTTAATATTGAGGGTCTGTTATACCACCTCCCTTCAGCCAATGTTTCAATCTGTTTTGTCAATAGCTATTTCAGCCAACCATTCCTTTTGTGGAATAGTATTTCCCAGAAAACCTGTTGAGTGTAACATGCCACAAGTTCATATGTAAGAACTTCTCCCCATTACAAAACAGCATGATACAATATTCTTAAAACAACCAAAATGAAATGCTATTTGGGAAATGGAACAGGGGTAAATCTTTGCCATAATGATAGGATGAATTTACTGGAACTTAGATTTCTTCTGTCCATGAAGCAAGAGATTAAAAAAAATGCAAATAAGTTTTCAGGGAGATACTAGAGCAGGGGTCTTCAAACTGACAGCTTTAAGACTTGTGGACTTCAACTCTCAGAATTCTTCATCTGGTCATGTTAGCTTAGGAATTCTGGGAGTTGAAGTACTCAAGTCTTAAACTTGCCAAGTTTGAAGATCCTTGTTCTAGACAGACAGACAAGAGAGACAATTAGAGACAGACTTTTATGCACACAAACACACATACCACACGCTCACAGTGACTGACTGACAGACAGATAGACAGGCATGGTTCAAAAATAGTCACACTATTGAGGAGAGTGCTTCCTAAGAAGAAAATAAGTATTTGGGACTATTTTTCAATGAACAGTTATATTTTTTGGCTGTAAATTTGTTTTGTGTCCCGCATGAAATTTCAGAAATAGTTTTTATACTTCTGCTGTAGGGGGTAACTCCTAGAATAAGGAAAGCTTGTACCTTCCTCACTTCACAGGGCTACAAGCAGGGCAAAACCAGGTCAAGAGTGTGTTACAGGGTCCAAGTCATGGCATGTTTCAGGAAAACAACTATTTCACTCTCAACATTGATGCTCTTGGATAGTATAAGAAAGAAAAGCAAAAACAAGTTGGAAATACAGTACAATATTTGTCTCCAATATTACTCCAGAAAATATATTTTAACCTAGGGAATTTTGATGTGAAAATGTAGGGGATACAATAGTTCTTTCCAACCTTCTACATTTCTATCATAATGTATTTTGTATGTCTGCCTCAGCTAGAACTTAAAAAAAAATCAACACATTTGTTTAATAATCATAATATCCTAGCATGCCTTTGATTTAAACAAAAATTAGGAACTATTCTAAAAATTATACAAATCTATTATGGCAATTACACAGTAATACAAATTAAGATAAACAATGGCAGGTGATTTGTTATAATTCCAAATCTATTTTAATGAAATTGTATAGAATTTTTTGAACGCTTGCATTGCTTTGATCAGTCTTTAAACTGCCCACAAAAGAGTATTTTTAAAAAAAATATTCATTTAGAAATTAAAGGATTATTTAAGAATTCTCCCAGTTTTAAAGTTATGTTCCTGGCCTGAAGAAAGAATAAAAAAACAGAAAATAGAAGTTTTATCTTTTTGCTTAATTAAGTGGCAACTGAATAATACAAAATGAGATTTAAAAAAAACAAACTATGAGATAAATCAAAACATTGTAATATTCCATGTATGCAAGTTAAGAGAAAAAAAGAAATATCCTGACTATCTGAAGTTGTAAAGATATACAACTAACCCAGGTTATATACTGAGTTCTGAACAAATTAATTATTATTTCATGTTTCTTGAATGATCGTAATAAATAAGAATAATATAATAAAATGCCATCAGGGACTGACTTTAATGCATAAGGCTTCATTAAACATTGGTTCATGAACTTTTTGCCATTCGCATTCCATTTAATGTTATCCAGGCATAGCACATCACTTCAGCACCAATTATTTAAAGCTGCCAACAATCTCTTCCATTATTGCATTCTTCATTATTTAATTAATGTTACCCATTTTCAGTGAAATCTATAAAGCAGTGTGATAATTTTATGATCAGTAATGTTCTGAAGATCAAAAGGACACCCCCCCCCCACTGTTCCTGTTTCTGTATTTGCAAGGTTTAGCATTATAGCGTTTAAAAATCATAAGCACAACTGTTTTTCCTCTTTTGATTTTGTTACAGGACCGTCTTGATTCTTTAACAGAAGTGGATGACTCAGGACAGCTAACAATCAAATGCTCTCAAAATTATTTATCCCTAGACTGTGGAATTACTGCCTTTGAACTGTCTGACTACAGCCCGAGTGAGGATTTGCTTGGTGCTCTTGGGGACATGACTTCCAGTCCAGCTAAAATAACATCCTTTGAGTCTTGGAGCTATAGTGAAATGGACAAAGCCTTTCCAGAACTTACTAGAAGTGTGGGATTATTAACTGTAGCAACAGATTCAAGTGCTTCCAAATGCAATGAAAGTATCAATACAAAGGAAATCCATTTACCCTTGTCAATTGATCAACTGCAGGGGGACAGCCAAAGTTGCAAAGAATCATCAACTATATCTACTGAACTTTCACTCACTCATCTTTTTGAGCACTTACCCTTTTGTAAAGTAGCTTCTGAGGATTCGGCTGTCTCATTTGGCCACAGGAAGGTCTTAGAAACAATAAAACAGGAGCAAAATCCAGTGTCCTTCAGTGGTGTAAAAGCTAATCATCACCCTCTCAGTGAAAACTCAACTCCCAAGAGGTCAATTCAAGATGGCAGTGACTACAATGAGGATTCACCCACACAGCCCACCTTGCCCAAGAGGGGCTTGTTTCTCAAAGAAGACATATTTAAAACAGATATTATAGTCAATGATATAAAAAATCAGTTCTCTTTGATTAAGACAGAAATCAGTAAGAGCACACCCTCACTGCTTGAGCCACCAGACCGATCCAAGCTTTGCCTAGCATTACAAACATCATACAATAATTGCCCTTCTGCCATAAGTCAGTCGTGCGATTGTTTGCACAACATAAGTGAACTCAAGTTTGCAATTCAAAATCATTTCAAAGAAAAGTCCATGGCTTTAAGTAAGTCAAGTGACAATGCCAGAAGGCAGAAGCTGAGGTGCAAGAAGTCACATGACATTCCTGAGGAGGTGGCATCCTGCAGGGTTTCTGAAATGGTATCAAATACTACACCAAACAACCAGATGAACAAAATAGGCATTCTGGCTTTACAAAATGGAATTTCTTCTGGCAGCAGGCGCTCCATAGAAGGAACAGAAAGTGACACAACATCAACCTCTTCTGAACCTTACAAGCAAGAAGAACTGAATGGCCAGTCTTGCAGTGAAAGAGAACCATCTGCTTCGCCCACTCATAGCCAAGTCAGCAGCTTTTCAGCTGGATCAGATCCTGCTGTATCTCCCTTCCCCCTTCTTCAAAGAAACAAGACTGAAAAGACCCACTCACCTTCACCAAATAATACCAGCACAGAAAATAAAATGGGTGATGCCTGGTATGGCTCTGATGAATACTTAGCTCTTCCATCGCATCTCAAACAGACAGAAGTATTAGCTTTGAAATTAGAAAATTTGACAAAATTGCTTCCACAGAAATCTCCAGGAGAAACTCTTCAAAACATCGATGACTGGGAACTATCTGAAATGAATTCAGATTCAGAGCTTTACCCAACCTACCAGGTCAAAAAGAAGCGCAAAAGGTTAGGTAGAACCTCACCAAGCTCTTCAAGTGACATCATATCTTCAGTAGGAGACAGCATTGAATCGGGCCCTCTTAGTGATATATTTTCTGATGAAGAACTTTGCACATCCTCATCTAGCATGAAAAGGTTCCTAGAAGATAGGTCACGAAAGCCATCAATATGTCATGTTTCTGATAAAAATGAAATAACTCTCACAAATAAATCAGCTTTGATACAGCAGCTGATGGAAGATATACAACAACAAGAGAATAATGAAATTGTATGGAAAAAAATGGAGGTAAGTGATGAAGTGGATAGACCTTTATCTTTTTATCAATATATGGCAGCATAAAGAGGAAATTTGCAAAATATACTGATGCAAGCGACATACTCCTTGAAATGTTAAAGCAGCCACATCATCCAAAAGATCTGACATGACTGTTTTGAAGTCTTTCCCATATGTGTGCACAACTGGTTCACTTTGCTGATGGAACCAGAAGTGTTACTTAGTCATATATACATAAATACACAGTTGGGTAAAGACTTTGAGAACAAGTATGTCAAATCCTTTGATATACTCTTTGGCTTTAATGGTTTGAAAAAGGTTTCTTATACCAGCCTGCTTTACAAAACATCTCTTTTAAAAATTTGGTACTGCTCTAATGTTCATAAGTTGAGCGGTAAGGCAAGGTCAATAGGGTATGAGAGATTTTTTTGTATTAAGTTCTTGACTGTTCGGTCATATGTCTTTTCCATCTCTTTTTGTACCAGTGTTCAAGAAGGGGCTTTCTGGTGGGAATAGAATCCCATAGGAAAAAAAAATCAATCAATATGTCTTATGATTGCTTTAAAAACGTTATATGCATTGTGTAGTGGTGGGATTCAAATTTTTTTACTATCGGTTCTGTGGGCATAGCTTGGTGGGCATGGCAGGGGAAGGATGCTGTAAAATCTTTAGACAGAGGTGATATTTGCCGGTTCTCCGAACTACTCAAAATTTCCACTACTAGTTCTCCAGAACTGGTCAGAACCTGCTGAATACCACATCTAGCATCATGGTATATTTTGACAGATGAAACTGCACTGCAGAATCTGAAGAAACACAGAATAGGAACAATAACTTATATTGTTATACATTTCATCAAGGGGAAAGCAAATTAGGTCAGTTTATTTCCATGAAACCAGATTACAACTTTGAACATCCATAATAGCATGGGTAAGAACCAAACACAAGACTAAACTGAAACCTGGCAAAATAATGTTTCCATGAATATGGGCCCGCTGGCAAGGATCTATGCAGCTGCTGAGAAACACAAGGCTGCTGATTGTTTATTTATGAAATAACACATATCCCTTTTATTCTAATGCAAACAGTCAGTGAAAATAGCAATGGATATGTATGGATGTACAGAATGTGTAATGCATGTTTCTTGCTTGGAGCAAACAGAGGGCAAAACACTACACTCCCCAGTGACATCAGTGTTCTATATCAAGAATGACTTGATATATTTATTTGTTAGGTTTATATCCAACCTTTTCTTCAGGAACTCAAGACAGCAAAGATAGCACTCTGTTCTCTAATTTTTCTCCACAGTAGCAATCCTGTGAGGTAAAATGGGTTGAAGAGAAATTAGTGATTTTCCATAACCGGTGTTCCAAGCGGTACTCCAACCTGCTAACTCCCTACACCACACATAGTTCTTTATACCTAAAAACATTTCAGGAAAGTTTCTGGTGTGAGTATACTGTTAGCCCTTCAAAGTGGACCAGATTAGGAAACCAAAATTATTAAAGCTGATACTACTTTTCAGGGCATACTAGATATCAAGAGAAGTCTTTTCTATACCATGCTGTAAACATATATCAATATTAAGAATGGCAGCTAATACCTACTCCAGTGTAAGATGGTATTTAACTGAATTTCCAGATTATGTCAAGTCATAGGTGTAGAGCAGAGGTCCCCAAACTTGGCAACTTTAAGACCTGTGGAAATTCTCAGAATTCTCCAGCCAGCATAGCTGGCCTTGAAAAATACGTTAGAAATTATGAACTTAGCCCAATTAAATAGGAATGTGTAAGAAAGAAAAATCAAGATTGCTTTGCCTTTACTTCTTTTTTTTTTTAATTAAGTTTTATTTGGGTTTTCACACACAAAATACAAGTAAAACATCTTTTTTGAAAATAGTATGGTCCCTGGTTGAACTTTTTTATACAGACACAAAACTCAATTTCATGCTCCTTTTTGTATTCTATTCCATATCTTACACTATTTTACATTTTCTATATAGTTTTTCCCATCTTTTATTTTTCTCAATTTTATTTTGATTATCTCATCTCAGTTCAAATCATTATATTTATACTTTTGTCTGTTCTGTTTCAATTTCATATTATCTTTTCTCATTAAACAAATTTTCTCCTGTAGTTACTAATTGGAGTATGACACCTTTATATCTTTTAATTACATCCATTCAACTCTTATTTAAACTTCAATATATACCTTAAGTTTATGACCTTCAATATAATACATAATACATAACTTCCAATCGAATTCTGCTTGGTACATTCTTATAATACACATTATATATTTTTTTTAAAAAAGAAAGATTGTAAATATATATAATTATAAACCCTCATTCCATTCCAGTTCAGTTCTATCATTAATAATCATTAAAATCTTAACATCTTCAACACTTCTTTTACATTAAATATCATACTTCCTTAAAAACACATATAATCTCCATAATTAATTTTTCCCTTATTTCTCTTCACATATGTTTTATAAATCATTAAATATACCTTTTGTTACATTTATTTATTGACAAGCATTCCACTGAATTATGATAGCGATTTTACCCCCTTGTCTCACTAGTTCTAATTCTCTCTTCTGCATTTCCCTCTTCCGTTGCTTTCTGATTTTATACTTATTTTTCACTCTATTTTTTTTTTTGGGGGGGGGGGAGTTGTTTTTCCCAATCTTAAACTTCCCATTCTCTTTCCCCCCCTTTCCTTTTTTTCCCCATCTAAGATTACTTGTTCATTAAAGATGGCTTCTTCTTTGTCGCAATCTTCTTGTTCTGCAGGCATTTCTTGTTATTTCTCATAATTCCAAATCTCCATTTCTAAAAACTGAAACACGAAGCCAAAAGAACCTCTCCCTTCTTGTGCATCTTCTTTGCACTTTTTAAGTTCCATTTTCAGTTCTTCTAAAAGTGGAGCCATTTTAAACAGTTTTAAACAACCACCCAATTGATTTTAGTCATTCAAAACAATAACCAAGAATCCAGGAATCATCAAGTAATCCAAATAGTCCTGAGTTATATCATTTCTTTTTCGACTTTCTCTTCCTGGGGTTTTTGTTGCAATATTTTAGTTAGAATGTATCTTTTGGAAGTCTTGTTGAGATTTTGCTGTAAGTTTTTTTTTTTAATTCCAGGCAGTCTCCTCCCTTCGAGATCCTGCCCTTTTATTCTGTTTCTCTCCTTTCCTGTTTTCAAAAGCTTTTAATTATCCAGAAATCTTTATTATCCCTTTGACTTTTTATTTTCAGCATTAAATGCCTTTTGATGTAAAAGTGGATTTTTTCCCCAATTTCTTGCTTAAGTCTCTTAGCTGTCAGTATAGGAAAAGGAGAAAACCACATCTTTTCCCTTTTCTCTCTCCTTCGCAGGTTAAAAATCTTCTTAGGGAACAATGTTATTCTTTTTTAACAGTTTCAATTCCAGGGTACCTTATTTGTTGCTTTTGCTGTTTGACCTGGTCAACCAAAACTTTCTCTTCTTATCTTCCTCCTGCACATTCTTTTCCGGTCGAGTTCTTCTTTGTGGTGGCCATTTCTGACCACTGCTGCAACCGCCTTCGGGAAAGGGAGTAATGGCCAGCTGGGGAGGAGAGATGTGGCTCTCCTCAATCCGGCAGGCAGTCTCCCCACTCTTCACCACCTCTACAGGGTGGCTTAGCCCCAAAACCAGCCAGCTCAGGGCGCTCCAGCGGTGAGCACGGATCAAAGCCTTGCAGAGATGAGGTTTCAGTCTGTCGCTGAAGAAGCTCAAACTGGAAGTCCCCTGCCTTTACTTCTTTTGGTATAAGAGGGAGGAATAGAAAAATGTGGTCAGACTTTCAAGATCCTGTTATTGTAACCAAATCTATGAAGTAGAATTTTAGTATTTTTGTGACATCTGTTTCCTGACCTGATCTGTCTTGTCAGTTGGATGGTCAGCTTGCTGCTTGGATGCTGGGTCAAAATATACTCTCTGCATACAATGCAAATGAATGACATTTTCTCTTACTATTGATTAGATTTCTTACACTCTCCTGAAGAGAAATTATTTTATCCCCTGCTTATACAGTAGGCTGTCAAGCAGAAAACCAAGGTGTGACAGAATCCAAGATAAGTAGTGCTTTAGTCAATCCTCTCCTATTCCTTTATAATGGATAAAAGTGATTTCCACAACAGAGGTTGAAACTCTCCTGTTTTGGCCCCATGTTACTATGAAAACAGATGTAAAGATGAGTCCTTTGGTTTCAGGGTCCCCATGGCTGTGGGTTGGATACCAGTCAACTAATGGAGGAAGAGCAAAGGTCAATTTAATACCTCGGTTAAAATAAGCATAGGTATTTTTTAAAATGTAGTAAATTACATGGCTATTCCGATAGGTTAAGATGGAAAGATGGAAAATTCAAGGCAGGAGTATGTCTATGTTACTCCTCCAAAATCTGTCACTTTCCTTTTCTTGATATCTGAGCTGGGCATTCAAAGGGAGGGGAGCACAGTCAGAACTGGGGAATCCTCACCAGTGGAGAAGGGATGTGGCATTCTTAAGCTCCTCCTATTAGGTCAATTCCCATCAACAGCTTTTAAAGTACCTAACAAAACACCAGAGCTTCTTTTGTAGGGACTTAAATGGTACCCAGTGGTAATAGAGTGGAATATATAGAGTTCACTCTGTTTCCCAGTGCACCTAAACATACGAAGACCAACGGAACATGAACAGGTATATGAGCAGAAAAAAACACCTCACATGAAGCTACAACATGTTACTTCACATATTTGATGTGGCTGGTGTGATTATCTGCTCTCTGATAATCTATTTGGAAAATTATAAGTATGTTTGAGTTGATTATCTTTTCCTGAAATGGAGTATGTATTACTGTTTGGGGTTTGTTTGTTTTTGTTGTTGTTCTTTATTTGTTTCTGTTATTCCTATTTTAACCTGAATGCTGGAGTTGCTCCAGAGGCAATATACAAGATGCACAATAAATAAATAAACTTCACAGAAGAAAACACACTGTATTCATAGCACTGTTTTTAAAAATGCTTGGAAGAATTCCAAAAGACGAGGCTCTGCAAGTTTTCCTTATCTTGTTCACATTTTAATAATAATAATTTAATTAGCATGCACCAGGAGTCCTGCAAAGAAAAATGTAATGTCTCCAACATATTTATTCTGAAAATGACTATATGTTCTATTGAGCTCCCATAACTTTTATTAAAAAGTGAACATGGGGTACAGATGCATCCCAATATTTCCTTCAGTTGGTGCCCACCTTTTCCTAATAGGGCACCTAACCAGGCTAGTTCCTGCAAGGAAGGAATTGAGGAAGGGCTGGATATGGAAAAGTGACAGCTTTGTAATTGGTTGTTGTAAATGGTCATCCATGTAACTAGCCATCTGCTAAAATCATCAAATATCCCCACTAGAAGTCATTTTGTTAAGAGTGCCAACAATATAAGCTTAAAATTCCAAATGTGCTCATGGATGCAGAACATCTGGATAGTATTCTTATAAAAGCAGATATTAATGAATAGATATTTCTAGTATTTGCCATAGGTTGGCAATTCATAATGGCTAGAAGGCTATGATTAAGATTAAATAGTTCTTTAAAATCTCATGATGACTTTGCTATTTTGTGGTTATTCCTCCAGATGGTGCTGTTTACTTAGACAATGACACTTTGGACCTTACAATGTTGCACCCTCTGATAATGATTTTCAAAATCGGGCTTTTAGCATTTGAAATAATTTTCATTTTCTACAGTACTTTTTGTTTGAATAGTCTTCATAAAGTTTATAGATGTCATCAGAAAAATATTAGTTTTTTTAAAAGATTCATATTTTTTATTGGAAAATGGATTTTATTCCGATCACAGCTCTAGCCATAGTAATAGTTTCTTATACTTTCATCTAGTTGTGAATGTATTGTTACACTTCAGGGATTTCATTTACTTGTTATTATGGCTATTACTGATAGTACAGTATATTTTAATAAATGTACAAGGGGAATATTTATATTATTTAATAAATGATTCTAGCTTATCAGTTTTCTGTGTTTTACTTCAGTATTTCAGCCTTTTAAATATTAAATATGTTATAAAAATTATATATGTTGTATAAGTTAAAAATATAGATTCCAAATTATAGATTGATTATTAATAGGTCATGGAATGTTTATATATTCAAAAAATGTATGTTAATTTATCTATTCTGAATAGGATTTCAGTTTTATTGTCTACACTCCAAAAGATGAGGCTTGGCAAGTTTCCCCTACATTTTTAAAATAATAATAATAATAATTTAATTAGCACATACATGGAGAATAAATGACACTACACATCTTGCCCTCTGTGAGAAAAAGGTTTAGCTTCTGTATCTATAACTAGATAGAGATTTGTGTGAAAGCTTCTGTATATTGTATGATTCTACCATTCTAGCACTTATGTGCTGCAACTGTGCAGCACATAAGTCAGAGAGAGCAATTATTTTAAGAGGAAGGAAGGAAGGAAGGAAGGAAGGAAGGGAGGGAGGGAGGGAGGGAGAATGGGATTCTATTGGTTCTCTCCAGCTCTGTAGAACCAGTAGCTCTGAAGAGCAGCAGACACAGAACCAGTTCTGTGTCTGCTGCTGTTTTGGCCTACCCGCCCACCCGGGCTCTTACCTGACCTTTATTTCCTGCTTTTTCAACCTCAACTGCTTTGCACAGCACAGCTGCGGTTGAAAAAGTAGGAAAAAGTGCTTTTTCCAATGCTGCGCACCTGTGCACCGCGCTGGTCAGCTGTCCAGGCAGTAAACTGATGACGTTTCACATGCGCACGCAGCAAAACATAAATCACCCAACCGGTAGTTCACCGGTTGGATCCCACCCCTGGAAGGAAGGAAGGAAGGATTGATCGACGGCTGTAGTCATTCTATATGAAGTTTATTAAACCAGCATATCTTTCAAAATCAGGCAGTACAACCAAATGTGATTTTATCAGAAAAAAGAACCCAAATGGAAGTTGTCCAGCTGTCTGTTTCTGAATTTTTAAAAATCCTTTCAGCATTGCTCAAGAGGCTGTGTAAAATGTGAGCAGAAATATATAAGAAATAAAGTTTCCTCTTCTTGCCTATAATGGCTCCAACTCTGATTGGCTACAGGAAATTTTCACTGAAGTAAAATAAATAAATAAATAAATAACAAAAAAATTACTTGGTGCTTAGATTTCAGAGTTGCAGCTTATTACTAGTATGTGCCGAGATGCATTTTTTTTCCATTAGGTTGTACTTAGGATACCACGATAGCATCACATTTTGGATTAGGACCATAATCTCACATTTCTTACTAAAGTAATAGCACAAAATTCATCACCAATTCCAATTACAGTATAAAAACTTTATTTTGTCTCTCTGTGTATATCTTTTTTCTTTTGAAAATCTGCACCCATAAAAGCTTCCCAGATGACTTATAACATAAATAAATTAATACAAATACATGAATTCAAAATAAAGTACAGAAGGTTGGGGAATTATTTCAGTTTCTGAAATAAGTCAGTTTTTACATATGAATGTGTTAGAATTCTATTGTCATTATCCCCCAAAAGTATAAGAGTTGTGGGAAATGATCCAACACTTCTGGAAAACATCTGTTGCTAGGGAGGCTGGTCTATTCAGTTTGCTAATGCTTACAATTGCTTTGGAGTTGGGCAATCAAATCAAATCAATAAATAAAGTTGCCAAGCTTGCTTAGCTTCCTTAGGAACGATCATGTTGCATCCTAGCAGAACGTCTTCTATGCCTAGCTAGTCAGGAATCTGTTGGCAGATATGATACAATATTGCAAAGGATCATACATTTGTGAGAGAAGATGCAATAATCTGGTCCTAAACAATTTAGACTTTATGCTTTCTGACATATTGCAAGAATAACAAGTGAATTGGAAGCCAGAGCAATGTAAACAAAATGGCAGCAACAAAGCGCCAAAGCTCACTGCAACAGTATTGCCAAAAAGGCTTTAAGAGTTGTAAATTTAATTGTATGAAGCTTCTCCTCTGGTAATACTGATTTGCAAACTAGGACATTCAAAACCTTTGCTAGACCAGTACTTGAATTCAGCTCTGCTGTTTGGAATCCTCACTGTATATCAGACATAAATACAATTGAGCGAGCCCAGAAGTAGTTTACCAGAAGAGTACTATATAGTTCGGTTTGCAACAGAATACCTACACCACCAGACTTGAAATTCTAGGCTTAGACAACCTTGAACAACACCAGCTAAGATTGGACTTAAGCATAGTACAAAAACCATATGTTACAACGTCTTACCAGTTGATGAATATTTCAGCTTTAACCACAACAACACAAGAGCACACAACAGATATAAACTCAATGTAAACCCCTCCAAACTTGATTGCAGGAAGTACATTTCAGCAACAGAGGGGTCAATGTCTCGAACTCACTACCTGATTCTGTTGTCACCTGCTCAAACCCCCATACCTTTACCCTCAAACTAACCTCTATTGACCTCACCCCATTCCTAAGAAGTCTGTAAGGGGCGTGCATAAGCACAGCATCATGCCTACCATCCCTGTCCTATTGTCCCCAATGTTCTGAGATGCAAATATTGACTGCATGAAATTTATTATTTTTAGTTAGTTCTATAGCATGATAAATCAGCTGTTACTTTTCAATTCTGCATATACTATTCAGATATTATAATTACTTTTAGCTGTAATTATGAGAAAAAAACCTTTATAAAGTGAACTCTAAAACCTTGAGGGTTAAAATACATAATAAAAGTAGCCTTTCCTTGTTTTTTAACCTTTACATTGCAGATTTCTTTCCCCCCTCCATTTAAAAACATAAATTTCCAAAATTGCCTGTAATGAAATTGGGATTTCCCATGATTATGATAAGAAATCTATAACCTATAATTTCTATATTCATTGCTGCCATAAATTTGCTCAATATAGGTTAGGCCCAATTTCTTTTCTCCCTTCATTCTTCATAATCACATTGTTTTAGTATATACAGCTAGTTATTGGATGCAGAGCTGTATTATAACCATATTATTTCTTTACAGTGTTTTTTAAACAACTGTCTTTTCTTGTTTTCTCTTTTTCAAGGGGTTTGTAAGCAAGTTGGATGAATTCATTCAATGGTTAAATGAAGCCATGGAAACCACAGAAAACTGGACTCCTCCAAAAGCTGAGACCGACAGTCTTAAACTCTACCTGGAAACACACTTGGTAGGACAAAATTATATTGTTATCAAAATCAGTAATAAAAAACAGTTTCTTTACTGCTGTTATCCTGACCTTTATTATTTATTATATATATTTTGAGCTTTCCAGAAATACATAAGTATATGAATTAAAAAGTCAAGTCAATTCACAAATGGGGAAAAAGGTAGAACCCCCTTTGGAGGTTTTAAATGTAAATAGAGTATAACAAATGCTACAGCAGGGTTAAGAAGCCTCTAAAATAATAAATAAAAGAAAACATATTATTATAAATAAATATAGTTTTTATATTTAAATAAGTCACAGGTGAAATGGGACGTATAAAAATTTAATAATTAAATAAATAAATAATAAACAAGAACTTTACAATATTAATTTTTGCTTTTAATTGTGTTGTCAGATCATTTAAATATTTTTATATTGTACATTTTTATTTTATTTAGAAAATATATATAGCCACCTACTCACTCACAGCGACTTTAGGCATTATAATATGAACTTTATAATATTACCTCATTCTCTCAAAATATAAATAATTCTGGAAGAAATATAATAATAAATGCATGAAGAAATTTGGAATCCATTGATAAAAACAATAAGAGGAATAGGTTGATGGATGGACAGACAGATAGATGTAGACAGGCAGGCAGATGGCTATAGATGAAAAGTAGAGATCCAAATCTGAGTTCCAGACAATGGTAGTAGGTTAGTTTTCAATATCAGATGTTCCATGCTCAAAATAATTAATTTTTGTTGCCTACCACGCTATATGTTGGGGGAATTAAGCTGCAATCCTATAAACATTCTTCTTGAAATCAATAAAGTTTACCTTTCAATGGACATGCTACACAACTACACACTTTAGGATAGAATTCAATTAGACATGCTTCTCAGTAGGTACATATATGATTACATTGCAAAATTTTAACGTAGTGTCTTGTTTGTAGTTGAAAGATAGA
Organism: Hydrophis major; assembly: GCA_033807585.1. Taxonomy (NCBI): domain Eukaryota; kingdom Metazoa; phylum Chordata; class Lepidosauria; order Squamata; family Elapidae; genus Hydrophis; species Hydrophis major. The sequence goes on along the minus strand of CM066328.1, from coordinate 66,967,038 downwards.
GCTAGTCAATGCTTTATATTAATTATAATGCCATCTTTTCAATTGATATTGTTTTGGCAGAAACTCTAATCTCTATTTAAGCAGAAGTCTATGAAATTAAATTCCCATGAAGTGCAATGTCAAAATTATCCTGATAGAGTATTTGAAGGAGCAGGTGCCTGAACTCATTATGTGAGACACATGACGAAGCTCTTCATAGTGAGTCTTGGATAAATCCTCACATAAAACATTTGGCTGAACTCATGCTGCTGTAAAAGAAAATCTTTTGTGTGTGCCTGCACTAGTTTTTCTTCTCTGAACAAAGGGAAGGGATATGTAATTTCTCCCTTCATGGACTTTATTCAACATTAGATTAGAAGAGACTCATTACAATAGTAGGATATGTCTATGCTTGCCTAATAAAAAATGATATATTTGTATATGTGTCTTTGCCATAGTATTAAATGCATATGCAATAATAGTACTTTCAGTGGTGGCTACCATGGCCTTGTTTGTGGATCATGCTGGAAAGATCAAAGGATTAATTAATCCATCATCAGCTGATACAATACTATCAGGAAGCATACAAGCAGGTTAGTATCTTCTGGCTTTATGATCTCCAGCAGTTGTTATCCAGAGGAATATTACTTCAAATAGGGGAAATGATATGAAGACTAGTTTTATTCCCCATGATAATTCTTTTGTGTAGCTGTCCATGCCTGTGAGCATCACTGTATCTTCTCAAAATGAATTCCTTTCTTTTATCTTCTGAATCCCTGCTATTCAGGTTGACTGGGTTACTCCATTTTAGGGAGAAAAACCTGTTCATACCCACTTTCACCAGTCTTATTTTTATGTGTCAAGTTTTCACCTTCTTATTTTATCCATCAATGTAACATTTCTTATAAAGTTGTTCCAATTTTATGACTATTAGTCATAATTAGTTTGCTCTTTTTCATATCTTTCCCATTTCTACAATATCCTTTCCAAACCACAGAACTAAAGCTGAACACAGCATTCAAAATTATAAATCATATAGCATAATTCACACAAAATAGGGCATTATACAGTTTATATATTTAATTCCTTTCTCACAGCAACCGAACACTGAGTCACCATTTTGTTGACATATATACCATAATGCCAAGATTCTCTTCATGGCCATTTGTTACTATTAGATCTCATGATTTACATTCTTTTTTTGTCTCTTTCTAAATCATTTAATTAATGAAGTTACATAAAGACAGTTTCCTCTAGTTTAGTGAAATTCTTTTGAAGTTTTTCCTTTTTTAAAATCCTGGAACGATTTTGAATTAGATAATCTTAGCCAATGCAATGCCACTCTAACATCATATCATTTTAAAGAAATTTAAAAGCATTGGTAGAAATACCAATTTTAACCCAGTAGAATTTTATACTTTTATGTTAACCCAGTAGGGTGCCTTGCTCAGCAGTGAATCATAATTACAAGTTTGCTCATTGGACATGAAAATGGCTACCTATCATATTTTGAGGACAAGAACACAGGGCAGGGTCCTCAGTATACCACAAGCATGCTGGGAAGGCAACCCTCAGTCATCTTTTTGTGTGTGTGTGCTATACATCAAAACAGGTACTTTCCAAATTCCACCAGCAGAAGCAGACTTTTGCAGATTGCCTTCTGCATATTATGTTATTATAGGTAAATTTCCCCATTCCTATTAGTTAACGTTCTGGGGTAGGCATGCCTTCCCTTTGCTATCACTGATCAGCATCTCCTATAACCATTTTGTCTTGGGCTGCTGGCCTGACTGTGCTCTTCCAAATGTGAAACTTTTTACACAAAGTCTGCTGGACTCTAGACTAAGGTCAGAGAGGATTGATCAAAGAGCAGACTTTTCTCTTTGTTTCCTTCTTGAAAACTACCCTAACAATGGAGCACTGGAAAGATAAAATGGCCTTCAGTTCACAGGATGACCAGTGAAACTGTGAAATACTGAAACTCCCAAATGCTGGGTAAAAAGTGACAAGAATTCCATTAATTTGGATTCAAGTGAGAACAAGAAAAGTAAAACTATCTACTGTTTTATATAAGATTGGCAAACCTCTATCCAAAAGAAGAGGATAGCTCACAAACAAGAGCTATAAGTGGAAACTATGTGTCCATAGAATGACCCATTTATACAAAGGAATATAATTGATTCCTCCCCCCCCCCCCATATAGCTAAGAGTGGGAAAGAAGCAGGAGGAATCTACCAACCAGGTTCAGTGGTAACTATATATGACCAGCAACGTTGCCAAAACTAAGAAATGGATCGAAAACTAAACAGGAATATATTTAGCCAACTTCATTCTCAGCTAGTTCACACAGAAAACAATCAGCTTAAGACTGCTACATGGATGGACCCATTTGAAGACATACAGCAAAGGCAGCCATGTCTATCTTTAGCAATGTTTTCTGTTAAATTCATGGGGTTAGATATTCAGCTAATTTATTGGACATTTGGACCATCTTTGATAATACACAGGAAACCATGCACCTGTCCTTTGCAGAACTTCATCCTAAATGTCCAACTGGTGACTATTGCTCTATCTTGTAATGCTGAAAAAAGTTACAATGGCAATAGAAAATTTACAACAGTAGTTTCAAATGAAATAATAGTTTAGTTCTTATGAAAGATGATTGTTATCTTTGAACCAACTATAAGGATGTTAAAAGAACTATGCTATGGCAGACAAATGATTTAATTAGTCCCTTATTTTGTTTCAGAGTGACAAACTAGTTGTATAAAGTAAGCCCAGATAATAAAGATTTCTGGACATTGAAAACTTTTTCTTCTATAAGCAGGAAGGGAGAGGAAAAGAATAAGGGCAGGATCTGGAGGGAGGAGACTGCCTGGACTTCAAAAGAATCTAAAGTAAAATTTCAATAAGACTTCTAAAAGATACATTTTAACTGAAACTTTGCAACTAAATAGTAACCCCAGGAAGAGAAAGTGAAAAAAAAGAAAAGAAAGTGTAATAAGATCAACTTGTGTGTACTTGGATTGCTTGGTGACTCTTGGATTTTTGGTTATTATATTTGAATGATTAAAACCAATTGGGTGGTTGTTTAAAATTTTTACAATGGCATCACTTTTGGATGAATTGAAAATGGAATTTAAAAAATACAAAGAAGATGCACAAGAAGGGAAGGGCTCTTTTGGCTTAATTTTTCAATTCTTAGAAATGGATATCTGCAACTAAGAGAAACAACAAGAAAAGACTGCAAAACAAGAAGACTGGGACAAAGAAGAAGCCATCTTTAATGAACAAGTAACTCTATATAGAGAAGAAAAAGGAAAGGGGGGAAAGGGAATGGAGAATTTAAGACTTAAAAAAACAACCAAAGAAAAGAAAAATAATTTGAAAAATAAATATAATGTTGGAAAACAACAGAAAAGGGGAATGCAGAAGAGGGAAATAGAGGTAGAGAGACAAAGGGGTAAAAAGGGAAGAGAGGAGAAAAGAGGGAAGAAGGAAAGGAAAAGAAGTTACAAAGGTTTGGAGCAAGATATAAAGAAACAGGACCTATTTAGAGATAATGTATGAAAATCTAACTGAAAAAGAGATTCTGTAAAGTACATAAGATTGTATTGTTATATTTGTAATAGAAATAACTTTAGAAAATTGGAAACAACATATGATTAAAAAGGGGATAAAATAGTGTAATTTAGTGAAATGTTTGTGAATAAAATAAATGAAATAAAATGAGAAAATTGAATTAGGAAGGAACAGGAACATTTTAATCAGTCAATGTTTTCTAAATATAAGTGAAGGGGGGGGGAATTAACTATGGAAAGTTTATAATTGTTCCCATAGAAGTAAGATATTTATTTGAAAAGTAATGTGCAAAATGTTAAGATTTAAATGAATATTAATATTAATGATAGAATTGAATAGGAATGGATTGTTGTTTTAACTATATTATATATTTATAATTTTTTCTTTTTTCAAGAATACAGTGTATAGTTTTAGAATGTACCAAGCAGAATCAGAATGGAAGTTATGTATTATATTAAGAGTTATAATTTTAGGGGAAAGGTATAAAGGTGTCATACCCCAGTTAGTAATTACAGGAGAAATTTTGTTTAATGAGAAAAGATAATAGACAATTGAAACAGCAGACAAAAAATATAAGTACAATGATTTAAATTGAGATGAAATAAATAAAATAAAATTAAGAAAATTAAAAGAGGGGAGAAGCTATGTAGAAAATGTAAAATAGTAATAAGATATGGAATAGAATATAAAAATGAGCATGAATCTGAATTTGTGTCTGTACGAAAAAATGTAACCTGGGATTATGCTGCTTTCAAAAAAGATGTTTTACTTGTCTTTTTGTGAAAACTCAAATAAAACTTACAAAAAAAAAGTGATAAACTCAGATTTGATGATTAAAGAAAAAAAAAAGACACATACCTGACTGAAAATAATATAGCAAACAGCTACCATCTATTTTGCTCTTGTTTGCTGTGACATTTGCAGGTTGTGAAAATAGTTTCCCCCTTAAGACCAATGTGCTATTGGTTAATCTATTGCCAGATTTTGCTATATGTGCTTTGCAGCAAATTAGACTGAATTTTGTGCAACTGTAAAATTGCAAATCAAGCCCCAGAGTTTTGGCCCATCTTTATTCATCATATTTTACTTCTTCAGTCAACATTATTACTGGTTAATAGGTGCACCTGTAAATCAAGCTGCATTGTGTACTTGATATGTTATGTTAAGTGAATCTTTTCTAGGGCAGCAAGTCTATTTTTTCTAATGAAGAAGAATATCTCATCTTTCCCAATTTTCCTATCAAACACAACTACATCATCTTGAGGCAGCATCACATCCAGCTGCATCAATGCTCTGCTTCAATTATATGAAATTACCCAAACTCCTCTGGGATCCTTTAGGTTTTCTTTGCTATATGAGACGCCTTCATGTACATCTCTTGTGAAGTGCATGATTACAAACTATTCAACACAAGCCTGTTTTAAGTAAACAGTAAATTAAATATTGTCAGAGCTTCTTCAAGCTTGCATCTATGAAAGGAAGTGTTAAAAAAAGGTTTCATGGAAAGGAATGCTTTAAGAAAAGTAGCTGCACTAAGATGCCAGGCTTTTCCCTTATTTGTAAATGCTTGATCTAGTTTATATTTTTGGCTTGGGATAATTTTCATCTAGGTTTCAGCTTGATTTGCTTAATAGTATTAAAGTTATTTAAATATATTACATAACTTGATTTATAAAAGCAAAAATCTTCAATTCCTAAAATAGAGACATTCATTATTTCATTCTGTGTGAGAAATTCAGTACTACAAAATACAAAAATAGTACTGCACAACTTCAAGAGTAGCTTTTGTATCTATCTATCTATCTATCTATCTATCTATCTATCTATCTATCTATCTATCTATCTATCTATCTATCTATCTATCTATCTATCTATCTAGAAACTCCCTATTTATTTAACTCCTAAGAACTATTAAAAGTAGGATATGTAGTACAGCTGTTTTGTTATTCCTATGCATCAAGCAATACAAAAACTAATTTTCTGTTATATGTTTCCTCTCATCTATCAGTTGCTTCAGTTGAGCTAAGGGAACTGGTGATGATAAATGCAACTATATATGGCATATGTAAGACTACATAAGATATTTAATAATAATCTTCCATAAAATGCATCTTACCTGTTCATGAAGCTCTGCAAAGAAAGCCCTCCTCCTCCTCCAGCATTGAAGACCTGTGTTGAATAGAGACAGATATCCTCTAATATTTCATTTAACTGAGCAATGCTGTGAGAAACAACTTGAGAATTATTGGGCAGTTGATTCAGAGGCAATGTCTATAATACATTAAGTCATTATTCTTTTTTTGGGGGGGGGGAATTAAGCTATGTGAAGATGACATTTCTGAAGCTATGTGAAGATGACATTTCTGAAGCTATGTGAAGATGACATTTCTGAAGTTTCTCTCTTGTACATTCATGTCATTTTACATGGAAGCATTTTAATGGCTATGCCTTAAACCATTACAAAAGAAAACTGGCAAATATAATGTATTTATGCATGCAAGCATTCATGTTATGATGATCTAAATTAAATCATAATGTGGTTTCTACAAAACACAAATTACCTGTAATTAAATTATCATAAAGTGCCACCAATTTGGTCATTTTCTATCACAGAACTATTTTAACTAGTCACTAAGTCATATTTAAATGTTGAGCTCACGGCACATCAACAATGGCAGTTTCATTCTGCATAGTTTACTTAATGAAGAATCAGTGTGGCAAATGAGATCCAATCACCAATATTGGTAATATTTGCAACTTGTAGCTGGTGTTCTGGTGAATACATGGGCTTGTACTTTTCTTGGGAAGATTTTTCAGAAATGAATTGCTATTTCTTTCCAAGGCTGAAATATGATGATTTACCTCAAATCATACAGTTGGCTTCATTCTCAAGGCTGGATTAGAATTTATAGTCCATAGGTTCTAGCCAAGAGTTATAACCAAGCTGATTCTCAGTCTAAACATAACATCTTCCAACTTTATTTTGTCTTATATTTATTAAATCCATATTTAAGCTTATAGTCCCTTCTTTATGGTACAGTTAATAGTTAACTCAAATATGCTATGATTACTTTTAGTTCATTGTAACAACTATGAGCGTAATCATAGTTCTCAGTTAAATCCTGCCTTCCTTTGTGGAGGAAGACTGATGTGACTTCATAATAATGACTAGACTTTCCTAAAAATCCCAATAAGCATGAAATGAAGTGCAACTGCACTATGTATTGAAGTATTGAAGTATCTGTCTTCTTAACAATTTGGATATAGGACCTACTTTAAGTCAAATTATAACCAGGTAAAATGGATAACCTCTTTTTTATTTGCTGATTATCACCTATAAAGTGTCTATGGCATGAAGCTTAGTTATCTGAGGAATCAGTTTTCTCCTGTGGTTTCTTTCTCACTGATGGACAGAGTTGGCACACTCTGGATCTCCCACATTAAACCATGTCATCTTTTGGGATTCATTAAATGCACCTTCTCTGTTATAGTTTCTGTCTTCTGGTATAAGGCAGTCCCTGAGATCCCATCTTAATGGCATTATGGAGGGCCTTAAAGACAGTGGATTCTCCAAAGCTTTGTTATAGGGTATATGGAATTTCTCTTCCTCAAGAGTTTTGACATGTGTTGTATATGTTTGGATGTGAGTTGTCCAAACTACTGTTACTTTAATGTTGTTTATTATTTTATTTTACTTTGCTTTTATATTGTGAGTTGTCCAGAGTAACCAGGTGGCATTAAAATCAAATTGATTAAATTAAATGAATAATTATGAAAAATAACTAAATGCTATTAGAAATATGCAAAAAATAGGTTTGACAGGAAGTAGATCATCATAGGATTTATCAGCATCAGGCATTAAACCATAAGTTTTGGCTTCTTCATATACAAAGGGGAGGGGGGAGGGGGAATAACACAAGAACTGATTTGGAATATAAATAACTAAACTATGGGATATAAAAAGCTGTGAGAAAAAGCAATTATCAGGCAATTCAGGCTAAAGGGACTGCAGGTTAAGTTAATATTATACATGGTTAAAAGGTACAACTCCAGGACCTTTTCCCAGATTATATATTTTAAAGGTATACTTTACTAACTCGGATGAAATCAGAAGGTGAGATTCAGTAGAACCATTTGTAACTGACAAATATAGTGATGTACCATTCTGTTCCGTCTAATTTCCCAGCAAATTTGTAGCTGCTGACATATGGCTCTTGTATGTATTGACATATTTTTCTTTGCAACTTATTTGACTGCTCACATAATTCATTACTATACACATTAATTACAGCATATTGATTACCAATTGGAAATAATCTTTTGGAAAGGTTTATCACCAAGAATACAAAATGATACCATAGACTTTTAAAATATTCAGTTAATTATTGCTTGATGATGCAGTTGAAATCAGAGCTCTAGGACTGACTTCTGCTCTTTCTCTAACCTATATTTAATAGCTTATTCAGGTTTGCTCTTTAGAATCAAGAAAAGAATCCTGGACATTTTAGCCTTCTCAATTTGTATCACAAAAAAAGGGATATTCCTGAAGACATGGGCAGAGTAATTAGAAAAAAAATGAAATTGCTTGAACTACATTTGTAATCATAAGTGGCTTCAGAGAGTGGCTTTGTTAGGCCTAACATTTTAATAGATTGTGAAGAAAGCTAAGTAGATGAAGGAATACGGGTCTAAATTCTCCCTTTGGCTGAGTACTGTAAATATATAAAAAGAAGTAAATTGTATTCCATATTTGTATTAAAAAAAAACCCAAAATCAAATAAAAGTAGAAGGTTTTATTTGCAGAGATTACATTTTGACTTTGTAAGTAGTTATTTGCACATAATTGTTGTGGTTCATTGTGTTGCTATGGGTGATTATAAAAATTTAATTTAATATTTTCCAGAATAAATACAATAGTTGCAGATTGCTTTTGCAAAAGAGCAATCTTAGTTACTTTAGCTATAAACGCAGTGGAGATCTTACACAAATCTTCATACAATCATAGTATGAAGAAAAAGAAGTTGCAGTTGATTTGTTCCAATATTTTGTATTAATACATTTTAATATATACTGTACTGCATGCATTTATTTAAATTGTTCTTTCACCAGTATTTGAAATACATCTGAAAAAGATAGCTGCAACAGTATATTTTATAGTACATTATTATTCTAGAGCTAGCCTAGGGCTCTAGTTTTTCATAAAAGTTAATGAATTTCTAGATTTGTCAGCTGTTTCAACCAGATGCACTTTTGGTAATTCAATGGAAATATTTTCAATTCAATTCCAATTCAATAGCTTTTAGTATTGAAAATTAATTTGGCTATTGGACATATAGCATAGTGGTTTTTGACAACAATAGCAAATATTTTAACACACATGCTTTATATTAAAAATGTATCCATACCATTTGATACTTAAATATAAAAACATCTCCCTTTCTTTTTGCAGAGTTTTAAACTGAATGTAGACAGCCACTGTGCATTAAAGGAAGCTGTTACAGAAGAAGGATGTCAACTTCTCGATCTTATAGTATCTCACAAATCAGGTAGATTCTTCTGAAATATTGCAAGTCTTTATGTCTCCAGACTATTAAAAAATAAAGAAGCATTGCTGTAAATTACCACATATATTTGCTTCCTTATGTATTATTAATATTTACATTATCACTTTGACCTTCAAGATTTATAAATGTTTCATATACTGCATACAATGCTGTGATACTTATAAAATGAAATACTGCTAGCAAATAGTCTGTTCATTTTATTTTGGTCTTGCTGTTGAACTGACTTTCAATTGAAATTACATCACTGAAAATTTCACTTTGACATGTTCTTTGATGTAAGTGCTACGGAAATATCATTAAGATGATAAATTGGGATTTTATATCTATGCACACGTATATTTTTACATAGTTAGCATGAATAATTGCATCGATGAAGTTCCTTTGCTATTTAAACTAATTCTTATTGCAATTTTAAAGTTTTTATTAAGAAATATTAGAAGTGATGATTTTGGACAGTTTTGCATGCAATTTTCAATACAAGTCTGGATAAGTCAGGAATCTTTTTGCCATAGTTCTTGACCATCTGGATTTAATCAAAACACTCTGTATTGCTAAAAATTGCTAGCATTATTTTGGCTGATTTTTTTTCTTTTGTTTTTTTCCTCAATAAGATGAAGGATCTGGAAGATTTTTCAGTGGTTCTTTTGTATTTTGTTATCAACCTGGCCATCTAGAATGTAAAATAGCACCACCCTCCAGGTTCAGTTGACCTGCATGAGCTTCTGGAGCTTGTAAAACCATACCACGGTCTCATAAACTGACCATATAAGTAATTATTTGTCCTTAAAGATGAGCAACAACAAATATCTGCTGTTTAATATCTGTAAACAGAAGAAAATAGGATGTTTTTTTTTATTGTTCTATATGAATCTGAGATTGAATATTATTTTCCTTTGCTGACTTCAGCCACTGCTGTCTGTATGTCATGTTTTGATCCTATAGCATTGTTTGCAGTGCCTGTTAGAACTCCTGATCTGATGTCTCTGTAGTAAAGAATGCCAGAGTATTTAAGGCAAAAGGATTTTTATTTCCCCTAAGATTCCTTGCCTTTAACAAATAAGGTTCTTCAAATGATAACGTGGAATGTAGGACTAAATTTCTTTCTCTCATTTTTTGGAGAAGGACTGAAGGACATGCTGCAGATGATTGCAAGTCAGTGGAAGGAACTACAGAAACAAATCAAACGACAACACAGCTGGATTCTTAGGGCTCTGCGTATCATCAAAGCAGAGATACTGGCTACTGATGTGTCTGCAACGGATGAGGAAGGGACTGAGAGCCCCAAGGTAAGTGGCTTGAAGTTTGTCTTATTTCCTCTTATTTCAGCCTCCTTTTGAACTAGGCATCACTGAAGTCTTCTTTCCACCCTAAGGCTTTTCATTTCTACTGGGTAAAAATTTTACAAACAAAATAAAATGTGTCTTTCTGAAACAATATCTTCTAAAAGGCAGAAACTTTTTACATCTTTTAGACAAACTTCTCTGGGTGGAAATCTAGAAGGGGCAGGGAAAGGGATGTAAAATATTTGGTAAACAAAACATACAGTATCTTTAACATGAATAATCAGAATGGTTTTAAATTGTTTTGTTGCAACTATAAATCACCATAATCAGTGCAATCACTCAGCTCTGACATCCATTAGCCGCTTGGTTACAGCAAATTAACAAAGAAGAGAGAAAGTGATTCATTATCTCATTCCTGTTAATGACTATCAGATGCATTGCCTAATTAGGGGATGGCCATTGCAGTGGGGAGAAGGTCATATGCTTTGCCACAAATCTTTTTTGCTAGGAATTTAAGCCTTTCACAATGGTGCATGTGTTGAATACATATCAATAATATATTGATATCTAAATCTATTTTTGAGGACTTCTCTGGGGACAATGAAAGCCACCTTCCCCTTATTCCTATAGGAATATGTTGATGGAGGAAATAGGAAACCTGCTGCTAGATGAATTATATTGCTTTTTCTTTCTTTTTCCCCCCTAAAAGAGAGGAGGAAAAGTGATATAATTCCAGGGAAACACATATTATTAAAAGACATTAAAATGTTGTGGAAATGTTGAAAGTGTTGCTGCTGGGATTGTGACCTTGGACCATCACTTTGATATCACAGACACTATCCAATAGCTAAATACAGCAAGAAAAGTTTGCATGCAGAAAGTTCTAAGGGAGGGGGATTAATATTATGCTCCATATCAGTTGATGAGTTTTATAGTTAGATAATGCCATAAAGACTTGGTTGTATTGATAATTAATATTATATAAACCAACATATTAATAGTTCATTGATCCCTCCAAACATTAGAGTGGATTTGATAATACACAGGAGAGGAGAGAGGAATTCCATTCTTCTAATAGTGTAATTTTGTCAGATGGACAGATATCAATGAATTCCACCCTTAGATTCTGATTTCTGTGTATCCTTTTGGTGGCAGGATCCTGCTTCTAAGAAGCTTAAGGTCTCTCTCTATCTCTCTATCTCTCTCTATCCCTGTTGAGAGTATATTTTGATCTTTTAATGGCATGTTAAGTTCAAAACTGAAAAAATAAACAGAGCTGGAACATACCACTTCCCTAATGGACAACCAGGGGGGAAATGAAAAATATGAAAATTACTTGGAAGCTGTTGATATATTTTATCCTGATTTAATTAATAATTTCATATTTATGTAAGTATTTATTTACTGAATTGTCTGTGCTGCTGCAGCCATAAAATAGGTATACAAGAAAAGAAGTATAAAAGCTTTGTAGGGAATTTATAAAATCTTCATGATAAAGGAAGAATAATAATCAAAAGCAACAATTTATCTAAAAAGGGAGCAACACCCAAAGAAAATTCCTAAGATGGGGCATTTAATGACTGATTTTTAAAGCCCTCCATAATGGCTCTGCTTCAAGGTCTGAGCCAGTTGAATTTCCATTGAAGAGGGATCACCCAGATTTCATGGAGGTAAGGAATCAAAAAAGTTTTTCTTAGGATGCACATATTGTACATATTGGAGTAGGTGGGCCTGCAAGAATTTCAGTGCCAAACCATTTGTAATTTAAGAAATGAGTTTCTATTGGTGGCTGATGCAGGGGGGTCTATGACAATTTGCCACAGCCAACTTGCCATGGCCAACTCACTGCATGACAACTTGCCATGGTCATTTTGCCACAGGACAACTCACTGCGGGACAAGAGTTTCATTAATACCAAAGAAATGGTGGAATAGAATCATGAAAGAAAGGATGCAAAAGAAGGGACAGAATGAAATGTGAATGGCAAAAATTAAAATACTTTTTATGTATTTTAAATAATTAAATAGAATTGTTAAATTGTCCCACAGCAAGTTGTCCCATGGCAAGTTAGCCATGATGTGTTGTCCTGCAATGAATTGGCCATGGTTGAGTTGGCCGCAGCAAATTGGCTGTGGCAAGTTGTCCCATTCCCAACGCAGGGTTTCCGGCAAAGGTAAAATGTGCTCTTGGAGTTAGTTGATATATGAGGCAATGCATTTTATATCAACTGCCATTTCCAGGTGGACTTTACAGGCATCTCCTTGAAGGTTCACTGCACAGTCCAGATGAGTATGATTTATCATTGTATGATCCATCTAGGACCATGCTTGTCATATGATTACATGAATTAAATGTGACAATATTTGAGCTCACACCCCAGAACAATAAAATGAAGCTAGGTCTGGGCCCATTGAACTCCATCTGTTTCTTGTCATAATAAATCTTGATGTTTATTCAGAAGTACATCTATCTAAATTCAGCAGGAGTTATTATCCAACAATTATAAATAGAATCAGGATTTCAGCAAAAAAATGAGTAGGCTGGTAAGACCCATGAAAGTCTAGTTTTTATTTCTTACAGTGGTCAAATGCATGACTAAAGTGCTCATAAGCAATTCTAAGGCAACTCATTTTGGAAGAATGCTATTGCCAAACAAGGATAAGATTGAGTATCTATGATTTAGAGAGCCTTCCATGAATGTATCCATCTAATTTTAAAGCCATCCAAAATGTTGACTGCCACTATATAATATGATAAGGAATGTTGAAAAGTATTTTCTTTTGTCGGTTTTAAATTTTCCAGTTATGTTAATTGTAGTCTTAATGTTTTGAGAGAGACACCTCCAACAAAATAACTCTTTTCCCTTTCATTTTTTCCAAGCTTTTTCCATAGGCTGCATAATTTTATGTATCTCAATTATATTTTCCTTCTATCACTTTCTTTCCAAACTAAAGAACCCCAAACTTTCTAGCTTTTTATCATGACAAAGAAGTTTGAGACCAACCTGGTGATTGTAATGTGTCTCTATATGCCTTTTTCTGGCTGCCTTATACTTTTTTCAAATGAGGAAACAAAACCTGTATGCTCTAGATATAGATGCTCTAGATGCTCTACAATATATTATTTTAAGGGCATTATATATTTGACATTTTCATTGAGCTATCCATTAGGCAAGATCTTTTTCTTGAATTCTTTGATACAAATTATCTGTCCGTATATAAAATTAGAGATATTTTTTTACATGCATCATTTTACACTAATTTAAACTGCAATTGCCATTTGGTTGACTATTCATCCAGTTTTAAGCAGTCCTTCTGGAATTCTTCCCATTTATTTTTGTTTTTACACAAATCATATATACTATTTGGGAAAACCTTTCATATTATCTGTCTACTGTTTGCCATATTGCTTACCTCTTAGTCATAATCATTTATGAACATTACATATTGTTGGGATTTCTGCTTCTAATTTCTCTCCTTTGGAAAAAAATAATCACTCCTTTATTCCTGTTCTTTACTTTTTTATTTTTAGCAATTCATAAAAAGACAGCTTTCATTTTTTTTAAAAATTACATTTCTTCCAATTTGCCTAGAAAACATTAAGCCTATGGATCATTCTTGGCTCTTCCCCTCCTCCACAAATGTCACATCAACTATCTCCCAGTCTGTGAATGTTCTGTCATCAGAGCTGTCCAATTTCACAATAAGGTGATTTTGCCCAATTTATACAAAAATATAAAAAAGTATTGTACTACTACTGAGAAGTATAAACCATACAATAAAATCAAGGGATAGTTTAAAATCTACAGGTCCCAATATGTGAAAACAATCTATATGGCCAAGTAAAAGAACAATACATACCCATACCCATATAATCATTTGCATTGTTACAATTACAGTCATATATTACAATAATAACTACTATTAAATACAGATTGCTGTGGCCAATCTTTATTCCAAGAAATAGTAAGCTTCAGCGGGCACTCTGATTGAACATGGACAAAGACACAACTGACTGTTCCTGTAATTTGATCTAGAAGCAATACAATTTTCAACAACGTCCTTGGTTTCTACTTGATTATTCAGATAATGTATTGCTTCATCCACAGTAATTATATCACTACTCCTGAATTAGATTGTTTGCTTATCAATAGTACCGCTTCTTGACAAGACTAGACTGAGGATGTTCACTCATACTTAGTTTTTTACTACATCCTAACAAGGCTTTAGGACCTGCAAATTTAAACAAGCAGGAGTTGAAAGAGAAACTTAGAGTTGAGTGTTATTCACATATCAATGTAATCCAAGTCTCAAACTCTGAAAGATCTTTCTTCACAGCCTGAGAATATCGGCATTGTACAAAGAAATAAGATAGCAGTATGAAGAATTTCACTGATGAAAAATCAAAGCAACAGAACTAGAGTTAGGTACACTCAGTAAATAAGTAAAAAGGGCTAGAATTGTATTAATCATTTCTATACCTGAGTCAGGCACCCCTAGCAGATAGCATCATGAAGATTACTAAATACTATATGGTACAGGAATGGGTTAACCCTATGGTAAGATGGGCAACTAATGCATTCAATGGAAAAACAAACAAACAGACAAACTGTGGGACTGTATTTCCCTAATCATCTTTAGCCATCCCACAAGGTTGCATACTCCAGGTTCTCCCCCTTCTCTAAAACAGTGCCACCTAATGGGACCTAGGCTTTTCTCTGTGACTGTGCTGGTCCTTTAGGATAGCTCTGATCTAACTGATCTTCAGCGAAGCCACAAAATACTGGCTTTTCTGCTCTACATTGGACCAGGATTGTGTGATGTATGAGTGAATCATAAAGAGTGCAGAGAAGAGCAACAAAGAGAATTAGGGGCCTGGAGGCTAAAACTTATGAAGAAAGGTAGCAAGAAATGGGTATGTCTAGTCTAGTAAAAAAACCCAGGGGTGACATTGCAGCAGTGTTCCGATATTTGAGGGGCTGCCACAATGAACAGAGAGTCAACTTATTTTCTAAAGCACCAGAAGGCAAGGCAAGAAACAATGGATGGAAATGGATTGTGCACTTATGGAAACAAGTGCACAATCATGCTTACCATCCCTGTCCTATTATCTCCATTTATTCGTATCTATTTCCTGTATTCTTACTCATGTATATACTTATACCTATTATCTTGTAAACTATTGACAAATCAAATAAATAAAATCAAAATAAATAATAAATAAACAAGGAGAGAAGCAACCTAGAACTAAGGAGAGAACAATAACCCAGTGGAACTTCTTGCCTTCAGATGGAGATTTTTGAGAAGAAACTGGACAGCCATTTGTTTGAAATGATATAGAGTCTCTGGCTTGAGTAGGAGGTTGGACTACAATAAGGTCCTTCCCAAGGTCCTTCCCAACTCTGATGTTCAGTGTTCTGTTCTAAGTATGTGTATGATTTTATTATACATATTTTATTATATGTATTTTATTATAAGTATCCATTACATTTTTAATTTTGTTAAGTATTTGGTTTTTGTATTGTTTTTATTTGTTCTTATATTTTGCCTTTCTTGCCACCAGAGTCTCAGTCTGTACAATCAGTCTTTTAAATATTTTAAATCATTAAATAAAAATACATTAAATAAAAATAGGTTTCTTTCCTAATTCATGTATGTATGTATGTATGTATGTCATTCAGCTTTGTTCGGGTATTTTCCCATGTCATTATAGTTGTAGTTTTAAAGTTGTAGTGATGTTTCAGCACAATCTCATCTGCCATCCTCAGGCTTCTGTGCTGTGTTCATCTGTGAGTCAGGCTTTCACAGCCCTTTCTGTTTTAAATTTGGTGCTAGCCTACTGCTGTGTTAGAATGTTTTTTTCTTCATCCTGATTGGTTGGGAGTCTTGGTCTATGTTTATTGGTCTTGGTGTTTGCTGTGTTCTGCTTGATTGGTGTTTCTAATATCTTCTGTCTGTTTTGTAGCATTTTTTGATTGGCTGGCAACATTGTGTTCCCCGTATTGGAGGCTTTTAGTGCAGCTTGGCTTCGGGTAAAAGGACGGCTATCATTTATTAGGAAGCTAGGTTTTATCTGGGTGCCTGGTTGGGGTGTGTTTGAGCTGGAGGTATCAGGTGGGGTCTGTTTGTGCCCAGGTGTTTGCTTGGCTTGTGGTGTGGAGATTTTTTTGTTTGTGAGTGCAGGCTTCCAGATAATTGACAGTCTGGTGGAATCCTCTCTTCTATTCATGCTTTCAGATCTTTTTTCAATCTCTATGGCTTCTCTGATAATTCTGTAGCTGGGGTTTTCTATAGCGGCTAGGGTTTTGGTGCCACTGAAGTCGATGCTATGACCTGAGGCTTTCATGTGGAAGTATGTTCCAGCTTTTTTACTGCATTTTTGTGCTCATCCAGGTGGGTACTTATTCTTCTATTGGTCTGTCCAATGTATGTGGCAGGGCATGATGCACAGGAGACTTCATATAAGCCTTGGTTTTCCAGGTCAATCTTATCTTTGAGGTTTCTTAGGATGGCTGCTATTTTTCTGTCTGTTTTGAAGGCAGTCTTGATGTGATGTCTGTGTAGTATTTTACTGATTTTGTCTGTAGTACCTCTTATGTAGGGCAGGAAAGCTGTTCCATAGTACCATATCTGTTCCTATAATACTATATATATGTGTGTGTGTGTGTGTGTGTGTGTGTATGTGTGTGGTATTCAGCTTTGTTCGGGTATTTTCCCACGTCATTATAGTTGTGCATTTAAAGTTGTAGCAACGTTTCATCAGAATCTCATCTGCCATCATCAGGCTTGTGTATTATGTTCGTCTGTGAGTCAGGCTTTCACAGCCGTTTCTGGCCATTTGGTGCTAGCCTACTGCTGTGTTAGAATATATATATATAGTGACAAGTAGTTCATTAGACCTGAAATTTGGCTTAGAAATTTTAGTTCAAGGGTTATGCTATTAAATAGGATAGAGAGGGAATTATAAATGAACCCAAAGACTGAATGTCTAAAAGGAGATAGTAGCTCAACATGTCAGAAGACAATATGAGGGGAATAGTCTCCATTCTGGCTTCTGCTGCCATTGTAGCAGAGGTGGTATTCAGCAGGTTCTGACCAGTTCTAGGGAACCGGTAGCGGAAAATTTGAGTAGTTAGAAGAACTGGCAAATACCACCTCTGACTGGAGGTTTTACAGTATCCTTCCCCTGCCACGCCCACCAAGCCATGCCTACAGAACCGGTAGTAAAAAAAATTGAATCCCACCACTGCATTGTAAACTTGTGACTGGCTATTTAACAAGGAGAGAAGTTAAATGTTATGGTTCAAATCCATAGTTTTAATCTGCCACTGAGCATATGTCCATGTTCTGTTCAGCATGAGCACATGGTGAGAAAACAAAAGGCATTCTCTTTGCAAATTCTGCCTTGCTTTGCAATTTATCTGTTGCTCTAGAAGATTTCCCAGTCTTTTGGAAGAGATCTTGGGTGGGAGATAGAGAATTGTGGGCGAAGGAGGAATTGATAAAGATCATCACCTCCCTCTTTCAGCTAGAGGAAAATCTCCTGTGCATCAAAAGCCTCCTGCTGATAGAAAGAGTACTTGTCTCCACAGGAGACATTTTCTGAACTCACGATATGTGTTGATTTTTATTAAACAGCCAGTCCTTTGGCTGTAAGATTCTACTATGCTGTTTATCTGAGGAACTCCAAGCAGTGAAATGGATTTCCATAGGTAATTCCATTACTTTAATGTATATTAATTAATTCTCTTTCCATTCTGTCAGCACTATATAAGTTTAAATTGCTAATGACCACCCAAGCTCCTGAAAATGTGTTCCCTCCCTGTGTTTTGTTGGAATGAGAAAACAAAAATCAAAATAAAAAAGATAATAAGAAAAATCCCTCTTGATTTCCACAATACTATTGAGCCCATAAGAAGCCTGTGAAGCATAATAGAAAATCTAAGAAATACATCTAGGGGGTATTTTTCTTTTCTTTTCTTTTTTTACCTTGCTCAGAGACAGCCATGGAGAGCTGATATTACAAATCTCTAAAGCAACCAGAAATAGTAAGGATTTCAAAGTCTCTGGAAAACTTTTCCCTTAGGAGTTTTTAAAGGAATGTTTTCCATCTTACCATAGGGACTTTTTGTAGGTATATAGGGAGGGCAAAAAAAAAGGAGGCATTCAAAGAAACATATTATAAACATTTATTTTCAGGGACTCAGATTTTGCATATATGGTTGTGCCTTTTATTATGTTGCAGGTATTTTTCTATTTCACAACTGGATGTAGAATTTGGGATACATTTTTTTCAAAAAAACTCCACCACACCTCAAAAAATAGTGTTAACTCTTTCACTTGCAGCATATGCTATCTTTGACCTTCAAATAAGAAAAAAGGAAATGGGCCGAAAGGATTATTTACTTAGGAACTTGATATCAAAAATATGATTTTTGAAAGAAATTATCAGAATTAACGCTTGGAAATGATTTTTATTAAAAAAAAATGAAATCTCAGTATAGAAGAAATGCCTTTTATAAATTACTTAAGAAAAAAGAGCATATATGATAACCTTGTTTCATTAGACCCATTAAGTAAGTTGCATTTTTCTTGTAAAAAAAAGATTATCTCTTTGTGTTTGTGTGTGGTTGATAGACCAAAAATTCTGCCTTTGATTTTTTTTTTCCTCAGCATTGTTTTGCCCCCAACCCACATACACACTATCATATTATTTCTTTCTTCCTTATCTGCCTGGAAAGAGAACCCTGGATTTTCAATAATTCTGCAGAAGCCAAGGTACTCGAGAAATAACTCAGTGGTAAAGAATACAATAAGCTTTGTTTGAAAAAGGTCCCAGGTTCAATCTGTGGCCTTACTACTAGGGAAGATGAACTCCTTGAAATCCCCTGCAAGCCATATAGAGAATTTTGAGCAGAAGGAACAGCAGGGATATCATTTAATAAGCACAAGCTTTTTATGGATTGTTTTTGGAACACTTTATATTTTTTACAGAGATATTTATTTGAATGGGGTTTGTTTTTGTTTTGTTTTGTTTGAGGTTTTTTCCATCATTTACAGTGTCATTTATTCTTAGTAGATCTAATGGTGGACTTACTGGCAAGATTTTCTTTTTAAGAAAAAAGAACATAATGTGAATATTGCAAAGCACTGACTACATTCAGACAATGTGCTATGCCATACTTCACTGTGCACAAAATCTTATGGCTAATGATAAAGGGTGGGAAACAAATACTTCTCAACTGTTGCAGATGGAGGGAGGGAGGTTAGCATCTTATGATTTCATATTACTAAACACTAATTGTTAAGTACTGAACATGGGTCGAAGTAAATGGAGACAGCCTCTGAATAGTGAACTTTCAGCTCTTTATTTGCATAGTGACTTCTCAAAACAACAATAGTGAACTCTGCCTTATATAGGCAACCCTTGTAAGATTTGTCCAATAACGAGCTATGAACGCTAGCTCTTTTAACCAATAAGAATCCTCTGTTAAGGGCCAATCGGATTCCTCAGAACTAACCAATCCGATCTGGCCGCCTAACAGCCAATCAGAAGTGCAGGGCCAGAACCCTGCACTTTACCTCAAGCTCATACTTTATTAACTATGGTACATACACAACACTAATTTAACTTAAATTGCCTAAACAGCTACAATTTAATCTATTGCTACCTCAAGGCGGGACACAGTCCTGGTGACATCAAAAAGGCTTGATGGATGATATGTGTTTTGCATGCTTGCTTTCCTTCCTTCCTTCCTTCCTTCCTTCCTTCCTTCCTTCCTTCCTTCCTTCCTTCCTTCCTTCCTTCCCCCTGCCTTCCTCCCTTCTTTTCTTTTCTTTTCTTTTCTTTCTTGCTTGCCTTATTTATGTAACTTATTTTCTGGTACTTTCTTAGAAGTCTCACTGGTGCCCTAAGCACTGGCAAATCTTGGTGCCCCCTGCTTTGTACATACAAGATTTTCTACAAATCTTCATTGTATTTTTTTCTTTCTCAACTTTGTGGTGCTCCCTTTGGGCCTGATGCCCTAAGCAGGTGCTTAGTCTGCTTAATGGTTAATACACCACTGACTTTCTATAATCATCATTCTTAGTAATAAATTACACCAACTGCCCCTTTTTTCAGGTTGGCCATTGCCTGGTTAAATCCTGAAACCTGTTTTATTTTTGTAGATCCCTATTCTGCAGTAATTATATTCTATATACCATAAAATAGCATACTTGTCTTCATTTGTGTCTTATTATTGCTGGTGGTATTCCGCATTGTAGAACTACATATGAAAAAGAAGTCAAAACTTTTGTATGGATCAAATTTATATTTATGAAAGAATGGGTGCATCTGGAATCTCCTGTGGATATTCCTTATAGGTATTAAAGTTTACATGATTTAGCAGATTGGATAGAAAAAAATTAATATTTGTTGTTTGGATTTTTTTTGATCAATTAAGATTCACTCATGTAATGAATAATTTCGCCTTGATGATTAATTCCATTCTGAGGGTAGAAAGAGCACAATCTTATATAGGAAAAATGAAAACAAAATTATCCTTTATTAAAATTTACAATGGAGGAACTTTCTCAATTAGTGTGGTTGTATTTTAAGAAAAATAGTGACATTTTCATTGTTTTTCTCAAAAGACAACCACACCTAATTTTTAATTTGAGCCATGTACAGAGGTAGAGCTACCTAAAGTACTTACTTAGTTCATCTTCTGCACAATACACATATGATATCAATACACTATTGATCCTAATCTACAAAAGCTAACACTGATTGGTAAATCTTGGTGGAAAATGGTGAAATGGCAAAGAAAATTGAAAGGAAAGAAAGGTTGAATTGTAGTTACCAACTGCTAACTTATGGCTCTGACTCTAATGTATGTAGATGGTTCAAGCTACACTGCTTTTCCTTACTTAGTATCATGATACAAAAAAATATGAATGAATTGATTTAGGTCTTTTGATCAATACAGAGAAATGTCATACACATGAGGAGATATGTTGCTTTTCTCTAGCTCATTTAAAAAGCTTTTCAACTCTAGACTTCTAATCTCCAAATGTTCTTATGATAAATCTATTATGGTCAGCAGTACTGTAATTGCAGCAATGATTTCTAAGTAAGCTATAATTCTTTGCTCATTTACTTGGAAGTAAGTCCCTTTGAACTCTTGTGGGGTTAATTTTGAAGTAGACATATTTAGCATTGCATTGTAAATTCTGGAAGTGAAAAACAGACATATAATTTCTCATAATAATGGTTTGCATAATAAAAGAGTGGTGGCTTAAAATCAATTATTATACTCTAAAGAGAGGCCAAAATACAAAAACAGGATCCTAAGACTTCATTTAGGATCTTATTTTATCTTATGATGTATTATTACTCAAGGTTTAAAATAAACTAGAAAGGTCCCTAGGTGCTATGTACCCTTCATATTGAGCTGCATAGAATTTTTTCAAAGTAGAACTGTTGATAATCTTTTAAAAGTTCTTCCCAGCTTATTATAGGCAAGTATTCATTAGAATGAAATGTTAGAGAACAGTTGAATTTAGAAAAAAGCAACAATAATGCAGCCTTCAACAGGATATGAGATTTTCGATTCCTTGGGGGAAAAAAAATCATTGCCAGGTATTTAAAACATTCATGGCAAAAACATTGGGTGAAAAACAACCTGTTTTCCCATATGTTCATTCATACAATTTTGTCTCAACTTCTAGTGTTTGTTTTTAAATGGATAGGGAACATAGAAGAACAATGAAGGAAGAGCCAGGAAGGAAAAAAGGAAGTTAAAAGAAAGTTAAGTTAAAAGGTAGGAGAAAAGGAAGTTAAGGAGGAGAAAAATGGGTGCTAGTTGAGAAATGCACAGCCTAATTGTGTTCATCAAAATGTTTGTTTTGATCACTCTTAAGAAATGCTAAAAGGATGTCCTTAGCGTCCAGGAACAGAGCCAGCTAGAATCTCTTTTGAGTATTCCCCTATAATACTTAGCAACTGATGGATCTGAGGATTTGTTGTTGGAGTTGAAAGAAGTGCAACATCTGCTAATGATGACAGTGTTAACTTGAGCCTCTGCTCTATTCCTGGATTGTTTGCTGAGAATTAATACCTTGCACAAGTGAGATAGAGAGATAGGGCCCAGTAGGCTCCGACAGAAGTAAAGATGAGGATACTATCCTTCTCTGGCTTCCTTACTTTTGCTACTGCATGCCTGAGTGTTTTTCTCACTCACTTTCATGTGTCTGTGCAGGTTTTCAGGCAGCATCACAGACATAGTTTGCCATTGCCTTCTTCTAATCTAAATTAAAGTCCTGGTTCTCCCTGAAAGTCATGTACTAATCAGGTCTACTTAGCTTCTGGCTCAAACAACATTGACCAGGGTCTGACACCTGCTAATGATGCAGTTTTCATATACTCATCTATACAAAGATTGCTAAAACACTGATCTGCTGAACAAAGATCAGGATGCAGCCAATGTTAGTTCTTTGATTTTCCCCTATGTACTACACATTATAATGACATAAATGGCATATTTAATGTTTTTATTTTTTGCTAGGGATGTATCCAGTTCTCTCAAACAGAGGTTAGTAGCATCTCAAGGAATCACTGTATGAGCAGCCATGAAGGAATGCTGGAGAAAGGAAGTTGAGTATTGGAAGGCAGCAACTAGAGCAGATTTCAATAATATCCTTAGAGATCAAGTATCTTCTATTTCCCCCACCCTGTCTCCTAATTGTTTGTTCGTAGCTACTTTTGATGGCTTGTGCCCCACTTTCATCCATAGCTCTGTGTCTGCTCATGGATCATGTACTGCCATATCAATTATATAACACATCATATGTACATCTTATAAATTCAATCATAGTATAGTTAACTTATGGGTATCCCATGTACAGGACATGGTATTTATCTTCTGCCTATATTTCCCCTTAGTTCACTAATTATCAAAGAATAACTATTATATAGTTTCTATGACTAGTAACTATCCTTAGTATTATCATCTGTGAATTTACTAAATACTTTTTTAAAAAATCATCTATGTTGGTAGCAATCCCTAAAACTAGTGGTATAAAATAGCTCTTCTAGATAGTTATTGTTTTTAAAATTGATTTGTCCACATTCTAAATAGTTAGTGTTAAGTTTGGAGAATGGGCGAGAAAGAATGGAGACGAGCCTCTGGAACAGTGAACTTCAACTCTTTATTTACATGGTGACTGCTCAAAAACAAGGGCAGCTAAGGCCCTCTTTATATAGGCAACCCAATAAATATTTAACCAATAATAACCCAGGAGCGCTAGCTCCATTAACCAATACGAAGGCTCCGTTAATGGCCAATCAGATTCTGCCATTTAACAGCCAATCAGAAGTGCAGGGCCAGAACCCTGCACTTGACTCCAAGCTCAAAATAACGTTATTAAACCTTATGCATTCACAACAGTTAGCTTGATTCTAATCACCAAATATTTATTAATAAATTGTTATTCCTTTTTTTTTTTAAAAAAAGTATTGATTGCTGTAGTTATTCATGGTTTGGTGGATAATAAGGACTAAAGCTTGTATGCATAGGCATTCAGTGTACTTTTTAATCACTTGTGCAGAGAAAACTGGTTAAATCAATTTTATGCTAGATCACATTAGATTATATATTCACAATCAATTTTGTGCTAGATCACACTAGATTATATATTCATAATTTTTAAAGGAGAAAATAAATAGAAAACACCTTTAGAATCTTTACTGTGCACATGTATTTTTATTAAATACTTGTTTTGTCTTACAAAATCCATACAGTCATATCAACTGGAATAATACCATATTTCTGGAGATGAAAAGTATTTATCTCAATGGTTGGTGACTGGAAAACCACTACACTTCTTTTTTGAAAAGCATCTCACACTTTTATGGTATTTGTGTGTTAATTTTTTGATAGCTATATAATAAAACTAGTACCTAGAGTGTTGTTTTTAATTAACAGTATTTGAATTTTTGCTGTAACTGTTATGCTGAAGAAATATTATGTAATAAGTTAGAACAGGAATTTCATGTGAACAACAATTTTCTTAAATAGAGACAACACTTAGATTCCACATGTTTGGATGCCATTAAAACTGTTTTAATTACTTTCATAATCCATCTGCCTAGATTTTTTTTTTCTTTCTTTCTTTCTTTCTTTCTTTCTTTCTTTCTTTCTTTCTTTCTTTCTTTCTTTCTTTCTTTCTTTCTTTCTTTCTTTCTTTCTTTCTTTCTTTCTTTCTTTCTTTCTGGCACAATATAACAACCTTTTTATCTGTGAAATCTTTTAGCTCTACTCCCAGCAGAATACATAAAACAGCTATTCTGCACCAGGGTGGGCACATAGGGAAAAGCAGGTAAAACAGTGTTTGAAGGGAGAAAAAAATCTATTTAGACATCATGAATTTTATATCCAGCTGACTTCAAAATGCTTTATGCTTTGGTAGAATTGACAAGTAAGACTTTTTGTATGTGTGTGAAAAATGTTTAATTCCAAACTCAGTGTGTTCCAAGCCTCTTATGACCACCCTTTCTCAAAATCAGGAAAATAAGGAAGAATGTCCACTTTATGCCTTCTCGCAAAACAGCTGTGGAAATCCTATGCATTCCCAGCTCATCCTGAGACACTCTGAGCTTTCCCCATTTTCACTCTGTGTTATGTAGCAATGTAAAAAAGAAAAGCACATATATGATATGTTCGATTGTCAATACATTTACAACTACTGCTATTGAATGCTAAAATGTTGAGTGAACAAAACAAAACAAATGTGGCACCAACCTACTTCATGGAAACGTGTGTTTGATAATTGAGTGTCATAGCTACTAAAGTGCTCTCTCTTGTTGCATGTAATCCCAAGGAGGCATGGTGAGAGACTGGAAATCCCTGTGAAACTCTTATGATACAGAGACAACAATATTCTACAATATTTACATTATACTAAAAAGATAAATTGAGTGTAGTTAGTCAGAAACAGTAAATTAAAGCAAGCAGTATTTTTGAATGATAACAACAGATTTTGACAACCTAAGAAACATCTGGCTGGGAATTCTAATTCTTGTTTTTATTGTTTCTAAGTTAAGAATACCATGAAAAAGAAGACATGAGAGCAGCAAAGTAGCCAGAAAATTGAATGGGTGTCTTTTTTTTTTCCCATTAAATAAACTCTGTTTTAATACAGAAGAAGAATTGCTTTTGAATTTCAAATAGAATTGTTTTAGCTCAATATTATAGGCTGATTTGAAAAAATACTGTTACAAAATCAATTTTGGACTCTTCTGATATTTCAAAAATAAAATGCAGCTATTAAAAAAATAAAGCACTCCCTCCCCCTCCCTTTGTAAATTTCTTTAAAACTGACTTGACTGTGTTTTTAGTGCCCAAATTTAGGGGTGCTAAAATTACTAAACTCTATGAAATTATATTAAAAAATTAAGTTATAAAAATGTAATATACTCTAATGTTAGCTTGTAATTCACTACAAAGTCTTTGGGATGGAATAATTTAATGTATTCCATAAGTTTCTTCATGACTTCCTTTGAAAGACCTTGGAGCCTAGGACAAACCTTAATTAAAAAAAAAGTTTAAATCACAGTGTAAAATGTTGATTTTCTGAGCCAGTGCTGCTGCTGTTTTTAGTTTGTTTTTAATTCTCGAAAAGCATATTAAAATTAACTTTTTCCCCATTTGCCTAATGTGTATATAACTAAACTTCTTTCCGACTGTGAGACAGTTTCATTTACTGCTATTTGCAAACAGCTTTAAAAAGATGCATTGTGGATTGGACCAGAAGCTCCTTGAACAGTTTCTTTTAAAATAACACTACATACGTTAAGCTCAATTACACATCCAAACAGCCACAGCACACTTTTGGTAATTTATTCATTGATTTAACATAGTACCCAGAAGAGTCATGCCTGCTGCCAATTTTGTAATATATTATGTTTTAAATATACTCATGCTCAGCCATGCACGCCATTAAGGTGTGCATAAACCTGTGTTTTTCTCTCTTGACAGCTATAAATGTTTGTTATTATTACACAAAACATATGTTCATGTTGTTTTTGTCTAAATTATTCTATCTGGGGCTATAAAGTTTTAATGTTATTAGTTGCCCTTAGAATTTTAATGTTTCACTGCTGTAACCTTCTTAGGATTTCCTTACAATTAAGTAGGAACTAGTTCTGTACATTTTGAAAGAATTTATTTTACCCCAATAGTTTTAATTTAACAAAGTTTTTTTTATATGGTAGAGTTTATTCAGGGCATTTTTTATAAGAAAACCTCTCAGGCGTTATTTTCTAGTTGGCCTTGTGTAACTTTGATAATTTTTCCTCATTTCCCTATTTGTCAGAATGAGAAAAAAAAAATAGCTGCAGCCATTTTGAATAGCTTGTTCTAAAAAAATCAATTGCAAAACTTAATTCTGAGAAAGTGGGTAAACATTGACTATATCAAAATGTTATCTTTCCATTGACAAGACCCTACAAATTTATTTTTGGGCATTGTGCATTGATGTGCACTCCGAAACAATATTGTGATAATAGAATAAAATTTCCAATCATCATTTTGGCCTATTTTCATAGAAACCTAATTTTTATTACATCAAAAAATTCTTGTGTAAATGGCACAATATCAAGTATAATAACATTTTATACTTCATTAAATGTTTTTTCTTTTCTACATCGTCAAACATTTGAGTTTAATTCATCTGCCTAATTCAATGTTTATCCTGTCCATATCCTAAATATGCTTTTTCAGAGGGCAACTGGACTTTCTTTGATTTTCCTTGAAGTCATTTCACTTCTCATCCAAGAAGCTTCTTCAGTTCTGACTGAATGGTGGAGAAAGGATTTATATTCCTAGCAGTCTTTCTGAGAGTTGCTGAGGCCTCTTGGAGTTCCCTCAGATCACCTGAATAATGTAAATGGGTGAGGAATCTTCTTGGAACTGCTGAATGTGATGACTGGACTTTCCAAATATTTTTTAATTTAGACCTTCATACTAACACATTTAACACTGTATAATTTACTGCCATTTTTATATGTTGAAAGTACCCAGCAAAGAAAATTTTCTTAGCAATGCTCTCTAGGAACTGAGAAGGTTATAAGATTATACATCTATAATGCTGTTGCTATGTTAGATAACAAAAAAAAGCAGATAATGCTGATAAATATGATAAAATAATCAACTCAGAATAATTAAATATTGCTAAATAATTCAGTCTGTTTGAAAAAAAGTTGCCACATAAAATTGCAATGCAACCATCCATATTTGTGATGTACAAACCAAGAAGTAATGGACATAAAATTAAACACACTTCTTAAAAATGGATAGATCTTTATTATAATGTAATCTTATACATATTTTCAGAACTCTTATTAACATAGATTAACTGTTTTTCATAGCAATTGAACATATATTAAAATGAGGTGTGGTAATTGAATCATTGAATAAGGACTAGTCAAAAAGCAAATCATGTACTTTCTAAAAAAGAGAAATGGTAATCTAATTACCAATTCATCTATCTGTATTTAATGACTCATCTCATATTTACAGATATGTGTTTTTAAATGCTAGTTACATTCTTTGTGGCAATTGGAAAAGAAGATTTTACACGAGCGCGTTATTTGATACAGATTTTGCAAGTATTAAAAATCCTAGTTATTCTTAGCATGCTTGCTTCTGAATTACTTGACTCTTTGTGGCTTAGACCCATTTAGTACAAGAGAGAGAACTGCTGTTTTTGTCCTTGATCGTTTCCACTCAAGTAGAGAAATGACAGAGAATATTGAAAATGTTGAAACTCATTCAGACCAGATTTGGATTTGTTGACACTTTCTTAACAGTGTAGAAATTTATTTTGCCTTAGTTTCAAGAATGGTAATCTACCATTCTTTTGAAATGGCTGAAATCTATACCTATATTTCTATCTAGATGCTTAACTGTATGTTTGTGTGTGTGTGTATGTGTGTGTGTATGTACATATACCTATCGACCATCTATCTATATCTATATCTGTATCTCTATTTGTCGTGTCCGGAAATAGGCTCAGAGTCGGTGACTTTCAGTAAAAGCTCTTTATTTTTAACAAGTGAACCGAACCGGCAAAAGGCAAAAAGCCTGCGGCTTTTATACCCTTTTGCCGCGGCGGCCGCGGCCAATGACAGCGATTCAAGTCTCCCGCTCTTGGTTTGCACCAATCACGGGAGACCTCAATCGGGCCAATCGGCGCGGCTCGCCTGGCCAATCAGAAATCCCCGCGCCTTAGCCAATCAAGGCACGGGGATTTCGAGTAGTCCATTTTAATACATAACACCCCTCCCCTCTTGGTATGGTCCCTCACGTGGTGTAGTCACGCAGGTAGGCGGGGCTCCGTCGGGTCCTAGTTGACCTGCGCAACTCACTTTCTTGTTGTAACTCGGCCGGAGCGGTCATCTTTCTGGCTGCTCCTGCCTTTGTGAGAACCGGCTGGATGATCGGGCCGGTTCTCTCGCCGTGGCTCCCGCCTGGGCCTACCGGGTCGGTTGAGTCACGGATTTCGCCGCTCCCACTTGGCTTCTCCGAGTCGGTAGAGTTGGCCAGACGGCTCTTCTCCGGATGGGACTCACGAAGACTGCGTTCCGGTGAGTTTTTCAGTTTTATTTTTTCTTGCGGTTGTTTTACCGGGTATTCCCTCCCCCCTTGGTTCGTGTCTTGGGGGTTGAGGTCAGTCATTGCTCGTGACCTTAGCTGGTCGATATGTCGTTTCCAGGCTCGCCCATCGATGGTTTGGAGCCGGTACGACCGAGGACCAGTGACTTGTGTTATGACGGCTGGGATCCATAGGGGGTCCCCCGTCATGTTTTTGGCGTAGACTAAGTCGCCTGGTTCGAAAGTCCGGTACCTGGAGCTGGAGTCCGGTGGCCGCTCCGGGTTATAGGTCGGGTGTAGACGGTCGAGTGGGGACCGCAGCTTCCTGCCCATCAGGAGCTCTGCAGGGCTTTTGTTAGTTGTGGTATTTGGCGTGATGTGCTGTATGAAGAGTAGTTTGTTGATTTTATCGTTGATCTCCCCGTGGTCCATTTTCCGGAGGGTCTTTTTTGTAAACTGGACCATCCGTTCCGCCCTACCGTTCGCCGCCGGATGCGCCGGTGCTGTCAATGCGTGGCGGATGCCCTTTTCTGCCAGGAACCGTTCGAAGTCGATGGAGGTGAATTGGGGCCCATTGTCTGAGACAATGACGTCTGGGAGGCCGTGTGTGGAAAACAGTTTGCACAGTTCTTTTATGACAGCCTCTGTGGTGGTGGATTTCATGTCAGCCACCTCCAACCAATTTGAGTATGCGTCGACTGTGATTAGAAAAGTGTGTCCATTTGTGGGGCCAGCAAAGTCTAAATGTATTCTGGACCAGGGTCCCCGTGGTGTTTCCCAGTCCCGAATAGGTGCTGCGGGTGGGCTGGATCTGGTCTCCTGGCACCGGTGGCATTTGGCGACCCACGCTTCAATTTGTTTGTCCATCCCTGGCCACCAAGCATAACTCCTGGCCAGGGCTTTAGTCCTGACGATGCCAGGATGACCCTCATGTAACATCTCTAGGACCCTGTTTTGCAATTTGTCCGGAATTACCACCCGATCACCCCACAGGATACATCCTCTTAACAGTGAAAGTTCAGTCTGGCGCTGCCGGAATGTTTTAAAAGTCTCGTCTTTGTCTTTTTCCGGCCAGCCTTTTTCTAACCAATGTAAGATTTGTGCCAAATGCCTATCCCTAATGGTTTCTCTGGCAATGTCAGATGCGGTTATGGGCAAATTCTCAATACTCAGGGTGTTTGTTGTTGGTGCAGGGTCAGGGTCAGAGTCCGGCAAGGGCGAGCGGCTTAAGGCGTCTGCGTGCGAAATTTTCTTACCTGGCTTGTGCAGCAGTTCGTAGCTGTAGGCTGCCAGGAATTCAGACCATCTTGTCATGCGGGGCGACAAGATGTTTGGTGTGGCACGGTTTCCAGCGAGGATGCCCAGCAATGGTTTATGATCAGTCACTATTTTGAATGGGCGGCCGTATAGGTACTCATGGAAACGCTTAACGGCGGCAACTATAGCCAAAGCTTCTTTGTCCAGCTGGCTATAGTTCCGCTCCGGTTTAGTCAAAGTTCTGGAGAAAAATGCGATAGGTGCTTCTCTCTGGTCTGGGAGGGTATGGCTGAGGACAGCGCCGACGCCGAAGGGTGATGCGTCGCAAGTGACAGCTAAGGGCAAGGTCTCACTGAATTGCATCAGAACGGCGTCGGAGGTGAGGAGATCCTTGGTTTTTTGAAAGGCGGCTTGCTCTCGTCTCCCCCAAGTCCAGGATGCCTTCTTGTCCAGGAGTCTATGTAAAGGTTCCGCCGCCGTTGCCTTTTGAGGTAGGAAGACATTATAAAAGTTAAGCAAGCCTAGGAACACTTGTAGATCTGTTTTGGACTTCGGGGTGGGGGCTTCCTTGATGGCTTTCACCTTTTTAGTTGTAGGATGGATGCCCTGGCGGTCTAGGAGGTAGCCCAAAAATTCTATTTGCTCTGTACAAAGTTGGCATTTTTCGCGTTTGACTTTAAGTCCTGTTTCTTTAAATTTTGTTAAGACTTGTCTTAGTCGGTTTTCTAATTCTGCTTCGTTTGGCGCCGCCACTAACACGTCATCGAAATAGGGCACCACCCCCTTGATGCCTTGTAGTAAATGTTCCATCAGGCTCTGGAAGATGCCTGGTGCCACGCTGACTCCAAATTGGAGTCTGTTACACTTGAAGGCCCCCCGGTGTGTCACAATTGTTTGGGCTTCCGCTGTTTTCTCGTCCACAGGCAGTTGTTGGTATGCTTGGGCGAGGTCGAGTTTGGCAAAAAATTTTCCCCCTCCCAGTGAGTGCAGTAAATGTTGCACTATTGGGACTGGGTAGGCACTTTGCTGTAGCGCGCTGTTTAGGGTGGCCTTATAGTCCCCGCAAATTCTCACGGACCCGTCTGGTTTTATTGGGGTCACTATAGGGGTCTCCCATCTGGCGTGGTCTATCGGTTGTAATACCCCTTGTTTGACGAGTTTGTCGATCTGCTCGTCAATTTTTGGCTTTAACGCGAAAGGTACCCTTCTAGGTTTAAGCCGCTTAGGGGAAACCCTTGGGTCTAAATCAAACGAGATAAGGGGCCCCTGATACTTGCCCAAGCCTCCATCGAAGACCTCCTGGAACTCCTGGACTAGCTGCTGTTCCCAAGCTTCAATGGAGACGTGGTTGACACCTGTCAGCGCGATGTTAAGCGGGGCGAACCATTGTAGACCCAGCAGGCTCGGGCGGTCGTGGTCGACTATTGTGAGTGGTAGTTGTTCGGTGTGGCCTTTGTAGGTTATGCTAAAGTTCTTGGTGCCCACTACCGGAACGCGATTACCTTGATAGTCTTTTATGATGATCTTTTGGGCATGCACGTTCCTTCTTTGTAGTGTAGGCACTAGTTTTTTTATTTCGCGCCATGCAATCATGGAAAGGTAGGATCCGGAATCCACTTCCATTTTGCATGGCCGGCCTTCGATGTGGACTTCTACGTATATTTTTCTGGCGCCGTCGGAGATGGCGTGGCCGATGGTCACCGTCTGGTGGGTTTCTTCTTTTCGCCGACCTTCGCCGCTTCTTTGAGATCGTTGCTTCTGGTCCCACCGACCTGCTGGTTGGCGCTCTCTGGCTCTGGGCGGGGAGCTTTCTCTTCTTCTGTCTTGCTGTTCCCATTTGGGCGGGCTGCGGGTCTTCCTCTGGCGGCAGACTCGAGCGATGTGGCCCCTTCGGTCACAATGCCTGCAGATAGCGTCAAAGAATCGGCATTCTGACCTGGGGTGGTCGCCGCCGCACCCGGCGCAGTTGGTCCTCGACCTACGACCTTTCCGGCTTCTTTGGTCTCCGCGTCCCGTCTGCATGCGATGTATGTCCTCCTCGTCATCTGACGTGCTGGAGGTTGACTGGTAATCGCCGTAGTGCGCGGTCGCTTCGTTTCTTGTGTCGGCCGACCTCGCGGGGTTGTTGTTTCCGCCCTTCGCGTCAGATCTTCGCATGGTGTCTGCTGACGTGCGGGTTGCTTCTGCGGCTGCTGCCGCGGTGAGGGCATCGGCTAGGCTGATGTCGCCTTTGGCCATAAGTCGGCTCTGGAGTGTCGAGTCCCATAAGCCTAGTACGAAGCGGTCTCTTATGAGACTGTTCAAACCTTCAAACTCGCAGAGTCCTCCTAGGCGCCGTAACTCTGCGACGAAATCGCTCATTTTTTCGTCTGGCTTCTGGTTTCGGCGGTAAAATTCGTTGCGCCGTATTAGAATGGGGACCTCGGGGGCGTAATGGCGCCGCAGTATTGGTTCAAGGACGTCCCAGTCCATGGCGGTTGCGTCTGCCGGCTTGGCTAATGCCTTAGCCATCTGGAAGACCTCTGGTCCGCAGTGTGTAAGGAAGACAGCGCGTTTTAGCGGGCCCGGGGCGTCCTTCATGCCGGCACATTCTAGGTACATCCGGAACCGATCCGAATACGATTCCCAGTCCTCGGCGGCGGGGTTGAAGGGAGCGGGCGGTGCTATCTTTGCCATCTTAGTGTTGTCGCTGGTTCTTAGGTGGACACGGGGTTCGGTTCAGGGGCGAGATCCCACCTTCGTCGCCAGTGTCGTGTCCGGAAATAGGCTCAGAGTCGGTGACTTTCAGTAAAAGCTCTTTATTTTTAACAAGTGAACCGAACCGGCAAAAGGCAAAAAGCCTGCGGCTTTTATACCCTTTTGCCGCGGCGGCCGCGGCCAATGGCAACGATTCAAGTCTCCCGCTCTTGGTTTGCACCAATCACGGGAGACCTCAATCGGGCCAATCGGCGCGGCTCGCCTGGCCAATCAGAAATCCCCGCGCCTTAGCCAATCAAGGCACGGGGATTTCGAGTAGTCCATTTTAATACATAACACTATTTCTATAGATTCATATCTATATCTAATCTGTATCTATCTACATCTTTACCTATATACATATATATATACATATATATATACATACATATACACATACATATATATATATATATATATACATATACATATATACATATACATGTACATGTACATATACATGTATGTATATATATATATATACATACATACGTACATACATATACATACATACATACATACATACATATATATATATATGTATGTATGTATTTTCTGAGGTTCTCGCGGGTATTTGTATGTGGATCTTTGGTTATTCGGGTTTTCTCCCACGTAAGATTGGAAGGATCTAGGCAACGTTTCGATGAAGTCTCATTCATCATCTTCAGGCTTGGTCTTCAGCTCTGTGCTTCTCAGAGTGATGTGAGCTTGCAGCTGCTTCTTCCTTTTAACTGCTAGTGGGGGTGTGACTTGATTGGGTGGGGGCTTGGCTGTGTTCTGATTGGTTGGGGGGCTGGCTGTGTTCTGATTGGCTGGAGGCGTGTTCTGTTTGGGTGGGGGCTTGGTTGTGCTCAGGTTAGTCTTAGTTGCTGGGGGATTTGAGCTGGTGAGCTGTGATCTTGCTGTTTGGCTTCGAGTTCGTGGTCGTGCTGCATCTTCATGGTGGGGGCCAGTTCACTTCATGTATGGCTCAGAGGGGTTTGAAGTGGGTAGTGATGCAGCTGCAGTGCGGCTTCTGGTCCGTGGTCGTGTCTCATCTTCTGTGTGGGTGTGAGTCTGCTTTCTATGTGGAAGTGTGGTGGTGGCATCTTGTGTGGCTCTCAGGGGTGTGGGTCTGGTGTCATTCTTCATGTTAGGTACTCGTCTGTTCATGAGGACGGGTTTCCAAATGGCTGGTAGGCGGGAGGTATCATCTCATTTATTCATGCTGTGTGGGCGTTTTTCTATCTCTATGGCTTCTCTGATTATTCTGCTGCTGAAGTTTTCGGTTTTGGCGATGGTTCTGGTATTTTTAAAGTCAATCTCATGTCCTGTGGCTTTGAGGTGTTGGACCAGGGAAGAGGTCGGTTCTTCCTTTTTGATTGAGTTCTTATGTTCTTCAATGCGCGCACTTATTTTTCTGTTAGTTTGTCCAATGTATGTGGTGGGGCAGGCAGTACAAGGGATTTCGTATACTCCTTGATTTTCTAACTCGATTTTGTCCTTAGGGTTTCTTAGGATGGTGGGTATCTTTCTGTTTGTGCAGAATGCTGTCTTAATGTTGTGTTTTTGGAGGATCTTGCTGATTTTGTCTGTAGTGCCTTTTATATATGGGAGAAGGGCTTTGCCATTCTCTTGTTCTCTGTCTTAGATTTTGGTTGGGGTTTCTTTTTGGATTAGGTGGGTGATCTTCTTTCTTTGGAATCCATTGGCTGTCAGCATGCCGGTGAGAGTGTGTAGTTCGGTCTCTAGATGTTGTTCGTCGGCTAAGCATTTTGTTCTCGAGATGAGTGTCTCGGCTACGGAATTGATCTGTGCTGGGTGGTGGTGTGAGAGTGCATGTAGATAGCGGTTTGTATGTGTTTTCTTCTGGTAGATGGTGTGTCCTAGAGAGCCATTGGATTTTTTGTACACCAAGACATCTAGGAAGGGAAGTTGGTTGTTAGCTTCTGTTTCCATGGTGAATTGTATTTTGGGGTGTAGGCTGTTGAGGTGTGTGAGGAAGTTGTTCAGTTTTTCTTTCCCGTGTGGCCAGATTATGAAGGTGTCATCTACGTATCTGAGCCAGAGTTTGGGTTTGTGATCATATTTTTCTAGAGCTTGTGTTTCAAAGTGTTCTATGTAGAGGTTAGCGATGACAGGTGAGAGGGGTGATCCCATGGGTGCTCCTTCTATTTGTTTGTATTTTTGTCTGTTGTAGGTGAAGTATGTATTGGATAGGCAGTGGTTGGTCAGATCTAGGATGTGTTTGGGGGGGTTGTATTTGTTTTGGATGGCTGTCAAGGCTTCTTTTATTGGCACTTGGGTGAAGAGGGATATGACATCGAAGCTCACTAGTAGGTCACTGGGTTGTAAGTTTTGTTTTTTACGAATGATATATATATATATATATATATATATATATATATATATATATATATATATATATATATATATATATATATATATATATATATTTGTTTTCTGAGGTTCTCGTGGGTATTTGTATGTGGATCTTTGGTTATTCGGGTTTTCTCCCGCGTAAGATTGGAAGTATCTAGGCAACGTTTCAATGAAGTCTCATTCATCATCTTCAGGCTTGGTCTTCGGCTTTATGCTTCTCAGAGTGATGTGAGCTTACAGCTGCTTCTTCCTTTTCACTGCTAGTGGGGCTGTGACTTGATTGGGTGGGGGCTTGGCTGTGTTCTGATTGGCTGGAGGTGTGTTCTGTTCAGGTGGGGGCTGTCACACCCCCACTAGCAGTTAAAAGTCACACCCCCACTAGCAGTTAAAAGGAAGAAGCAGCTGCAAGCTCACATCACTCTGAGAAGCACAGAGCTGAAGACCAAGCCTGAAGATGATGAATGAGACTTCATCGAAACGTTGCCTAGATAATTCCAATCTTATGCGGGAGAAAACCCGAATAACCAAAGATTCACATACAATACCTGCGAGAACTTCAAACACCTGGTTAATTCTTTTCTGCAAAACGGAGTCAATGGTTGCAATTCATAAATCTTGCTTAGATACAACAAATATATATCAAATATATTAAATTCCTGTTTACATGTTCTTTTTTTGTCATCATAAACTTGATTGTACCCTGTTCTAGCTCTTTTAGAATGCCTTATATTTCCTTCAAAATAAGAAGGCAAGATGTGCATTTTAAATGATAGTATGTTAAAAGTGTTATTTAACATATCAAGAACTGGAAAATCAAAAACAAACTAGCATTTATAATTAAGAATGCAACAAATGGAATGTTGATAGTTAGGAACAACTTTTTAATTATAAGAGCACTTTGTCAGTGGAACCAGTGCCTTATTCCATTTGGAAAATAAACCTGCAATTGCTGCAATTTGTCAGTGTTTTTGCATGTAATTATTTAATTGCTTGTATTTTCTGTTGTAGCATGCAAATAAGAAATATCACCATTATGTTACTGCTACTACCAAAAATTAATACTCTAAAGGTGCTAGGAGGTATTATTGTCATGTCAGTTTGGCTTTGGGATTGTAAAGTCCCACCTCCCAAAAAATCCCACCTAAGAGTACACAAGGCAAGCTATAATGTAAAACTATAAAAATTTGCATCATTTATTCATGACACACACCCAAAAAAGACATACTTTCAAATGATTATTCTTGAACAAATTGTACAACTTAGTATCATATATTACAGCTCAGCAAAGTAACTGACCTTTTAAAAAAGTTATTAAAGCCCATATCTTATGCATTGTGCTGTTGAAATATGATATGTAGATATGTATTACATTACATATTTATTGTACTTATTACTTCTCTTTCAGGGGTTGCCAAACTTCATGAATTTTATCTTCTGCTCCCCAAATCACATAAAGCCTTTTTGATTGTTATGACAGTGCAAAATACCTATGAATATTTTATCTTAAATCAATCTTTTTATCTTAATAGTGATATTTAATTTATGAGTTTTTTTCTGGTTAAAGAAGACACTAAGAGAGAGCAGATTTTTGTTATTTAGATATGCCATATTATTATTAAAATATTATACATCACAACACAATGAAACTGTTTGAGATTCTGATTTGATAGAATAATGGTAAAATGAAATAATTCTCTTACAGGCATAAACAACTGATTCTGAAGCATAGTATGCAATGTAGGATTTTGGGGTTTTATACTTTTAAAAGATGGATTCCGTTCAGAGAATTGGAGTAGCTTATTGTATATCATGACTTCTGGATAATTGTAATGTCTACTTAATTATGAAGATTAATAGCAACAGCAGTAGCAGTTAGACTTATATACTACTTCATAGTGCTTTATAACACTCTGTAAGCCAGGTGTGTGAAACTTGTATTATCACGGCAGCATCATGTAACTCCCCGCTTCGCTAAACCGGGCATGGGCGTGGCCACTGCATAAGGCATCCAGTCCGCAGGCCACAAGTTTGATACCTCTGCTCTAAGCAGTTTACAGAATCAAAATATTGCTCCCAACAATTTGAACCTCATTTTACTAACCTCAGAAGTATGGAAGGCTGAGCCAACCTTGAGCTGGTCAGGATCAAACTCCTGGCAGTTGGCAGAATTAATCTTCAATATTGCATTCTAACTACTGTGCCACTACAGCTCTTAAACATGTTTTTCAACTGTCATGTCTACAGTCATTTAAGTTGAGCAATGGACTAACTGCTAGTATGGTTTCAGGAAATCTTATAGTACAGGATAATAAGTAGAATAAGAAGTAAACCCTGACCCAGTTCATCTGGATAGCTTCTATTTAAAATTACCATAGTAACTAGCAGATATAGTGCTCTGAATAATATGTAAATTGACCAACTATCTTGTTTTATTTATATCCTGCTTTTCGTTTCCTGCTTGAGCGTTCCTATCTGTCTTAGCATTTGGTGTCAGTTTGTTACCAGCTAACCCTAATAGTTCTTCTTTAGCTGTCTTGCAGAGGAAGGACCTTTTCTTTGATGGCATCAATGTACTCTAATAGCTTTTAGTTTAGTTTAGTTATTTTATTTTATTGTCATTGCACCTTGTACAATGAAATTAAATGCCATCTTCAGTGTATGTTATAACTATAAAAATAAAACACAAGGGGTGTCAAACTCAAGATCAGTGGGCCGATCCAGTCTGTGGGGTGCTTAGATCTGGCCCATGGAGCTGCCCTGGAAACAGCAAAGGACTGGCCCACAGTGCCTCTGCCAGTGAAAACAAAGCTCGGAGGGCCGCGTTTCCACTGGCAGAGGGATGCAGGAGGCTATTGCAGCTGAAAATGGAACTCGGCAGCCCATTTTTGCTGGCACAGCACTCAGGCCAACACAGGCTCCCCTGACACGAGTGACATCAAACTGGCCAAGCCCAGGGGTGGGATTCTACCGGTTTGCACCTATTCTCTAGAACCGATTGTTAACATTCTAAGCAGTTCAGAGAACCGGTTGTTAGCAAATTACTGGACTAATCCTGTAAGGAAGGCAGGAAAGAAACATTCTGGGGTCGCTTACAGAAACTACCTCTCCGTTAACCTTTATTACATTCTTGGCAGGACTAGACTTCCTGTCTCAGGAACTTCTCTGGAGGTTTTTTCCCCTCCTTTGCTGGCACTGAAAAAAGTGACTTATGACCTTTTTCACACTTACGACTGTTGCAGCATCCCCACAGTCATGAGAGGCCAGGCAAGGAGATGTGTGCCTTGATGTGAGTGAAATTGAGTTGGCCACACCCAGCCAATAACATGACCACCAAGCCATGTCCACCCAGTCACATAACCACCAAGCCACAACCACCACCTAAGCCATGCCCACAGAACCGGTTGTTAAAAATTTGAATCCCACCCCTGGCCAAGCCCATCGCCCCCCTCAATGTCAAAAACAACCCTGATGTGACCCTCAATAAAATCGAGTTTGACACACTTGCTCTAGGAGCTCAATGATCTTTCTTTATAATCTCTAGCATGAGGGCTGTTCTGCATTCACCTGTCCAGATGCCCCATCATCTGCATAGGCAGATAACTATTTTTGGAAGGCAGCAGTACATAATATTGTCCTATTCAGCATCAAAATAATGCAATAATACATTTTTTCATCTCTACTTCTTTTTGATATTATATTATCTTGAGCGTTCCTATCTGTCTTAGCATTTGGGGTCAGTTTGTTACCAGCTAACCCTAATAGTTCTTCTTTAGCTGTCTTGCAGAGGAAGGACCTTTTCTTTGATGGCATCAATGTACTCTAATAGTTTTTAGTTTAGTTTAGTTTATTGTCATTGCACCTCGTACAATGAAATTAAATGCCATCTTCAGTGTATGTTATAACTATAAAAATAAAACACAAACACACATCCTTCACTTTTTATCCTTTTTTTAACCATATTGCTGAAATTGCACAATGGCTATGACCTTTGCCTTGCATATAGAAGGGGGGTTTTTTTCTCTCTTTTTCCTGATCCAGCTACTTTTTTCTCTCTAGCCTTTTTTTTTTCCTAGATAAATCCAATGGTGCACTATTTCACTGTTTTTCCAGGCATCTGAGATAGAAGGGTTTCATCACAGCTCCAAGTTAGCCCATATATTAGTTGGTCTAGTTGGAAGCCAAAAAAGTCTAGTGAAAACAGTCTATGACTAGAGTCATTTAAAAAAAATAAAGAACAGAGAAAGGAAAAATAATAATAAGAATTTACTACTAGAGAGTATTCTAGCCATTTTGGTATTAGAGGATGGATTAGAGATTGGATTGAAAAGATATTACAAAGAAATAGAGTAGTAAGGAAAATTTTTGGTTCAAAAGTTGCTTGTCGTGCTTGCATGAATATGATTTGTGAGTTTTATATAAATACTGTATATTGAATTTAATTCCGTATGTGTTTGTCTGGGATGTTCTTTTACATGGTACAACTGGTATTCCTTATTTGTTTATTAAGTGTATTGAGGAATTAGTAAGCATTTCAACATTGATAGGAAAGGAGTTGCATAAACCCAAGTAAATAAAATCATCATCATCATCCATTTAAATGATCTGCAGATGGAGTATCTCCATTCAACCAACTATAGCTTAAGCAGATGTCCCTGTTCCTCAAAAAGGGGTTACTTGCTCAGAACCACCTCTATTCACACAGCAATTGATGCACAGCTCTTGAGCAGGATAGAGTTGTTTTACCAGAAAAGATGCAGATCTTATAGCCGGTAATATTAATTTCAGAAGAAAATCGACATTGTTCATACTAATCTGAGATCCTTTTCATTTCCTATGCTTTTTCATTTCACATTTAAAAATTAATCGAGTGGGGGAATAAGAATTCTATCATCTAGTTTGTTTATCCTAATCAGGATTAGCTTATTCTAATCAACAATCTTTGATTCATTTTTAATGATATTTTGTTTGCTTCTTACAACTACCTTTCCTGTCTAGATCTAATTATATTTAATGGAATGTATCTCAACTCACTATATTAAATCATGGTAAAGACTATTTTTAAAATTATCACAGAGACTTGGATAGGAGTTGAGGAAAGGAATAATGCCTTTTCCTCCTTCAAGGACCAAAGGACTTAATAGACTGACGTAGCAGCATCAAGTAGTTGGAAATACTGATGAATTATTCTGTCTCCCATGTGAAATTTAGCTCAAGTAATTGCTCACTTTATATTTCCTGCACATTAGAATTAAAAAGATATTTTTGACTTGAAATGCAGTCTAGTATGACATTAACTGTTAAAAGCTGGATTTTTCTGGGTTTGTGCCTTTTTTCCAAATTGTGCAGTTTTAAAACATCCTCCTAAACAATAGAATAGATCTGTGTTGCATGTATAGAGCAAGGCAACAGTGTTGTGCAACACAACAAATTGCAGGCAAAAGCAGGAAAAAAGAAACAACTACAGCTGGCAAGACATTATAAAGCTTTATTTAACTATATATTAAAAGACTTATCTATGTCTATATCGTCTCTATTTCTATCCTTATCTACATCTCTATACATGCATGCATATAAATATATGTGAAAACTTATAAAACATTTACAAATACAACAGTGAAGTTTACAGATGATTTCATCAAAGGATTAATAAATCATAAATGACAACAGTTATTATTGTTGTTGTTGTTATTGTTGTTATTGTTGTTGTTACCTAGTCATATTTTGTTTTTTTCTATTAAAATTAGATAATCAAATTCATTTTAAAGTAATTTCAATATTTTGCTTAAATCCACAGTAAAGATGAACTATAATAATGTTATTTTTGAAAAGCTGCATTTTTTCAACTTTGGCAGCAGAATGTTTTTATTTTTCAGTATGATTATACAAAGAAGCTGCTTGCATGCATTTAAACCTCTTTCATATGTAATCTTAAAAAATTGAAATAGCTATTCAAGGAACTTCTACCATTCAGGCTACTGGTTGATGCTACTATAGCAAAACACTGTTTGACTAATACCCTAACTCAGAGGGTTTTGGAAATAATTGTTGCAAATTTAATTTGATTTCATACATTTATACACATGATTTCATTTGAATGTTATAACCTTGCAGGAAGATGGACAGCAAACAAACTCAAACAGATCCAGTTTTTGATCTTCCAAGTTGTGTCATATTTGATTCATTAGCCGATAGAATTGAGATTTGAAGAACTAGAAAAAAATCAGATTCCTTAGGTTCTTTGGTCCCAATATCATCATATCCACTATTTCCTTCCTTCCTTCCTTCCTTCCTTCCTGCCTTCCTCCCTCCCTCCCTCCCTCCCTCCCTCCCTCCCTCCTTCCTTCCTTCCTTCCTTCCTTCCTTCCTTCCTTCCTTCCTTCCTTCCTTCCTTCCTTCCTTCCTCTTTCTCTCTCTCTCTCTCTCTCTCTCTCTCTCTTTCTTTCTTTCTGATTTATAGCATAATCTGTAATGTAATTTTCTCTCCCCTCCCCCTTCCCATTCATCCCAAACAAACATCTCCTGAATCTATTAGGAATCTGAATCCCAAATAAAATGCACCCTTTCTTCTACTTTTTCTTACACAGACAGACAAATTAGCAGAAATCTTTAATTTCACAAATTTTGCCTGTTTCCAATTTAATATAAATCCAGGCAGCCAATATGCACATGGGCTGCATAATCTGAGGTACTAAAATGATGTTTCTAGATAGTAACAAGGCTCTGCTTAGTAGCAAACTGATATACTTTCATTGTTATAGCAACTAATTAGTATATACACCTGCTCATGATATAATTTTGGACCTTATGAACGTTTGAAAATTCCTAGCCTATTCACCACTCCATTTTTCCCCATCTATTGCCTTGACGAAACCACTTTTCCTTGGCGTGTCAGAAAAACAGACAAGACATGACTAAAAGGAAAAGAGTTAGATTTGAATTATTTTAATGTTAGTATTGAACATGCAAAATCCCATTCAGGTTGTTTTGAGTGATTGATCAGAAAACACAGGCATTTCTATTCACTTTGGGAGACATGTCTTTAGCAATGCACGGTTTTGCAGGAAAACAGATTGTAGTAAATCCATAATTTCTAGACAGAAATTCAGAATAGACTTCTATATTTCCCCCTACCATTTTTCAATTCTTCCCCTTCTGCTGAAATACCTGCTGAAACTATCTATGACTATATAAACTGTTGTGTATGCAATATGATTAATAAAGTGTGAGCTTGGAGTAAGTGCAGGGTTCTGGCCCTGCACTTCTGATTGGCTGTTAAGCGGCCGGACCGGATTGGCCCGTTCCGGGGAATCCAATTGGCCCTTAACAGAGAGTTCTTATTGGTTATAAAAGCTAGCGTTCCTAGCTTGTTATTGGTTAAACGTTACAAGGTTTGCCTATATAAGGCGAGTTTTACTGCTGTTAGAAGAAGCAAGTCACGATGTAAATAAAGAGCTGAAGTTCACCGTTCAGAAACTTGTCTCCATTCTTTCTCGCCCATGCTCAAATTTAACACTGGCGACGAGGATGGGATATGGAGATATCTGAACCAATGAAACTTTGAAGAACACTGAGCACGTGACAGACGACGCCAACAACGGAACCATGTCCGGTGGCATCGTACCGCCCGCTCCGTTCGATTCAACACAAGAAGACTGGGAGTCTTACATGGATCGTTTCCAAATGTTCCTAGAGACGAACAACTTAAAGGACGCCACAGCCGGGAAGAAACGGGTGGTGTTCCTAACGCATTGCGGTCCAACCGTGAAGGCCATGGATTGGGACGACCTCGAACCTATCCTGGGAGACCACTACGCCCCGACCGTGCCTATGCTCGTGAGACGCCATGAGTTTTATCAAAGAAGCCAGCGAAAGGGAGAAAGCGTGGCCGACTTCATAGCAGACCTCCGAAATTTGGGAGGCCTCTGTGGATTCACCGATCTAGAAGAAGCACTAAGAGATCGCATAGTTCTGGGATTAGATGCACCAAGCGTCCAAAGCAAGCTGATGGCGAAAGGCGACATCAGCCTTGCCGACGCCATTGCCGATGCTACCGCAGCGGAAGCAACCAAGAAGTTGGCTGCACAACTACGCCG
Source organism: Hydrophis major (assembly GCA_033807585.1). NCBI lineage: Eukaryota > Metazoa > Chordata > Lepidosauria > Squamata > Elapidae > Hydrophis > Hydrophis major. The sequence goes on along the minus strand of CM066328.1, from coordinate 66,923,549 downwards.
AAACCGCGTTCCGGTACCTCCACCGACAAGTGACATTTTATCCAAGTCGGAAGGACAGCTTGCGACAACGCACCACGAAGACCTCTCTTCGTCGTCAGACAGCAACGAAGAGGGGGTCCATCGACTGCGGTCTGACCGGGACCCTCGCCCGAAGCCCTTACGCCCTTGCAATGGCTGTGGAGCCAACCATGCCAGATCCGAATGCAAATTCCGCGACGCACTCTGCCATGAGTGCGGGAAACGAGGCCACATCGGACAGTTCTGCCGCAGCTTGCCAGGACCCAGCCAGGCCCCAAAAGGGGCTAACTATCGCCAATCGACAGGAAACCGTCCTGTAAGGCGAGAGCCAGTAAACCACTCCTACAGAAATCGAGCTTTGCAGAGAGAAGAGGCTCACCATACTATCACTATCGGTCACGCCTCAGCCTTGGACACTAAGAAAATCCGAGTCACGGTAGCCATCGAGAACCAGCCTTGCCACATGGAGGTCGACTCGGGATCGTCCCTCTCGATGGTGTCTTGGAAGACACTCAAGCAACTCATCCCCACAATTCAACACCAAGATCTCCATTTCCAATGCCTCATCCTCAAGGACTACCAGGGGAATTGAATTCCCGTCATCGGGTCCTGTAGAGTCCGAGTCTCCTTCAAGAAGTACACAGCGTACTTACCTTTAATGGTCATCGATAGAGATAGGCCAAGCCTACTGGGCCTCCAATGGTTCACGTCACTCGGCATTGAAGTGGCCGGCGTAAACCGAATTGGTGGCTGTGACTGGGAGAAAGACCTTATCTCTGAGTTCAGGGATGTCTTCGCGGACAGCTTAGGTGAGTACAAGGGGACCCCGATCTCATTCAGCTTAAATCCAAAAATAGCTCCCATTCGCCTAAAGCCCCGTTGAGTTCTGTTTGCCTTAAAATCTAAAATTGACGAACAATTCGACAAACTGATAGCTCAGGGGGTGTTGGAGCCCATCGATCACTCCCCGTGGGAAACCCCTATTGTAACACCCATTAAGCCAGACGGGTCAATCCGAATTTGTGGGGACTACCGGGCCACTTTGAACCATGCCCTGCAGCAGAACGCATATCCAGTTCCCGTGGTGCAGCACCTCCTCCATTCCCTGGGGGGCGGGAAAGTTTTCACTAAATTGGATTTAGCTGAGGCATATCAGCAATTACCAGTAGATGAAAAAACGGCACAGGCCCAAACTATTGTGATGGACAGAGGTGCCTTTAAATGTACCCGGCTCCAATTCAGAGTAAGTGTACCCCCGGGGATTTTTCAGAGCCTTATGGAAAGGTTATTGCAAGGGATTAAGGGCGTGGTCCCCTATTTTGATGATGTATTAATTGCAGCCCCTACAAAAAAATCTTACAGGACCAGTTAAAATTAGTCCTAAAAAAATTCCAAGAGGCCATTCTTAAGGTTAAAAAAAACAAATGTAAATTGTGTACTGACAGTGTTGAGTTTTTCAGGTACCTGATTGATAGCCAGGGCATTCACCTTACCGAAAGTAAATTAAAAGCAATCAAAAATGCTCCCAGGCCACGAAACAAGGCCGATCTCCAGGCGTTCCTAGGCCTCATCAATTTTTATAATGTATTTTTACCACACAAAGCAACTGTCGCTGAACCGTTACACTGATTGTTAGATAAAAAAGCAAATTGGTTATGGGGTTACCGTGAAGAACAGGCATTCCGAAATGTGAAAAAACTGTTCACTTCTGACTCTGTACTCATGCAGTATAACGAGACCTTGCCGTTAGTTATAACCTGTGATGCATTGCCTTTCGGGGTGGGCGCCATTTTGAGCCACGTACTGCCTAATGGGAATGAAGCCCCTGTTGCATATTTTTCAAAGACTCTTTCAAAAACGGAGCGGAACTATGGACAAATTGATAAAGAAGCCCTCGCAATTGTCTCAGCTGTGAAAAGATTTCACAAATACGTGTATGGTAGGGTTTTTACTATTGTGACTGACCACAAGCCTTTGTTGGGGATAATAGCCGGAGATAAGCCGACTCCCTACATATTATCCCCTTGGATGACCCGATGGTCAGAATTCTTAGCTGCTTATAACTATCGGCTGCAATACCACCTGGGGAAAGCCATTCCCCACGCCGACGCATTAAGCCAAGCACCACTTCCAGAGACACTCGACGATCCGGCACCAATGGTAACCACGTTGCAAATTGAGGCACTCAACTCGCCACCACTGACCGCCCGAGATATCGCGAGAGAAACCAAACGCGACCACACCCTAGCACGAGTCCTAGGCTGGGTAGAACGCGGATGGCCATTGGACCAGTTATCAGATGACTTCACACCATTCAAGTCTCGACAGACCGAACTCTTCTCCCAGAAAGGCTGTGTCATCTGGAGCGATAGAGTCGTTATCCCAGAACGGCTCCAAAAAGTGCTGCTGAGAACTTTGCACGATGGCCACCCCAGCATCGTGCGAATGAAAGCCCTTGCACGAAGCTATGCATGGTGGCCGGGCATTGACAACCAAATCGAACAGTGGGTTAAAGCTTTCCCCAAATGCCAAGAAGTCAGCAATGCCCCACCAAAAGCCATGCCTACTGAATGGGAGACACCATGTGGACCCTGGTCCTGAATTCACCTGGACTTCGCAGGGCCAACCAAGGGCCACACCTTCCTGCTTACCGTCGATGCCTACTCCAATTGGCTCAAAATTCATCGCATGATGACTACGACCTCCAAGGCGGTCATCAAGATTTTAAACAGACTCTTTGCAACCCACGGATTACCAGACGTCCTGGTATCCGATAATGGCCCACAATTTACTGCACTAGCGTTCGAGCAGTACCTCGCTGACCGCGGCATCTGCCATGCACTCACCTCGCCTGCACACCCTGCGACCAATGGCCGAGCAGAACGCATGGTCCAATTTGTGAAGAAAACCTTGCAAAAGGTAGACTACGACAACATTGACGACAAGGTCAACCAAATCCTTTCTTGCAACACATCACCCCACATAGCGTCACCAACAAAACTCCTGTTGAACTGCTAATGGGACGAAAGCTCCGCTACCACCTTGACAGGTTGCACCCTGCTTATGAACCAGAGAAACCACTAGGATTCAGCGGCCGCTGTTGCACCTTCCAAGTAGGAGACCTGGTTTATGCAAAAAACCTATCGGGCGACCCGTTGTGGGTGGAAGCGACAGTAGTACGTGTAACCGGCCCCAGATCCTACCTTGTGCAATGCCTTGATGATAAACTTTGGAAACGGCATATCGACCAATTACGGTCGCGGCTTGCAGCGGCCAGTCCGCAACTCCCCTATGATCAAACTGAGTGGGGGGAGGTACGGAAGAAGATGAAGCCCTAGGAAACCCGTTCGAAGGAAACAACGATTTAATAGAAACTCAGGAAGCAGAGCCAGAGGGAGAAACACTTGCACCTCAGGGAATTGCGGAAAATGTGGGCAATGACGTAGAAGTGAACTCTGAACCAGAGGCAGCCCCACTGCCAGACAACAATCTACCTCAGCAGGATTGCAACCATCCGATACAACGAAAATCAAAGAGACTAAAAAGATAACCATCCTATTTAAGGGACTATGTAACTGCGCCCTGAACTAAGAAGCCAGGGGGAAGGGGTGTTGTGTATGCAATATGATTAATAAAGTGTGAGCTTGGAGTAAGTGCAGGGTTCTGGCCCTGCACTTCTGATTGGCTGTTAAGCGGCCGGACCGGATTGGCCCGTTCCGGGGAATTCGATTGGCCCTTAACAGAGAGATCTTATTGGTTATAAAAGCTAGCGTTCCTAGCTTGTTATTGGTTAAACGTTACAAGGTTTGCCTATATAAGGCGGTTTTTACTGCTGTTAGAAGAAGCAAGTTACGATGTAAATAAAGAGCTGAAGTTCACTGTTCAGAAACTTGTCTCCATTCTTTCTTGCCCATGCTCAAACTTAACATAAACCATATTTGCTCTTCTGCTAGATGTGAATCCTATAAGCTTCATATATGCTGTTTAAAGCAATGCTTTGTTTGATAAGCAAAGGAATTATAGCATCCTAATTACACACAAAAAAAATGGTTCTGGAGCTAAGAAATAAACTCAAAATCCACTGATGGTATTATCTGTGGTATGAAATGTTTGAAAGCATATTTGCATTGTGATCCCTATAAAAACATTTCTTTTATCTAGAAGTACTTTACTGTTGAAAGGTCAGGCAGAGTCAATATCATCTTGCTTCAATGTAAATGAAGAAAATAATGAGATCATAAAAAGCTGTTAATAATTTTTAGCCATAAAAGATGAATATATTATTGGATGAGGTTTTCAAGTAATGGCAACATCTGGCAAACTCTGGAGAAAATGCCATATTTTATTTAAAGTCTTCTCAAAGACTGTGAGTATTCTATGTAACTTCTTGCCTGTCCCATTCCCAATTTTCAGAAATTTGAAAGCTTGGATGCAAAAATTTTGGTTTCTAATGCTCTGCTAGCTTGCTGCAATCAAGAAGTAAGATTTAGAGTATTCTTCCCAGTGACAGAAATTATTATATCATTATTGGTATTGCTCCTACTGTAGTTGAAATGATAACATTTTTATAATCATATTTATTTAGATAATGGTTCTTAGGAAGTCATTCATGAATATGCCATCTTGTGGCCATTGAGATTTGATGAATTATTTTCTTTTTCTTTTTAAAGTATGGGCTTTAAATTATAGATCCCATGCTAAGCATTCCTTTAGGGAATCATAAAACCTAGTTTGTCAATAAAGCAACAGATATTTCTAGAGGAAGGCTTTCTAAAGTAATTCTGATATATCAGACTGAATCCTAGCTAATGAAGAGTTAATTAACTTTAATTGGTTGCATTTAGTTGAAGAGAAGAGTGGAAAAGGTATCTGAATAAGCAACAATCTGAAACCCATTCAAGGGAATCTGAATTTTTATGAAAAGATAGATATATTTTCCTGGACTTAACTTCATCATAATGCAATTAACATTTTAAAGTGTTTCTATCATATTAAATTACTTCTGGAGTTTCTAATGTTTCCAGGTTCATTATGAAGTAAAATATTATACAGTTCTACACAATTTTCAATTTTTGTCATTAGATACCACAATAGCTGTCACGAATGCTTGAGATGTCATGTTGATTATGATTTCCCTTAAGATTTCAAAAAACAAAATTTCAGATTGAATTCTATCAAGAAAAACAAGGTAATCAAGCAAGTCCTTGATTAAAATGAACAGTGAAGCTGTTAATGTTATGTAAAACTCAATAAATACTGTTGACTTACTAGATTTTATAAATACCTTTTATATATCATGAGTGGGTAACCTTTTTGCTCCTTTGGTAACTGTATGATAGGTAAGGAAGGCTAGGATATCAACCTGCACATACATTTCCAGGTATATAGCCTTCTTCTGCTCCTGATGCCAGCCAGCCAGGAAAAGGTGAGAATTTCACAAAGGAATGGTTGTTTTTTTCATTGCATGCCTATTCCTTTTTCCTTGTCCATCTGGTTGGCAGTGGGTACAGTGAAGAGCATACTACTATTGCTTCTTACACTTTAATCACAATATGTATGCCAATAGAATAGAGTCTGTCATTTGTATTTCTGTAACTTTCTTGTTTGGTACAGCAACCAACAGGCCAGGTGCAGACTTCAACGACTAGTTAGGACAGCAAAAGGAAAAAAAATTGCAACCAGCCTGCCTTCTGTTGAAGACCTGTATACTTCATAGGTCAGAAAGAGGGCTGAGAAAATATTTATAGACCCCTCACATCCTGGATATAAACTGTTTCAACTCCTCCCCTTGGGATCCTATTACATGGCATTGCATGCCAAAACAACTAGACACAAAGACAATATTTTCCTTTGTGCCATCACTCTGTTGAACACCTAATTCCCACAATACTGTCTTATGTCTAAGTATTTTTACCCATGTAATATGGCTATATTATTATTATCCTTCTCAACTTTCCTACTACCTTCTCTCATCAGTATCATTATTATGATTATTACTTGTTTTGTATGTACACTGAGAGCTTATGCATCAAAGACAAATTCCTTGTGTACCCAATCACACTTGGCCAAATAAAGCTATTCTATTCTATTCTATTCTATTCTGTGATGTGATTCAAAAAATTTTTCCTACCGGTTCTGTGGACATGGCTTGGTGGGCGTGGCAGGGGAAGGATACTGTAAAATCTCCGGTCAGAGGTGGTATTTGCTGGTTCTCTGAATTACTCAAAATTTCTGTTACCGGTTCTCCAGAACTGGTCAGAACCTCCTGGATACCACCTCTGATTCTATTCCAATGATATTCAGATTTATTCCTCTGCCTCAGTCTTACTCTGTAACTGGGACTTCCTGTTGGATGAGTTCTTACTGCCTTAACTTCATCTAAGACAAGGTTTACTATTTTTCATCCTGATGATTCTCTTTTGCATTCTTGTCTCTTTTACTTTCACTCTTCATAAGCCACAGATGCCTTTTGTGATACATAATTTGAAAGTTATTGATGAGAAACTTACTATAAGGCCTTTCACAGATAAAACACTACAAGAAGTCCCACATTCTAAATCAGGGCTCTCCAACCTTGGCAACATTAAAACTTATGGACTTCAACTCCCAGAATTCCTCAGCCAGCAAAGCTGGCTGGGAAATTCTGGGAGTTGCAGTCCACAAGTGTTAAAGTTGCCAAGGTTGGAGAGCCCTGTTCTAAATAACCTGAGGATTTCTTCATACCTTACTTCAGAAATGGTTATGCTTGGCTTTGATGGTGTTGCATCTGGATGCCTATAGTAGTTTGCAGACAGTTTTTTCTGACTCTGCTTTCTAATCCACTAATTCATTCTCTGGAATAGTGCAGTTCATTGGATCCTAGATATCTTTCCCCATCCCCCTCCCCATCTTTTTATCTGGTCCTTCTTTGGTTGCATCATCAGGAACATTATCTCTTTAAAGTGTTAATGTTGACTACCTGAATACAGGAACACCCAGGTTTTTTGATTGATTGCTTGATTGGATTGGATTGATTTGAACTGATTACTATTCATTACTATTTTTGTACGCTTTCCTCAATGGTGCCATCAGACTGAATTAAAATTTTCTTGCATTAATGTGGCCACCTCACATATTAAGACTTTCCCCCCTGTTTTTACTCTCTAAAATTAGTTTCCTCTTGAATTACAACTGTATACTTATCTCCTAAAAGAACAGAAAGGCCCTGAAAACACTTGTATTCATATTTTTAATTTAATTAAGAGACATGCTATCATATATAATAAACCTGTCATGGTTTAATAATCAAACATTTAAAAAGTACTATGAACAAAATCACAACTCACACCCTAAACAACATCCCTGTATTTGCTGAGCTCTCACCTTTGTCCAATTTTGGATGAAGGTCCAGCTATTTAAATCTTTATTGAAACCAAAATGGTGGGGACCTGCTGGATCTCAGGGTGGGATGTTCCACAAGGCAGGGATAGTTACAAAATATGTGTAACTTCTATATGCACTGGAAGACAACATTTAAGAGAGTGGCACTGTATTGTGCACATCTATCTGACCTGGCAGGATGGGCAGAGACTATGGACATTTTTCTCATTATTCACTATGGATTTATACTAAAGTACTAATAGTATTGTGATACTATTTATGAAAGATAGATGGATGGATAGACAGACAGACAGATAGATGGATGATAGATGGGGGAGAGAGAAAGGGGGAGGGAGAGAGAGACAGAGAGAGAGACAGAGAGAGATATGATAGATAGAATGTTCACTTCTGCTACTACACATTCTTCAACTTTTCCAAATGTTAAATCAGTTAGCCAAAAAAAGGGGGGGGTTACTTACACACTACATGGACAAGACTATGGGTCACTATTATTTATTTACTTAGCATATGATGGAAACATGGCAGAAGAGAAGAAAACATATACACACAATACACTTAATTATATCCAAACACCTACAGGAATATGGCAATGGGTTCATAACTGGGTATCTAATTCAGCTATCCAGGCGATCACCTCTGGCATTGCTCCATCTTCTAGGGAACCATAGAACACAAGTTGTGGTCAATCTTGCACAACATGTTTAATAGTTTGCATATCAGCACCACAGTCACCACAAGGGGAATCTTTCTATCCCCACTGACATAAAGCACAGGCACTTCTTCCAGTATCACACCTAATTCTGTTCAATTTTGTCAAGACAGAACGAGGCAGGTCAAACCCAGATGATTTGGTAGAGGGATCACTTAGTGGTCAGATCAAAAGAAGATACCTTGGATCTTTCCTCTTTCCAGGCTTCTCAGAGTTAAACTGGGTAGATGTTGACTAAATACTTGTTTTCCATGCTGGCCTTCAGGATTTGAATTTTGTGATGAACTGTGCATTGTCCTATTAGTGACTATGGGTCACTGATTTGGGCCCTAAATGAACAAAAGCTGTAAGAACCTAAAGAATGATGTTCTTTCTACAGTTGCATTGCAGTAGTTTAATAGGGAAAAGCTTACTTTCTCTGTGGCTGTATTAATGCCATGTATATGATAATGCCATTTTTGATTTTCTCTTGCTATTATATAATATGTGTCAACCTGTTAACTATATAACAATTTTGGTACCATTATTATATCACATACAATATTGCTGGAATTTAAATGGTTCACCCTGATTTTATACTACCATAGTATATTATTCTGGCTACAGTACCCTATTATTATATGGCAATTTCATAACTGGTGAACAACTGAACTATAGAGGCATAGATTGAGGAAGTGAACTGAAATGTGTTACCCCAGAGCAGAGGTGTGTCTCCCAAGAGGTAAAATTGGTTTGCATTTCCACATGTATCAACATAAGCAGCAACACTACTAAAAATGCCATGAGCTGCTCACTAGGATAACAAATAGCATTGCTTTGCTATGATTACCCCTGAATGGGGAAAGTATATGTATTTCAAATTTTGACCAATTCTAAGTGACTTCAAAATGTATTTTTGTAGGAACATTAGGAAAAAGATATATCATAATCATTACCGAAGAAAAATTCAAATATTTTAATATTGTTTTAGCTTTAGCATCCATTATTTCCCAACATGTAATAGCTGAACTAGCAACAATAAAGATGTCCAGGTTTCAATGAAATATATTTCATAAATTAGCTTATTGCACTGATTTAGCATGCCTAGCAGGTGAAAGACAAAAACATGTGTTATCTTCCCTAGGGAGCCTTCAGTGAATGTCATTCCAGCTTCATATGTCTTTCTTCTTTCCCCTTCTTGAACTGATATAAAATTCTAATGTGTGCCCTTTGGTTCCATCTTTGTTGAAATCTAGCAAAACTGCTGAAGGTAAGATAGTGGCAATGGTGCATGTAAAAAGGAAAAAGGAATATAATGATTCATAGTGCACTTGAAGAAAGTTGCCATTGTTAACAGCACTACTTTTTGTACGTAGACAGGTTAAAATATTGGTTAAAGTACGTAGACAGGTTAAAATATTGGTTAAAGTATGTAGACAGGTTAAAATATTTTAACATATTGGTGTTAAAAAAGAATAAAGTTATTTATCTTAGCTAGTTTCTCAAAGTTCAGAAGCTCAGCAATAAGACTGGAAAATATATGTTTATAAATTACTTGACATTTCTCTCAAAAACAAACAAGCTCAGCATCTCAAACAGAAAGAGAAAAGGCAATAGATTGTTATGTTTCAACATTAAGATTCCTATTGCAACTACCTCAACATGGCTTTTGCTTACTGCCACATTCTCCCCAATGCATTCAGTATTTCACACCCACTGAATTTTATTTCTTCCTTATATATTACACGAATCCAAAAAAGACCAATTGTAAAAAATCAGTAATTAATTTCCCAGTGAAGTAAGCAAAGCCCTCACCCAACCTTTTCTCAACAATGATATGTCCACAGGGAAGTTCTCCATATTTCTGGACCACAGTTCTCTTACGTAGGACCACTGGCTATGTTGTCTAGGGCTAATAGGATGACTTCCCCAAATATCACTTATACAATCAGGGTACAGGAATAGAATAGAATAGAATAGAATAGAATAGAATAGAATAGAATAGAATAGAATAGAATAGAATAGAATAGAATAGAACAATATTCCAACCCGCTGCTTAGGCAGGAAACCCTATACCATTTCAGACAAATGGTTATCCAATCTCTTCTTAAAAACTGCCAGTGTTGGAGCATTCACAACTTCTAGAGACAAGTTGTTCCACTGATTAATTGTTCTCATTGTCAGGAAATTTCTCCTTAGTTCTAGGTTGCTTCTCTCCTTGATTAGTTTCCATCCATTGCTTCTTGTCCTTCCCTCAGGTGCTTTGGAGAATAGCTTGACTCCCTCTTCTTTGTGGCAGTCCCTCAGATATTGGAACACTGCTACCAAGTCTCCCCTAGTCCTTCTTTTCATAGACTAGACATACCCAGTTCCTGTAGCTATTCTTCATATGTTTTAGCCTCCAATCCCCTTGGCTTGGCTTGTGGTGTGGAGATTTTTTTGTTTATTTTGTTTGAGATTGAAAAAAGACCTGAAAGCATGAATAGAAGAGATGACTCCACCAGACTGTCAATTATCTGGAAGCCTGCACTCACAAACAAAAAAAATCTCCATACTACAAGCCAAGCAAACACCTGGGCACAAACAGCCCCCCTCCGATACCTCCAGCCCAAATACACCCCAACCAGGCACCCAGATGAAGCCTAGCTTCCTAATAAATAACAGCCATCCGTTTACTCGAAGCCAAGCAGCACTAAAAGCTTCCAATACAGGAAACACAATGTTGCCAGTCAATCAAGACAAAAAAAAAACACTACAAAACAGACAGAAGATATTAGAAACACCAATCAAGCAGAACACAGCAAACTCCAAGACCAATAAACACAGACCAAGACTCCCAACCAATCAGGATTAAGAAAACCATTCTGGCACAGTAGTAGGCTAGCACCAAATTTAAAACAGAAATGGCTGTGAAAGTCTGATTCACAGACGAACACAATGGCAGATGAGATTCTGCCAAAATGTTGCTACAGCTTTAAAAGCACAACTATAATGACATGGGAAAATACCCAAACAAAGCTGAATACCATACCTATAGATACCCGCGAAAACTTAAGAAAACACACACACACACACACATATAGTTTTTTATTTTTAACAACATAGACAAACATAAACATAAAACCTTCTTTCAATTATACAGTGTCGGTTGGTACATATTTCTTGTGAACAATATCTATAGTCTTTTCCTCTTAGATTTAAGTTTACATTCATATTATATTAATCAACTTTCCATGTCATATTATATTATTATTACATCATCATTAGACTTTAATTTCAAAATCTCATTATCCTTTAGGGCAAGTTTCAGTTCTTACTAAGTTTAATTCATATTATAAGTCATTCCAAAATAATCAATTATAATGTATCATTGCTATTGTGTTATACTTCAATTTCCTATTTTTCTATCTAAGCATATTCTATATCTTACTCTTTTTCTTCTTGCTCTCTAATTGCTAATGTTAATCTACTCATTTCTGCACATTCCATTATTTTCTTAATCACCTCCTCCTCTATCGGAATTTTCTCATTTTTCCAATTTTGAGCAAATACAATTCTAACTCTATACCATTCCTGACAAATGGCTGTCCAATCTCTTCTTTAAAATCTCCACAAATGGAACCCGTGCAACATCTGGAGCCAAGCCATTCCACTGATTAATTGTTTTCACTGTCTGGAAACCTCCCCTTATTTCTAAGTGGGACTGGTCTTTGATAAGTTTCCAACTGTTACTTCTTGTCTGGCCCTCATGTGCTTTGAGGAATAGGTCTCTGTGCAGTTGCTTTGAGGAATTCGTCTCTGTACATTTGAACCTCCTTGTGAGTAAACTGACATAAGATTGGAGCATAAATATGTTTCTTTACTCAATTTATACTTTCAGATACCTATTTCAATCATGGTTATGGTTATCTGATCCATAGTATAGATGATACTATTTCATAAAGTGAGCTGCATGTTGTTCCAACTTGTCTGACTAAGCTGTGATTCTCTAAATTACTTGCTTGAGTGAACATAATATTTTAGCTAGCTCACAGAATACTTTTATAAATTGTCCTTGGCAACGCTGTAGAAGTTTTACATTTCTTTGCAAATATTCAGTAATGTATGTGTTAGTTGAGTGAAAGGAGAAATACCTGGCCATCTTTGTTGTTATTTCATCACAACATCTACTTTACCACAATCAGTTGTGATACTCCTGGGGTTCTGAAGAAGTTTTTTTTAAAAGTCATATCAGACAGATCAGTGTTTCTCAACCTTAGCAACATTAAAATGTATGGACAAGCCGCAGAATTCCCTAGTCAGAATTGAAGTCCACATGTCTTAACATTGCTAAGGCTGAGAAACCCTGAGATACGCTATAACAATAATACAAATTGTCTCTTGGATCTCTACTGTGAAACACATATTGCTCAGGAAAAAACAACTAGTTGGGCATGCCAAAGGAAGTGTTATGTGTATTATTAATTTATGCAGTATATTTGGGAAATCAGATCTGTGTTTGTTAGATTAATGTTTCTGAAAGCATATGTGATGAATTCCAAATGTATAACCAAATAAACCTGCATTAGTTATAAGTGTATCATTCACATATTCAAATGTACAAAATCTAATTAAGCTTCAGCCCTTCATATTTTTTTCATTCATGAGACATCTTTACGACAAAAAGCAAATAAGTAAAAAGTTTCTTTTACCCCAAATATTATATATATATATATGAAGTTAGTCTTCCACAGATAGCCAGTTTAATTATGCTAAAAATGACATTTTTAATTAAACACCAAGGTAAGCATAAATGGATTTCAAAATAATTAATCAAACATCAAAAAATTGAAACCTTTTTCTGCTTGAGCAGCAGAAATGAAAGAACCATCTTCGGGTCTCATAGAGATTCAATCTAATTTAATTTTCTGTCTTCTCTAAATAAACATTCCTAAAACCTTTTTTTTTCATCTGGGGGAATAAGGATGAGAAGGGTAATCAATATTTCTAGCATTTTAATTAAAACCGTTAGTGGAATAAATCCATTTAATTATCAGTTAATGAAATACAAGGTCATTTACCTGACAGGAACTTTGAAGGTGGATTACTAGCTGGAATAAAGTAGACGCACCCAATGTCACAGCCATTTAGCTTCTGTCAAATTTAAGGTTAAAATCCTTTTAGACTGTTTAACCTATTCTGTACCATTTTTCTATTATGTATGCAAATTGGGAAGAGGAAATACATGGTCAAAACTCATCTTCCCTTTAATCTGTTCCCAAACTTTCTATCAAGTTTAACCAATTTTACTGTTCCTTTTTAGAATGCAGCCTGGATAACAGAGCCAAATATGGTATGATTTATTTTATATGAAAATTGCACATGTAACATTTCTGTATCATCAGTAAAAATCCTAGAACCCTTCTTAACACAATGCAAATCTTATTGCACTTTCGCAACTGAATTAGTCTTCATTCTCCTCTCTCCTTTCACTGTCCCAGAAGCAGTGGTATATTAACCATTGAGCAGACTAAGCATATGCTTAGGGCACCAGGCCCAAAGGGAGCACCACATAGTTGAGAATATAGCTTCGTTTGTACAGTATGTACAAAGGAAGGGAGCACCAAGATTTGTCAGTGCTTAGGGCACCAGTCAGCCTTAATCCACCACTGCCCAGAAGGTTAATTTATTTATTTGTATCCCGCCTATAATTATCCCAAGATGATTATCATGTATGACACAACTTCCTCCTATTTTTCCACAACAACCCAAGAGGTGAGTTGGGCTGAGAGAGAGTGACTGGCCCAAGGTCACTCAGCTGTCTTTGTGGCTAGGGCAGGATTAGAATTCACAGTTCCTGGCTTTCTAGCCTGGTGCCTTAACCACTAGATAGGTTCCAATCCATAATACTTTACAAAGCAGAAAAAAGATCCACACACCACACACACAACACACACAAAATAAAGATTCCTGCATGAAAAAGGTTACATATTCCCTTGAGTTAAGAGCCATACATTTAAGATTCAGTGAAAAATCAATTAACCAAGAAGGGACGAAGGAAGAAAGTCTGCATGGGGAAGATGATTGTGGGGTCTGACTAATCCATTAATCACCTCCAAGATGCCATTCCCCTATTGGGTCCCCAAGGAAGCTGGCAGAGCCAGGTCTTCAAGCCCTTTTGGAAGGCCAGAAAAGTGACTGAAGTACTCACCTCTGAGGGGAGGAGACAGGATGTTCCAGAGGGTGGGTGCCAGAGCAATAAAAGCTCTTCTCCTGGACCCTGCCAGCTAAAATTCCTTGACTGTGAGGTCTGTAGCATGGTTCTTCTACACAGCATGGTTTTTCTACCTTCTGGCAGGAGTGAGTCAGGCTAATTCCATTGAGAAAAGCCATTCTTCAGATACATTGGACCCATGCCATGGAAGACTATAAAGATGATAACACCACCTTGAATTGGACCCAGAAGTAAACTGGCAACCAACACAGCTCGCAGAGCAGAAATATAACGGGGCCATCTTAGGGGTTCCCATAACTGTAGACACTTGTCTGCAGATGCAATAAGAGTAGAGAAATAGTGATATTTTATTGCTCTTACTAGCCTTAATAACAGTTAAAGTTGTGTCCAATCATATTGATCCCTTGTTTTCCTCCAGCAGTGCTCTAGGCATCTCTTTGCCCTTTTCAGAACCATAGCTCCCCCATGAACCAGTGGGAGTGTTGGGTCAAGAGAGGCCACACATATCCAAAGCCTTAGCCGACCTTTGGTTCAAGAACTTAACCAGAATTTCGGCAGGAATGCACAGCAAGGCCCCATGGATATCCCCCAACTTTCTCCAGAACCTACTTGAGTCCATGAGTCACTGGTGGACTCAACCCAAACCATGCAGCAGCCTACACCATGCAGAGGGCAGCAACAAAAGTGTAACAACAGTTTTATACAAGCTGAAAGTATTCCACATTCTATAGCTGATATACACCAAATTAGGTGCTAAATAATTCAGTTGTTAACTATCAAAGAAGTTGGATGAAACAGCAGTCAAATCTTAATAATAAATATTATTTACTCATGTGTTCATTTGTTCAGCTATTCATTCCTTCACATTTGTATCCCACTGAGATCTGAAGACTTCAAGTGCTAACATCCAAATAAATTCATAACAAACATAATGTAGCAATAATATAAAACAAAAAAAGTCATGCAAATGTGGAAGGTAAAAAAAAAACATTCATGCTGCAGCTTTTTTTAAAAAAAGAAGATGCTACTTGTATTTGAAATTTGGGTTTTAAAATAATATAGGGTGAAGACAGGAAATTAAAAAAAAATCAGTATCAAGAACTGGAACAGATGGTGTAAGACAGTTGCTTCTTTGCTAAATGAGTGATGACATTTGCAGGATAGAATATACTGTATTAGGTTCTATAATTATTTTACAATTTCATAGGCCACTATTTCGTTGAGTGACTAGATCCATTGCTTTGTCTGGCTACACTACAAATTTGCCTATTTATCTTCTTTTATCCAAAGTCTATAGCGAAGTCTTCATTCTTTTCCTGTTTGAAAAAAAAATCCCTATTATGGCTCTGATTTAAATAAACAAAAGAAGAGAAAAATGTCTGCTGAGAACCTGAAAGTGATTATAAAAGAGATCGTTCCTTGCTTTAGAAAGATGATCTGGACCATATTCCCAGTGCTTAGAGTTTTAAAAAGCTTTGTAACATTTCACAAAATATTCTGTAAATGAACATACCACTGCTAGTAAAATGCACCAAGGAATACTACTTTTTATTATTTAAGAGGCTGCCAGTTGTGTACATTTGTAAATATTTTATATTTATGTATATTATGTATGTACAAATGTGCAAATGCGCAAATGCTCTGGGAATATAAAGCAAAGTATTACTATTAAGGTACCTCTAACCATAACAGAGCTTAAGCCTATCTACTAATTTTAGTATATGCATTGAAAACAGTATGCCTAAAACAAAATACCTGTGCCATTAAATCAGGGCTTTCTTCTTTTCTTCTCTTCTATGAGTCTTTTATTCCAAAAATGAATGTTTTGATTTAAAAAAAAAAAAAACTAAGTTGATAGGCTTAGAAATTTCAGTTAGAGTTGCCCTTCCCACAGTGCCAAGGGACAGTCATTGTAGCATCTGCCTGACCCCCTTCACTCTCTACATCTCCAGCCTCCAATGTTCCCTTTCACTGGAAGTACTGAATGCAGACTAATTTGGGGTATTTTACAATAACAGACTTCATGTAGTATCTTCTCAAGTGCTCCCTTTTCAACCGAGCATGCAAAAAGTCGTTGTAATTTATGATTAACAACAGGTTCAATTGCTCAGTTGCAACAATGGATTTTTACTGATGATCTGCATTCAGACAAAGGAATTGTTCCACTGCACATCCCAGAAATACATTATTCTAAATTATCAAAGCATCTTTGCTCTTGGGGTCCGCCCTAAGCAACCCAATTTAATAATCTTGGAAGATTATGTTTTTCAAGAAAATGTCATTGTTTTGTGTTTACCCAGGAACTTTCTTCTATACTAGACAATTGACAGATGCTCGAGATATCTGAAAAAAATAATGAGACATGACACTCTAGCCAATATGGCCTACAAATATACTGTTTCTTTGCTAGCAAGTTATTTCCTTTCAGGATAATATTATGCAGAGTGCCAAAAAGAAACAAGAAACCGTAAACCAAAAAAACTTAAAGGCCCAAGGAAACAAAATAGCTAAACCTAGTTCGTAACACTCTGTTCATTGTTCCTCTCCATCTTTTGTTTCCACCTCATCAATAGTGGGGTTCAAAAAAATTTACTACCAGTTTTGTGGGCGTGGCTTGGTGGGTATGGTGTGACTTGGTGGGCATGGCAGGGGAAGAATACTGCAAAATCTCCATTTTCACCCCACTCCAGGGGAAGGATACTGTAAGATCTCCATTCCCCCTGCACTCCTCAGGGGAGGTTACTGTAAAGTCCCATTCCCTCCCCACCCCACTAACCTGCTTTCCAGCTCCATTCTCCTGTGCAGGGCAACAAAAGAAGATCCAGCTGATCAGCTGGGACTTGGGAGGCAGAAAATAGATGGAGGTGGGATCAGTCAGAGGTGATACTTGTCAGTTCTCCGAACTACTCAAAATTTCCGCTACCGGTTCTCCAGAACTGGTCAGAACCTGCTGAATACCACCTCTGCACCTCATCCATACATCACATCCATACATTGCCTCTTGCTCTTTAAACTTCTAATCTTTTTTCTTTTGATAACCTTATCTACTTCATCCAAGCATAACTTTTACAGTTTTTCCTTTCCTTTCCTCTAAGCTCATTCATTCTATCCTCATGTATTTTGTTTAGCCATTTAATTCCGATTCATTTTCTCTATACAGATAGCCCCAGTTAATGACACCAGCTAGGAATGCAATTGCCATTGCTAAGGGATGTGGTCATAAAATGCAAAATCATGTGACTGGGCCACTTAGCAATGACAATTCCAGGACTCCCGGTTGCAATCGTCAAGCAAATCACCACAGATTATTAAATCAGAAGGTCACGTGGTCGCCAGTTATAATCTCCTGCTAGCTTCCCCATTGGTTTTGCTTGTCAAAAACTGGCAAATAAGGTCATGAATGATGACCACATGACTGCAAGATGTTGCAATATCATAATTGTAAGGTAGGCATAGAGTACTTTGATCACAATCTAGTGCTTTACAGATGTTGCAATGCCAGAACTCCAACGACCAATCGGTACTATTGCAACTTCAAAGGATCTCTGAAATCAAAGCACCTCAATGTAATTTTTTTGTAATAATTACTCACTTTTTAAAAATCCAATCTATATTCATTCAGCATTCATTTATTCTTGACATTTTCATTTTACCCTTCCATTAAATACCTCTGCTCTCAGCTTACACATTTATTACGACATATCCAACATTCAGTTCCATGTGGGTTTAAAAAAATGCTTCTACAGAACTGTTTTTGCTTTTTTTTTTTCAGATGTCTTCATTCCCTACAACAGACTAAATACTATTCACCACTTTTTGCTAATATTTTCACATGTTAAAATTTCTCCACCTATTTTCTACCAAAGTATTCACATTCACCTCTTGTCTTTTTTCACCATATATATGAAATCTATTCCACTTTCTTGGTCAAGAACAATACCTTGAATTTTCATACGTTATTTTTTGGCTCCATGTTCCTTGTTGCATCACACCATTCAAATTTTGTAACTTTCTTTGCAAATTTTTTGGGTTCCTAGTTAACAATGTGTACCAACTACCTATAAAAATACACATACATTCCAATCCACAACCATTACACTTATGTCACTACAAACACTGTTTATATATTTATCCATAAATACATTAAGGTTATCATACATTCTTGTCAAGTTTTGTATGAAGTTTTGTGTTAAGCAATCCATTCTCAGGCATGCTTAACTTCCATACATTGCTCACATCCCATTCAGCAACTAACATTCAACTACAAATTTGCATAAAATATTCCATTATTCCAGACTGTTTGCTTTATCAAATGCTTTCTTTAAATCAACAGTTGTATAATATTTTCCTTTCTTGCATTCATCCATTTTAATGTATTTTAATGAAGAGTCAAAATCTGATTTGTATATCATCTATCCAGCATAAAATCAAACTGTACTTTCTAAATTTTGCTTATTATTACCTCTTGTAACCTATACATTAGAATTCTGCTAGACAGATTTGGAGGTGCACTTAACAAGTCAACTTGCTGTAATGTTTCTGTTTGCTCTTAAGTGCTCTCCTGTTTGTGTAGCAAGTATATTAAATAAGGCAATTGTAATTTTAGCATAAATTTTTCACAGCTTTTACAATTTCTTATGATGGGATGGATTTATATGAATGCATTTGGTTCAATTACATTCTTGAATATATCTCTATTGTTCCCGTATAAATCCCTTAAATGCTTCTGTTAGCATTTCCTCATTTAAGTTTCATCCCAAATAATTTTTAAAACCATTAGTTGTGCCCTGGTTTAAGCCTTTTTACTAACTTCCAAAACATTTTATTTCCATCGAAATCATAGGATATTTTCTCTGCCTTATTAAAGCATAGCCATTTCCTTTTTGTCATCTGCTCTTGGTTCCTGTTGGACCTAATGAGTTTTTCTGTACTCTCTCATTCTCAGTCTTCCATTCATGTCAACTGGGAGAAGGTTTTGTTTGTTTTATTTGGAGGGGAGGATTAATGTTTTGTTGTGTTCTGCTAAATCATGTTTGTTAAAATGTTGCAGTTTTCTCTAGCATGACTAGTTCTTCTATTATTACCAGTCAATGGAATCAGCAGTCTACAGATAGTTGCTTTCATATGTATTCATAACAATCTTCATTGCATTGATTTCTCTTTTCTAATGTATACTTTAATCATTCATCATTAAACCTTCATTTGCATGCATGTATCCACCAATTCTATCATACAAAATTGGATCATGTTAGTTCAGAACTGCTATATTCTTCCATTCTTATCTTTATTTCAGAGGCACACAACCTATTGATTTGTTTTTTCTATTCTATTCTTTATGTTTCTTCTCCATGTCATGATTTAGGTCAATGAAGGTTTTCATATAACATTTATGGAGATTCTCAGTCGTCCAAGTGATGGTTGTCCCAAAAGTGCTTTTCCAAAGGCAACTGGGCTTTGTTTTCTTTTTGAAGATGTTTCACTTCTCATCCAAGAAGTTCCACGTTCATACAATGCTTTTTAGTAAAATATAGATCAACATGTCATATGGAGCATCTCCTGTTACAAGTAAGGAAGGTACTAGTAGGTTATGACACATTTTGAACATCAATAAGCACAACCAAAGTGCAGTTTTATGGTAAGCTTGCTTCAATACAAGCTAATTTCTCCAATCTAGGAACTAACATGCAGGCCAATATACTGTTGCCAGCTTTTCATGAATTATGACATAGTGTTGTGGTTCTCCAGCAGCCTGTGTAGATGGCAGCAGAATTGGACAGTGGGAAAGAACAGGGATCAATCCAGGAGTTTGGGGAAGACTCAGACAAGGGTCCTATGTCCGATACAGAGATGGGGCCAGGACCATCTGGGAGTTACGTGCTGACTCTGGATCCTCCAGAATCTGGTAGCAGCGAAGCAGAGGAACAAGGGGAGTCTGTTCCCAGTGCATGTGTGCGTAGAGCTGCTAAGACAGAGCTGCTAAGGCAAGAGCAGCTAAGACAAAAGGGGCTACTTGGGAGTAAGGCTTGGAAGTGATTGCCCCTTCCATAAGGTATAAAGGAAGTGCAATGGTAGGAAAACCTTTGCAGGAAGCAATGTCATTCACTCTGATCAGTTTGGACTCTGAAAGCTCCGAATTTGTTCTCTGGTTTTGGAAAGACTAATTGGGACTTTAGTCATTGACAGAACTTTAAGTAAGATAAGATGCATTCTTATTAGACCTCTCAAAGAACTTTGGCAAATGTCCCTAGGACTTATCATAACTGGTTAAGACTCATTCCGGCCTCTGAATGACGATAATTCACAGCCATTGAACTAAAATAAAAGGGTCTTAGATTTTATGTGTGTTTGTTGGTGTTCCAGGAAGCCTTGTCAGAACACATATATGGACTATATTCTATATATACAAGATATTCTAAAATGAAATAGCATGATACAAACTCAAGGGTTTCAAAAGAATTCCTATGGTTAATTACTTATTGATTGCTAGATATATTTGAGAAAAGCTCAGGGTCATAGTTTTATTAATTATTGTACAATTTGGCATTTTATTTTTCAAGCATGTCTGTTACTAGGGAATTATGTAGGTATTATAATTACACAAAATTATTCATTAGTCAAATAACTGGTTGAGGATTTCTATGTAACTCAATGGGGGAAAATACTTAGCTAACTGTAAATTAAAAACAAAATATTTGTGTCCACACACTATTATGACCATAGAAATATCTTCAGATAATGTTGGTTCCTTCAATTAGGAAATGGAGTTGAACATGGCCCCCTGCAGTCAGATAGAATTGAACCCTTTGCTATCAGAATACACTCTTGATGGCCTGTTTCTTCCTTTTCCCTATGCAGGCTCCAGGCATCTCCCAAATCTGTTACATGTGACTGGGAGCAGGGGTGGGATTCTACCAGTTCGCACCTATTCACTAGAACCGGTTGTTAACATTCTAAGCAGTTTGGAAAACCAGTTGTTAGCAGAAATTACTGGCCTAATCCTGTAAGGAAGGCAGGAAGGAAACATTCTGGTGTTGCTTACAGAAACTGCCTCTCCGTTAACCCTTATTACATTCTTGGAAAGACTAGACTTCCTGTCTCAGGAATCTTTCTGGAGTTTTTTCCCCTTCCTTTGCTGGTACTTTGCTTGTGTGGAGTGACCATTCAAAGTTACAATGGCACTGAAAAAAGTGACTTATGACTATTTTTCACACTTACGACTGTTGCAGCATCCCCACAGTCATGAGAGGCCAGGTGAGGAGATGGGTGCCTCGATGTGAGTGATATTGAGTTGGCCACACCCAGCCAATAACATGACCACCAAGCCATGTCCACCCAGTCACATGACCACCAAGCCATGCCTACCACCTAAGCCATGCTCACAGAACCGGTTGTTAAAAATTTGAATCCCACCCCTGGCTAGGAGACAATACACACACACACACACACAAACACACGTAAACAATAAGTAATCTGTAGTACAGATAGCACTAGCAGGAAGAGGAGAGCTGGGAAATTCCTGTACTTTTTGTACTATACATTGAATTTATCCTTTTGGGAAAGACTGGTATTTTTAATTCAACCTTTTTTATTATGGCAATTTTGTTTTGATTTTTTAAAGTGAGAAATGTAAGTATCTACAACATAAGAGTCTAATATAGTCTAATATGATTTAAAATATTTACATTTCAAGGATTTCAAGTAACTTATTTATTGAATAAAATACTTCTTAAAACTGTCAATGTGCTATGTGATTTACAGCCTAGGGGAAAAAAATAACATAGAAGTCATAACTTTGCAGGTTTTGTGATGCATGAAGATCAGATTTTTTAATGTTGGTTAATGCTTTACTAATTAAAGTGTGCATGTTAATTAAAGCAGAGGCTAATGTTAATTACCTATATTAATGGAATCTCATGTAGCACCTGCCTGAAGCAATGGGTTCAATTTTCAAAATATCTCAATTAAGGCTGAAACTTTTGATTTGCATCTAGTAGGGTTTCAATTAACTGCATTGCAAACTTAAATAACACACTTAAAGGCATAATATCACAAATCACATGCAGCACTGAAGAATTGGTCGGTTTAATTAGTGAATAGGACTGTGAAAGCTTTTACAGTCAGTAAGGTGAAGGCCATAATGCTGGCATCAGAAAATAATCTAGGTTCCTTAGCTATTTCAAAAGGGATATTAAATGTTTCATTCATGCTGATGGTGATGAGAACTGTGTGACATATATGCCATTGTGTGAAATTTGATGTCAAAAAATAAAATGAGTGGGCCTTACTTTCACATAAAAGTATACATGATTAGAGTACAAAGTATTCATCAATTTAGTTTTTTCTTTTGGACATGATTTCTATATTTTTTCTACCAAGACTAAAGAAATTACTTTATTGTAGATCATTCCTGCATTATTAAAAATCTGAGGGCTCATGAAATCTCTTCCTCCCTCCCACAAATTCAGATAACAGCCTAATTTAGCCCTATTGCTATTTCATAATGCAGTTTCTTATCACATTCACTATGGTGTGCAAAATCATCCATTATAACATAGGGTTGTATGAATTGACCAATTAGCCAATAATGTTTGTCCAACAAAGTATATTTTAAAGACATAGTTTAGTAACATATGCAAATATAATCAATGACTATTTCTCTCTTTTCAAAACTGAGGGCCCATCGGACCATACTCCCTATAGATTCAGTAGTATTCAGTGACACAGACATCTGTTTTACCAGTGACTCGCTGCAAAATCTACCCATAACACTTTTTTTATCAATTGATGATTGAGAAAATGAATATAGTGGGTTAGATCCAGATTAACTAAGCCAATGGTGTACAGTAATCTATCAGCCAACTTCTTAGTCCCTAGCTTCATTTCCTGCACTGTTTTTGCAGATTTGCAACATGGTTGCAGAAAGAGGAAGGGTTGGCAAAAATTGTTCCTCTTCTTCTATTTGATCAACATCTATTTCACTATGGTAGCCCAGAGGTAAGAATGGAACAGGTGGGACAACTGGGGAGGTAAGAAGAGGACAAAATGAGAAATCAATGTGCAAAAGGATTTGGGGGTGTTGAAAGGAAGAAAGAGATCTAGGTGTAGAGGAGGTCTGTGGCACAGCAAAGTGAGAGAAACTGATGGGATACATGCAGCAAAAGAAAACAGCCAGTGAACAAAAGACCCTTGTTAGTACAAACAGAGAGAACATGTGTAGTAAGATGCAATGAAGTGTGAGATGGACGGGGTAAAAAGGAAAAGGGTAGAGAGTTATAATAATGCAAAAAAGGGAAAGTAAATTAAAAAATCATGCACTTAATAATATGTGATATGTTGAAGAAGACAATTATAACCATGTATTGCAATCAACCTCTTTAAAAGGCAGTAAAAAAACAGGGATCAGATAAATACAAATACAATTCAGAGAATGATGTACTCGCTTACATGCTCACTGAGTTCTAGTATCTGTGTTTGTCCTCTTCACTTCAAAGGAGGAGATAAGTACAAAGCAATGCACCACAGAGACCAAAAGAGTTTTATTAGGACTGGCAACATTCTCCTTCTGTTGTCTCGGACATTAAAAGCAATAACTCAGAGGATGAATGGACCTGGGCCTTTTGGTATATTTCTGATCTTAACTCCCTAGAGCATGAACTATGAAAAAGCAAGGTGAGGCAAAGCAAAAGAATGGACTGTACTGTGGGCTCTGTCATCATGCAACTCTTAGCCCTGTTCCTAATGTTCATATATTAAACACAAATGGCTTCAGGAAAAAGCCTTACAGGCATTGGAAATGAGACTAAGAAACTGCAATTTCAGGGAGGTAGAGCAGAGACTAAGAAACTACATTTCAGAATACCACGTTACTTCCAGTGCCCTTATCAAAAAACAAAATATTAGAGGACAATCTATAATTGTTCCAGCATATAAAAATACATGTGAAGCAGGCAGGAGCTGGATCCTTTGAAAAGTACATGTACATGTTTATGGGAAGGATGGAATAGAATATTGGTTTCTCTGTAGAATAGACAAAGTAAATAAGAGATATAAAGCTTTCATTATTCTCCTCTGAGTTACGCATCATTTTCGGGCTTAATCAAATGGTAGGCAATATTGAAAATGCTTAATTAACTGCTTCCTGAAATTGTACATTCTAAAACCTCTAGGACAGGGGTCTCCAACCTTGGCTCCTGGAAGCCTGGCGGACTTCAACTCCCAGCAAAGCTGGCTGTGGAATTCTGGGAGTTGAAGTCTGCCAGGCTTCCAGGAGCCAAGGTTGGAGACCCCTGCTCTAGGAGAAAACAAAATATTAGGTTTCATTCTCCAGGCTTCAAATAGAGGTCTTTCAGGGATCCTGTATTCCTGAACCACCAAAACTTTCCCCTAAATCTTCTTTAAAAAGTTTATGAAAATTATCTTGATGAAAATTGCCCAGTACAGTCAAATGTTTCTTCTACTCTCTCCCCCACTCCCACCAGCCTTGCTACTTTATTTCTATACAGCCTACTTACATGTTGAAGGGGATCATCTGTTCCGACATTCTTCCAATTGCAGTGAATTAAAGAAGTATTTATCTGAGCTATTTCTGAATGTTGCTATCTTGGACAAAAAAAAATATTTCATTTTTCAGTAGCTCCTACATGGCTTCAAAGTCATCTTCTTTCCTCACTACAACTAATCCCTAAAGGAATGAAAAATCCACCCATTCCAATCCTTGCATCAGGGGGGCTATTCCCTGCTTCTTGTGCACACAGATACTTTTTGAAGTCTTCTTCCTCTGACTGGATCCCTCAGCCAAAAAAAAATCTGATACCCAGGGAACCCCAAGTACAGCAATCACATGCAGAGCAATTGGACATAAATCTATTTTCTGACCAGTGCTGCTAGACTTCATCTATTCATCAACCTCTATCCAGGCAAGTTCGCCAATTAAGCTATCACAGTGTCTCTTCCTGATTCCATTCTGCCACCTTATTTGCAAGTATCTTGATATCAATAGTGGATCCCATATCTTTTCCTTATCTCCTTGGTTACAATGCTGTAGAGGAAGTTCTGCAATGAAACTAGTGTGTATTGAGGGCACTCCAGCAGACATAAGTAAAAGGAAGTGAGGATGATACACAGCCCCAGTACTGCATTTTTCTATCACAGAGAGAATATATTTGTCCAACGGCTCCTTCATACATTAGTTCAATATTTTTTCATTACTCGGTTTTTATTTATCTAAGTAAATGACTATATCACAGAATCATAGTTTAGAAGTTTTAGTAATCACAAAAAAACAAATTATACTGACAGGTGTGACATTTTCATTGAGTTCTAAACAGGCAATGTTTTTAAAATGCATTTCCTTTTCTCAAGTGTATTTGCTGTTTATCATTACATAAATTTAAAAAAGAACATATCCTATAAATGATCTTAACCATTAAGAATTTTATTTTATTTTAAGATGAATAATATATTAATAAATCAGTATATGGGCAATCAGTGCATGGATGTTTAATATGACTAAGATTAATCATAGATGCACAAAGGCCACATACTATTTTCAGCGTACAAATAATATGATTTGAAAGATTTCAAAATCAGTTTCTCAGCCAAATAAATAAATCCAATTTAGATAAGCCTCTCCTAAGAAGAAATCTAATAAAAACATAGTCTAGCAATGGTGTGAAAAAATGCCAGAGAGGAGGGTGCGATTAAGGAAGAATATTTCATATGGAGGCAGGGAGGATAGACAGGGGTGGGATTCAAATTTTTTAACAACCGGTTCTGTGGCCGTGGCTTAGGTGGTGAGCGTAGCTTGGTGGTCATGTGACTGGGTGGACATGGCTTGATGGTCATGTTATTGGCTGGGTGTGGCCAACTCAATATCACTCACATCGAGGCATGCATCTCCTCGCCTGCCCTCTCATGACTGTGGGGATGTTGCAACAGTCATAAATATGAAAAATGGTCATAAGTCACTTTTTTCAGTGCCATTGTAACTTTGAATGGTCACTCCACACAAGCAAAGTACCAGCAAAGGAGGGGGAAAAAACTCCAGAGAGGTTCCTGAGACAGGAAGTCTCGTCCTGCCAAGAATGTAATAAGGGTTAACGGAGAGGCAGTTTCTGTAAGCAACACCAGAATGTTTCCTTCCTGCCTTCCTTACAGGATTAGGCCAGTAATTTCTTCTAACAACTGGTTCTCCAAACTACTTAGAATGTTAACAACTGGTTCTAGTGAATAGGTGCGAACTGGTAGAATCCCACCCCTGAGGATAGATAACATTGCACAGCAATTTAGTTAGTGACAAAGAACATGAATAGTTTTGTGAGACACTTTTGTAATGAATAAGTTATTCCGATACATCTGAATTTTTTATTTTTAAGCCTGCCTGTCCATTTTGAAAGATATCCTAAATGGATAAAATGCTCGATCAACCAGCACTTTTAAAGCTCATCTACCTTCTCTCAAAAAGGATGGAAAGAAAAGGGACTCGATAGAAGTCTGCCTCCCTTTGATTTCAGAGGTCACACCTAACCCGTCCCATGAATTTGGGGTTTTCATCAGGCAACAAATTGTCGACCTTAATTTTATAATAGTAGTAAGTGGAATCAGACAGCTTCAGCCTCACCATCTCTAGAGGAACAGCAGTGGGAGATCAGTTCTGAAAGTTAACTTACCTTAAATGAGATTAGGATGCTGTGTGCATAGATTACAAGTTACTGTGAATTGGAAGGATGAATGCAAAGTAGGAAAGTATTTTGTTTCAGGTTTCACTCAGATCTCCAGAAAGACTGCCTGAATGGATTTAGTTAAAGATGCATTTTTTTAACAAAACAAAATTTACAGGGAAAATGGAAGTGAAAGCATACTTTCTTCAGCACAGCTTCCAGGGAGCCCAGCAAAATGTAAACAACAGCAATTAGATGGAGTCAAACACTACAGAATTACAATAGCAAAAACTACACTTCTCTTCATCTGCAGTCTTGAGAGACTGTACTTTTTAATGCACATGAGTGCCCAATACACTTTTTGCATTATGAACTTAGTCTGAGCTTAGCAGAAGACAATTGTATTAACCAAGTGGTTTCACTTCAACAGAGCCAGTGATGAATGATAGCACACAAATATACACATGAACAGATCTATTCCTGATGGTGGATTAGAAAGAGTTGCCTCTTTGTAAACACATTTGTAAACACTTTGTAAACACAAAGTGTGCTTTGTAAGCACACTTTTTGCATTTTAAACTAACCTGTCAGTTGCAATGCTCAAAATAACATAATTTGGCAATCTCTTAGCCACCTCAAAAGTTTTGAGTAGAAACAGTGCATATGTTTTTGTATTTCAAAATGTTAACCTGTCAGTGCTTGGGGTAAGTTTAGCTTTCTGGGAGCACCTGTGGCAGATGTGTAGGATTATCAATAATGGCCACTTTAGTAGGGAATTTAAGTCTAAATGTTTAGAGGTTAGACTTAGATTGAAAAGGGCTGGGTTAGCTTTTGCAATGAGCAGTAACAACCTGAAATCTCAGTCAACAGCATTATCTAAATCTGTAATGAACATGGTACACTTTTCACTTGTCTATCTGCTGTGTGTGAAAAGGAGAAAACATGATCATATAAGGAGTAAGACAATAATACTTTATTAACCCATGAACTGAACCCTATAGTACTCTAATTTCCCTATAGGAAAAAATATCAAACAAGACAAGAAACAGTAGGGCATTTTTATTTATTTACTTATTTAGAAAATTTATATTGCTGCCCACTCATACATGGCAACTCAAGGCAGCTTACAAAGATATAAAAATAGTATGTAAAAGAAATAAAAAGAATAAAAAGAAAAATAGCAATAGCACTTAGACTTATATACTGCTTCACAGTGTTTTACATCCCTCTCTAAGTGGTTTACAGAGTCAGTATATTGTCCCCAACGATTTGGGTCCTCATTTTACTGACCTCGGAAGGATGGAAGCCTGAGTCAACGTTTAGCCGGTGAGACCTGAACTGCCAAACTCCTGGCAGCTGGTGATCAGCAGAAGTAGCCTGCATTACTGCATTCTAATCATTGTGCCATGGCGGCTCTTATAATAAATAATAAATAATGCCCCCACCCCCCCCACTGCACTGACAACACACATTCATACTAGACATTTAATGAGTTCCATCGTGCTCTGGGTTCCCCAGGCCCAGCGACAGAACCAGGTCTTCAGCCCCTTCCAAAAGAGCATTAGAGTGTGAGCCAATCTAATCTCTGCAGGAATGATGTTCCAGACAGAGGAAGACATCACGGAGAAGACCCTTCTTCTGGGTCTCACCAGATGTAACTCCTTAGGGGATGAGTTTCACAACATTCCTTGCCTCCCCACTCTAGTGGGTTGGATAGATATGACTGGCAAGAGATATGCCTCAGATAACTTGGTCCCAAGCAATGAAAGGTTTTAAAGGTGACAACCAGCACCTTGAATTGCACCCAGAAACAAATTGGCAATCAATGCAGTTCCCACAGGAGAGGTGATACATGTGCACACCGAGGTCTTCACAAAACCAATTGGAGCTTCCAGATGTTTCTAAGGAGAAGCCTGGTGTAGAGAAAATTGCAATAGTCAAGACAGGAGGTGACTAGAACATGAGTGACCATGAGTAAGGATTATTGGTCCAGGAAAGTGTGTAACTGGTGCACAATCTGTAGTTGCACAAAGGTCCTCCTGGCCCTCTTTGAGCAGGAGTTGCAAGTCCAGGAGAAACTCCAGATTATGCACAGGATCTGTTTGGGACAGTACCAACCCATCCAAGACCAAAGCTGGCAATTCTCTATGGGCCAAAAAAGCTATTAGGTCTTGCCAAGGTTCAGTTTCAATCTGTTTTCCCATCCAGACCCTAACAGCCTCTAGGAACTATGAGAGGGAGCTCATGGCATTGTGTGGGAAGATTAGAGACAGGTTGGAAATTATCCAATTGGTGGAATTCAGCAATGGATTCTTGAGAAGAGGGTGGACCACAGCTTCCTTAAAGTGCTGGAGTACTACCCGCTCCTTTAGGGGAGCATTAATCACAATCAGAGCCCACCCACCTGTCACCTCCTGAGAAGCTTTCACAAGCCACGAGGGACATGGGTCTAAAACACAGGTGTTCGCACACATACTCCCTAGGATCCTGTCAACTTCCTCAGGAGCAACAGGGTCAAATCATTTCCAGATAACAGGGCAAAAACCTGCCATAGGAGCCTTCACCAGACCAGCAACCACACCAGCATTTAACTGGGAATGAAGTTGAGCAATTATGTGTGGATCCTTCTTGGAACTGCTGAAAGGACTGTGTTGTGGAACTGTGCTTTCTGCAGTTTTCCTTCCTGAAGTTTCCCTTTCAGCAGTACCAAGAAGATTCCAGGTGACCCTGAGGACACAGACAATCATCCACGTGGCTCTCTAAAAGAATGCAAATGTCTGCAAGGAATATAAATCCTTCCGTCATTCTAGTCAGAGCTGAAGAAGCTTCTTGGATAAGAAGCAAAATGTCTTCAAAGAAAAACAAGAAAGTCCAATTGCCTCTTGAAAAAGCACATTTGGGATAACCACGATCTGGAAAACTGAGAATCTCTATAGACCCTTCACCCTAGTACAAGAGTATCAAACTCAGGGCCCGGGGGCCAGATCCAGCCTGTGGGGTGCTTAGATCTGGCCCTTGGGGCAGTCCTGGAAACAGTGAAGGACCGGTCTGCAGTGCCTCTGCCAGTGAAAATAGAGCTCGTTTTCTCTGACAGAGAGGTTGAAGGACACCATTGCAGCTGAAAATGGAGCATGTGAGGGCCATAGGTTGCTCTTCTGAGCTCTGTTTTCATTGGCAGAGGGTAGTAGGAGGCTGTCACAGCCAAAAATGGAGCTCAGGAGCCCATTTTTGCTCAGGCCACAACAGGTGCTCAACATGAGTGATGTCAAGCTGGCCATGTCCATCCTGGCCACACCCATCCTGGCCCCCCAAGGTCAAACACAACCCTGATGCAGCCCCCAGTGAAATCAAGTTTGACACTCCTGCTACAGTCCATCACACCATCTTCCCTCTAAAGATGTAATGCATCATATGCAAAAATTTCAATTAGTCAATATTTCCTTATCTAAGCAGAGAAACAGAATGACCACTTGCAGGCAAAAGCAATGAAAGCAGCTTCACCAATAGGCTTTGACTCAAAGAGGGACATAATTTTCAAACACAACTGTTTTATTCCAAGCTAATTCTTTTGCTCATTTTGACCAGAAGACACTGTAAATCTGGAATATTTTGAAAATACTTTGTAAATTGTGGCTATGTTAATTCTATGGATATTCTTTTTAGAGGGATTTCCTGTTTTGGAAAGAAGGACAATATTAGCTGATTAAAGAAAAGAAAAATAAGGTCAGAAAATATTAACTTGGGAAGTTTACATAATTATATTCAAGAAAAGAGATAGGTATATGCATTTTTACTGATTTGAAATTTTACAAATAAATTTATAAATTACAAATTAATTAAATTACAAATAAATCCATCCTTTCTTGCCTTTATTCTTTGGCACACAAAAACATGCACATATCAAAATTCACTTGAAGTAAATTGCCAACAGGTTAGTATAAAAATTGCTATGTTCAGCTAAGGCACAGCAAATGGGATTGCATTACCATCCTTACTAGTCTAAACAGAGTTGATTATACGAAAGGAGATATTTGAAAGTAATTCCTAATTCCTTTCTAATTTTTATGTGTATTAATTGGATTATGTTTTTAATACCAGTTTTATCCTTTAT
Source organism: Hydrophis major (assembly GCA_033807585.1). Lineage (NCBI taxonomy): Eukaryota > Metazoa > Chordata > Lepidosauria > Squamata > Elapidae > Hydrophis > Hydrophis major. The sequence goes on along the minus strand of CM066328.1, from coordinate 66,892,479 downwards.
CAACAGTGGTGGTATCCGTCAATATATAGACAGAAAGTGAAGGTTTAACTGAAAGTTTATATTCTCATTTTTGTTGCTATTATTTTACTGCAGGTTTCAGTTTGACATAAAGGCATAAAACATTTTTATTTTCAAGTAAAGGTACATTAGCTACGATCCCCAGCTATTTTAAATATATCATTTCCTATTGATTTCATTTCTGGGATAATTCTTCTTCCCCACTCTCTGGTTTCCATAGCTTCTCAATCTCTCCCTTTTGAAATAAAAATGAAAAAATGTCTTTTAACAAAGGTATTTTATAATTATCTTTGTATTCAGCAATCTAAATATTTTATTTTATTTAAAACACCTGTTTGCATAATACCTCATAAACGTGCTAGTAGATATCATCCTTCTTCAAATCAGTTGTTGGCACTTTTATTTAATTTACCAAAGAAAATAAATAAACTTGAGGTTTAATTTCAAAGCCTTTCTACTGAGTCAGTATAAAATGATTTTTGCAAGGCCAAAACTGCATCTTTGGCTCTTGCTATACCAATCTAGTTCTTTTTTAAAAAATATATGGAGGGTTTATTTTTCTTTTTTCTTTTAAAGTATAAATATTATATCATTGTTAACTTTAAATATATAGTTTTTTTAAAAAAAAAAATCCCTTATATTAAAAATAAGCATATACTACTCATAAAAACAGCACATAAGCACAATTGCATTTTAATGGCTTTTGTTTGGGGAGCATTAGCAACATTCATTTCTGTACTCGATAATGTTGCAGAGTTTTAAGCATTATTACAGCAGTCAGCTAGAATTTGCTTGTTGTTTTTTAGGAGGGGGGAAACATCATTGAGAGAGTACACATTTAAAGCTCTTTGTTTTTCCCTAGTGTTCCCAGGGTTTCCTTGCATTCAAAACCCACTATAAATGCTGTTTTTTGTCAGAGCCAAAAAGAGTAAGTGTTTAACTTGTAAGAGGTACAGAATTGGCAAACTGCTCTCTCTCACTCAAAAAATAAATATACAAACAGTCTAAATAAGACGAGATTACTTTTTTTACTGAAGTAAATCAAACTATGTCTTCTGATGCACTAACAGTATGAGAAGGAAATGATTATGGCTCCCTGCTGGCATCCTGTTATGACTGACAGGAAAAACCAACAACTTTGCCATTTGGGATGTTTTGTTCAAGAACTTTCTGGAAGATAGTAAATTGGTGTTGGCACAAAGACAGAAAAAATAAAATGATTTGATTCAGCAGTTTTTCGTTTTGAAATCTCCTAGTGCTAAAGGAAGAAGTAAATATTCATCAAATGATCAATACATACATACACACACACACACACACACACACATATATATATATATTGATTTTTATTCTGCATTAGCAGCTCAACGTTAAGATTCCTGACAAGGTGGAGGTTGGGGTTTGAATGATTCTCTTTGAAATAAGGATATAGGCCCTAGGCTGAGTGTTACTGTGTATTCTGGATCTCTAGCAAAAAGAGTATTAGAGCCATAGGAGGCTAAATTTTTAATATTTAAGGACTCTATAGGACCAGACCTCTCACTCCTTTTTGATAACTAAATTGTTGTTATTCATATGTAAAATAAATCACGTTTATGATTTATTTATCTACTTGCATCCCTCTGTCATTATTCAAGAATGATTCTTTGGCCCAATTTCTATGTTACTCTGATAATTTTTTGATATTGCACCTGAATAATTGCCATCTTTACCATTATGGGTATATGACTGCAGTAGGCAGAAGCAGCAGCTCAACTAGATAAAAGAGAGACACTTTATTTATTCTCCTTATGCATCTTCCATTCATGATTGCTTGCTGTGAACGTCACAGTAATCTGAAATGATGCGTGGGTGGGAGGGAGGGAGAAATGGTCTTAATGTTACCTAGACCTTGCATGACAAACCCAGCAGAAGTAAGATAAGCAATTAAATAAGAAAAGTTGTTTTAGAATGAGCTGCATCCTTTTCCCCCCCCCCCAGGCATTAAGATATAAACTGCACCCCTGATTGAAAATAAGTAAATATATATATTAATGTAGTTGATTTACTATATTTATGGAATGCAAAATATTGAAAATAAAAAGACATGCAACCTTCACGAACGCTTTGCTGTGATAAAAAATGCTTTTAGAACGCATTCTCTTGTATTAAAATTGCATTCGTTGCTGTAGAAAAAGAAAGGGGATTTGTTTACTGCCTTCCAGTCTAAGGCACAAATAGTGTAACTAGCAAAGTGTTAACAAATTTCCCAGCTGTCATAGATGCTTACAATTCAGCAAACATCTTTAACTGCACAGCTTTAAAATTAAATTTTCCAAACATTACTGCTAATGCTTTAATGGTATGCAAATTGCCAAGAATTCAGCAGCACCAGAGAAGCTGCCCTCTCACCAATATAAATAGTTTATTTTTAGAAGAGTTGTATTTTTTTAGAGAGGCTCTGGACATTACAAGGAGTACTGTTGACTGGATGTGTCAGTGATGTATCTTTGTAGCAGCCAAAGGAAAACCGATTTGGGGACATGTGCCAGCTTTTAATGTGAAAACAGCTTGAGTAAATCCTCTGCATGAATTTCTAAATAACTGCTGCTAGCAGGATGAATAAATCACTAGTTTGTTTTCCTCAGAATGGGGTTCCAACATGATTTGGGCTCCAACTTCCATCAACCCTATTATGCTGGCAGGGACTGACAGGACTAAGAATCTAAAATAATTAAAGGCACCCCATCGGAAAAGGCTGTGTTTTGGCTGCACTTTCTATAATATCAAAAGATAGTGTTGTTGTTGCTGATCAGAATCAAGAAACTGTTATTGACCTCACTCCACATCCTGAAATTCCCCATCCCAAATGTGGTTTTCCGGCCCTATGAGGTCCTTCTGGAATTCCCTGCAGAATGAGAAATTCTGCCCATTTCACTGGTGGACAATACTTTCTTGCAGATGACTTTAGCTACAGTGATATATTCTGGCCTATTTTGAGACAAAAGGTTGATTTCTGCTATATGAAATTCCATATGCATGTTGAAAAGTTTCTAAATACTGATTAGATCTATGTTCTTTCCAGGAAAAGCCAGGAAAAGTATTTGTACAACCAGTTTTCCAGTCAAATTTCTTGTAGTGGGATGGAATATGAATATTGAAACACATATTTTTGAGCCAATATATCTGCAAGTGTGACACTATCTTTTGATTATGTATAACTAAAAAGAATAAAATATAGTGACTTGAACACTACAGCTTTCTAACACTAGAGCTTTCTTTTTGGTAGTTATCTGTAATGAGGGAGAGTATGTCTATTAAGAAGATACATGATCAGTGTTTCATAAAATGAATTGAGGTTTAAAATAATAAATGCTTTGAAATATTGGTTGAATCCTAACTTTTATTCTGCCTATGAAAATGAACTTCATCTAAACAATTTTACAGAATAAGATTTTCCAGTCTTCTTTTATTTTGTTTTACTTTATTTTTTTTACAGCTGCTCTTCACTATCTGTTCCTGAAGGCTGGAGAGCTTTCCCAGATACTTACTCTATAAATTTAGTAATTTGTTCATTCATCCATTCTATAAACAGATATGTATAATGGCATGTGGTTTGGGAAGCTGAAAAGGAATGGATAAATATTAGATGCTTGTCCTAGGTTCTAATCCTGGATTTTCTCTTCAGTAAATATCTAATGTTGTCATAAGATTTGGAGTATTATACTAAGTCTACAACAATGTGATCTTTTAGTCTTTCCCCTTTTTCCTCTTAGGTGTTTTGCAGTTCATATCTTGTTCATCCATGCAAGAAATTCTTACCATAGATTTTTGGGAGACAATGATTTGATCACAGCTGCAAAGTAAATGTAGCAGAGCAATGGATTTGCACTCTATCACACCGAATGTTCTTACTGTAGCAATTTGTGATAGAAATGTTAGACATGAATAAATATTAAATAATAAACCAGCTTCCCAAATTCACATCATAAAAAGACAAAGCTTGTTAGACAGTGTTCCGAACTAGCAGGCTCGTAAGCTTGCAAACCTGACTGGCCTTTTCCACAGCAGGCTCATAATCCTGCAAGTTCGATTGGTCCGTCAACAGTGGGTCGCGATTGGTCGTTCAAGGCTGATCCGATTGGCTAGTTAACAGGCTGCCGCAATTGGACGGCCCAAGCGCGGCAAACTTAAACCATTGGACGCTTTGACAGCAGCCAGCTCTATAAAAAGGGCTGCTGCTGCCGTACCTTTCAGCTCTGTTCCTGAAGTCACTAATAAAGAGTTTGGAGTCACTATCCGATGTCTCGTCTCCGTTCTTGCGCCTATCCTCCGAGATAGAACACTGGTGACGAGGATGGGATGCGGAGACGATAAGAGCTAATGCGGAACGATAAGAGCTGACTGAAAACTCGCGAAGTAGTGACAGAGCACATGGCTGACAACGCGCAGAGATGGCAGAATGACCAGCAGTGCGATACCACTCGCTCCATTTGTCCCAGCAAACGAAGACTGGGACTCCTACATGGACAGGTTCCAAATGTTCTTGGAGACCAACAACCTGAAGGATGCCATGCCCAGAAAGAAACGCGCGGTGTTCCTAACGCACTGCGGACCTGCCGTTTTCAAAATGGCAAAGGCACTAGCGAAACCGGCTGAAGTCAAAACTATGGACTGGGACACCCTCACTCCCATTCTCCAGGCTCATTACACCCTAGTAGTCCAAACCCTCATCAGAAGACACAAATTTTACCAGAGGGACCAACGGGAAAGTGAAAGCATCGGGGACTTTGTAGCTGATCTAAGGAATCTGGGAGGTTTATGTGGCTTCGCAAATCCATGATCATATTGTCCTAGGTCTAAGAGACCTCACCGTTCAAAGCAAGATTATGTCAAAGGGAGACATCGCCCTCACAGATGCCATAGCGGATGCTACTGCAGCAGAAGCAACCAGGAAGTCAGCAGCCCAAATGCGCCGAGCTAATGGAACAAACCGCCAACCCCCTAGCAACATCACAATGCCCTCAGAGAGACACACGTCAACAGCCCACCATGAAGACATCGAATCCTCGTCAGAAAGTGAAGAGGAAGAAGTCAACAGACTCAGATCAGAGCGGGACCAGCGAGATCGTAGAACCAGTTTTCAATGTGCTGGATGCGGAGGAAACCACCCTCGAGCAGACTGCAGATTCCTAGATGCCATCTGTCGTTCCTGTGATAAAAGGGGCCACATCGCCAAAGTCTGCAGAAGCAAATGAGGATCTAGCCCCAAGAGGAAGGAAGCAAATTTCCGCCAGACAACAGGCAACCACCCATCAAACCGGGACCACCCTAACCACCAGTGGAACCAGTACAACAGAAACTGAATACCTGCTACCTCTACCAGATGAGAGGAGGCACATCAGACTGTCATCATCGGCCACGCCTCATCAGTGGATGCGAAGAAAATCTGGGTAAAGGTCACCATTGAAGACAAACCGTGCATCACGGAAGTTGACTCCAGGTCTTCCTTATCCATGGTCTCCTGGAAAATCTCAAGCAACTGATCCCTGACATCTGCCGCCAGGACCTCAGCACCCAGAGACTTATATTAAAAGACTACCAAGGCAATCGAATCCTGGTTGCTGGTTCTAGTCACATCCAGGTCTCATTTAAAGACCACACTGCAACTCTACCTCTCACTATCGTTGACAGAGACTGACCCAGCTTGTTGGGATTACAGTGGTTCGCGCCATTAGAATTGAATTGGCAGGCATCAACCAGACCATAAGCGAAGACTGGGAGGCGGCCCTCATCCGGGACTTTCAAGAAGTCTTCTCCGAGCAATTAGGCAAGTACAAAGGGTCCCCCATTTCATTTAATCTCTGCCCTGACATCGCACCCATCTGTCTAAAGCCACGCTAAGTACCATTTGCTCTCAAACCGAAAATTGACGAGCAATTGGACAAATTAATAGCACAGGGTGTGTTAGAACCCATCGATCATGCCCGATGGGAGACCCCAATTGTAACCCCCATAAAACTTGATGGATCTTTGAGAATATGTGGGGATTACAAGGCCACCCTGAATCACGCGCTTCAATAGAGCACATATCCTGTACCCATGGTCCAGCATCTTCTTCACTCGCTTGGGGGCGGAAAAGTATTTGCGAAGCTTGACCTAGCCCAAGCGTATCAGCAGCTGCCAGTAGACGCAAAGACAGCAGAAGCCCAAACCATAGTCACACACAGGGGTGCGTTCAAATGTAATAGACTCCAATTCGGAGTAAGCGTAGCACCGGGCATTTTCCAAAGCTTGATGGAAAGGTTGTTGCAAGGCATAAAAGGAGTTGTACCGTATTTCGATGATGTATTAATAGCCGCCCCAACACGAAATCAATTAGAAAAATGTCTAAGAACTGCAAAAATTGTCCTGCAAAAATTCCAAGATGCAGGACTCAAAGTAAAAAGGGAAAAGTGCCAGTTATGCACTGAGAGGGTTGAATTTCTTGGCTACCTTCTTGACAAGCAAGGTATTCACCCAACCAAAAAGAAATTGGCAGCTAATAAAAATGCTCCAAGACCTAGAAACAAGACAGACCTCCAAGCCTTCCTGGGCCTTATTAACTTTTATAAGAAGGCGACTGTTGCTGAACCCCTGCATAGGTTCCTCAACAAGAAGGCTTCCTGGGTTTGGGGACGTCAAGAGGAGCACGCTTTCCAGCAAGTCAAAGATCTTTTAACATCTTCACATTGTTCTTTGGTCTCCACTTGTCCACCTACTGCACCTTCTTCTTTTCCCATTCCCATTTGGTCATCTTGAAGTTCAGTTGAGATGGTCTCTTTTTCTATCTCTATTTCTCTTCTTTTGAAGAATTCATTGTAGAATATTTCTGCTTTCTCAATTGAATCAATTCTGTGTCTCTGCTCTTGCCATGTAAACATTAATCCTTCTGGAATCAGCCATCTGTAATTCACCTCTTTTCCCAGCAACATATTAGTCAGGAATCGATATTCTCTTCTCATCTCTCTCACTTTTCTGGGTATTTGTTTTAAGACCACAACCTCTTTGCCTTTATACTTCAACGTCTTCTCTCTTGCCACTTGTAATATTTGTGTTTTAATAGTTTTTTTGGTAAATCTAATATGGACCTCTCTTGGTAGACTGTTCCTCATCGCATATCTTGTGAAGACTTGATATATCTCATCTACTCCATCCATCATCTTTTCCTCTGTTATTCCCAGAGCTCCAGCCAAGATTTCTATCATTACTGCAGCCAAATTTTGTCCTTTTTCTTCCTCTATGTTTTGGAATCTGAGGTAAAATTTTGATCTGTCCATCTCCCACTTCAACATCCCACTTTTATCTTGTTCAACCGTTGTTAATCTGCTGTTGATGTTTCCAATTGTATCATCTCTTTGTTTATCTTTCTCTTCCATTTTTTGGAGTCTTTCATTGTATTTCACCATCAATTGTTGAATGTTTTCAATTTTTTCATCAGTCTTCACGATTCTTTGTTCAATGCTCTCTGTGCTTTGTTCAATACTTATTTAAAGTTCTTGAATTCCTTGCATAACCATATTCCTTGCATAACCTTGCAGATCCATTTGTGCTTTATCTTGCTTCGCCATTGTTAAAAGTCATCCTCCAGCTGATGGGAGGCAGGAGCAGAGGTTGAAATGCCAGAAGGTAAAATTTTCTTACTCATTTGGATAGCTCCAGGTCTTCAAGCTCTTTTAATCCAATTGGTAGGGTGGCCAATTATAATCCAATTAGGAAAAAGGAAAACATAAGAAAAAGCCAATAAAAAATAAAAAGCCCAAAATTGAAAAGAAAAAAGGATTAAAAATAAAAATAAAAAGGAGGTTCTTCAGGTTCTTCTAAACCGTAATCCTGTTATGGGATAGTCAGTTGTTGTTCAAAAATAAAAATAAAAAATAAAGAGAAAAAGAATAATACCCAATAATATTAAAAAATAATAAGAAAAAAAAGGAGAAAGAAAATTCTTCAGGTTCTTCACACCTTAATCCAATTGAAAGGTCACAAAAAGTAAAAGATAACCATAAGAGTAAATCAAAAATGGAAATGGGGAAGACAAAAATCCCAATAAAGAAAAAGAAAAAAGATATTCTGAGGCTTTCCCTTAAAAAAAAAAGATAAAAATAGAATAAAAAAAATAAAGAATAAATGTACAAATATTACAAAATACTGTAGGGTTGAAGAGGGGGGATAAAACAGCTAAGAGAAAATAAAAAAAGGAGCACACTGCATTTTATTTAAGTATCCAAGGCTCTTATTATGGCTTCTCCACAAATTCCAAAGCCAAGATTCAAATGTTCAATTAATAGTAGAGGTCCCAGAGAGACACCTGTAAAAACATTCTCCAGTGCTCCTCCCTCTATCTTATCAAGTTCCAGTGTCCTTGAGGAAGAATTTTTCACAGTCCTCTCAACTTCAAATAAATTATTTTCAAGCTTCTAGTTGGCAGTGTTACAAAGTTTCCTTAATCCACTCCCCCTTCTTCCCAAAAAAAGCCCAATAGAAAAAGAAAATATACTTGTATATATATGTATATATATTTTAAAAAAAATTACTAAAGGGAGCCTCTGTTCTAAAAAATATAAGCAGTCAAAAAGGAGAAAGAAAATAAGTAAATATAGGAGAAAAATCCAGTCTGGTTACAGTTACTAAATCGCAATAGATGTTCAGTGAAGAAAAAAAAGTAAAAGTAAAAAGCCAAGCCTCACTTTGACATTTTTCTTTAAAAAATTGCTGCTAGATCCATTTTATCAATTTTTGTCAGAAATCTTACAGGTTTCTTCTCATCCTAGAGTGTCCTTAAGTCCCAAATATTTAAAAAAAAAAAATCCTCACCAGCCGATACACTTTGTCTTTCTGTCTCTTCCTTCCGGAACTGTCTCTGCTTCAGCAGCTTAATGGCTGCCTCTCCACCGATGGTAGAAGGGCTTCTCCTGGATCAACCAGGGACTTGTGATGTCCCTGGGATCAACAGAATGCACCCCTTACTGTCACCGTCTCTACCAGACGGTTTAGGTCCTTCAGGACCGACCAGGGGTGAAGATTTCAGCTGCGATCTCAGAGCCCCGAGATTGCAGCTGTATCTCGGCGATGTGGCCCTACGAGAGCTGTTAGACCTAAATATAAAACATAATTATGGAGGAAAAAAATTGATTTCTATGAATATAAATGGACTGAATTCAGCTGCCAAAAGAAGAAAAACTTTACATAAATTAGAGAAATTAAAATTTGATATAATCTGCTTACAAGAAGTACATATTAAAAAACAACATCAACATTTATTGATACGATCAAAATTAGGGAAAATTTTTACTTCCCTGACTAATTGTAAGAAAAGAGGAGTGGCCTTGTATATTAAAGAATCTATTCCAGCCAAACTGATCTATAATGATGAAGATGGAAGAATATTAATGGTTGAAATAGTGGATAATAAGCAAAAACACTGCTGGTTGCAATTATGCCCCGAATGATAAACAAGAAGAATGTTATAAAAGATTACATATGAAAGCAATCGAACTGGACTATATTAACATAGTTATGATGGGAGATTTCAATGGAATTATAGATAATAAATTGGACTATACAGTGACAGCATCAAGACAAAATAGAAAGACTCTCCCTAAATCCTTCTTCAAAATGATAGATGAATTAAATTTAAAAGATATATGGAGAGAAAGAAATGCTAAAACTCAACAGTATACTTTTTATTCAAATAGACATTTATCATGATCCAGAATAGATATGATTTGGGTCTCAACAGAATTAATATATAATATTCAAGAAACAAATATTGAAACAAGTACATGGGCAGACCATAATCCAATGACAACTAAATGGAAAGGACAACAAAGAAGATCTAGATGGACATTAAATAATACTATTTTAAAGGAAAAAGACTTCACACAATGGATGGAAAAAGAATTGACTTTCTTCTTTAGTGAAAATAAAAAAGAAGATACTTCAATACAGAATGTTTGGGATACAATGAAGGCATATGCGAGAGGATTGATAATAGACTATACAAAGAAAAAGAATACTAGGAAGAGGCAAGCTATTAAAGCTCTAGAAGATGACTACAAAAAACTGGAAAAAGAATTTCAGAAAATGCCACGGAAAAAAGATATTAAACTTAAAATGGACATAATCAAACATAAAATGGGCCAGGTAGAGAAAGAAGAACTAGCACAAAAAATCAGAAGTGCTAAACAGAACTATTTTGAAGATGCAAACAGGCCAGGTAGATGGTTAGCATACAAACTGAGAAAGGAGAAAGAATCAAGGAAAATATTACAGTTAATAGATGATCAAGGTCAAATGTGTTGTGGCAACAAGGAGAAAAAGGAAATTATTCGAGACTTTTATGGACAACTATATAAACAAGAGGATCTTGATGAGGGAAAAATTAAACAGTATTTACAAAATGCTAATTTACCCAAGATACCTGAAGAGACAAAAAATATTAGAAAGTACTATAACAATGATGGAATTAACTGAAGCATTGAACAGACAGAATAATGGGAAAGCACCAGGTCCAGACAGGCTTCCGGCAGAATTTTTTAAAACAATACAAGAATTGTTGAGCATACCACTGCTAGAAGTCATGAATGAAGTTATGTTAAATAAGAAAATACCTAAAACATGGTCAGAAGCTTATATTACACTTATTCCAAAAGAAGGGGCCGATCCATTACAAATTAAGAACTACAGACCTATTTCCTTATTGAATGCAGACTATAAAATCTTTGCCTCAATTCTGGCAGAAAGACTTAAAAAATATTTAAATAATTTTATTCATCCTGATCAGAATGGATTTTTACCAAAGAGACAAATTAAAGACAATATGAGGGTAATTCTGGACACTTTGGAATATTATGAGGCGCATCCTGAAAAACAAATGGCTTTGATATTCCTAGATGCCCAAAAGGCATTTGATAATGTGAATTGGAGATTTATGCTATTATTACTGGAACAGATGGGCTTTGCCAGAAAATTTATTCAACCAATAGAAGCCATATACTATATGCAATCGGCAAAATAGAGGGAGAATTTACAGACTCTATTAATATAAGAAAAGGCACAAGACAAGGATGCCCATTATCACCTTTGCTATTTGTACTGACTTTGGAAGTGTTGAATAGAAATATTAGAGAGGACCAAAATATGAAAATTAAAAAGGAGGAATTTAAATTGCAAGCCTTTGCGGATGACTTGGTTTTCATTCTGGAAGATCCTCTCGAGACAGCTTTAAAACTATTGGAAAAGATAGAGAAGTATGGTGAGATGGCTGGTCTGAAAATAAATAAAGATAAAACAAAGATTCTGACGAAGAACATGTTATTAAGGCAAAGAGAAGAATTGGCAGACTTATTGAAAATCCAAGTTACGAACAAGGTTAAATATTTGGGGATACATTTGACATCAAGATGTACTACATTGAAAGAGAATAACTATATTAAGCTTAAGCAGCAGATAGCATCTGATTTGAAGAAATGGGAAAATCTACAATTGTCATTGATAGGTAGAATTTCAACAATCAAGATGAATATTTTACCTAGAATTTTATATTTGTTCCAAACAATACCAATTAGGCTTGGCAAAGATTATTTTGAAGAATTAAATAAAATTGTGTTGAAGTATATATGGCAAGGTAAGAAGGCAAGAATAAAATTAAAACTTTTACAAGACGCTAGAACTAGAGGAGGATTTGGCCTTCCTAATTGGGAGTTATATTACCAAGCTGCAAATTTAATGTGGGTCAAAGAATGGATAACATTAAGAAAGTCTAGATTGTTGACATTAGAAGGACATGATTTATTATTGGGCTGGCATGCTTTTCTGTGGTATAAGGGAACTAAATCGCAGGGCTATTTTAGAAGACATTATATACGGGAGTCTTTTTGGTTGAACTGGGAGAAAATTAAGAGACAATGCTATTTGAAAATCCCAGTTTGGTTATCAACTATTGAAGCTTTTTCTTATCCTATAACATATAAGAAGGAACAAACAGTTAGATATGGGGAAATATTGGATGAAAAGGGTGAACTTAAAACGATGCAAAATCTAGAAGAACAAGGTATAAAGATGAATTGGTTTTCATATGCACAAATACAATCAAGGTATCTTAAAGATTCTAAAATAGAGGGATTTTATGATAAATTGACTGACCTAGATAGGATTTTGACAGGTACTGATGAAAAAGTGATTAAAAAATTATATAGTTATTTGCTGGGAATTAAATTGGAGGAAGAACAAGTTAAAGAAATAATGATTGCTTGGGGGAAGAATTTTGGATATGGGATTGATTTGGAGAAATGGCAAAAATTGTGGTCTCAAAATTATAAAATGACAATGTCAACAGCATATAAAGAAAATTTGTATAAGATGTTTTACAGGTGGCACTTTCCCCCGACAAGAATAGCAAGAATGTTCAAGAATAAATCTGAAAAGTGCTGGAAATGTCATCAGATACCTGGCTCATATTATCATATGTGGTGGACTTGTGAGGAAGCTAGAAAATATTGGACTAGAATCTGCATATGGTTGGAAAAAATGACAAAGAAACATAGATTTGAAGCCAGAGATTTTTTTATTGGGAATCTTACCTGATACATATAATAAAAACTTGAAATATTTGATTGTAAATGTATTAACAGCGGCTAGGATTGTATTTGCTAAAAATTGGAAGAGTGAGAAAATACCATCAGAGGAAGAAATTATTAAGAAAATATTGGAATGTGCTGAAATGAGTAGATTGACATTTGAAATTAGAGAACAAGAAGATAAACAATTCTATGAAGTTTGGGACCTTTTTTTATCAATGGCTAGATAATAAATCATAATAATAAAATATTTAGAAACTAAGGAAATAATCAGTTTAAACCTTTTTTTTTTCTTTGATAGTATCTTTATAAAATTTTATTAAGATAGACTTGGCATGACTTTATGATTGGTTATAAAATAAACTAAGTAAACTATAGTTATCTCGTTAAAGCATGAATTAATAAAATTGTCAAATGATTGTTTAATAATGATATCAGGTTATATAATTGTTGTTTGATAATATGAGCTATTATGTAATACAATTACAATGGAGACTATGAAATGGATGCACAGAAAGGAGTGGCAAACCAACCGATACACTGTATGTAAATTTATGAAGGAGGAGGATGTTTTTATGTTTTAAGTCTTATGTTTTATGTATTTTTGTTCATTGTTAAAATCAATAAAACTTTTTTTCAAAAAAAAAAAAAGATCTTTTAACATCAGATGCAGTGTTAATTCAATATAACGAGACACTACTCTTGACTGTGACTTGCGATGCCTCACCTTTTGGAGTAGGAGCTATACTGAGCCACGTTCTACCAAACAGTACAAAGGCACCTATTGCATTCTTTTCAAGAACATTGTCTAAAACTGAAAGAAACTATAGTCAATTAGATAAAGAAGCCCTTGCTATTGTATCCGCCATTAAAAGTTTCCACGAATACGTATATGGAAGATCATTTTCTATAATAACAGACCACAAGCCGTTGCTTGTCATTTTGGCAGGGGATAAACCAACTCCCCACATTCTATCGCCAAGAATGACACAATGGTCAGAGCACTTAGCTGCCTATGACTATCTGTTAACACATCACCCGGGAAAAGCCATTCCCCATGCTGACGCCTTAAGCCGTTCGCCACTGCCTGATTTCCTGGACGATCCAGCTCCTACGGTGTCCACGCTACAAATTGAAATGCTTCCTTCACCTCTACTAACTGCACAAGACATCGTGTTGGAAACAAAAAAAGACCCTTTTTTGTCGCAGGTCCTCAGCTGGGTGGAGAGGGGATGGCCAGAAATCGAACCCAACGACAAGTTCAAACCCTTCAAAAACAGACAAACAGAACTGTTTTCCCAAAAAGGGTGCGTATTGTGGGGAGACCGAGTAGCCATTCCTGAAAAGCTACAACACAGAGTCCTGAAAGTGCTACACGATGGACACCCAGGCATCATGTGGATGAAAGCGCTGGCAAGGAGCTACGCCTGGTGGCCAGGTATGGACAAACAAATTGAAGCCTGGGTTGCCACCTGTAACAAATGCCAAGAATCACGTTCGGCTCCACCAAAAGCACCACCAACGGAATGGGAAACGCCCAGGAGTCCATGGTCCCACATCCACATCGATTTTGTGGGACCTACAAAAGGGCATACCTTCCTAATAACAGTGGATGCATACTCGAATTGGCTCGAGGTAAACGAGATGAAGACCACCACCACTGAAGCAGTCATCAAAAAACTAAACAGACTGTTTGCAATGCACGGATTTCCAGATGTCTTGGTTTCCGATAATGGCCCGCAGTTTACCGCCCTGGCGTTTGAACAATACCTAGCAGATCGGGGGATACGCCACGCCTTAACATCACCTGCTCACCTGGTGGCCAATGGCAGGGCTGAACGAATCGTTCAGTTCACTAAAACAACCCTGCACAAAATGGACCAAGGAAACATCCACGACAGAGTCACCAGGATGCTCCTTCTCCAACATATTACACCGAGCAGCACCACAAACAAAAGCCCAGCCGAGCTCCTGATGGGCTGGAAACTTAGGTCGCACCTAGACCGAATACACCCTGCATACACCCCAGAAAAGCCCCTGGGCTCCAGCAGCAAACATCGCACATTTAAGGTAGGAGACCTCGTATTCGCAAAGAACTTTACAGGTGACCCTTTGTGGGTCCCTGCCAAAATAACACAAGTTACAGGTCCCCAATCCTACCGATTAGAAACCACAGATTGTGCAAACGCCACATTGACCAGCTGCATTCCAGGCTGACAACTACCCCTTCCACGAATTCTGAACTCAGAACTAGAGGGGGAAGGGAAGCCAAGGATTTTGAAAACGAACTAACACCTGGCCCAAACCTCGCAAACCCACAGGCCGAACAAGCAAGCCCAGCATACTTACCTGCTGAAGAGAAGCCGTGGCAATTGGTCGTGTCTCCAGGCAATAGCAGCCGAGCGCGGTCAGTGAGTCCGGAAAATCCAGACAACAGAAATGTTGAGGATAGCCCCGAGTCACCTCCAGGGTTGCCCAGCAGTGAAGCCACGTTACCATTAAATGACCAGAATCAGAATCCGAGCGAAGGCAGGCTGAACAACGCAAGTTAGGTAGACAGGTACGAAGACCTGCCTACCTGCGCGAATACATCACCCCACCCCTTAGGTGAAACCTAGAGGGGAGGGGTGTTCCGAACTAGCAGGCTCGTAAGCCTGCAAACCTGACTGGCCTTTTCCACAGCAGGCTCGTAATCCTGCAAGTTTGATTGGTCCGTTAACAGCAGGTCACGATTGGTCATTCAAGGCTGATCTGATTGGCTAGTTAACGGGCTGCCGCGATTGGACGGCCCAAGCGCGGCAAACTTAAACCATTGGATGCTTTGACAGCAGCCAGCTCTATAAAAAGGGCTGCTGCTGCCGTACCTTTCAGCTCTGTTCCTGAAGTCACTAATAAAGAGTTTGGAGTCACTATCCGATGTCTCGTCTTCGTTCTTGCGCCTACCCTCTGAGATAGAACAGACAGGATCAGAAACATTTCATCTAAGAGCAGCCATTGCTTTGGAAAGAGATGTTTATTTAGTTACAATATCTGCTAGCTTTCTTGAACACTGGTAGCAAAGCAGTATAAAACATAGCAGACAAATAAATACATTTCAAAGTAATTCTCCCAAGTGTTGGCAAAATAATATGGAAAGAATGATATCAGTTGAACATCAGTGATATTCTGGGACTGGGTAAAAATGTATGCATCTGTCTGTCTGTTGCATTCAACCAAATATAAAGTAATCTATCACATATTGATAGCATTAATTATGAAGGATTGTATCTGAGAAATATGATTTCTTACCTATGCTGTCTGATTGAAGGATACACACGTTCTTCATACTACTGTGCATTTATTCATTAAAAGATCATTAAAGGATATTTAAAAGTTTGGCATGTTGCAATTTGGAGGGGGTAGTTTCTTGGATTTATATTTATGTTGTGGGAGGGGGTGTTGCCAGCAGCCTTGAAGGAGGCAGTGGTAGGTACACTTTCACCTATAACTGGTTGCTCCCCTGTCATGCCAGATAAACCTGAAATTCTCTGGCATCACCATCAAATTTCTTTGCTCCAGTGGTATCCTTTGTGAGATAGCACTTTCCCTGAAAAAGCAGCTCCATGACTTGGGGATCTTCCAGGTTGGGATTAGAATGATCTAATCACAAATCCTAGCCTCCAATTAGAACAGGTTCAGCTGGTACATCAACTGTGGCTCTATCTGGGGCGAGAAGATCTTGCTAAAGTGATCCACATCCTTGCCATCACACATTTAGACTACTGCAACACAGGGGTGCCTTTTAAGAAGCTGGCAGATTACATCTGTGTTGTGGGCACTGCATAGGTTATATCCTATCAATAATGCTGGTGCTAATGTGGAAAACCTACATAGTTTGGCACCAAATTATCTGCAGGACCTCATTCTACTGTTGGAATTGGCTTGGCCAGTTCAATCTAACCACGAGAAGATACTAGTGGATTTCCACTTTAGGGACGTGAGGAAGACTGTGTCTTGAAGGATCTGATTTTCAGTGGCAGCACTGGTCCTTTGGAATGACGTCCCATTGGAAATCAGGTTTACTTCAACTTTGACTACTTTCCAGAATCATCTCCAAACAGATGAATTAAAACACTGAATCCTATTTTTCACTAAAGTGAAGTTACAAATATGATTAGCATACAAGATGCAAAAATAGCTGAGTAACCTATAACATCTTTATAACTTTAAAATATCCTTAAAATGTTCGTACTTTTTAATTTTTTCTTGGCTTTTGAGCATATTGCAATACTCTCTGAAGATACAGAAGTGTTTTTTTTTTTAAAGAAATTGAAATAATCAATATCTACTTGATGTTTTCAGGACCTCTCTGAAATTGCAATGATATTTGTAGAACATGAATTGTTGGCATGGGAAAAGAGTCTTGAGGCCTTGTGATAGATAACTTCATATAAAAATCAGAAAGAGCTCTTTGAACCTCAGTTCTGCTTAGATTTATGCACCTTGAAACATTTGCAGTAGTTGGGTAAAACATTGCCTATAGTATTGAAAAAGCAGTTGATGAAGTGGAGGACAAACCAGCAGGCATTCCTTGTTTAATGATGCTCACTGGGGCTGGAAACTTTGTTGTGAAGCAAAGTGATCATAAGTCAAAAAACTATGATGCTTAGTGACAGCAATTCCATGAGTCCTGGTTGCATTGTTAAGTGAGGACCATGTAGCTCATTAACCAAGGATCTCACATGACTGCAGCTGACACTGTGACAGCCATGAGAATATACAGCATATCCAAAAACAATTTAAAAACAGGGGTCCTTGGTGCTCTCTGTGCTTGGTTGCTTTTTTGCAGATGTTTCGTTACACAAATTAGGTGCAGTGCTGATGAAGTTACCTAGATTGATAATGAAACATTTGCAAGAAAACAGCCAAGTCCAGAGAGCACCAAGAGCCTTACTTTCTATCTTGTGCTGCAAATATTCTCCTTTATTAATTTAAAAGCAACTTGCACCTAGGGTATGAATGTGGGCAAGCAAAGATTTTAACAAATCTGGAAGCCAGGGTGATCAAGGCTTCAATGTTCTTACCATAACTTTCTGCAGAACAGGTTCTTTAAAAAAATAAAAGGAGTATTTTGGAGAATGATAAAAATCACTAGATGAGCTATGGTGTAATGTAAAAACATGAAAAAATATGATAGTTTCAGAAGTTGATGAGTTGCCTGAATGGGAGGAGGTCATGGTATGTGTTTGAGAGCTAGAGAATCCTTGTTACAAGTGCTGAATCCCTGAAAATAATGCTTAGGCTTTACTAGTATTTAAAATTCACAAACTACAATCAATAAAGTATCAGTTCATTAACACAGTCAATAAAATATAAATAGATAACCAATATGAAAATACAAAATCAGCATTCAACCACAGAGAAAGTCTTGAAAACCCAGGATTTTTTTATTGGCAATTAAAAAGTATCCAAATAAGGCTACAAGTTTAACATTCAAACTGGCAGCCCGTAGGCCAGATCATGCACGGGCCACCCACACCCCCATTTTAGTGAAGGGGGAAAGTCATGATATGTCACATGATGACAATGTGACATCACGAGTTTGACAACCCTGTTCTACAATATGGAAGCCTTTGCAAACCATGGCTGGCTTTGTATTCTCACAGCATTACAACTAGGAAGTAGACAAAGCAAAGGAACTGCCTAGTGAGTTTAAACTACAATTAGAAAAGACCTAAATAGTATTTATGTCCTGTACTTTGTCATTTTTTCATATCATGATATGGTGCATACATTTGTGAAATCTAAAGAATAACTTGTTTTACGTGACTTTAAAAACCTAGCACATTGATTGAAATGCGTTGAATAATACAGTATAATACTTATACTGTACATAACAATGTTATTTTCTGAATTGTTTTCCCGGTTTCCCTTTCTAAAAAAAGGGTGGAACACTTGAAGAAGCTAAAGAAAGCCATGTTTTGTATATTTCCTTATTGAAGGGTTGGAGGGGGGGGGAAATACATACAGCTGAGGCAATTCCACATATGAGCATTGGATCCAGATGAAGCCTGTTCTTAAATTGAGTTTGTAGGAATTCTGAGATGAGTTGAGGTAGTTCAGAATAGTTTGTTATTTAACTGAAACAAAATGATTTAATTGATCTAATTCAAATTCTTTCTGTCTAATTTCAAGCTATTGCTCCAGATCACTTTGGCATTTTAATTGATTTTGCCACAGCAGCTTTGTTACTTGTGTGAAACCCCCATGGCAACAAGGGAAACATTGGGTGCAGTGTTTGCAGGATCTCCAGTCAGATCAGAATATTCAAATCACCCTCAGTAATTCCAACATTGCACTTCCAAAATAATGGGAAAGATAGAGTGATTTGGGGAGAAGAATCCTTCATTTTTCCATACCATCTAATAATTAATTTGACACTCATCCTAAGCCTTGACTTTTGTGATTTATTTATCATATATATATACATATATATACATGTTTTCTTAAGTTTTTGCGGGTACTTACATGTATGGCATTCAGCTTTGTTCGGGTATTTTCCCACATCATTGTAGTTGTTCTTTTAAAGTTGCTGAAACATTGCTACAACTTTAAAAGAACAACTACAATGATGTGGGAAAATACCCGAACAAAGCTGAATGCCATATATATACATATGTATACATATACATACACATACATACATACATACATACATACATGTGTGTGTGTGTGTGTGTGTGTGTGTGTTTTCTTAAGTTTTCTTAAGTTTTCGTGGGTATTTATATGTATGGTATTCAGCTTTGTTGGGGTATTTTCCCACGTCATTATAGTTGTGCTTTTAAAGTTGTAGCAACGTTTCAGCAGAATCTCATCTGCCATCATCAGGCTTCTGTATTGTGTTTGTCTGTGAGTTAGACTTTCACAGCTGTTTTTGTTTTAAATTTGGGGCTAGCCTACTGCTGTGTTAGAATGGTTTTTTCTTCATCCTGATTGGTTGGGAGTCTTGGTCTTGGAGTTTGCTATGTTTTGCTTGATTAGTCTTTCTAATATCTTCTGTCTGTTTTGTGGCTTTTTTTGTCTTGATTGGCTGACAATATTGTGTTCCTGTATTGGAGGCTTTTAGTGCAGCTTGGCTCCGAGTAAATGGATGGCTATCATTTATTAGGAAGCTAGGTTTCAAACACACCCCAACCAGGCACCCAGATGAAACCTAGCTTCCTAATATATATGCATATAAATATGTGTATACTTATACTAACTGAACACAAAACATAGAATAATAGAGTTGGAAGAGACTTTGGAGGTCTTCTAGTCCAACCCTCTTCTCCAGCAGGAGACCTTCCACTATTTCAGATAAATGGATGTCCAATTTCTTAAAAATCTCCAGGATTGAAGCACTCACAACTTTCAAAGACTAGCTATTCCATTGCTTGATTGCTCTCACCATTAGGAAATTTCTCCTTCATTCCAGGTTGTTTCTGTCTTAATTTCCAGCATTGTTTCTTGTCTTGCCTTTTGGTGCTTTGTAAAATTGATTTAATAAGTTATTGATTTTGATTTTACGGAAAAGACCTGTGAATTAAATCACGTATCTTGCTGCTTGAACCCTGACAATGAGCTGCACTATATTCTGGAAAGAGTACTGTAATTCCTAGTGACTATCTGTCGCTTCCTTTAGAAGAATCTACTATAGTAAAAGGTGGCATCCTAGGATGGTCTTGGCTATAAATTTCATCATACTTTGGGCATCATACTTGAAAACATTGATTTTAAATGGTTCATTTTTCAAAACCTTGCTCGTTCTTTCCTAACTGTCTAATGTTGCTGCAACTTGGTAAATACAGTCTAGCCTTGTGAGTTGTTTCTAGAATATTGGGAGGATAAAATCCCATCTACTTAAATCATATTTCAAAACTGGGAAAGAAACCAGAACAGATTGCCCCCCGAATGACCTTGGACAGAACTGATAATTTATGAAAAACCAGATATCATTCTTGGTGGTTTTTTTGCAGTGTACATAACTACTATTGTGGATGTTTTATTGGAAAGTGCTCCTCCTCAACAACAACAGGCAATTTTAAATAACACAAAAAAGACTTACTGATATCTGTGAGTCACAAGCTCCATACATTTATTCAGGAAAAAAAAACTCCGAAGAGTGGCTGCAGCCAATGCTTTGTTTGGATGTGTACAGTATTTGGCTGCCTACAAAAATGTAAAATGGGAGCTTAGGAGTTGACTGTGTCTTTCAAGAGTGGGTGTTAGAGCTGATAGCTCTACCAGTGCTTTGTGTCTATCCGGCTACATTCCTCTGACAGCTATTTTATACTTTGAAAATCCAGCCCAAACACCCATTTTGTGACAGTACAAATTGTCAAACCCTCAACATGTCAAAATTCCAAACATGCCCACAAGCCTTCAGCTAGAAAACCTGAAGAAGACCCTGCTCTGCAGTGACTGGCAGCAACTGGCTGAGATTCCTTCTCCATCTGTTCCTAAGAATGCCAATAATAGAACCTGGATCCTTCTTCACTCAGAGCATATAGTATACTTTCAGTCTGCAGCCTTTTCCTCCACCTCCCTCCCCAGCTATCACTATGTATTTTGTGGAAATAAGTCTTTCTGTACTTTTAACTACCACAGCATTTCTCTATACATCAAATAAACACTTGCCATAGTCTATCTGCCCTGTATCAGTAGGGAAGGAAAGATTCCCCTTGTTTGATCGTGGTGTTGATATGCAAACTATTAAACATATTGTGCAAGATTGCCCATGATATGCCTTCTCTGATTCATTAGAAGATGTGCACAAAATAACATCAGAAGCAATTGAATGGATTGCTGAATTCCAGCTGTTAGGTCACTGCCATACTCCCACAGACATTTTTGGATATAATTATGTGGATTGTGTGCATATGTTTACATACATACAGCAATCCTCATTATATGCATAATGATAATAATGATAATGATAATGATAATAATAATAACAACAACAGCAGCAACAACAACAACAACTCTATACTACTTTATATTGCAGTGTTGGTGCGGTGTCGGGGGGGTTCGGTTCAATGTGTAGAGTGTGAAGAATGTGTGTTTGTGTTTATTTTCATGGTCATGATATGCACTGAAGATGGTGTTTGATTTCATTGTATGAGGTGCAATGATAATAAAGTAAACTATACTAAAACTAAACCCCATTGAAGCACTACCTTAATGTGCTTGTGGGGTCATGTGCTCTGGGGAAGATGAGAGCTATGCCAGAGGTCCTGGACAGGTCTCATCAGAGGAGTCAGACAAAGGGATTTTCTCTCTCTCATTAAAAATATGGAGAGACATAAACTTCAGAAAGCCATACCGGCTTGGACATTCCGGCTCGGGTTAACAAGGTCCACGCCAGATATTAGAGTTCCTGTTTATCTGATGAACAATGGGCTACAGGACTCAGGACTGTTAGCTGAGCAACCAGGGCTAGCAATTGAAGAACTCCTAGAAGAAAAGGTTGTGATTGATCGCAAATATGCAGTGATTAAAAACAAACAGCTTTCATCCCACGATGATATATGCAACACCATCAAACATCTGCCTGTCCCAGGTCCTTGGATAGGTCGACAAAAATGCCAAACCCAGTCTGAACATCTAGAGGATTAATAATAATAATAATAATAATAATAATAATAATAATAATAATAATAATATCTACAGAAATCCTTCCCCCTCTAATGTTTTTTGCAGCAAGTGAGACATCCAATTATGTAAAATTTATAAACTATATATAGAATTCTTCCTTCTTAGGAAATAGATACTTTATGTGGGAAGACCAAATTAAGTTGAAAATTGATGCTTCTTTATGAAGCTCATTGTAATTATAATCAGCACGTTAGGATTTTAGTGGAGCTTGTTGTATGAAAACAATGCCATATTGGCCCCCAAGTGCTCTTGAACTCAACCTTGCCTCTGTACTTTTCCAGCTACCCAGGGATAAACACAGCAAATAGCCAAATGTATCTCCATATCCTCTCCTGTGCTGAGCTCCAGAATCCAACGCATCAACACAGCTGCAATACATAATGTAGCTACATTCTAAAGTCAAAGAAAATTCTATATTAGTTTGATCAAGAAATGGTCTAAAAGAAAACACCTGGATAAATGTATTTCCTTTTGTGTAAAGTTGAGGTTACTGGGAAGTCTTTAGAAAGCTGATTGGTCTAATGAGACCTCTCTGCTGTTGTATTTACCTTATTAATAAAACAAACAACAGAGATGCAAGATTGGCATATGAAACTACTAAGTAGAACATGATCCCATGGATAAATGAATAATTCTTGGAAATTCAACACAAATAATTCTATAATCCATGTGTTGGCATTTACAGAACTGTAGTGGAAATAACAGAAAAAGAAGTCATTAAGGTTAGGAAGAGATTTTCACATAGGCACACAAACATGTGTTTCCAAGTTGATAGTCAATAACAAAATAATATAAGATATTATAATATAATATCAACAAATAGCTTTTATAGAATTATTGTCCATCTGTGGGTGGGTGGGTGGAGAGAGGGGGGAGGGAGGGAGGAGATGGAGGGGGATGGGGGGGAGAGAGGGTAGTCTACTGGTTAAAGTACCAGGCTAGAAAGTGGGAAGCTGTGTGTTCAAATCTCACCTAAGCAATGAAAGCCTGCTGGATGACTTTGAGCCAGTCACTCTTTCCCAGCTCAATCCACCTCACCGTATTGTTTTTGTGGGGAAAATAGGAGGAGGAAGGGTGTTGGATACATTTGCCACCTTGAGTTATTTATAAAAATAATAAAGGTAGGATACAAATAATAAAATATATTCAGAGATAGTTTTCACTGAACTTCCATGTTCACTTCAGCTGAGAGGATTGTTTCACAAGTCTCTAGACAATTACCTCTGACATCAGTTGAAACATCCTGTTGAAGAATATACCATGATCAATAAATCACAAAAGTTGGATTCACTAACCAGTGCTAAGCCAAATCCAAACTATACACATTATATATTCAGTTGGCATCAAAACTTCCACATGAAGGAAAGCTGTGGATCCCAGCACATGAATTTAGACAAAGGCTGAGAGAACTGGTTCAGCAATCACTGAGTGGGCACAAATACATACAAGATTGCTGAGTTCGAGTGGAAGGTGCTTTTTGTTAACAAGAAGGCTGTTAGGGATAACATTGGTTACCTAACTTAGTTTGGGTAAAATAATATATATAAACTATGTTAGTGAGTTTAAGTGTGTATATCATTTTAACTGCAAAACTTGAATTTTGGGTGCGGTTGTAAAATCACCATAAGAGGGAGCAAGAGAGCTCACTGTTTGCTGGCTTTTACTGGAGAGCTGACAATGATGGATTGATAGTGATAACTGCGTGTTTCCCTGCTGTTGCTGAAACGAAGAAAAGGGGTTTGATTTTCTTCATATCTTTGACTGCAAAAGAGATATATTGCTGGACTGATTATTTGTAAGTTTACTGACCTCTTTTTCGACACTGGACTTTGCAACTGATTAATCCCTGGATGGACTGAACTAGTGTATGACATATGGACTGTTTTGACTATGCTATAACTCTTGCTGGAATAAACTATTTAACTGGCACAGTGTATCTGTCTTACTGAGTGTAAACTACAACAACGTTTATCTCACATAATTTGCCTGCCTGCTAGACTGCCGTTGCACGTTCTGCTAGTGTGTGTATCCCTAACACTGGTTATGGGCCCAGGTGCACGGTCAGACTAACCAGGATATAACAGGCTTAGATTAAAGTGAGAGTTTGTGTAGTTACACAATACTGTAAACAGACAGCTGTGTTTTATTAATTATAGTTTAATATCCAGATAAAAGATGGCACAAATCAATTTACCAAGTTTGTCTCTAATATCCAAATTGGATGGAACAAACTATGTTTCATGGTCTATGAAATGTAGCCTACTTCTACGCAGAGAATGTTTGTGGAGTATAATTCAAAACCCACCAGAAGTAGATGCATGGGATCCAGAGGATGAGAATGATGCCCAGAAAATACAAGAATATCAACTGAAGAATGAGCAAGCTCTCTGTATAATAGGACTGACACTCTGTGACCAGCAGCTTGTACATATACAAGGAGAAGAAACAGCTGCAAAATGTTGGGAGAATTTAAAGAAGATTTATGTTCGAGACAGTGTAGGAGCACATATAAATCTTACATGGAAGCTGTTCAGAACACATCTTCAAAAGAATGGAGACATGCTGAGTCATATAAACACCATGAAGAGAATTTTTCAGGAACTGCATGAAAAAATACGTATCTTCACAGAACTACACCAAGTTTATATAATTTTGTCTTCTTTAGATGAAAGCTACGATGACTACGTAACTTCACTTGAGGTTCTGCCAAAAGATAACCTCACATTAACTGATATTACTGGCAGATTAATTGAAGAAGCCAGGAGAAGGCTTGAAAGGGATCAACTCAGAAGGGAACAACCACAATGTGAAGAAGAGAAAATATCTTCGTCAGCCTATACAATTAGAAAATGTTTTAATTGTGGAGGAAAAGGACATTTGGCTAGATTCTGCAAGAAAGGAAAAAGCCAAAATGCCAGCCAGAAAGATAAAAGGCATCAAAAGAATTAAAAATGCTTAGAATTAGCCATGTATAGCAATGAAACTGTGAATAGCAATTTATGGGTTGTAGATAGTGGAGCATCGCACTGTATAACGAAAGATAAGAAAAGATTTATTAAGATGTCCACGAGTTCACAGCAGATATCGTTAGCTAATGGATGGAACCTGAAAGCTAAAGGTGAAGGTATATCATATTGTTCTTGCATAAAAGAAAATGTAAAAATGTTATATGTACCACAACTTAAGTTTAATTTGCTTTCGGTTAGAGTTTTGATCAAACTAGGTTATGTAATTACCTTTAGGGGAGACAATTGCATAATTGAAAAAGAAGGTAAAAAAGTGACTGCAACTTTAAGAGGTGAATTGTATGTATTAAATGATAATCATTCAGAGGTAGCTAACACAGTTTATAATAATGTTAAACCTCATGATGAATGCATACATTTGTTACACAGACGTTTGGGGCATATAAATTTTAAAATGCTTAAACAAACGGTAGAACTATCTAAGGGTATAAAACTGAAGCCTTGCAGTAAGTATTTGTACTGCAATTCTTGTTGTCAAGAAAAGAGCAAGCAAATACCAGCAAATAGAGTTAATGGATTTAAAACAAAGGGGCCTCTAGAGGTCGTATTTGTTGATATTATAGGTCCTAAAAAACCAAGTGTGGGAGGTGCTCGTTATATACTAAGTATAATGGACCATTATTCCAGATATGGTTTCTGTTATCTAATGAAAAGCAAAATGGAAACATATCAAAATTTCTTTAATTGGCTTAAATTCGCAGAAAGAAAAAATAAAAGGAAGTTAGTAACTCTTATCACTGATAATGGTACGGAATTTATAAACAATAAATTCCAAAATAAACTGAAGATGGCAGGTGTTGAACATAAATAGTCTGTACCATATAGGCCATAACATAATGCCTTTATAGAAAGACGAGGCCAAACAATTCAAGCAATGGCTCGTACTATGCTGTCGATTCAGGATTACCTGAAACTTTGTGGGGAGAAGCAATAATATGTGGTAATCACATATTGAATAATGTTGTTAACTCAACAACAAGTGAATTACCATTCACACGGAGGCATGGTAGAAAACCTGATCTAAGTTACATGCAGACATTTGGAGCACCAGCATGGGTGCATATTCCTACACAACTGAGAAATAAGGGGCAACATAGGGCTAAAAAGTTATTCTTTGTAGGTTATGAATCTAATCACAAATCATACAGATTCTGGGAAAAAGGTACATCTAGAGTTTACTGTAGTGCTAGTGCCAAATTCCTAGAACATGTAGGATGGGAAAAACTGGAACAAGATTCAAGTAAGGAAGTAATGATAGAAACCTATAAAAAACCAAAAGAAAAAATCAGTATAAGAAGAGTACAATTAAAGAGGAAGTACAGGAAGAGCATATAGGACCAGAACAGGAAGAAATACCAGAACAGGAGGAAATAGATAATCAGGAACAGGTAGAACATGAAAGTCCACCTGTAAGCCCTGTAATACCTAGACGTTCTACACATGTAACCAGACCACCTGACAGGTATCAAGCAAGTGTAGTTTGCCAAGTTAGTAAAGTTCCAACTACTGTTGAAGAACTTAGAATGTATCCTGCAAAGGAACAAGAAAATTGGCATAGAGCAATGGAGAAAGAATTAAATTCATTAAAGGAAATGAAAGTTTATGAAAATGCCAAATTACCTCCAGGTGAAAAATCCATTGGCTGCAATTGGATATTTAAGTTAAAAACTGGTAAAAATGGGACTGTTACCCATAAGGCTAGGTTGGTAGCTCAAGGATTTAATCAAACTGCATATGATTATGATGAAGTATTTGCACCAAATGTAAAGGCAACAACCTTGAGAGCAGCTTTAGTGTGGGCAGCTAAGAAAAACTATATCATAAATCATTTAGATGTAGAAACTGCCTATCTGCATGCACCATTGCAGCACACTATATATTTAAGAAAACCAATAGATATAAAGGATGATAAAAATAATAATGACTATTGGAAACTGAATAAAAGTCTCGATGGGTTAAAACAATCTGGTTATGAACGGAACCAATATATTGTAAAAGAGTTAAACAATATAGGATTTAAAGCAGGTTTAGCTGATCCATGTTTATTTAAAAGAGAGACAAATGGAATGGTGTCATTATTATTGTTGTTTACAGATGACATTGCTTTAATTACTAAGACTAATAATGAAGCTACTGAGATAATATCTTTATTAAGTAAGAGGATAAAATTAAAACAATTAGGAGAAATAAGACAATATCTAGGATTGACAATAAACAAAACCAATATTGGATATAAGATATCACAAGAAGATAAAATTTACCAATTGCTAAAAATGTATAAAATGGAACTTTGTAAGCCGGCAAAAACTCCAATGAGTCCGGAATTTTGTCATACTGATGCTCAAAGTTCAAAATTTGATGAGACCATTTATAAATCATTAATAGGTAGTTTATCATATATAAGTAATTGATCAAGGCCAGACATTGCTTATAGCATTAATCAATTAGCAAGATTCAATGCTGAACCCAATGAAAGACACTGGCAAGCGCTAAAGCATATATTAAGGTATCTTAAAAAGACAATGCACTATGCATTGTATTTGGAGCCAAAAGATGATTTGATTTTAAGTGCATATGCTGATGCAAGTTTTGCAACAGATATAAAAACTAGAAAATCAACTTCAGGCATGGCTATACTATTAGCTAAAACACTGATTGGTTGGAGTTCAATTAGACAGCAACACATAAGTATGTCCACAATGGAAGCAGAATTTTTATTTCTATCTTTATTATGTACTGACTTAATTCTGTATAAACAGTTATTGTTAGATATGGGAGTAACTGTTAAAGATGCCATTGTAGTTTATGAGGACAATCAAGCAGCCATACAGTTGGCTACAAATATTGCTATAAAAACAAGATCTAAGCATACTGACCTTAGATATTTGAACGTAAGACAATCTGTAAAAAATGGTTTAATGAGATTGGAATATTGCATGACTGATGAAAACATTGCTGATGGATTTACAAAAGCCCAAGGTGCAGTCAAGCACAAAGAAAATTGTGAAAACTATGGGTTGAAATTGTAAATAGATATATATATTATTATATAACCCAAAAGGGGAGAATGTTAGGGATAACATTGGTTACCTAACTTAGTTTGGGTAAAATAATATATATAAACTATGTTAGTGAGTTTAAGTGTATATATCACTTTAACTGCAAAACATGAATTTTGGGTGCGGTTGTAAAATCACCATAAGAGGGAGCAAGAGAGCTCACTGTTTGCTGGCTTTTACTGGAGAGCTGACAATGATGGATTGATGGTGATAACTGCGTGTTTCCCTGCTGTTGCTGAAACGAAGAAAAGGGGTTTGATTTTCTTCATATCTTTGACTGCAAAAGAGATATATTGCTGGATTAATTATTTGTAAGTTTACTGACCTCTTTTTCGACACTGGACTTTGCAACTGATTAATCCCTGGATGGACTGAACTAGTGTATGACATATGGACTGTTTTGACTATGCTATAATTCTTGCTGGAATAAAAAACTATTTAACTGGCACAGTGTATCTGTCTTACTGAGTGTAAACTACAACAACGTTTATCTCACATAATTTGCCTGCCTGCTAGACTGCCGTTGCACGTTCTGCTAGGGTGTGTATCCCTAACAAAGGCCCTAATTTGTTTCTTATTAGAACTGACACAGAAAGGACAAAACTGCAATATGACCAAATAGCTATGTGTTCTTAACTTGCTGCATGGACAAAGTGTACAGCAAAATATTTTGAGATAATGCTTGCTGTTTTGTAAATCTCTTCAGAAGTCAAAATTATTTCTCTTTTCCCCGTGATTTGTGTAGCAGAGTTGCTTGATAATATCATTGGTCCTAGGAAAAACATTGATTTGCAGTAAATGGACATTGCTAAGACAGGTAATCAAGAAAGAAAAATTCCTCTAAAAGACTAATGGGAGGAGGCATGGTTTATAATCTTCCCCTACTCCAATACTTCTATAAAGACAGCAGCGTCATTAAAAATCAATGCAATAATTATTATGGTAATATTGTAAATGAAATTGTAAAATTGTAAAATTGTAAATGAATTCTGGCTGTGTTATTCCTTTAGTCTAAAAATGGCAACTTTATATAAGCATTTGTTATGAATTAAAACAAGACTTCATTCCTTCTTGTTTCCTTTTTCTAGGCAGAGGTTCAACTATGCTTTCTGGAAGCACAAAGAGATGCTGTTGAGCAGATGTCCTTAAAATTATACAGTGAGCAGTACAACAGTGGCAGCAATCGAAAGGAAGAATTTGCGGATATGTCAAAAGTTCACACAGTGGGAAGTAATGGGTAGGGAACTATTCTTTTTGTTGTTTTATTCTCAGTGATCTGTATCTTCTTTTTTAAAAACATGACCTCCTCTTCTTCACTTCTATGTTGGCCAGAAAATATTTTTCTTTCTAAGCCAAAAGACAAAGAATCCATCATATCCCGCCTCTCTGTGTACTGAAGAACATCAGGCTGCTGCAATTCATTTCCCAAAATTACTTGATCACTGAACAGGAAACAAAGTACAGCTGACCAAATTTCTTTAAAGGTTTCATCCTGGAACACATTGATTGGTATTGGTCCATTGTTTTTATGCTTTTACTTTGTTCTGCACCCTTTGTACAAAAATGAGTATAAAATTAAATAAAAACAGCATTTTGCTCAGCATCAACCTAAATATCTGTCTTTCACAAACTCCCCCCCCCCCAGCAATGGTCAATCTGATGTCTCCACAAAATTGACAATTCAGGCATGCCAAAGATTATCTGATATAATCTGGTAATTAATTGTAATAATTATAGCTTCTAGTTGCAATGCAGTACTGGTGACCTATGGGCCAATAGCTTTGAAGCAAAATTGGATTAATTATAGACAAAATAGAACTCACTACATAATCAGGAACTCCTAAGATATGTAGCAAAATGAAGCTTTTAAATTCAGCTCTGCTGCCTCCAAATAATATATGGATATAATGTAATAGAAAACAGAAAATATATATTTATGTCATAGGACAGCCTTAATTTCTCCCATGTGCAGTTCATTAATTCTAGGCCTGGTGAAGTTCTTTACATCTACATTATAGTGCAATATTGGACTAGGCAGTGACCTGCCTTTTAAGAGAGTTATTGCCCCCATTCTCTTTCAAATATATGTGTTTGAATGTATACATATGGAAACGTGTGTATTTGATATTACTTTAATATATTGGTGCCCTTAGTATAGCTAGAAGTCATGCTAGAAGTCATTTGCTCCTTTTTGTCAGTTGCAACCTCACTTGCATGTTTTAAAGGCATACACAAAAAGCATTTATAATATCCATGCTGGAAGTAAATCCAGTATGAGTGAGACTTTCAAGAAGAAATTGGACTGCCATTTGTCAGAAATGGCGTAGGGTCTCTTGCTTGGGCGGGGGGTTGCACCAGATGACCTACTAGGTCCCTTCCAACTCTGATTATCTGTTATCTGTTATCTGAGTAACTTATTGTTAAAACTAATAAAGTTATTTACTTCCAGCATGGACATCTATTGTTGCAGGATGCAAGGCATTCCAAATAAGGCTGTCTTTTGCAATTGAGTGATTATGATTTTGTCAATGTTGGTGGTATTCAAATGGTACTCCAAAAGTTTTGGGATTGAACCTAAAGCCCCTCTAATTATTGTTACTGTCTTTGCTTTCTTTTGCAATGGTTGTTCTACTTCAATTTGCAGATATTTTTATTTTGCTATTTTCTCCAGGTCTTTCTCTACTATTTCACTGTATTCAGGTACTGCCACACCTGCTATCCAGAGCTTTTTTATCTTTCTTATCAACAATTATTAAGTCTGAAATGTTATATGGCAGCTGCTTATCTGTTTGAATTCTAGAGGCCCAGACCCTTTAACTTTTCCTTTTCTATTACTTTGTATTTTGTAGTCCCACCAGTTCTTGTTTGCAAGCAAATAATATTTCTTGCAGATACTCCAATGCACCATTATTGCTACTTTGTCATGCCATTGTTCATAGTCAGTCTGTGCAATCTTCTTGAAGCAGCAAGAATTATTGTTATTGTTGTTGTTGTTGCTGTTGTTATTATTATTATTATTATAGAATGATACTTTTATTGTCAATGTATGGATGTACCTTTTACTTACAGTAGTTTGATGTGCATAAAAGTAAATTTGCATGGAGTGGCTGTGCAACTTGAAAATCCCATCTATGCCTAAAGATTGAAAAATGCTATTATTGGTTCTCTACACAAAGGGAAAAAGTAGCAAGGATGAATGCAATTTTTTTTAGGAAGATTAGTTTGTTCAACATGCTTCAGCAGTTTGAAAGTATAGAATAGGTAGCAGAGAGCCAACTGTGGAAGTACACTGTGTTGTTATAAACAGGACTACTGGTATACAAACAAGATTTTTCCTCTTCACAAATGCATGATCAAATGAGCGAACAAGAGAAAGAAAATTTAATCTGCGTTGATTCAGACAAATTTATGATAAAGTGGGTAGGCTTGAATAATAGGTTGTTTTGCACATATCTGAAATCAAAGAGAGATTGCTGATGCAGTAAGATTGATATATGAGGGGAATAAAGTTGGCATAAGAATAAATGTAATGTTTGCTGAATGATCCAACAAGTAAAAGCAGACAGTAAAACAATATATGCTTGGTTTTTAATGTATTTATTGATAAATGTATAAGGAATATTTGTAATAAGAGCAATATGTTACAGATGTAGTAATGTGTCTGCATTTTTATATGCAGATGATCTGTTACTGGCTAAGATCAAATTAATTTGCAGTAAATATTAGTCAGATTGTAGTTGCAATAAGGATTATGAATCTGAACATTTGTGTATCAAAGACCAAATAAAATAGAATGAATGATTGTATAGTAAAAAAGTTAGAGCCAATAGATGAATTTATGAATCTTAGTAAAACGTTCACTAAGAGTGGAGAAAAAGATGGAGAAATTTGAGGTTATAAATGCTAGTAGAAAGATAATGGATAATATGTAGTTGAAGAATTAATATTTGTGACCAAAAGCTAAAATGGCTATGTATAAGAACATGTTTCTGCCCATTTGGGTATATGAATGTAGGAGGTGGATATGTTAGCAGAACTATAAATATAAATTGGATGTAATGGGAATGGGTTGCTTAAGATGTGTGACTGGTAAAAGAAGAGATCAGATCAAGAATGAATAAGTGCTGAATGAGAAGCTTGAAAGAACAAAACATGATGTATGAAGTGGTGTATTGATGTAGTAGAAACAGGAATGCTCTGAAAGGATAGAAACATATGGAGTGATATAGAAAATGCTGCTGGGATGAACTAAATTCAGATTTTCTTTTCTTTTTCTTAGCTTGTGCCTTTAATTTGATTTACTATTACTTACCCTTTTTCTATAGTTTGCATAACATTGCTTATCTTAAATTATGTGCTGGGTCTCTGTGGGTGCAATAGTGTTTAAACTAGGATTTTATATCCTTAGTACTCTCCAGCTCTGGAAATCAACAAAGAGGTGAGAAATCAGATTTCATTCAAAGGTCAGTCTTCTCAGACTTGTAGGATGGCACAAAAGAACCATAGATTAGATTAGATTAGATTAGATTAGATTAGATTAGATTAGATTAGATTAGATTAGATTAGATTAGATTAGATTAGATTAGGAATGATTTTGCCATGGAACCCCATTCATGGAATGCTCTACTATTGGTAGTAGTATTTTTACTCAAACCATTGTTGATTGCTGATGGCAGTTCAACGTATGTTAGACATCATTATAATTGCTGCATGGATTTCACTGCTTCATGTTATAACTGGGGTGGGTGGGAAATAATCTAAACAAACACAAAACAAAACAAAACCCTAGGCAGGATTCTAAGGTGATATAGTTTGAGGCATGGGTTAATTGAATGGAGACAGTCTTAGTTGATGAACTTTCAGCTCTTTATTACATAGTGACTTAAAAACTTTAATAACAACAACTCTGCCTTATATAGGCAACCTTAATGTGAAACAACCAATAGGGAGCTGTAAGACGCTAGCTCCAGAACCAATAAGAGTCCTTCGTTAAGGGCCAATCGGATTCTCTGAGCCCAACCAATCCGATCGAGCCGCTTAACAACCAATCAGAAGTGCAGGGCCAGAACCCTGCACTTTACCCCAAGCTCGCTTTTATTTAACTATTTACATACATAACATAAGGTAATGCATGTTTCATTATTTTCCTACACATAGCTAATAAAAGCCACATGCTACAATAATGTACAGTTCCAAAGGAATATAAAGCCATATTGCCATATGATTTTTGGTGATTATTTTTTTAATTCAGTAACCAGATGCATACAATCAGACCTATGCGGAGGTGCATCTTCAACATTTTTAGCATCATTTATCAAAGTGGTAATTTGTTAGTCCAATCAGAAAGCGGGAGTGTTTCTGCACACAATCAAATCAAAAGAAAACTAAAAGAGAATACAGCTGTAAATAGATAAAAAGAATGTTAACCTAGTCCCCTTAGAAAGAGAGGTAAATATATGGTAAATATAATTGTAAATATATGTAAATATAAATGTATACACAGAGAGAGAGAGAGATTTGTGTACACAGATGTACACATATACATACAGTGAGGTGTCCTTTCAAATATTCTGGCCAGGGGTGGGATTCAACTGGTGTTACTACCAGTTTGGTGATTATGTTTTGCGTGCGTATAAAATAACCTTAGGCTGTGCTTCCCGGACAGCTGAAAAGCGCTGCGTGTAGGTGTGCAGCGTTTGAAAAGCCACTTTTTTCTTATTTTTTCAACCTCAGCTGTGCTGCGCAAAGCAGTTGAGGTTGAAAAAGCAGGAAATAAAGGATAGGTAAGAGCCCGGGCAGGTGGGTAGGCCAAACAGCAGCAACACAGAACCAGTTTGGTGTCTGCTGCTCTTCAGAGCTACCAGTTCTATAGAACCAGGCAGAACCAGTAGCAACCCACCCCTGATTCTGGCCATATGCCATTTATAATAAGGCTTATTTCTGAGCAAAGTTGTCTGGGTTGAACTAAAAATTTCAAGTTTTAAATTCTGTGCAGTTGGAATGAATGAGCCACTCTTAGACTTTACATGTGGAAGAAAAAGCAAAACTGCTGAACAGCAGAGCCAAGAAGATGAATTCCTAAAGATCAGAAAGAATACAAGAAGAAAAATAAGAGTCATATTAGTTGATAATACTCTACTACAAAGAACATAAGTGAATTTGTTCTAGCTGTCCTATCAATTTGTGGAGTCTGCACTCTGCCAGAAATACTGATGAGGGAATCGATGCAAATTAGTCCAGTGATAATTTCTGCTCATCCATTGTGATATATTACAATGAACAGCTACAGCCCATCAATTTGGACTTGAGTCTAATTTTAGGATTTGATCCTAGAAAGGAAACTCATTCTATACTTGAATACTTTGGAATTTGAAAAGTATATTTTAATATATTTAAAGCAATTTTAGGTAGAATTGAATAGTATGAGAAAAAATGTGGGGAAAATGTGATGGGGTGATGCAAAAAATTCAGAGGTGTGGGGGAGAGAGAGCTTTTTAATTCTAGGGATGAGAGAGAATGACTGGTGCAAGATCACACCTATGGTCAGCCTGGAGCTTATAGTCTTCCAGTAAGGCTTGATGCCTTAGCCAACTACATGAAACTGACTTCCAGGCAAAATTTAGAATTCATTAATGTTAAAAAAAAATTATTTGTATAAACCTGGAAAATCTGGAATATTAATACCTTCATCTCTGATAGAAATTGAAGCTTCTTTCATTAGCATTTATCCAAGCAATTCTCAGAATATTTTTGTAAACAATTATTGGAATGATGATGCTAATTATTATTGAATGAATGTCTATGCCACCTGACTCCCAGCAGCATATAAAAGCAGAAGGCATGGTTGTCGTGGCATGGCTGGG
The DNA here is from genome assembly GCA_033807585.1 of Hydrophis major. Taxonomy (NCBI): domain Eukaryota; kingdom Metazoa; phylum Chordata; class Lepidosauria; order Squamata; family Elapidae; genus Hydrophis; species Hydrophis major. Next base: position 66,857,245 of record CM066328.1, on the reverse strand, counting down.
CTTGGTTTTAGATGTGGAGGAGGGAAAGGAAGTGGAGACTGGGGTATCTCGGGACAATAATGTTGGAGTAGGTGATTCCAATGAAGCCACTCTAGCTGAGACAGGATTGCAATCTCCCTAGGATTCCTTGCCTGCACCCACTGCTGGGCTCTTTGACTCTGAAGTTTAACCATACAGAGTCATGTAATAAAGATCAATGACAGAGAGCTGAGCTTCTGGTTGGAGTGGTTTGATTGAAATACAGACCAACAGATGAGCAGACTCTAATGAGTAATGTGCATGTAGGCTTGAACGGAGGTTCCATATTGCTGATTAATTGGCCTTGTTCTCTGGGAGAATGCTAAGAATGACTTCTCAAGCCTCAGTTTTGTTTGAACAGAGAACCATCTTGCCCCCTTTGTTGTTCAAATTGATGCTTCTGATTTTGCAATTAGAGCTTCAAGAAAAAATATTTTGCCTTGTATATTTTACTAGCTCAATACCCAGGCTTCATGAAAACTATGTGGTCAAGCTTAGTTTTTGGGGAGGAAAATAAAGGGGAAAAAAATCTGCCTTTGCCTACCAGTATCCAATGGTATTCAACTGGGTAGTGTCCTGTCAATGTGTGAGAAAGTTGATGGCTGTTTGGAAACTGAAATAAGTATTTGCTGTGTGAGCAAGTAGGAGACAGCAAGGAACCTGGGCATGGCTTAGCTCAACTCTTCTGTACTAAAGCTGCTTGCTGCTGTGAAACAAAAACTGAAACTCCTCTCCTCTGCTTGTATTTTGCATTTGGAACAGATTTCTTTTCAGGTGGGGAGGGAGAGTAGAACTTCTTAGCATCACAGCGTGTTAATATTAATATAGGAAATACTAATGCTCTGATGGTCATTTTGAAAAATCCTTCCTTAGTGAGCATCTAGAAGCCAAGAGGAACATATGCGTCAAATTTCAAGTTTGTAGGCTTTACAGTTCTGGAGATTTTGTGATGATGCATGAGTAATATTTCACTTTTATATATATATATATATATATGTAGGTCTAGGTATGTTCGGGTCTTTTCTTGTGTAAGATTAAGAGTATCTTGGGCAATGTTTTGGTGAGGTCCCACTCGCCATCCTCAGGCTGGTGCTTTCGGTTTTGTGCCAGTGCAAGCAGTGTGTGATCAGAGCTGCTGTCTCTATAAATACTGGTGGTGGGGGCTGGTGTGCTGGTTGGTTGGCTGCGCTGCTGCCTCTTGATTGGTTGATGGAGTTGATGTTGGTATAATGGGCTGTGTGATGGCCTTGTGAGTTTTGTTGTGGAGATATCCTGGATCTTGTGCTGTAATCTCCTGGGTCATTTGTTTTGTAGTGATCTTTTTTCCATCAGCCTCCTGTGTTTTAACGGCTTGGGTAATGGGTTGTGTGATGGCCTTGCGAGTTCTTTTGTTGTGGTATCCTGGATGCTGCGTTGTAATCTCCTGGGTCATTTGTGTTTTGATTTCTTTTCCATTAGCCTCCTGTGTTGTAACAGCTTGGGTAATGGGTTGTGTGATGACCATGTGAGTTTTATTGCTGTGATATCCTTGGTCTTGTGCTGTGATTTCTTGGTTCATTTGCTGTGTTGCAACTTCTTGAGTTCTTGTAGTGTAATTTCCTGAGTTTTCTGATGTGATATCCTGAGCGGGTGGCTGTGTAGCATTCTGGGTTTTGGTCTGGCTTCAAGTTTGGGGTCTGGGTCTGTGTTCTTGGCATGTGTCAGCTTGTTTGGTTTTGGGGTTGAGGGGTGCGATAGCTGGCAAAGCAGCTGTGGTCTGGTTTCTGGACAGTGGTTGTCCTTTGTTTATAGGATGGGTTTGGGCCTGGGTCTGATGAGGGGGATTGGTGGTGGTATCCTGTGTTGTTTTGGGTCTGGTGTTGGTTTTCGTGGCTGGGACTCATTTGTTGTTGAGGGCTAGTTTCCAGATGTCTGGTAGGCAGGAGGTATTATCCCGTTTATTCATGTTATGGGGGTGTTTCTCTATTTCGATGGCTTCCCTGATTATTCTTTTGCTGGAGTGTTCAGTGTTGGATATTAATTTGGTTCCTTCGAAGTTAATTTCAAGTCCTGTGGCTTTAAGGTGCTGGAAGAGGGTGGAAGTATTTTCTTCTTTTCTGACTGCATTTTTGTGTTCTGCGATGTGTGCATTTATTCTCCTATTGGTTTGTCCAATGTATGTGGCTGGGCAATTGTTGCATGGTATTTCATAAACTCCTTGGCTTTCTAGCTGGATCTTGTCTTTGGGGTTTCTTAGGATGTTGGCTATTTTTGGCACTGACCAAAAAATAGCCACGCTTGCTCATACAAGCACAAAGCTGAAAGCACCAGCCTGAAGATGACGAGTGGGACCTCATTGAAATGTTGCTAAGATACTCTCAATCTTACACAGGAAAAGACCCGAACACACCAAAACCTGCATAATTTATTTATTTCTTTTGTCAAAAGCTTACAGTACAATAGAAATAAGAATAAACAGAATTTAAATGTAAGAAATAGGAATTAATCATTAGGGACAATAGGACAGGGACAGTAGACACAATTGTGCGCTTATGCATGTCCCTTACAGACCTCCTAGAAATGGGGTGAGGTCAATAGAGGTTAGTTTGAGGGTAAAGGAGTGGGGGTTTGAGCAGGTGACAACAGAATCAGCTAATGAGTTCCAGACATTGACCACTCTGTTGCTGAAATCGTATTTCCTGCAATCAAGTTTGGAATGGTTTACATTAAGTTTATATTTGTTGCGTGCTCTTGTGTTGTTGTGGTTAAGACTGAAATATTCATTAACTGGTAAGTCGTTGTAACATATGATTTTATGTACATGCTTAAGTCCAATCTTAGCCGGTGTAGTTCTAGGTTGTCTAAGTCTAGAATCTCAAGTCTGGTGGTGTAGGGTATTCTGTTGCGAACAGAGGAATGTAGTACTCTTCTGGTAAAATACTTCTGAACTCGCTCAATTGTATTTATGTCTGATATATAGTTCGGATGCCAGACAGCAGAGCTGAATTCAAGTATTGGTCTAGCAAAGGTTTTGAATGCCCTAGTTTGCAAATCAGTATTCCCAGAAGACAAGTTTCGTAAAATTAAATTTACAACTCTTAAAGCCTTTTTGGCAATACTGTTGCAGTGAGCTTTGGTGCTTAGGTCATTTGATATGAGAACTCCAAGGTCCTTGACAAAGTGAGGGTCATCAACAAGGTCATATCTGTCTAGTTTGTATTTGGTATATAGATTTTTTTTTTTACCAATGTGTAGGACAGAGCATTTGTTGATCGAGATTTGGAGTTGCCAACTGTTAGATCTTTCAGATAAATAATCAAGGTCTTTTTGAAGGACAGGTAGCATTGATGGTGATGTTGAATAGTTTTACATCATCAGCGAAGAGGACACAGTTGCTATTAAGGTGATCATAAGGCAGCTACCGCCTGGTCCAAAACACAGCAATGTGAGCAGTAACAATGCCTTCTTATTATGCCCATCTGTCATCACTGCTGTTCAAGCTATCAATTAGATACAACTGAAGGTGCTGGTCCTCATACATCAAGCCCTTCAATGAGACTGATCGTTTGCATGATTGTCGGTCTCCAATAATTTCTGCATTCTCCATACATTCAGATAGAGTGAGTGTCTTCCAGGTGTACTCAATTAAATGTCATCTTATGGGATGGAAAAAGCATTCCTTCTCTTTCATGTCCCGTGTCCACTGTTTCATCTCCCCAGTCATACATGTAGTGCCAGAAGAGAAGGGGAAGAAAGATACTTTCCAGCCTCTTGCAGGAATGAGGTGGGAGAATCAGGACTTGCAGACAAGGGTGAACTTGAAGGCAGAGATATTGTGAGAGCAGATTCTCATAATAGCTAACAGAGACTAGTAGCCAATGTATGAACAGTATTGAGGGATAGTGTTATGAACTAATAAAGGCGCTTAAATAAAGTTTTAACAAACCTTAAGAAAAAGTGCAGGGTTCTAATCCTGCACTTCTGATTGGCTGATAATAGCGATATCGGATTCGTCCTTTCTGGGGAATCTGATTGGCTGTTAACGGGCCACTCTCATTGTTCACTATTCACTGTTCACTGTTCACTGCCTCGTCTCCGTTCCTTGCACCCATGCACAGAACTTAACAGATAGAGTGGCTTGTCTTGTCCAGAAGAAAAAGACTTTGAATAGGATCTGTTCTCCATGAAAAAAACCCACAAAATATCAGAATTAGATAAAATATTAAATTTGGCTGGTAAACATAATTCCATTTTTTGTTTATTAATGGTACAATATTATTTTCTCATGAGAAAGACTCATACATTTTCATTTTATATTATAAATTAATGCCCACACCTTAAAAATACATTTGCATTCAAAGGATTAGGTGTGCAACATGCATATAATAAAGTATCAGATGGCAATAACACCAAGTATTGAGTACAGGAATATGTCTGAAACCATACATTTCAAACTTTATTCTCTTGTGGCTCCATAAAATTACAAAAAAAAAGTTAGTCCCACATCCCCAATAAATAAAAATAATAGTTTCATTGGATTTAAGGAATAATAAATTCAACAAATAAATATGCCACTTGTTTTAAATATTTACATTTAATATACCTATCAAATAAAATAATGATAATACTTTACAGCTTTATAAGATCAAACCATTACCCTGAATATCATCACCCACCCAATAACATATAAAGCCATATTGAAGTTATATTGTGGCAATGTTTTGCAGAAATCTTGTGTGTTGTTTTCTAATACCATATTATTAAGTTTTCAGATCTGGCTTACATAATAGCAATGGGAAAATTTCAAGAGCTGTGATATCAGACTCTAAAAATGGAAGATTTAATACATGCTTGATTTATTTTGCCAATAATTTCATCAACCAAAAAATGGAATGGGTAATTATCCTAGATCTAATTCTCACCAAGGGCTGATGTTTGTGATAAAATGCACACAATATCTTCTTTGAATTCATGATATTGGTGGAACAGAAACACAGCATGTCAGATATTTGTCACGAACCAAAGTTAATTTCAGCAAATATAAAGAGATGATGGGCACTTTCCCACAACACTGTAATCAGATAAAAGTTTGAGATATGAAGGCCAAATCAGTTTATATTCAGCCCACATCAGTTTCGCATATATACAATTCTCTCTATAACTTCATAAACCTGTGGATACTTTAATGCATAATATCTGCATTTAATGACTCTTTTTCTGTGTAGGCCCTTTGTACATTTTATCTCTAATAAGTACTTTTTTTTTTTGCAACATTCTCTAAGGCCTAGATTTTAATATGTCATTTCAACATTAAGAATTACGGTACAATATCACAGATACCTTCAGTGGTATTCAATATCTGAAAAACAAATTGTTAAGTACTTGGACATGGGTTGGAGTAAATGGAGACAGTCTTTGAATGTGAACTTTCAGCTCTTTATTGCATAGTGACTTCTCAAAACAATAACAGTGAACTCTGCCTTATATAGGCAACCTTTGTGAGAATTGTCCAATAGCGAGCTATGAACGCTAGCTCTTTAAACCAATAATAATCCTCTGTTAAGGGCCAATCGGATTCCTAAGAACTAACCAATCCGATCTGGTCGCCTAACAGCCAATCAGAAGTGCAGGGCCAGAACCCTGCACTTTACCTCAAGCTCATACTTTATTAACTATGGTACATACACAACACCCCTTCCCCCTGGCTTCTTAATTACGGTGTAGTTATATACTCCTTTAAATAGGACGGTTGTCTTTTAAGTCTTTCGGATTTTCGTTGGACTGGTTGATTGCAATCCTGTTGAGGTAGATTGTTGTTTGGCAGTGTCTCTGCTTCTTGCTCAGGTGCAATTTCTTGCGGTGCAAACAATTCTCCTTCCTGCTCCATTTCCTGAGTCTCACTTGATTCGTCGCTCCCTTCGAGCAGGTTCCCTGGAACGTCATCTTCTTCTGTACCTCCCGCCCCTCGGTTTGGTCATGGGGGAGTTGTTGACTGGCCGTTGTGAGTCGTGACCGTAATTGGTCGATATGCCGTTTCCACAGTCTATTGTCACAGCATTTCACGACGTAGGATTTGGGGCCGGTCACTCGCACTACCGTTGCCTCTATCCATAACGGATTGCCTGATAAGTTTCGTGCATAAAAGCGGGTTCCTACCTGGAAGGTGCGATAGCGGCCACTGGATCCTATTGGCTTTTCCGGTTCGTAAGCAGGGTGCAACCGGTCGAGGTGGGAACGGAATCTTCGTCCCATCAGTAGTTCCGCGGAAGTTCTGCCGGTGACGCTATGTGGAGTTATGTGTTGCAAAAAGAGAATTTGGTTGACCTTGACGTCGATATTGTCATAGTCCATTTTTTGCAAAGTCTTTTTAACAAATTGGACCATGTGTTCCGCTCGGCCATTGGTCGCAGGGTGCGCAGGCAAAGTGAGCGCATGGCGGATGCCGCGGTCAGCGAGGTACTGCTCGAACATTAGTGCCGTAAACTGTGGCCCGTTATCGGACACCAGGACGTCAGGCAATCCGTGGGTTGCAAAGAGTCTATTTAGGATCTTAATCACTGCCTCGGAAGTTGTGGCCGTCATATGATGAATTTCTAACCAATTGGAGTATGCGTCGACTGTCAGCAGGAAGGTATATCCTTTGGTTGGCCCCGTGAAATCCAGGTGGATTCTGGACCAGGGTCCACGTGGCGTCTCCCATTCAGTAGGCATGGATTTTGGTGGGGCGTTGCTGGCTTGTTGGCAATTGGTACACGCTTTGACCCACTGCTCGATTTGCCGGTCCATGCCCGGCCACCATGCGTAGCTTCGTGCAAGCGCTTTCATCCGCACGATGCCGGGGTGGCCCTCGTGCAGAATTTGTAGCAGCGTCTTCCAGAGTCGTTCTGGGACAACGACTCTATCGCCCCAGATGACACAGCCTTTTTGGGAAAAAAGTTCAGTCTGTCTTGCTTTAAACAGTGCGAAGTCATCTGGGACTTGGTCCAATGGCCATCCGCGTTCTACCCAGCCTAGGACTCGAGCTAGGGTGTGGTCTCATTTGGTTTCTCTTGCGATGTCTCGGGTGGTCATAGGCGGCGAGTTGAGTGTTTCGATCTGCAACGTGGTTGCCATTGGTGCCGGATCGTCGAGAGTCTCTGGAAGCGGTGCTCAGCTTAATGCGTTGGCGTGGGGAATGGCTTTCCCCGGTCGATATTGAAGGCGATAATTATAAGCAGCTAGAAATTCTGACCATTGGGTCATTCTAGGGGATAATATGTAGGGGGTTGGCTTGTCCCTGGCTATTATCCCTAGCAACAGTTTGTGGTCAGTTATAATGGTGAATGTCCTTCCATACACATATTCCTGAAATTTCTTTACAGCTGAAACGATTGTGAGAGCTTCTTTATCAATTTGTCCATAGTTCCGCTCTGCATGTGAGAGACTCTTCGAAAAGTATGCAACAAGGGCTTCGTTCCCATTAGGCAGTACATGACTCAAAATGGCGCCCACCCCGAAGGGCGAGGCATTGCAGGTTATAACTCATGGTAAAGTCTCGTTATACTGCATAAGCACAGAGTCAGATGTGAGCAATTTTTTAACATTCCGGTAACCCCATATCCACAATGCTTTTTTATCTAATAACCGGTGTAACGGTTCAGCAACAGTCACCTTGTGCGGTAAAAATACATTATAGAAATTAATGAGGCCTAAGAATGCCTGGAGATCGGCCTTGTTACGTGGCCTGGGAGCATTTTTTATCACCTTTAATTTACTTTTGGTAGGGTGAATGCCCTGGCTATCAATCCGATACCCTAGAAACTCAACACTGTCAGTATATAAGTGACATTTATTTTTTTTCACCTTAAGTCCTGCCTCTTGGAACTTTTTAAGAACACATTTCAAACAATCCTGCAAGATTTTTTTGGTAGGGGCTGCAATTAATACGTCATCAAAATACGGAACCACGCCCTTGATTCCCTGTAACAACCTTTCCATGAGGCTTTGGAATATCCCCGGGGCCACACTAACCCCAAATTGCAATCGAGTACATTTAAAAGCACCTCTGTGCGTTACAATTGTTTGGGCTTGGGCCGTCTTTTCATCCACTGGTAGTTGTTGATAAGCTTGAGCTAAATCTAATTTAGCGAAAACCTTTCCGCCCCCCCAAGGAATGGAGGAGGTGCTGCACCACCAGAACTGGATACGCATTCTGCTGTAGGGCGTGGTTTAAAGTGGCCCGGTAGTCCCCACAAATTCGGATTGACCCGTTTGGCTTAATGGGTGTTACAATAGGGGTTTCCCATGGAGAGTGATTGATGGGCTTCAACACCCCTTGAGCAATTAGCTTGTTGAGTTGTTCGTCGATCTTAGCTTTAAGAGCGAATGGAACTCGACGGGGCTTCAAGCGAATTGGGGCTACTTTTGGATCTAGACTAAATGAGATTGGGGTCCCTTTATACTCGCCTAAACGGTCCGCGAAGATGTCGCTGAACTCAGAAATAAGGTCTTCCTCCCACTCACAACAACCGACTCGGTTCACGCCGGCCACTTCAATGCTGAGTGGCGCGAACCATTGGAAGCCTAATAGACTAGGCCTCTCTCTATCGATGATCGTTAGAGGTAAGTACTCTGTATGCTTTTTGAAGGAGACTCGGACTCGGCAGGACCCGACCACGGGGATTCGATTTCCTTGGTAGTCCTTGAGGATGAGGCGTTGAAATTGGAGGTCTTGGCGTTGGATTGTGGGGATAAGTTGCTTGAGTGTCTTCCAAGACACCATCGAGAGAGATGATCCCGAATCGACCTCCATGTGGCAAGGCTGGTTCTCGATGGCTACTGTGACTCGAATTTTCTTAGTGTCCAAAACTGAGGCGTAACCTATAGTGATAGTATGGTGAGCCTCTTCTTTTTGCAAAGCTCGATTTCTGTAGGAGTGGTTTACTGGTTCTCGCCTTACAGGACGGTTTCCTGTCGATTGGCGATAGTTGGCCCCTTTTGAGGCCTGGCTGGGTACTGGTAAGCTGCGGCAGACCCGGCTGATGTGGCCTCATTTCCCGCACTCATGGCAGAGTGCGTCGCGGAATTTGCATTCGGCCCTGGCATGGTTCGCTCCACAGCCAGCACAAGGGCGTAAGGGCTTAGGGTGAGGATCCCGGTCGGACCGCAGTCGATGGACCTCTTCTTCGTCGCTGTCTGACAATGAAGAGAGGTCCTCGTGGTGCGTTGTTGCAAGCTGCCCTTCTGAGTTGAGTAAGATTTCGCCGGTCGGTTGTGTTGCCGGAGTGCGGCTTCACCGTAATTGTGCAGCCGACTTTTTGGTTGCCTCCGCAGCCATGGCTTCAGCAATGGCGTCAGCAAGGCTGATGTTGCCTTTTGCCATCAGCTTGCTTTGCACGCCTAGTGCATCTAATCCCAGAATTACTCGATCTCTTAGTGCTTCTTCTAAATCGGCGAACCCGCAGAGGCCCCCTAAATTCCGGAGGTCCGCCACGAAATCGGCCACGCTCTCTCCTTTTCGCTGATTTCTCTGATAAAACTCATGGCGTCTCACGAGTGTAGGCACGGTTGGCGCGTAATGATCTCTCAGAATGGGTTCGAGGTCGTCCCAGCTCATGGCTTTCACTTCTCGAGGTTTGGCGAGTGCTTTAGCCATTTTAAATACAGCTGGGCCGCAGTGCATCAGGAACAGTGCCCGCTTCTTTGCTGGTGTGGCGTCCTTCAAATTATTTGTCTCAAGAAACATTTGGAAGCGATCCATGTAGGATTCCCAATCCTCTTGGTTTGGATTGAACGGAGCGGGTGGTACGATGCCGCCGGACATGGTTCCGTTGTTGGCATCGTCTTATCATGTGCTCAGTATTGCTTCCTGGCTTCTTAGGTTCAGACGTCTCCAAATCCCATCCTCGTCGCCAGTGTTAAGTACTTGGACATGGGTTGGAGTAAATGGAGACAGTCTTTGAATGTGAACTTTCAGCTCTTTATTGCATAGTGACTTCTCAAAACAATAACAGTGAACTCTGCCTTATATAGGCAACCTTTGTGAGAGTTGTCCAATAGTGAGCTATGAACGCTAGCTCTTTAAACCAATAATAATCCTCTGTTAAGGGCCAATCGGATTCCTAAGAACTAACCAATCCGATCTGGCTGCCTAACAGCCAATCAGAAGTGCAGGGCCAGAACCCTGCACTTTACCTCAAGCTCATACTTTATTAACTATGGTACATACACAACACAAATAGCCAATTTTTGTGACAGTAACTTGAAAAGGATGGTGAAATTCTCGGATTTAAATAGGCTTGAGCACAATACTGTTGAATATGGGAGTGTGCTACATTTGGGCTGCTGTGTACTTTTGTTTTGGTTTATGAGCAACCTAGGTCATGGTAAATGTACGTACATGTTGCTGTTATGCTGTTATTAAAAATATAATTTTAAAGTATAGTCAAAGTGTAGTATTTATTATGTGGCTGTTGATTTTGGTTTTTGCTTAATTTAATTCAAAATCCATACATGCCAAATGTTTATGTTCAGAATCTTCTTGCTGCACCATTTGCAGATTGGATTGGGTTGGTTTTCTTCTGGCCTACAAACAACATAGTAGATATAACACTTGGAACTCAAATATACCAAGTGAATGAGTTTTGATACAGTATACCACACGGTATTTATGGTAGAGTTGTACAATACTTTGGATTTATTTCCCTAAGATGCTTTAGGGTATGTTGGAGCATGAATTTGCCCAAAACTTTTAAAAACAGCTTCATCTTTTATCAGGATCCTTCAGCTGGCCTTTATAAATTCACATATTCTATATACTGATCCTCTTTTCTGGTCCTTATCCTCCTCTTCCTCCTCCTCCTCCTCCTTTCCTTCTCTTTCTCCTTCTCCTTCTCCTTCTCCTTCCTCATTTTCTTTCCTTTCCTCCCCCCCTTTTTGCATTGTGATGTTTTACTTATTCACTAGGCTTTCAATAGAGAATAATGTTAATCCTTTTAAGCTCCTTATTCTAATGATTTATTTTGTTGGAAACCATTGTGATCCTTCTTTGAATTTTAATGATTGCTGGCTATTCAAGAATTCATTGTTCTGACTTCCTGTCCTTACCTTTGTTTCTAACATGTCTGTAGGGAACACCTGTCTAATACTGTATCTGGCCTTGGTTTTCACTGGCTTACCATCTTCACTCAAGCCTATCTTTGAGTGTTGTGTTGAAATGGTAGCTATTCATGCATGAAAATATACTTGCAGAGATAGGCAGATGGACAGCAAAAGGAGGGCTAAATGGATTGAGTCATTTTTGTCTGAAAATAGTTCTGGTGCAAATAACTGCTCATCATGATTATCACATAGAGAAGTTTGCTGAATATGTCAGCACTTTAAAAACCGTGAAGACACTGTATTTATAATTCCCATTTCTTACATTTTTGAAGCAAATGAAATATGTCTGCTTTTGTTAACAGAACCCAGCATAATTTGCTGAGACATGGGTCGTGACTTATATTTGTGTTGCATTTTCATCCCTCCTGTTAAAGTAAAGAATCTTTCTGCAAAAGAGAATGTGCATTTTATAGAAAGCTAATATATTCTAATATAAGATTTGAACAGTTCTAATCTATTATGCATAATGGTTTTTTTTTCTTTATCTGCAGCCTTTTGGACTTTGATTCAGAATACCAGGAGCTCTGGGATTGGCTGATTGACGTGGAATCCATAGTGATCGACAGCCATGACCTGATGATGTCAGAGGAGCAGCAGCTGCATCTTTACAAGGTTAGGGCTTTTGTTGCTGCCTTTACCTAGCTATAAAAGATCTGATGAGATTGACATGTCTTTCTCTCACAGGATAGCTCTGTGTTCATTGTATATATCATGGTGTCTATTAGAATTCCCTCCTGTGTCCCCAACCTCATTTCCATCCCCTCTGTGCTGACAAGCCTGTGCCGACATCATAATTGTAAGAAAGTTCCCTTCATCACATTCCATTTGGTATAATCCTATAGGAGGACAAAGATTTGTCATTGGATGAATTGAAATGGATGAAACTGCATTCTTAAATAGACTGAAACAACACAAAGTAAAAAATGATTGTAGCATTTAGAAAATGTGCTCTGATAAGAACTATTTTCAGAATTTCTATCATCTTTCATTCTTTTTAGTGAATCTATTGTTTCAGGATACACAATTCTTCCAATATAACTTATATTAGTGATTTTGAAAGCAGATGCTCTCTTGTTAAGAATGCACAATTGTTATGAATGAAAAACACAATCTCTACATGTGTGTTTTGATTATGAATCTTTTTATTTAATACAGAGAGAAAGAGACAGGGAAAACAATCCTTTTCTTACTAGGATGGATGGACAGGTGAATAGATGGATGGATAGTTGGGCTTCCTGTGTAGGGGAAGCCCAACTATCCATTGAGTAATAGTCTTAATTTTCTTAGCTTTTCTGAGATACAATATTACAATAGTACAATACATTAATGGCCAGCACTATCTATAGTTGTTTGATATATGAAGTGCATAATGTTGTACAAAGCCTCTCTCGGCAAAGGCATGGTAAGCCACTTTGGTGTCAAAATGATATTGTGCACATCATGATGTCATTGTGCAAATGACACAATACCTCTATTGCCCAAGAACATAATAGACTGAGAAAGAAAGCACTTTGAAACAGTATTCATATGCCACAACCCAAACAGTTTCAGCCATCTTAGCTCAGTTGAATGCATACCTAAAATAAAACAATAAGAGTATAAACCATATAATAATTTCTATAGACACTCTTATATGCAAGTTCACAGTAGACTTGTATTTTGTACTTTTTAATACTGATGATTGTACTTCTCAAGTTTCATATATAAGAATGGATCAAAATGAAACAGAATCAAAATGTTGTAATATACCCACATATTACCAACATTGGGAATCCTTATTTAGAACTCCCAAGATGAAGTTTAGCCCCATGAATGATTTTTAAGTACTCAGAAACTCATTATGCATAGTATCACTTGTAATGGAGAGTCAGTTTGGTGTAGTGGTAAAGGAGAGAAACCAGGAATTCTAGTACTGCCATAGGGATAAACCCAGCTGAAAGATCTTGGGCCAGTCGGTCTCTCAGCCCTAGGAAGAAGCCAATGCCAAACTACTTCTGAAAATCTTGCCAAGATAACTACAGACACTAATCCAGGCAATTATGACTTAACACTGACTTGAAGGAACCAAAAAAAAAAAAAAGGATGGGATGGGGTGGGGACACCAGCCATAATCTTCCTTTCATAGGCCATCTTGGAATTACCCTGGCAATTCTGACTTAAAGGTACACACCTACATTACTTAAGAGCTGTGGTGGCGTAGTGGTTAGAATGCAGTATTGCAGTCTAACTCACTGCTCACTCCAGGAGTTTGATTCTGAGCAGCTCAAGGTTGACTCAACCTTTCTTCCTTCTGAAGTTGGTAAAACAAGGGCCCAGATTGTTGGGGGGCAATAAACCACTTAGAGAGAGCTCTAGTGTAAAGCGCTGTAAAGTGACTATAAGTCTAAGTGCTATTGCTATTACTTGTGTTAGAACAGGCCAGGTTCCTATTCAGTCCCTTTTGATCCACAAATTCTTCTGGGATAACTACTTAATTGTTAAGTTTGAGCATGGGCGAGAAAGAATGGAGACAAGCCTTTAAACGGTGAACTTCAGCTCTTTATTTACATCGTGACTTGCTTCATTTAACAGCAGTAAAACCCGCCTTATATAGGCAAACCTTGTAACGTTTAACCAATAACAAGCTAGGAACGCTAGCTTTCATAACCAATAAGATCTCTCTGTTAAGGGCCAATCGGATTCCCCGGAACGGGCCAATCCAGTCCGGCCGCTTAACAGCCAATCAGAAGTACAGGGCCAGAACCCTGCACTTACTCCAAGCTCACACTTTATTAATTATATTGCATATACAACACCCCTTCCCCCTGGCTTCTTAGTTCAGGGCGCAGTTACGTAGTCCCTTAAATAGGACGGTTGTCTTTTTAGTCTCTTTGATTTTTGTTGTATCGGCTGGTTGCAATCCTGCTGAGGTGGATCATTGTTTGGCGGTGGGGCTGCCTCTGGTTCAGGGTTCACTTCTACATCGTTGCCCACATTTTCCGCAATTCCCTGAGGTGCAAACGTTTCTCCCTCCGGCTCCGCTTCCTGAGTTTCTATTAAATCGTCATTCCCTTCGAACGGGTTCCGTAGACTTCATCTTCTTCTGCACCTCCCCCCCCTCAGTTTGATCATAGGGGAGTTGCGGACTGGCCGCTGCAGGCCGCGACCATAATTGGTCGATATGCTGTTTCCAAAGTTTATCATCAAGACATTGCACAAGGTAGGATCTGGGGCCGGTTACACGTACTACTGTCGCTTCCACCCACAACGGGTCGCCCGATAGGTTTTTTGCATAAATCAGGTCCCCTACCTGGAAGGTGAGACAGCGGCCGCTGGATCCTAGTGGTTTCTCTGGTTCATAAGCAGGGTGCAACCGGTCGAGGTGGGAGCGGAGCTTTCGTCCCATTAGCAGTTCAGCGGGAGTTTTGTTGGTGACGCTATGTGGGGTGATGTGTTGCAAGAAGAGGATTTGGTTGACCTTGTCGTCAATGTTGTCATAGTCTACCTTTTGCAAGGTTTTCTTCACAAATTGGACCATGCGTTCTGCTCGGCCATTGGTCGCAGGGTGCGCAGGCGAGGTGAGCGCATGGCGGATGCTGCAGTCAGCGAGGTATTGCTCGAACGCTAGTGCAGTAAATTGTGGGCTGTTATTGGATACCAGGACATCTGGTAATCCGTGGGTTGCAAAGAGCCTCGGAGGTCGTAGTCGTCATGCGATGAATTTCGAGCCAATTGGAGTAGGCTTCGACGGTAAGCAGGAAGGTGTGGCCCTTGGTTGGCCCCGCGAAGTCCAGGTGAATTCGGGACCAGGGTCCACGCGGTGTCTCCCATGCAGTAGGCATGGCTTTTGGTGGGGCGTTGTTGACTGCTTGGCATTTGGGACAAGCTTTAACCCACTGTTCGATTTGCTTGTCAATGCCCGGCCACCATGCGTAGCTTCGTGCAAGGGCTTTCATTCTCACGATGCCGGGGTGGCCATCGTGCAAAGTTCTCAGCAGCCTTTTTCGGAGCCGTTCTGGGATAATGACTCTCTCGCCCCAGAAGACACAGCCTTTCTGGGAGAAGAGTTCGGTCTGTCAAGACTTGAATGATGTGAAGTCATCTGGTAATTGGTCCAATGGCCATCCGCGTTCTACCCAGCCTAGGACTCGGGTGTGGTCTCGTTTGGTTTCTCTCGCGATGTCTCGAGCGGTCAGTGGCGGTGAGTTGAGTGCCTCGATTTGCAACGTGGTTACCGTTGGTGCCGGATCGTCGAGAGTTTCTGGAAGTGGTGCTCGGCTCAATGCGTCGGCATGGGGAATGGCTTTCCCCGGGCGATATTGCAGCCAATAGTTATAAGCAGCTAAGAATTCTGACCATCGGGTCATCCTAGGGGATAATATGTAGGGAGTCGGCTTATCTCTGGCTATTATCCCTAGCAACGGTTTGTGGTCAGTCACAATAGTAAAAACCCTGCCATACACGTATTCATGAAATCTTTTCACAGCTGAGACGATTGCGAGAGCTTCTTTATGAATTTGTCCACAGTTCCGCTCCATTTTTGAAAGAGTCTTTGAAAAATATGCAACAGGGGCCTCGTTCCCATTAGGCAGTACGTGGCTCAAAATGGCGCCCACCCTGAAAGGCGATGCATCACAGGTTATAACTAACGGCAAAGTCTCGTTATACTGCATGAGTACAGAGTCAGAAGTGAGCAGTTTTTTAACATTTCGGAACGCCTGTTCTTCGCGGTAACCCCATAACCAAATTGCCCTTTTATCTAACAATCAGTGTAACGGTTCAGCGACAGTTGCTTTGTGCGGTAAAAATACATTATAGAAATTGATGAGGCCTAGGAACGCCTGGAGATCAGCCTTGTTTTGTGGCCTGGGAGCGTTTTTGATTGCTTTTAATTTACTTTTGGTAGGGTGAATGCCCTGGCTATCAATCAGGTACCCTAAAAACTCAACACTGTCAGTACACAATTTACATTTGTTTTTTTTAACCTTAAGACCGGCTTCTTGGAATTTTTTTAGGACTAATTTTAACCGGTCCTGTAAGATTTTTTTGGTAGAGGCTGCAATTAATACATCGTCAAAATAGGGACCACGCCCTTAATTCCTTGCAATAACCTTTCCATGAGGCTTTGAAAGATTCCCGGGGCTACACTAACACTGAATTGCAGCCGGGTACATTTAAAGGCACCTCGGTGCATCACAATAGTTTGGGCCTGTGCCGTTTTTTTCATCTACTGGTAATTGCTGATATGCCTGAGCTAAATCCAATTTAGCGAAAACTTTCCTGCCCCCCAGGGAATGGAGGAGGTGCTGCACCACTGGAACTGGATACGCGTTCTGCTGCAGGGTGTGGTTCAAGGTGGCCCAGTAGTCCCCACAAATTCGGATTGACCCGTCTGGCTTAATGGGTGTTACAATAGGGGTTTCCCACGGGGAGTGATCGATGGGCTCCAACACCCCTTGAGCCATCAGTTTGTCGAGTTGTTCGTCGATTTTCGATTTTAAGGCAAACAGAACTCGATGGGGCTTCAAGCGAATGGGAGCTACTTTTGGATCTAGGCTGAATGAGATCGGTGTCCCCTTGTATTCGCCTAAGCTGTCCGTGAAGACGTCCCAGAACTCAGAGATAAGGTCTTCCTCCCAGTCACAGCCACCGACTCGGTTTACGCCGGCCACTTCAATGCCGAGTGGCGCGAACCATTGGAGGCCCAGTAGGCTAGACCTATCTCTATCGATGACTGTTAAAGGTAAGTACGCTATGTGCTTCTTGAAGGAGACTCGGACTCAGCAGGACCCGACCACGGGAATTCGGTTCCCCTGGTAGTCCTTGAGGATGAGGCGTTGGAAACGGAGATCTTGGCGTTGAATTGTGGGGATGAGTTGCTTAAGTGTCTTCCAAGACACCATCGAGAGGGATGATCCCGAGTCGACCTCCATGTGGCAAGGCTGGTTCTCGATGGCTACCATGACTCGGATTTTCTTAGTGTCCAAGGTTGAGGCGTGACCAATAGTGATAGTATGGTGAGCCTCTTCTCTCTTCAAAGCTCAATTTCTGCAGGAGTGGTTTACTGGTCTCACCTTACAGGGCGGTTTCCTGTCGATTGGTGATAGTTAGCCCCTTTTGAGGCCTGGCTGGGTCCTGGCAAGCTGCAGCAGACCCGTCTGATGTGGCCTCGTTTACCGCACTCATGGCAGAGTGCGTCGCGGAATTTGCATTCGGACCTGGCATGGTTGGCTCCACATCCAGCGCAAAGGCGTACGGGCTTCGGATAGTGGTCTCGGTCAGACCGCAGTCGATGGACCCCTTCTTTGTCGCTGTCTGACGACGAAGAGAGGTCCTCGTGGTGCGTTGTCACAAGCTGCCCTTCTGAGCTAGGTGAGATTTCGCTGGCCGGTGGTGGTACCGGAGTGCAGTTTTGGCGTAGTTGTGAGCCGACTTCTTGGTTGCCTCCGCTGCAGTAGCATCGGCGATGGCGTTGGCAAAGCTGATGTCGCCTTTTGCCATCAGCTTGCTTTGGACACCTGGCACATCTAATCCCAGAACTATGCGATCTCTTAGTGCTTCTTCTAGATCGGTGAATCCGCAGAGGCCTCCCAAATTTCGGAGGTCTGCTATGAAGTCGGCCACGCTTTCTCCTTTTCACTGGCTTCTTTGATAAAACACATGGCATCTCACGAGCGTAGGCACGGTCGGAGCGTAATGGCCTCGCAGGATAGGTTCGAGGTCGTCCCAATCCATGGCTTTTACTTCTTGGGGTTTGGCTAGTGCTTTAGCCACCTTAAATACGGTTGGACCGCAATGCGTTAGGAACACCGCCCGTTTCTTTCCTGGTGTGGCGTCCTTTAAGTTGTTCGTCTCAAGGAACATTTGGAAGCGATCCATGTAGGACTCCCAGTCCTCTTGTGTTGGATCAAACAGAGCAGGTGGTACGATGCCACCGGACATGGTTCCGTTGTTGGCGCCGTCTGTCATGTGCTCGGTGTTTCTTCTTGGTTCCATTGGTTCAGATGTCTCCATATCCCACCCTCGTCGCCAGTGTTAAGTTTGAGCATGGGTGAGAAAGAATGGAGACAAGCCTTTGAACGGTGAACTTCAGCTCTTTATTTACATCGTGACTTGCTTCATTTAACAGCAGTTAAACTCGCCTTATATAGGCAAACCTTGTAACGTTTAACCAATAACAAGCTAGGAACGCTAGCTTTCATAACCAATAAGAACTCTCTGTTAAGGGCCAATCGGATTCCCCGGAATGGGCCAATCCGGTCCGGCCGCTTAATAGCCAATCAGAAGTGCAGGGCCAGAACCCTGCACTTACTCCAAGCTCACACTTTATTAATTATATTGCATACACAACATTAATATTCTTGTGTCTCTGTAATATTGACATTTACGTACTTAGAGTGTATATATGATAAATAATAAAAATAAATTGTTCAAATATAATAAAGCTAAAATATCTGTTTTTTAAAAAAACCAATGCTGTAATATGTCTATAAAATAAAATTTTTTAAAAGGGTACTCTTTGACTTAAAATGGAGGCATCAAATGTACATGAAATGAAAACCATCTCAGATTGATAGAAAATATTCCAGAGATACTTAAAGAATATTCAAATTCCAGCAAACATTTAAAATAATCAGATATTGAGTGATTAGATTATTTTGGGTTAAAAATAGCAATGTAAGATTTGATTTGGGAATATGATGCTACATCTGGAAGAAAGCTGATATGAATATTCAGTGATAGCAGAGAAATGCTGCATGCAGTTTTAGTCATTACAGTCTTTAGTTCAGAAATAAGTTTGAATTGCACTGCAAAATACTATAAGCGGTAGGACTGTACAGCAATCCTGATTAGAAGACAAAAAGGTAATTTGGAGCATGCAGGGTACTCATATAGCACCTGTTAGCAATACTTTAAACAAGATTTAAGGAAGGGTCAGCAGGTGCTATTTGTGAACTCCAAATGCTGTAAATCATTATTTTTCCTTTTGAAGTTGGTCCTAATAGAGAACTTTGATATTTTTGCATGGTCCTAATAGAGAACTTTGATATTTTTCTTGCAAAGAATTCAGCTATGCTGATTTGGTTACTGTCTTAACATTAAAGACATCATAAAAATTAAAACAATACATATAATTGAAACCAAATAAAAATAAAATATAAAACAGATACTATAGTGTTTGGCTACTAAACATAGTGGTTATGACTTCCAAGCACCTTTGAAAAGTGTCCCAATATTTTGAATGGGATAAATAGCAAATGATTTAATATAAAGCAAACGTATTAATGATGATGATCAACCAATAAGTCAGATTTTTTTACCAAGTGCATAGATAGGTTTTTTTCAATATGACCTGTTCCTCCTTTGATCCTTCAGACCTTCCAACAATGCACCTATCACTATTTAAGTTGAGTCCATCCACCTTGCTGTTGGACATTCTTTCTCTTTTCTTCCACCTTTCCTAATAGATAGGCCTCTTAAGAGAGGTACATTAGGTTTTCTCATAAAGTGTTCGAAGTATGATAATTTGAGCCTGGTTACTTTTGCAGTCAGCAGGTGGTCTTCTTTATGTTTAATCCTATTCCCATTTTTTCATTGTACTCTTTGATTTTCATTATTAGGCATTGTCAGTTTATCAATGGGATGCCATCGGATGCCATCAGTATAGAACAGGTTATCCCTGTTTCTTCCCTTCAGTTTTAAAATCTTCTCATTTCTTCCAAATCAGGATATTCCTTCCTATATGCTTATAGGTTAAATATGCTATAGGTTAAATAATAAGGAAAGAGAATAGAGCCCGACCTCACTCTTTTGCAGACCCCGAAGCTGTCCATTTCATCATGCTCTTTCTGGATTATGGATTCCTCATCTACATATATGTTTAAGATGGTCTGGGATTTCCATTTTCATAAACACATTATCCAGACTGGCAACACAGTCAAAGGCTTTTCTATGATCAGTGAAGCACATACTGAATTTTGGAAGGTATTTTTTTGCGTTTCTCAATTATCCAGTATACATATGTAATGATGTCTCTTGTTCCTTTGCTTTTTTAATGCCTGAACATATGGCATCTTCCTTTCCACGTAGGGATCTATTATGTCTTAGAATATTTTAAACAAAGAAGATAGCATGTGAAAATAAATTTATGTTTTATTCTGGCCTCATATATGAATTTTTGAAATATAGTTCTAATTGGCCACACAAAAATGAATGCATGCCTTGTACTAGAAAAAAGAGTATCCCTAATATAAAACTAACTACAGTACAATATAAAGCAACATGTATTATAGAGAGAAATAATATTTTATGGAAGAATATTTTATTGATCTTCCACATCTGGCATCTGAGGAGGAAAGTTAGTTATATTGGATAATATTATGCACACTTACCAGGCAGTAAATTGTATTACATAGGCCTGCAGAGGTTAGGCTTCACTTGCTGGTTCAGTGCTGGTTGAAGAGAAATTAGCTAGCACCAAGTCCTATAGGATTCCATCCAGTTGCCTGCATGGAATCCTATAGCAACCAGATGATTGGCTGCTAGAGGTGCAAAGTAATATGTGAGAATTTTCCAATATAAGAACAGATATATTCCGAATTTGGTCAGATTTAGAAAGTAAATTTGGAGCTCATTCTCACTCTAGTTCTTTCTTATGAATGAACAAAGAGGATGACTGTAATGTATGGACCAAGCTAAGGTGAGATGAAACTTAGTCTTGGCTCAGACTTCAGGATTGGCAAAATCCAGCAACACTTTTAGCACAATAATCAAATTCAAAATTTGTTATGAGTCACATTATAAAATATGAAAATGTTAAGATGTTTATAAAATTGAATTAAATTCCCAGAACTTGTGATATGTTCTTGATGAAAACTTTTAACATCATTTTATACATTAAATAATAAAATTAGGTCTAGGTATTTGAAGATGTTGTTGTTGAAGATGAGCATGATAAGAACTGAAGTCAATTTCAAGTGATTAATGCCTCTTGTTAAAACATATCCATGTATTGATAGCTGCCATTTATTGCAAGTGGAAGATTATTCATTTCAAGCCTTGCTGGAGAATTGATTAATGCTATCTGTCACCACGTGAGGGCTCACTTGAGAACAGAAATTGAGCTTTGAAGTAGAAAATGTTCATCTTTTTGGTGCAGAATTTACATATCAATCCTCATACTTTTCAGTGTTGGTCAGTATGGACTAAATATTTAAATTGTTTGTCCTGGACATCTTATTACAGAACTATAGCATGAATATTTCTGTGGACAAGTGCTATCTGATGAACAATCTTTTTAATTCATGATATTCCCCTACACCAACACGTTCATTGCACTTTCTCTTTTCTTGTGATGAGTTTCTTAAATCCACAGAATTTTCTTTCCAGATATTGAACTGATAAGTAATTGCACCTCTGAGCCAGCTCAGCAAAGCTTCTCTGCCTGGTTACATGCTGTGTTATCACTACTGCCAGCAGTAATCTTTGCCTCTATGGAGTCTATAAATGAGAGAGATCTATAATAAAACAAGCACATTGCAAGACAAGAGTATGCATTAAAAGTGTAATAACAATATACAAATAGCCAGACTGAGTATGAAAAAATGCTCTGTAAATTCACAGTTCAGTGTACGTTCATCATGATGGTTTTTTAGATCTCATACTGATTCATATCAGCTTCTCTGCCCTCTTATTTTATGCTGATAGATGCAGAGAGCATGTCTTTAAAAAAAAAAAAGACACAGAACTCAGTCATGTTTTGTTGCCCCTTGGCTTAATCTTTAATTGTTTTCACATCCAAAGAATTCTCCTTCTGTTGCCTCTGGAGGGCATTAGAATACAATATTGTTGTTGTTGTTTTTTTTAAAAAAAACAAGTCTAAGTATTTGAAACCTTCAATCAGATGGCATTAGATTGTAGTCTGACATAAAAATGATCCTCATCACATGGACAATACACAGTTGGGTTTCTTGTTATAATCTACTGGTTTCCAGCATGGCAAAGAATTGAATGTTGAGAAGTAAACATTTGACATTTCCTGCTTACTAGGTTCCCTAGCCAATAATGTTTCTAATTAGAATTAGAATTAATTCAAATTCAAAATTTTTATTGGCCAAGTGTGATTGGACTCATAAGGAATTTGTTTCCTGTACATAAACTCTCAGTATACATACAAGCAACAAGTGATAAATCATGATCACAATCATGAAATACAATAATATAAATCATAAGATACAACACTCAGTGATAGCCATAGGATATTAAATAAAAACAATCAATATAAATTATAAGATATGAACACCTAAATAATAGGCATAAGAAGCTAGAAAATAGGTAATAGAAAAGATGACAAGGACAACAACAACAACAACAACAACAACAACAACAACAATAATAATAATAATAATAATAATAATAATAATAATAATAATAATAATAATAATAATAATAATAATAATAATAATGTCCTGCTAGACAGATTGACATCCCAGGGCATAAGATAATGCTGTGGGAATTAGTTAGCCGAGTGATGGCATGGGGAACAGGACTGTCCTTGTGTTATTTTGGCATACAATGCCCTGTAATATCATTTTGAGGGAGGAAGCTGAAACAGTTTTTGACCAGAATGTGTGGGGTCTATTGATATTTTCATAGCCCTTCTCATGCCTTCTCGGGCAGGGTTGTGTATTATAACAGTGAGCGCCTGAGTGAGTCAACCACTGTTTCAGACACAAAGCTGCAGAACGTTTGGTTATTTTGACTGAGAGTGGGATAAGAAAATGAAAATGGTGCAATATTGGTCAAGCAATGCAACAAGTAAAGAGTTTGGATAATTATGTATCAACTTTTGATTTGCCTGTGTGGTAAAGACTGATATTAATATCCATTTAGTGATAATGCATACACAGCTCTGCGTGAGTTTGTGTTTGACCTCTGCATGAGTTTGTCTTTCAATGTTCAACTAACACGTGTTTCATAGTCATTATTTTGCTTTTAAAACACACAACCAAAATTAAATATTTTGGATATGTCTTGTTTATTCTAATAAACCAGCATATTGCACAGCTAAATGTCAACTAGATTTTGCTTGTGTATCAAAAATATGGACCTGATCACACAAACATTCTATAAAGTTCCAGTGGCAATTATCTTCAAGAAGTATTATAGGGATCCGGCCCAAGCATGGAAGATCCTCTTGTTAATCCTTTAATAGAAATCTCTGTATTGACACAAGATTTCTGCCTGGAGCATTCAAAATTTAAGCAAATAAGGGTTTATTGGAGCTATGGAGATTAGAAATGAGTGTACTAGATAATGATAATTCCTTACATTTTCCCCAGAAGATTAATTGTGCATTAGATTAAAACCCCATTAAATTCTTAAGATATGATTGTTAAAATTGTTAGCATGTAGGGAATAAAATTAACTAAACATTTCTTTACCAATATAAAAAATGTTGGCATCTCCTCTGACATTTGAAGGTTTGATTATGAAAACATTTGAGGTGCTTGAAATACATATTATATAAAATCTGCCCTGATTAAACCTTCAGTAAGGAGGTGTGCGTGGTGGGTTCAAAAAATGCTGCTACTGGCATAATGATTTATGAAGAATATGTTGATTTAATAACAGGAGAGCTTAAACACAAAGCTGTCCTATAAAAGATAGGTTGTTCCCTTGGTTAAATGGCATTAAAATTTGTGGAAAAAAGTGAAAGCTTTCTAAAGAAAGTTAGATTAAAAAACAGCTACCTGCTTTTTCCCTTGGGTGAGGTAAATAGTAGCTGGAGGAGAGAGTAATTAACATTGGACAAACAGGTTTACATTAAATGTATGTAGAATTGGAATCATATATCAGCAGGACCACCTATTCCCAAATGTGCCCATCAATTATGATCCTCAACAGGAACCATTCTCTGGTTGCTTCTAATCATCACAGCTAATGAGAAATATGTTCTGGCATTTAAATCAGTAGAACTTTTATATGTACTAAAATCTCTTCCCCCCACCCTATGATTATAATAGTTATAGCGTCTCCTTCTCTTTTTATCTTCTGTTCAATCGTGTCCAATTCTCAGAGACTGACTGGACAAGTCCCTGCAGTTTTTTTGGCAAAGTTGTTCAGATGTGGTTTGCCATTACCTTCTTCCTAGAGCTGAGAGAAAGTGACTTGCCCAAGGTCATGCATCTGGCTTCATGCCCAAGGCAGGACTAGAAATCATAGTCTCCTAGTTTTTAATCTAATTTCTTTAATTGCTACACCAAGCTGGCTCTCAATCTCTTGTTTTAGGGTCAATAATATCAATAATGTTAAAATACACTCTATTTCTAGAATGGCAATTTATTAGTTTTATTCTTTGTATTTCATGTTGAAATCATTGACAGTAAGAGCTTCTTCTGTCAGAATCTGAAACAGATAGCCTGAGACTGGATTAGTTCACACTGAGACTGAAATCGATCAGAGGTCGGCAGTTGAGTAATTTGAATCCCTAGCACCATGTAATGGAGTGAGATCCCGTTACTTGTCCCAGCTTCTCCCAACCTAGCAGTTTGAAAGCATGTAAAAAATGCAAGTAGAAAAATAGCAACTAGTTTGGTGGGAAGGTAACAGCTCTGCATGTACCTTTGGCATTTAGTCATGCCGGCCACATGACCATGGAGACATCTTTGGACAGCACTGGCTCTTTGGCTTAGAAACAAAGATGAGCACTGCCCCTAGAGCCGGAAACAATTAGCACACATGTAAGGGGGAACCGTTATGTTTTAAGACATAGAAATAAACCATCTCTACCATCACCATCTCCAAAAATTTCAGACTAGTTGCATCATGCATGTAGAAAAAACAGTGCAAGAATGGCAACCTTAGACCCTGGACACCCTAGCAATTTCAACCTTAGACCCTAGAACCCTAGAAACTTCTTGGATGAGATCAGGGGTGCGATTCAACTGGTGTTACTACTGGTTCGGTGACTATGTTTTGTTGTGCATGCAAAAGGATAGGCTCATTAATAACTTCTCTAAGTCAAATATAGTATTCATCACCAAAAGGCTTGCTTTTTGTTATTGGAGAATTAAGTAACAGTGAATAATAAATAACATCACTATAAATCCATTATTTTTCAACCTGCTGTTGATTGGAGGAAACAAAACAATATGAGCCATAGGTTTATTACATTATTCTACATTTCACAGGTATCAAAGATCAGGAGACTAACTGTCCTAGACATCTTTAAAACCAAAGATTGTTTTTATTATTTTTTTGCTTTTTAGTTCTCATCTCTTTTCCTACAGTAACCTAAGACCCACGGAACTGGTCTAATGTAATTTGTTAAGGTCTAGTTTCTGAGTCCCCCAGAATATGCCTTTGTTTTCTTGCTACAACTGGAATCAGGAATCAATTGCTTCTTTAAAAAAGCCTATATGAGGGTTTGTCACCTTACATTCTGTGTAAAATTAATATCTAGGTAGGAAGGGTTTTTTGTTTTACTTACTTGAATAATTACCAATCATCTCAGGGAAGGACTTGAATTTGGTCTGTCATAGTATGAACTTTAATCCCATAGCTGGTTTTATTAGAAAGGTCAATGGATAATTGAAATAATATGGCCTCAGTGTCAATTTCACAGTGACTGGATCACAATCTCCTTTATTTTGTGGATGCTATGGAAGGATAATAATCCAAATACTAACTAGTAACTATTAATAACCTAGTAATCTATTTACCATTAAGTGTTCATGATTGTTATGACATGGGAAAAATACATCCTTTTTGTTTGTGTAATTGCCATTAGGAGACTAATAATTAATGCTCTGTAATTATTAAATATTAACATAATATGTTTATTTTTTGGCTCATGAGTGAGATTAATAAACATTATTAGTTCCTTATGGATCTTCCTTTTTTATTGTTCTTACATTCTTTATATTTTTCCAGTATGATTGTTGACTATTACCCAAAGGAAATAATAAAGAGATTGATTCATAAGCAATTTGAAACTAAACAGAAATAAGCATGCATTTCTTAAGAATAAATATTGGTATGCTAATTGTATCATGTATTTGATCATATAACTTCTTTAATAGATTATAGGGATGTAATAATAGACATAATATATCTTGATTTTATATCCTATGCATGCTCATTAGCAGGATAGTTAAATGGATGATATTATATTTAAACAGATACTAAGCTGACTTGAAGTGTTTTCATCAATGGCTTTACCACACTAGATTAAACAAGGTGCCCCAAAGTTTAATTCTGGGTTTTCTACACTTCAATATTTCTTTAATGACTTAGATGAAGAAATGGAGAGAATGCTTGTGGAATTTGCAAATGACACAAAACTGGGTGATCCACGTAAGCTGGAGAAATTAGCTGAAAGTAACCAAACAAGACAAGTGAAAGTTCTTCAATAAAATAAAAATCAAATGGGTAAATATACAGTAGAATAGCTGGCTTAGTCACTGACTATAAAAAGGTGACGATAAAAAAGATATTAGAATAGAAACTGAATATGAGCCAGCAATTTGATGTGGGTACAAAAATGTAAATGCAATTTTAGACTGTATAAATAGAGTATAATTTCCAAATCATGGGAACTAATTAATTTATTTTGATTTAGATCACAGAAAATTGAGATGAAATGTTATTAAAAAATCCTTCTCAATCAGTGGAACCAAGGAGATGGTCTCTCTTTCACTAGATATTCAGACAGAGGCCAGACAACTTCTGTTTGTTTTTGTTTTTTTGAAAAAGATTTTATTAATTTTCTACAAACAAACAAGACAAACAAAACATAAAAACATCAACTCTTATATGTACATCCAGTGTGTCAGTTGGTTCATCATTTTTGTGCATTCATTCTGTAGTCTCAATTACAATTATGTTACATAACAACTCATATTGTCAATCCAAACTTATATATCCTAATATCACTAAAAAAAGAAGTTTTTGACTATATTTTTAATCATTCATGCTTTATGAGCTAACAATACTTTAAACCAGTTTACTCTATAACAAATCATATAATCATATCAAATCAATCCTAAAAAACCCTTTATAAATATAATATCAAATAACAAAATAATCGCAAAATAAAAATATTCCTTACTATCTAGCATTCGAAATATTCTATTGTCGTATTTTATCATCTAGCCATTTATAAAAAAGATCCCAAATTTCGTAAAATTGTTTATCCTCTTGCTCTCTAATTTCAAATGTCAATCTGCTCATCTCAGCACATTCCAATATTTTCTTAATGATTTCTTCCTGTAATGGTATTTTCTCATTCTTCCAATTTTTAGCAAATACAATCCTGGCCGCTGTTAATACATTTACAATCAGGTATTTCAAATCTTTACTATATATATCAGGTAAAATTCCCAATAAGAAGATCTCTGGTTTCAAGTCTATATGTTTCTTTGTCATTTTTTCCAACCACATGCGAATTATAGTCCAATATTTTCTAGCATCCTCACAAGTCCACCACATATGGTAATACGAGCCAGGTATCTGATGACATTTCCAGCATTTTTCCGATTTGTTCTTAAACATTCTTGCTATTCTTGTCGGAGGAAAGTGCCACCTGTAAAACATCTTATACAAGTTTTCTTTATATGCTGTTGACATTGTCATTTTATAATTTTGAGACCACAATTTCTGCCATTTCTCTAAATCAATCCCATATCCAAAATTCTTCCCCCAAACAATCATAGTTTCTTTGACTTGTTCTTCCTCTAATTTCATTCCCAGTAAATAACCATATAGTTTTTTAATCACCTTCTCATCAGTACCCATCAAGATCTTATCTAAATCAGTCTGTTTATCATAAAATCCCTCCGTTTTGGAATTTTCATCATACCTTGAATGTATTTGTGCATATGAAAACCAATTCATCCTTATACCTTGTTCCTCTAAGTTTTGGATCGATTTAAGTTCACCCTTTTCATCCAAAAGTTCCCCATATCTAACTGTTTGTTCCTTCTTGTAGATTATAGGATAGGAAAATGCTTCAATGGTCGATAACCAAACTGGAATTTTCAAATAACATTGTCTTTTTATCTTCTCCCAATTTAACCACAAAGACTCCCGTACATAATGTCTCCTAAAATAACCCTGTGTTTTAGTTCCCTTATACCATAAAAAAGCATGCCAGCCCAACAGCAAGTCATGCCCTTCTAATGTCAACAACCTATGTTTCCTTAATGTTATCCATTCTTTGACCCACATCAAACTTGCAGCTTGATAATACAATTCCCAATTAGGCAGACCAAAACCTCCTCTAATTCTAGCATCTTGCAAAAGCTTTAGCTTTATTCTCGCTTTTTTACCTTGCCATATAAACTTCAACATAATTTTATTTAAATCTTCAAAATAGTCTTTTCCAAGCCTAATTGGTATTGTTTGAAACAAAAATAAAATTCTAGGTAAGATATTCATCTTAATTGTTGAAATTCTCCCTATTAATGACAATTGCAAGTTTTCCCACTTCTTCAAATCTGTAATTATCTGTTGTTTAAGTTTAATATAATTATTCTCCTTTAATGTGCTACATCTTGTTGTCGAATATATCCCCAGATACTTAACCTTATTTGTAACTTGAATTTTCAAAAGATCTGCCAGTTCTTCTCTCTGTCTCAATAGCATATTCTTTGTCAAAATCTTTGTTTTATCTTTATTTATTTTCAAACCAGCCACCTCTCCATATGCCTCTATCCTTTCCAGTAACTTTGGAGCTGTTTCTAGCGGATCTTCCAAAATAAAAGCTAAATCATCAGCAAAAGCTTGTAGCTTGAATTCTTCCTTCTTAATTTTCATTCCTTTTATGCTTTTATCTTCCCTAATATTTCTATTCAACACTTCCAAGGTCAACACAAATAGCAAAGGAGATAGGGGGCATCCTTGTCTTGTGCCTTTCCTTATATTAATAAAATCTGTAAGTTCCCCCTCCATCATTACCCTTGCTGTCTGTTTATTATATATAGCTTCTATTGCTTGAATAAATTTTTTAGCAAAACCCATCTGCTCCAATAATAATAACATAAATCTCCAGTTCACGTTGTCAAATGCTTTTTGAGCATCTAGGAATATCAAAGCCATTTGCTTTTCAGGATGAGTCTCATAGTATTCCAAAGTGTCCAAGATTATTCTCATATTGTCTCTAATTTGTCTCTTTGGCAGAAATCCATTTTGATCTGAGTGAATAAAATTATTTAAATATTTTTTAAGTCTTTCTGCTAAAATTGAAGCAAAGATTTTATAGTCTGCATTCAATAAAGAAATAGGTCTATAATTCTTAATTTGCAATGGGTCAGTCTCTTCCTTCGGTATAAGTGTAATATAAGCCTCTGACCATGTTTTAGGTATCATCTTTTTTAACATAACTTCATTCATAACTTCTAACAATGGGATGCTCAATAATTCTTGAAATGTTTTATAGAATTCTACTGGAAGCCCATCTGGACCCGGAGCTTTCCCATTATTTTGTCTCTTAAATGCTTCATTTAATTCCATCATTGTTATATTGTTTTCTAGCATTTCTTCAGTCTCTTTAGGTATCTTTGGTAAATTAGCTTCCTGTAAATACTGTTTAACTTCTTCTTCATCAATATTCTCTTGTTTATATAGTTGCCCATAAAAATCTCGAATAATTTCTTTTTTCTCCTTATTCCCATAACAAACTTGGCCTTGTTCATCTATTAACTTCAATATTTTTCTTGATTCCTTCTCTTTTCTCAATTTATATGCTAGCCATCTACCTGGTTTATTTGCATCTTCAAAATAATTCTGTTTAGAGTTTCTAATTTTCTGTGCCAGTTCTTCTTTCTCTATTAATTCCATTTTATGTTTGATTACATCCAGCTTCAATTTAATATCCTTTTTCTGTGGCATTTTCTGTAATTCTTTTTCAAGAATTTTATACTCATCTTCCAAGGCCTTAGAAGCTTGGCTTTTCCTAATATTCTTTTTTCTTGTATAATCTATTATCAAACCTCTAGCGTATGCCTTCATTGTATCCCACACATTCTGCGTTGAAGTATCTTCTTTTTTATTTTCTCTGAAGAAAAAAGCCAATTCCTTCTCCATCCATTGTATAAAATCTTTCTCCTTTAAAATAGTATTATTTAATGTCCATCTCGATCTTTTTTTTGTCCCTTCCATTTAATTGTCATTGGGCTATGATCTGCCCAAGTACTTGTTTCAATATTTGTTACTTTAATATTAGATATTAGTTCTGTTGAGATCCAAATCATATCTAATCTGGACCATGATAAATGTCTATTTGAATAAAAAGTATATTGTTTAGCTTTAACATTTCTTTCTCTCCAAATATCTTTTAAAGTTAATTCATCTGTCATTTTAAAAAAAGACCTTGGGAGAGCCTTTCTATTTTGCTTTGTTGTTGTTGCTATATAGTCCAGTTTATTGTCCACAATTCCATTAAAATCTCCCATCATAATTATATTAACATAGTCCAGTCCAATTATTTTCATGTGTAGCTTTTTATAAAACTCTTCTTGTTTATCGTTCGGAGCATAAATTGCAATCAAGAGTATTTTTATATTATTGTCCATTATTTCTACCATTAATACTCTTCCATCTTCATCCGTGTAAATCAATTTTGCTGGGATAGCCTCTTTAATGTATAAAACCACACCTCTTTTCTTACATTGAGTCAAAGAAGTAAATATTTTCCCCAATTTTGGCTGTAATAACAATTGTTCATGTTGTTTTTTAATGTGAACTTCTTGTAGACAAATTATAAACAAATTATATCAAATTTTAATTTCTCTAATTTATGAAAAGTTTTCCTTCTTTTAACAGCTGAATTAAGCCCATTTATATTCATTGTAATCAGTTTTTTTTCTTCCATGATTATGCTTTATATTTAGGTCTAACAGCTCTCGTGGATCTCACTTCACGCTGTTCTTTGTTTTCCATCTGTCCCCCTGCTGCTCCTTTCTCTTTTTCAGTCTCCAGTTGTTCATCTTGAAACTCAATTGATGAAGCCTCTTTCTCTGCTTCCTCTCTTCTTCCTCCAAAAAATTCTGCATGGAAAAGTTCTGCTTTCTCAATTGAATCAATTCTATATCTCTGCTCTTGCCACCTAAACATTAGTCCTTCTGGAATCAGCCATCTATAATTCACTTCGTTTTCCAATAGTATTTTGGTCAGAGATCGATATTCTCTTCTCATCTCTCTCACTCTTCTGGGTATTTTAAAACCACAACCTCTTTACCTTTGTATTTCAGTGTTTTCTCTCTTACTACTTGTAATATTTGCGTTTTAATGGATTTTTTGGTAAATCTAATATGGACTTCCTTGGGTAATTTATTTCTCATCGCATATTTTGTATAGACTCGATATATCTCATCTATTCCATCCATCATCTTTTCCTCTGTAATTTCCAAAGCATCTGCCAAAATTTCTATCATTACCGCTGCCAAATTTTCTCCTTTTTCCTCTTCTATATTTTGAAATCTGAGGTAAAATTCTGACCTTTCCATCTCCCACCTCAACATCCCACCTTTTTCTTGTTCAACCGCTGTTAGTCTGCTGTCAATATTTCCAATCTTTTTCTCTCTTTGTTTTCCTTCTTCCTCGATTTTTTGGAATCTCTCCTCATACTTAACCATCATTTGTTTAATATTTTCCACTTTTTCATCAGTCTTCTCTATTCTTTGTTCAATATTTTCTGTTCTTTGTTCAATATTTTCTGTTCTTTGTTCAATATTTTCTGTTCTTTGTTCAATATTTCCTGTTCTTTGTTCAATGATATCTGATTTTGTCTTGAGGTCTTGGATTCCTTGCATAATCATCTGTAAAGTTACTTTTTCTTGTTCCTTATCTTGCTTCAACATTGTCTGAATTAAACGTTGTCCTCCAGCTGGTGGGGAAGCAGAGGTAGAAGCAGAAATGCCAGATGATATTGGTTTCCTGCTCATTTCAATGTTTCCAAAACTTCAAGTTCTTCTTGACTTTTAATCCAACTGGTAGAGCAGCCAATTATAATCCAAAATGGAGAACTCCAATAGTAAAAGACACGAAACCCAAGAAGAAACAGGAAAAAAGGAAGAAGAAAGATCTTAAGGTTCTTCTAGACCCTAATCCAATTACGAGATAGTCCACCATAAAAAAGGAAAAAATAGAAAGGAAAAAACAAACAAATCCAAAAATAATAATATTAATTAAAAGCAAAAAAAAAAAAAAAGCAAAAAGAGAAAAAACAAAAAGTTCCTTCAGATTCTTCACACCTTAATCCAATTAAAAAATCTCAATAATCCAAAAAAAACAACAACAACAACAACAACAACAACAAAGTAGTCCAAAAACATAAATAGGAAAAGCAAAAAAGTCCCAATAAAAAAGAAAAGAAAAATAAAGAAGAAAAAAGAAAAAACTCTGAGGCTTTCCCTTTAAAATAAAAGACAAAAATAAAAATATTACTAGAATTGAAATTTAGAAAAAGGCTAGCGAATGGGGTATATATAAGAAAACACACTGCACTTTGTTATTTATCCAAGGCTCTTGTTATGACTCTCTTCTCCAGCAGCTTCAAAGCCAAACCTCAAGTGTTGTTGATAACAGTCCAGGAAAGCACCTGCAATAATATTTTGCTGTGCTCTCCCTCTATCTTATCACGTTAAAATGTCCTTGAGAAGAGGTCTTTTTGCAATTCTCTCCAATTCAAATAAAATACTTTCAAGCCTCTATTTGGCAGTGTTACAAAGTTTCTTAATGCTCTTTCTCCCCCCCAGCCGGAAAAAAGGAATAATATATACAGAAAAAAAAAAAAAGAAAAAGTAGCCAAAGGGAGCCTCTATCCTAAAGAAAGTTAAAAAATCAAAGGGAGCATAAAAATATATATAAGAGAAAATTCAATCCGGTTACCTACAAAGTCACAGTAAAATCTTTCCCGAAAAATATAGAGAAAAAAAACAACAATACCCCAAGCCTCAATTTGACATCACTTTAAAAAACGCCGCTCAAACAATTTCAGTCAAAAAAAAAAAATCTCACAGCTTTCTTCTCTCTTCAGAATGAACTTTCCAACCTCAACGAATTTACACCACCAAAGAGTTTTTCTCACCCAGCCAACACACTTCACTCGAATCACTTTCTTTCCGGAGCTGTCCCGACTTCAGCAGCTATGGAGGCTGCCTCTCCGCCGCCAGCGAAAGGGCTTCTTCCGGATCAAACCAGAGATTTTGCGATATCTCTGGGATCCTGGAACAGTGCCCTTCACGATCACCGTCTCTACGGGACGGTTTAGGTCCGTTAGGACCGACCAGGGGCGAAAATATCGGCTACGATCTCAGAGCCCCAAGATCGCAGCTGTATCGCCGGAATGAAGCTCCGCCTTCTCCCAGACAACTTCTGTTTTTGATGGGGGTGCTTAAATTCGGATATCTGCTTAAATGGTCTTTTCCAAATCTATTATTCTATGTCTTTGTGTCTCAGATGGGAGGGATTTCTGAAAACTGTAGTCTATCATATCTGGCAGATACAGAATTACAAGTTTCCTTCCTGTAATAGCAAATTGTAGTAATTATAATTATATTAATTAACTTATTAAATGAATTTATATGGCCACCCAACTCACACATGGTGATTCTGGGTAGTGCATAATAATTTACACACATACATAGATAATCCCATCCCCTCCACTCTGTGGCGGTGACAAACACAATTCAAGAAACCACTTGATGGGCTCCATATCAACTGGGGTCCCCAGAGAGAACCATGTCTTCAGGGCTTTTTGTAAAAGTAACAAGATGGGGGCCAATGTTATCTCTGGGGAAATATTCACTTAAGAGAAAGTTTTTCTTCTCAATCCCAACAGAAGTATTTCCTGAATAGAGGGACAATGTTTTAGTGTATTACTTTGCTATTTGCCCATTAAATATGCTGCTCTGAATGCACCAGAAGGTTGATGAGTAAATTGGATTTACCAACAAAAATAAACACTTCCAAGGACCTTGTTCCTATCGTATTTTAATTTGTAGTATAAACATATAAGTTGCTAAGTTGTCCAGGATAGATTATTGCTGAATTAAATCTATTACTTGTACAGGAATGAGCCTGTAGTGATGCATCATATGCTTAAGGCAG
This sequence comes from Hydrophis major, assembly GCA_033807585.1. Lineage (NCBI taxonomy): Eukaryota > Metazoa > Chordata > Lepidosauria > Squamata > Elapidae > Hydrophis > Hydrophis major. Next base: position 66,823,018 of record CM066328.1, on the reverse strand, counting down.
CAATCATTTGTGGGCAAATTATATCTCTTCTTTTCACTAGTAAAATGTATGAGGATAGAGGATTCTGAAGGTACAGCTCATTTTCTCCTCTGGGTGTGCTGCTGCTCCATGTGCCTCTTTCCCAGCTCTGTGCAATGCTATGTCCTGAAGTGGATCAAACAAACCATAGTGAATGTTTCCCTCATTTGCATCACTTCTAGACAGCCCCTGTCGTAGTCTTTGCTGACAGGAAATCACTGTCTTTGTCACCTTTCTTCAGTGATCTCCTTTTGGCAGAGATGGTCCATGTGACCAGGATTAATCACAACAACAATTCTGGCTTAGAATTCAATGACATGTTTTGCTCTGTGCTCCAATAACAGTGTAGGCTGAAATCAGTAGGAAATGACTACATTAATTTCGGAGTGAAAAGATAATTAACACTTAAAGAGTAATGTTATAACCCATGAAGCTATAATTCAAATGCATGGAAAAATGTGTTCTGGTGGTGAAGTGTGGGGGAATGGACTAGTTCTCTGCTTTATAGTTGGAAATAACCTTAAAATAATTTGGGAAACTGAACGTGGAGGAGGTAAAATATATTTGAAGAGAACAGTAAACAGAAGCTATAATACTTCAGTGTTTGAAACTGCAGCCTGAAGTATGCGTAAAGTGCTTACTTAGATGATATGAATAGGATACGGGCAAACAAAAGCAGCAGTGTGCTCGGAGAATGCTGTGCTTAAGGAGTTTCCTTGGCAACAGAAATGCAGTTCCAAAAGTAGACAGAACTTTCCTCAGAAAACATGCTATTAATAACAACCTTCCGGAACAACCTGAAACAATTTGACTACTTGGCAGTGATAATGCCAAGTGTTCTGCAAATTAATGTAACACAACAGTTATATGTTTTCTCTTGCCCATAATTCTTCTGGAGCTGAAGTCTGAGTTCTGTTTTGTTTGTGGGTATAAATGCACAAAACCATTCCAAATGTTAGCAAAGTGAAAGAAAGCTGGTAATTCAACAAATGCCCTCCCTGTATCATTTCATCTTGAATAACAGCTTTGTCCAAATAGATGATTTTATTCTAATTAGGAGGACAAAAAAAGCTTACATGCTTAGTGAAGCCAGCAGTGAGTGTAGTTTTAATTTTACCAATTTGCAAATGGGTAGACAATATTTTAACAGATCCAGGAAGGCTGGGGGAATTTAGTATACATTTATTCATCCCACTGTTTATCAACTCTGTGTGTATCATTCTATGTGTAAGCTGTACACTTTTTAATCTGCAAAAATATTTTCCCCCACAAACAAGAGTACTGGCAACATTTCTTCTTATTGACTGGCATGATTACCCCCTCTGTCCCACTGGTTGAGGGTGACTCCTGAAGTTAACATTAACAGAAGCTGAAGTTAATCAGACAGCCCCTGCATATTTTTAACAAGTCCAAGAGCCATCAGAAAAGTATAAAATATGCTATCCATGCAGACTTTTCAAAATAGATCATGGTAGCTGTCTCCAAGAGAATAAACTAATTTCAGATCTGCCTTGCCAAGTAGAATCATTAGAATTCTGTTAAAGGCCATAAGTTTACTAGACGGGAAAGGTAGGCTGCTCTACTGCCTTGACCTTTCCTGAATCCTTAGATCTAAAGGTTAAAAGTAATCAATATCTCATTGTGCATCCTGGTAATAAGTAATAACCATCATGTTAAAATCTAAATGATTGCAGATAGCACTTAAGCATGTTGACCCATTTGGGAGCCTTGTTTAATTGCAATCAGGATACTGATTATGGTTTGCTAATAAACTTTTAACCTAAATGGCAAAAATTGCAGCCTTTAGCTTTTTATAAAATATGATTTTAGCCTGTAACACTGCACCAAAGGTTGTGTTGCACATTAAACAGCCATTTCTTCTGATAAAGACCTAAACACAGTTCGTGATTGTTTTTTATAAAAGTGAAAAAAGGGTATTTGAAATATCAGAGATAATACTGTTTACCCTCATGTTTACTTTTTCAGTGTATACACCTTACTTGTTATACATATTTATGCTGAGCAGGATTATATAGGAACAGAGAGACTTTGAGGTCCGTCACTAATTTTCAACTCAATCTACCTCACAAGATTGTCATGGAGAAAAGTTGGGTAAAGTACAAGTATGTATGCTACATTGAGATCCAAGAAGAAGGGCAGAATATAAATCCAAGTACAGACAGATGTAATTCAAGAAGATTATGATAATTGTTGAGGATAGCAATGCATGACCTCCTATCCATTGTCAGCATGAGTGTAGCATGTGCACCTTCTACTCAGAATGTGTATCAAGCTCTGAATTTGTCCACAATGCAAAAGGAAAGATTCTGTGCATCATTCCTTTTAAGGTTAGATTATTAGAAGGCAGTGAGTGAGGAGAGGTGATTAGGAATGTGTGGGAAGAAAAGCCCTAGAATAACCTAATTTATATTTCTCTCCTTCTCTGTTTTACCAGTGATAATGTATAATGCTCTTTTTCCTTGATTAATCCTTGTGTGAACATCTTCTAATCAAGAAGCATGATCCTGACTACAAGGTAATATACAGTACATGTATAAAATAAAACAGAAATAGGGAGGAAAGAATTAAACTGGGCCAACGTGGTTTCTTCTTGGTTACCCAAATTCTTCAAGAGTCATTCATGACTTGCCTACTGGATTCTATCTCTCACGTTCCACATTCCACTGTTGTCTTTTTCAATCTTTACAATATAAGAGACACTTTATTACAAGATTTGGCAATCACAATTACATTTGATAATTCTAAAAGGTGATTAGTCTAATTTATAGCAGACCTATCTACCAGTAGCTATTAGTGACATGTTCAGGAATTATGCTATTGAGAATCAGATAGAGGACATTATTTCTGTTTTTACACCCTATTTCTGAAATCATCTGGTTTGCTAATGCTCCATTTTTCAATTTTATTTGTTCCTAGAAAGTATAGAAAGGTTTTATTTAAATGTTCTTAAATTTTATAAGTTGCTATAATAATAACATAGAAAGAGAAGGGTAAATAGTTCAGACAAAGATCAACTTTGAAAATCCTGGTCCCAATCGTCTCATTGTGTTTCATACTGTATTTGTGTTTGAATACAAGAAAACAAAGACTTGTTTTCTCTCTTTCAGATTGTAAGTAAAAATAAGCTTTATTACTCAATGAGAAGAAAAAAGATCAACTGATTTCAGCTCTTGTTGCTGAAAACTTCCACACTACCTTTTTTGTGTAAAGGGATGGATTTATTTGACCTTCTTGGCAGTGTGTCATTTTCAGCAAAATGAAGTATGATAGTTCATTGAATAAGTATTTATTTATGTGATATTTCATTGAATCAGTGTTTGTTTGTGAAAGTGAGATCTCCATGGAGATGCTTTAAATCCATTGTTCAAGATACTGACAATGCAACCTTTAAATGTCTATTCAGCAACAAAGTCCCATAGAATTCAGTCAATCTTACTCATGATAAGTTCATTAAACAAAGTTTTCCATCTGAAAATCATGACATGTTTGATATTTCAGATATCAATTGCATGAAATATGCTAAATGCTATTGTCAGCCATATGCAAAGAACATCAAGTCAATGCCAATCACAAATTGAAGTTCATGCACATGCAGCTAATCTATGCATCTGATCTTGGATGGATAGAAGGGATGCTGAAACTTTTAGAAAGAAATTTATTTGTTATGAGGTTACATTCTTCCCTCCCCACATGCACCTATCCTAATACAAAATGAACCACAGTGTGCTTACTAGGGTAAAGTAAGCTTGTTGCATGTTAAGCATTTTATGTGACTACTAGACAACCTGTGACCATTCGGGTCATTCTTTCAGATATATTTCCTTCCCTAAACAAAGAAACAGAATGATTACTGACAGGCAAAAAATCAGTGGGAGTGACTTCCAACTTCCTGACTTCTCCATTGATGTTGCTTGTGGGAAGCTAGCGAGAAACATAAAAAATCATTCATCCTCCTTGACTGACCTGCAGAACAGCCTGTCACGTCACTTGGGAAGGGCGAACAAACAGAGCAGTGGAATGTGAAAAAAAATTGAAACCCACACTCCCCATCCTGACATGTCCCCAAGTGCCCCCAGGAAGGAAGACAACATACCTGTTGACTGTTGGCACGTTCCAGCTAGCCCTATCTCACAAGCAGGCTTCCAATTGCTCCCTCATTCTTCTTTCACTGCCCACTGCCATTAAGAGATTTTAAAATTCAGCCTTGGTTACAAAGCAGCCAATCACTGCCCACTTGCTATGCCTAGTCACTAGCTGATTGGGGACAGAAGCCAGATGGATATAGGAAAGAGGATGAGGAAAAAGCCCTCTCATCACCTCTTGAACCTTGCAACTTCCCGATTTCTTGCAAGCAACCCCAACTTTCCTAAATTTCAGTCCCATGGTCCCAATATACTGTAACACAGCCTTTTGATTTGTCTTGATTCAATAATTGTTGCCCTATACCTTCTATTTTCACTGAATTGAAGATGACAAACAAAGAGACACAACAGTTTTAGGAAATATAGATATATCCTTTTGTACTTAAAACTGAAAAAAGAGTATTTAGTGACTACTTAAAAGAATATCAGATTCAACAGAAAATACAGTAATGAAAAATTGAGAATAAAATTAAATTTTAAATGCCCCCCTTTTGACCTAATGCCTTGACATATGTTGGTATTATCATTTGTAGAATTCCCATTCAATAGATACTTGAATAAAAACTTTATTCCTTTATCACAAACTTGGTTCTGCAAGATAGAAATAACAAACATGTCCTGACATATCTTAGTTTAGTGAAATAATACCTAATAAAGGAGTTCTTTCATTATATCATTTTCTTCCTAAAGACTTATCTAAATGTTGATTATGATGATTGGAGATGCCAACTATAATGAAAAACGACTTTAATTTCTTTCCAGAAATGAGATTTTTTGCAATTGAAGCTTATGCAGAAGTAAGGAAAATGGAGCTGAATTCTATGTCATATCACTATTAATATCAGACTAGCTTTCCCAGAGTTGTTTTCAGAAGTAGGTCAGCATCACTAATATAATTAATACCTTGTCTCTTTTTTTGTATTTTTGTAAATCCTTTTACATAAAAGAAATGATTCAGTATCCTTAAAAATATACCCTTACTTGGTGAATTACTGCTCAACCAAAGAAAATCTAACAAGTGGGAAATGGTTTTGGACATTGTATAATTTGATTTCTTGCTATAGTTTTGAAGGATGATCAGCTGATTAAAAGGACTTCTTCCTTAAATGTTTGTTTTGGTTACATATTATAATTGTTTGATGCTTTAAAGCTTACAATATTTTGCTTGTCTTTCAAATTAATTATTCATTTGACCACCAGGTGGCCTCCCACACTGCATTGTGTATTGTATAGTTCTGGTCTGGTTTTTAAAACTTCCATAATGCAATACTTATACAAATGTCTATTGCGTAGTGGAATTTCTTTGTGGGTGTCACATAGAAGAGTTTGTAATGTTAACTTCAGTCTCTATGGTCCTTCTAAATTTACATCAATCTCCTATCCATATTGTTGAATCAATGGTAGAAAATTGAATTCAGAAAAAGATTTTTAAAGATTATGGCATGGTTTAAATATGCTAGCTTTTTGCTTAAGTACTTAATTGCTTTACCCAATGACACCTAACTTCTGCCAGTATCACTTTGTTCAGCTGATTAGATAAAATGCAAAGAACAAAATCAATATAATAGCAATTCCTCAAATGTCAGTATCTAATGCCAATCACTGTGGCCTGAAAAATTACATTTAATAGGCTCATAGTATTATCGGGTTAGCCTATTAATACTGTAGATTATTTGAAATATTTCTATCCTGCTTTCATTTTTTAAAATGCTGGACATATTAATATTTTATACTATAAATCTGACTGAAAAAAAATCTGACTATGCTTCTTGTACAGTGCAGTTTTGCAGATTTCATTGTAATTTATTCAGTTGTGGAGGATAAGTCTAAAATAATGAAGATTTAGGGTGATTTTTCCCAGCTCACTTAATGGGGAAATGAGACACCTAGCAAATAGAAACTCTTTTGAATAAATATGCATATTGTTCCAATTATTATTACTTATAATAAAGTATTTCTTTATGAAAGAAGCTTATTACAATTACAAGCTTATTACAAGCTTCTGTTGGTTCAAATAAGTGAAATTGTATACTGCTCAAATTTAACTATCTTTGTTTTCTATTTTTAACCACTTTAAACATTACAAAGAAAACAAGTGCTACTGTTGTCTTAAAACTAGCAGAAACAAACCACCAATTTGTTAGTAACATCAGTTGTGCAGTTGTGTTTTAAATGACTAATATTATCCTGCTTAGCTCCAGGAGACAATGGAAAGCTATCTAAAGTCTTACTACACAGTTTCAGATGAGAAACGGACATGCCCCACATCTCCTGGCCCATAACTTGGTTCCCTACCCTACTCCATTTATTCAGAAGAAGATGGAAAAAAATTACATACAAATATATTCAGACATTTACGGTCATACCTGGTTTTGTGCAAACACGCATCCCCCAAAAAAGGTATGATTTCACCAGACAGATATTTAGGTGACATTGGCATAACACATTAAGATACCAAGCCTTTTGAAATGAAATGACATGGGGATGAATCTTCTGGAACCTGTCACATTCTGTGCCTAGCAGACTTTAATATATATTCACTTTTTTAAATCAGTAAAAGAAAAAAGAAAAGTTGGGAGGGTACAAACTAATACATAAGCCTCCTGCAATAATTTTTCAATAACACATTAGAATCCCACATAGGTCTCATGGCATGCTTAGAAAATGTAAATGACAGGTGTCTGCAGCCCTATGTTTTAGAATGGGTCCATTTCAAATGAAAGAAAAAATAAATGGGAATATGTACTAATAAACTAGGTGGATACTCAGGGAGAAGCCTATCTGGCTAGGCTTATGAATAAATGGGTATTTTGTAACTGTTCACATCGACCTATGTGAGAATTTTGCAAGTAAGGAAGGCTTCACTATTGGACTGTAATGGGCTCTAAAGTCACTGTTAGAACTTCTGTTTCCAATCTAGATGCAAGGTATCCTGGGATTTGATTCAATGGGTCAGAATGCTAAACCTTGTAGTCATTTTTCAGCAGTGACATTATAATTTTTTCACTTAATTCTCTTCTTTGGGAAAATCCATATCAAAATTTTGAATTTAGTGTTTAAAAGGCTTTAATGTAAAAAGGAGAGACAGACAGAGAGAGAGAAGGTTTTATGTTTCTGCAAAATGAAAATACCGAATCCAAAATCTAGATTATATTTGAAGGTTTTGGTTGAATGTTTGGAGAATTCCTTTGGATACATTTAGCCCAATACTCCAACACAATTATAACTGTAAGAAAAAGTGTGTTTTAATACTTTCATAGAGCTGCTAATGTATCAGGGTAAGTCATTCCATAGCTTTCTGTGCAGACATGGAGTCACAAAGAAGATCTGTCAATAAAATAAAATAATTTTGTCTTGAAGAAGGTCTAAATACTTATACATCTATTGAACCAGGTCCGTGGGCTAGCATGGGTGTATGTTTATTTTATTGGTTTCTCCTTTAGAGATGTTCCTTTCTCCCCTGCCCAGCAATTGTGTTAACAAAAACTTAAATTTACATAAGCCATGCAAATGTATGCAGGTAATTTGAATAAGGTACAGGGAATTTTGTATATGTGCTTGAAACATGCAAAACTAGCCTGTGTAATGGTTGAAAAATAGAGGGAATACTGTTTCTTTGTAATGTTTCCAATAAATTAATACAAACACAAAGATTTGTGGAATCTAACAATTCGATCTTCTGAGAACTTAAATTGCTTTTGTAGTTTTTCTACACTATTGTGCCCCTCCTGTCCAATTATATAAATGTGTGATTGTTGGTAAGGGTGAGAAGAAAACTGATTTGAAATATAAATAGACAACCTGGCCATATTGTAAACTAACATATATAAAAATAAGGAACTGGAAAACTTATGTGATACCTTAAATTTGGGCCAATAATAGAGGCATAATTTGTGATTCATGAAGAAATAGTTTAAAATATGACAGTTCCACTGGATCATTGACAATGCATATATATCTCTACCTATCATTACTTGATTCTTTTATTGTAATGGACCAGCACAGCTACCTGAGATGTTTGTGAAATGACACTTCGGAAAATGCATAAAGAAGTAACTCTGACTTCATATATCTACAGTTATAGATACTGTTTCCTGGCAGAATTCACCTGACCATAAAGGCACATTCTTTCTATCATATATTTCCAAACTTGCAACGCTGGATAAAAGTTAAATCATTACTTTCCTCCACATAAGTACTTTGTTGCTTGATATTAAAAAAATGTGGAGGTATTGATTGTGGTACTGGAAGTTGAATACTGATATTTTGGCTGTGTGTACATAGACACAAATATATTACATATCATATATTTAGATATAATGTTAGCAGATAAATAATTTATAAATGTAGTCCTCATTTATAAATGTAGTCCTCATTTAATGACAGTCACTTAGCAATCATTCAAAGATAAAAATTACCTCCACAAAGCTACTTATGACCCATGTTCAAAGTTCCAACTGTCAGTTGGAATAAATTTAGTTAAATAAATTTTGTCAGTTCAGATAAATTTATTTTTGCTTTGTTCAAAAACAAGCAAAAATATATAAAATAAAATAAAGACAATATAGGAATTTCATTTGCTTCAGGCGGACAGTATCCAGAATAAAGCAGCAGTTCAAGAAATCTGGTTAAAATCTATACTTATAAAATAGAATGGAAAGAAATATTTTAAAAATCAGGTTGACTGAATAACTACCATCAACCAGTAGATTCATGAAACCTATTCAGCCAAAAAGTCACAGCAGACTTTGTAATGCAATGAGGTAATCTTGGCTTTGTGTCATTTATATTCAACCTAAAAAAAAATTTTTTTTCCTGAATCGGCAGGCTGACAACAATATTGTTCAGTTTGGTTTTTATTTGGGTTGCTTCCAAATTGTTCACATGCCTTCATTGAATCACATCATGCTTGCTTAAGTTTTCCCTGAATTCCTGCTTCCTCCTTGTCTCATATTTTATTTTGCTTTTAAAGGCTTGGTTATGTTTGTGAAACTAACCAGCCCGGCCACAAAATTAGGATGTATCTTGCAGAATGCATTCATTTTACTTTTTGCATATTTTTCCTGAGGTCATGTCAAGGTTAGTTTGAATTCCATCCTACATTAAGACTTCTTTCACAGCTATTTAGCTCTGCAGCCTACTCCCCGCTGGGGTCTGCCCCTTGGGCACGTCAAAGCTTCAGACCTGACAAATCACACACAGATGAAGCTGTACAGTTTTTTAAACAGTTTCATCAGTAAACATTTGCCTATACAATATTTTTTCTCAATAAATCGAACTGCATTCTCTCAATTGTGACATCAGGAAAATTTACTCTGTATGCAAAAGCATTGTTCCATGAAAATATTGCTAAATATGAGGCACTCGGCAGTACAGCTAGTATTTACTCAGAGGCAAATATTTTAGAAATGAATTAATGTGTTTTCTGTTAGGTCCTATTAGATTTTAAAATCAGATATGCAAAATGAGCTGGGATATCCTTCGTTGAAATGCACTAACATTCTTGAGCAACCCACTATCTTCCAGCCCTCATTCAACTATTTGTATCCACAAATATGAATAATTCATTAATTAGTCTTTATGACTCTTCGTAGATATTAATAGGAACCCATAAATTCTCATTATTGGTAGACGTGTGGTTTAATGATTGCCATGAGAAGTATTTGAAAAAAATATTGTTAAAAGTTTGTGAACAAGGTAACTTGTTGAATGAAATCAGAGCAATATTCAAATTTATGAATACTTTATGTGTACAGCAATCGAGATATTTTTGGCTGCCCACTTGGGCTACTATAATTAACAATTACTTCTATGTATGTTTGTAGATTGAGTGTGTGCATGCTTGCATTTGCTAAAAAAAGTATATATCTCTGTCTCACTTCAGTATGGGCTAAGTATTATATGTTCATAAGTATATATTTAAAAACATGAATTTAGGAAACATGGGTTATATTTTATTCAGTGCATTTCCTACTTTTCAAGTAAAAAAGTAACAATAAAGATAAAATAAGCAAGTTATTAAAATTTATTAATATACCACTAAAACAATAAACATTACCTTACTTCAGCCATAAATCCATTTAGAAACAAATTAAAGGATGCTAAAGCAATTTGGTCATAACTGCTTGGCTTGGTATTATTTTTAAATATTTCTACTAAACTTTAAAAGTGTATTTTGTATATTGAGCTTTTTTTTAATCAGCTTATTAATTTGATATTTGTAGTTTTCTTCTTCTGAGTGTGGAAGCAATGCCAATATAAACATTAAGAGCTTCTTGTGATGAAAATGTCTTTGCTAGGGTGGGAATCAACCCAGACAATTTTGGGAGGGATTTTTAAGGACTGAGAGCAACTAGCATGAAGACCTTGTCTCATGTTCCCATCAAATGTATTTGTAATAATGATAGGACAGAGAGAAGTGTGTATTACAGTAATTCAGAGAAGAAGTAATTAAAACACAGGTCAAGGAACTGGGCTGGGCATCTTGAGAAATGGGTGCCCTTAGCATACTTGCCTTAGATATGTAAATGTACCTCTAGACATTTTCAACATCTAACATCCCAATTAAGGGCTGAATGTTAGAATATATCTAAAAATATGTTGATGCTTTCAAGCAGAAGTAAATTCTTGTTCCTGATTTCCTTTTCAAAGGAAACAGCCTGGAATAGCAACGAGTTCACTGTGCATGTGAATGTGTGCAACAAACACCCAAACCCATTGGACAATCTTTCCTACGGTAGTTGTTTCATACATGGAATTGCAAACAGATTAAGGTGAAGCTTAATAGGTTTTAGAATAGCTTAGTTTAGTTTAGTTTAGTGTGTAAGCCTAAACATATTCCTTGCTCTCTTGACATGTTTAGTTTCTTTGCCTCAATGTACTTGACTGGAGATTATGGATTTTGCCATCCTTCTTCCTCGTGCACTCCAATGTGAGAGTGATCTCAGTTCCTGCTAGTTATGCTACTTCTCTAAATTAATGATTGATTGTTTTAAAAGCATTAGAGTGAATAGAAGCAATAACACAATTTGCTAGTCAATCTCCTGGCTAAGCAGATGAAGCATATTCTGTCCCATAATAATTTCCAAAGTCAAACAGAAATGGATCTAAAATGTTGGAAGAGAATAAAATGGAACTATCAGATAGTACTCTGTATATGGAAGAACACATACAACTTTCAATTAAGTGTTTCATGTCTTATGTGATCACCCTTGGAAGTACTAGAAAAATATCGATAATCTGATAATACATTTCTTCTTTGAATAAGTAAAGCTGGAGTTCTTTGCTTTTAATTAGCATATTAGTTAGCAGCAATATACTTTTAAATAGGCTTAAGCTGTTAAGAATTTTTAAAAAGCATCTTACCCCCTTTTGTTTTACAGGACAAAATGTACTGCCTTCTACAAATTGCTTGATTGACTGATGAAGTGTGTAATTATAGTTGCGCTGCCATTTTGACAAAGCCACAATAACTTATTGTAGTTTAGTTCCTACTTAAGACATACCACCCTTTGCATAACAAAAACCAGTTTTACTGGTCTAATTTTTATTCAGAACAAAAGGCACCTGGAGATATTAACAAGGAAATTTAGAACCTAGGGAAAAATAATAACATTGGAACACAACTGCAAAGGGGGTAGTGTTTGTACAGTTATTTCAGGAGGAGTGGTATCTAATGAAGAGTTGTCTAAAGGGCTGCTTGTTTGGAACTAATTAAAGACAGATCTTCTAAATAGAAAAAGGATCATGGGAATTACATTAGGTGTCTGGAGATTTGTTATTCTTTTGGCACTCTGATTGTGGAAGTTGTTAGTCTAGGAATAAAACATCCCAATAACAACTCCTTCCTGCTCACTCACTATTGGCTGAATAGTTGTATTTATGTTGCTGGCCTTGTTGCAATGAGATTCATATCAATGGTCAGAGTCCTGGAGGGGAAAAAAAGCAACTTTTTTTTCCTTTGCATTAACACACCTCGGTGAGAAGAGTCTTACGCTTTCACTCATGCATTTTCAGCCTTCAATTAACGTGAAAGCAGTACAATGCCTACACAACTTCTCTTGCCTAGTGGTGCACCATTTATCATTGCAGTTTTACATTGACCTTGACACCCACTTCATTAGAATAAAGATTGTCTACCATTTAGGTTACATTGTTCCTCTGCACAGAGACCCCATGCAAATTTTCTGTTCAGATAGAAGAGCTGTGAGCCTGTCAGAGGTCATCTGCATTAAATGATTGCAGCTATTTTCCAACTGCTTCTTTTCATTCTACTCAATTCAGGCTAGGAGGATCAATCAAGCTTTCTGCCTGAAACAGTGGTACTGCTGGGAATATAACTGTTTTTGGTGGTAGTGGATATGCCCTAAACAGTATTAAATATTTTATATCAACTCATTAAAGGGCACAAAAGATTTTACAGTTACAGTCAAGTTTTAAATCTTTTGGATCACATTATTTCATAAAAGTGGAGCAATTGGTTTTTAAAAGAAAATGCATTACTTTATTATGGTAAAATAAATTCTTAAAAAAGAGTTTTTCTATCATAGAATTGTGACAAAGATATAATTGGGGAGGTGGGTTTAGATGAAAGACATAAATGGTGGAGCACACACACACACACAGAGGGAGAGAGAGAGAGAGAGAGAGAGAGAGAGATGCTGACCATCTCTCTCAGTGAATGTATTCATTCCTTGCTGAAATTATTTAAACATTTAAATAATTTATTTAAATTGTTTTGCACTTGCATGTTCATTCATTGTGCATAAATGACATTGTGCATTTTTTATTCTTTCTTAAAGGACTTTACAAGAATAAGTTACTGATTTCTTCCTTCAGTTTTCAAGGTGATATAATTGGAGTTAAGTTTAATGAAATACGCTTTTTGAACTTCTGTTGGGGAATTTTCAATTCATTTTTATATAGGAGTTTGATTTATATTAAAAATAATGCAATGTATCCCCAATTGACAATACATAGCCAAAGTAGTATAATTTCAAAGTAGATCATGCCACTGCAATAGCTTAGAGAAAAGGAAAACAAATTCTTAACCCTTGAAATTATTTGCTTATGAATTTGCTTATGAATTCGGACTACTTTAAGCAATATTGCAGTTTTTAATTTCTTCCCCAAGGCTTAGCAGCAAATTTGTCCCAATAATGGGAAAACTAGTTATTCATTTAGAAGGGTGACTATAGAAATCTTTATAATTTTTCTGTGCAGTTATTTAGCATGCTCTGATAGTAGGAGATTGCAAGAAGTTTGAACAAAGTAATAGCTGCTATACAAAAATATTCATTCTAAGACCTGAACACCAACCAGACATTCTGACTGTACTTGCAAGATATATGAAATATGGAATATAATCCTGCCTCTAGATTGTTTGTAAAATGTCTTCCTTTGGTGTTAGGAAAGGACTTAGTACCTACGAGCTGTTGTGAAGGGTAGCCTGGCCTCTAACAGATTCCTTCACTCTGCATGTATACAGCTGAGCTTTGGACCCTGGGCTTTGGAATAAAAAGAGTCTTTGTTCATTAATGAATGGCATTAGGCATGGGCTTCCTGAGGGGCCACCATGAAGCCTAGGCGTGAAGAGCAGGAATATTAGCCAAACAGCAAAGGATGTGTATTTATGTAGGCAGATGACAGGCAAAGAATCATGCATAGGTATCAATTTTAATGCAATGTACATTTATTAATGTAATTGGAGAATGTATCCACAGGGCAGCGTTCTTAATCTGTGCAGCCCATAGGAAGGAGTTATTTGCAAATGAAGTGCACCTATGTGTGTTGTAAATGTGCTCATACATGAGATGTATTTATATCTGGTAATACAGTAACTCCTTAGCAAAAGAGAAATCTGTGAACACTTGCAGAGTGTGTTTCAATGAAATTTGAAGCATTGTTTAATTCCTTAAAGTAACAGGCGTTATTCTGTTGTTAGGAAAACAAGTCTAAAATGCATGATATAAAATATGAAAAAGTGAATCCCACTCCCAATAACATTCCAGCCACAGAGAAGTGTTTCTTGATTTAATTCTTCCCTTATACTCACAGCTCGCTATGTTTGGTATGTCTGGTCTTTTTTCACTTTAACCCACAGAAGCATCATACAAAAGTCTTACAATAGATGTCTTAATCTCTCTGTGTGCTTTTATTTTGAATTCCATCATGCAACCTTTTTTCCTCTCCTTTTTTTCTTTTTTTTTGCTTTCCTCTTCTGAAGTTTTATTACAACAAAATTCCCAGGGAGCTTTAGACCCAAGGGCTGCATAATATTGCCCTAACATTTCACTCTAGGGCAAGAATAGGAATCTAGATCCTGATTTTTGTGGGGCGAGGGTGGGGCAGGGGTGCCCATTGCAGCTCTTTCATGAAAAGAATGCAATAAAGACTTGGTCTATTATTAAATGTCAAAATTATTGTTGTTGTTATTATTATCATTAACCACAGAGTTGATATCCATGATCTTTTCATAATGATTTCTTTCTTTGACCTCTTAGTGACTAGGCATCTTGTTCTTTAACACTGAAGGAGACAAAAAAAATGCTTAGTTGCTCAATGAGTGCCTTCTAGGCCGGTTTCAAAATGGCTTATTCTTCTGGTTTCCATGGTGACAATTAATGCTGTTTCAAGGCATTGTTCCAGTCTCTGTTTGGACAGAATTTTGGGGTGTGATTTTTCACACACACACACACGCAGACGCACACGCACACACTTAAAGAAAAAGCTGGACACTTTAGGAAACATTCATCACAAAATTCTCTTAGTAATCTTTTCTACATTTCCTGATTATCTTCCAGTGAACTGTCTTTATTACAAACTTTTTACAAGATAGCCAACGTGCATTGGTTTTAATTAGTTTAAAAGATTGTAAGTGGAGAAGAAAAAAAGAATGAGGGGAAGAGAAGGGAATCAAAATTCCTCAGCTTAGATCATGCTCCTGCCTTTTTCTCTTGAGTGGTTTCAAAATAAACCACTCTATTTATCCATAGATATAAACATCTGACTTTGCCATTAAAATATGTATGATTTTTTTTTCTGCAGGCAGATGAAGTAGAAAAAATAAATATTAAATCATTTTATTTAATGTAGCTATTGTTGGACGATGGAGAGGAAAAAAGTGGAAATGATGTGACTTTTAAAATTATTAATCTCATTGTTAGCTATTGAACAGTAATCTATATCATAACATTCACAGCCTGTCACAATACAGCCGTCTTTGCTCACTTAATGCTGATGGTAGAATGAATATGAAGATTAAATTATCTTCTCACCACAGGATAAAGAACTCCTGCTAGACTAGGGTTGTGCAGCACTGATAGAACTGGGAAGCTAATTTTGCAGAGGGTAGGTGTTTGAAGGGTAAAAAATAATAATGTGCTATCAAAACCTTAGCTCAACAGTACAATAAGCATTTTCCTCAGTGAAATAAATAACTTCAGATTAAGTCCTTTAGCTTGAAACAATATTGACTGTTCTTTTCATAGCTGGTGCATCTTTCAGTTAAATGTTTTCCCACCAGTATACCCAACCAGTATACCCAACCAGTATACAATTCATATTCTAGCAATTAGCAATTTTTATCATGCAGTTTAAAAAGTATGATACCCTGTGAGAGAGGCAGAAAGCATATAGAAACCTAACCTATTTATTTGGTTTAATGTAATAATCTTTTATAGCATCTGTCACAAGAATTCTTTGTATTATGTTGCATAGTGCAACCACTTTGTTTAGAACTGAAATTAAATGATACCCATTAGGTCTTTATGATAACTAGAGCATTGTTAAGAGGCATATGCTGCCTGATTTGTTTAGATGTTAATCTTTATCAGCTCAAAAACACAGCTATAATACTTTTCATCCCAAAGCAAACAACCCCAGTTTATTACAGGTGAAAAATATTAGTAGGCAAGTCCAAAACATAGCCAGATAATTAGAGAATTCCCTTCAACTTTCTAGAAAAAATGCAGAATAAGTGAAACCAGGTAGATTGTACTGTCTAGCTGAAGCAAACATGGATTTCTCTTGATATTATGCACACTTACATAAATAATTATGTAAATCTTTTTCAGCTATATCATCTTTAAATAGAAATCAGATTACATAAAGCAGATTGTAATCTCCTCTAGTCACTCTTTCCAGTTGAAAAGGCAATCATATAGAGCCAAGAAGCATACTTGTTGGCAATTTTAGCCCAGGGAAAAGGTTGTAGCTATTCTGTGATCCAATCCTATCATTTGAAACCTGATTACTTCTTGTTGATGCAGACTTTTTTTAAAAAAAAGCTTCCACTTTCCTTTTTACATATTGAAAAGACAAGTTTGTGTTATAAATCTACACAATCATTGGTTGCCTCTTATGCATATTCATGCTTATTTTTTGATACACTGGCATCTGATCTGTGCTCATTAATAATGAAGAATACTTTAAACCATCTAATTTAAAACATTTTGCTCTGTGATCCACAAATGACTAATATTTGAAGTTGGCAAAATATAAATGATATTCATGTGCAGTGCAAATGAAAGATTAAAATATGAAATTAACAATATGCAAACATATTCATGCAAATACTGAGGATCTATTAGCTGAAAGAATGATTTCACACCTTCCTTGTTTTCTGCTAAGTACCATCCAATTATAGTTTTGTTTTGTTTTGTCAGGCAACATGTTTGGATCTAACAAAAACATCCATGTCTCAAATGTTTTTTAGTTTACTTTGACTTTGCTGTAGTTTCTTCTGGTTTTAAGTTTTTTTCTTTCAACAGCAGCAGAAGGAACTTGCTAATAGACAAGTATGATTGATATGACACTTTTAAATGCTTTTTCGGGATAATTGTGTTTTGTACTAGTATCAAAATACATATTATCACTGTTTCTTTAAAACAGAAAGAAAATGTGCATATGAATGTGTGTGTATGTATGTGTATGTGTGTGACAGAGACAGAGAAAAAAGTATCCAGTAATAGGTTGTTGTTGGGTGTTGTTGTTTTTTTTGCCAAGTAAACTGTCTATGGTTTGCTCACATTTATTTCAGACTCTTCCAAACTGGCTAAGGCATCTGTGGGAGGAGGAGTGATATGCACTTTATATGTTGTAGATAAATTACATCATAATGCAATTGATGTGTGTCATTTGCACAGTGATATCATAACATGTGATATTATTATGGCTTCTGTGCATAGGGTGTAAAACCAGGTGATACAGGATTTTCCAAGCTTATAACTTCCAAGAATTGAAGTTCTCAAAATTGGTGACTACAATTAGGAATCTGGGTTGCACCAATGGAGGAAAGTTGCTATAAGAGCAGTCTAGGCATTTGGTAGCTTTCTGTGGATTCTGCAATACAAAGTATGAGATCCAAAGTAAAATCACCATATTTTGCATGCTCACTGAAACATTAATTTTAGTTTCTCAGGCAGTAAACTCCTTTTTTGTGTTCATAGTAAACTTTTTTCTTAGTCAAGATGCCTTCAAACATAATAGAAAATTGTACCCACTGGGCCCTTCAAGACAATGCTTGAGCTAATGAGCTATCCATGAATTATTTTACCTATATTCCAGTGGTGGGATTCAAAATTTTTTTGCTACCAGTTCTGTGGGCATGGCATGGTGGACCTGGCAGGGGAAGGATACTGTAAAATCCCCAGTCAGAGGTGATATTTGCCAGTTCTCCGAACTACTCAAAATTTCCACTACTGGTTCTCCAGAACTGGTCAGAACCTGCTGAATACCACCTCTGCTATATTCCCATGTTGAGTGAGTCAGTCATATGCTTCCAAACAAGACATTGTCCTGTTTACCTGGCCAACTGTGCCTGCTCTTCAAAAGATCCAATGGAAAGCAAATGACTATTTGTATAGTCATAAACTAAGGCTAGAGGGACATGTGAATATGCTCAGATTATGATACGGATTGAAATTTGTTGGCAAATGTAAAAGTATTTTAAAATGCAATTAAAATTCATATGCCCTTGAATAGGATAAAGTCACTCGCTGGATCCCAGCCAAAAAAAACATTTGTATGTGGGAACATGAAAAAAATGTTTCTCCCAAGAATTAAGAGATATAAGGAAATTTATAAACATCACCTTTAAAAAGGTTCTATATAAATATATTTTCCTGTTATAAGTTAATTATTTTCATTGACGTGAATTAGAATTGGGAACCAAATGAATGCAGAAACCCTACTGAACAGAGTTAGAAGCTATCTTTAGGTCACAGTTGTCTTTATTTTGTTGTTATAATTTTAAAAAACATTTAGAAGTACATGAATTACATAATAGTGACATCATATTCAGTCCAGACTGCAGAGAAGAGCAACGAAGATGATTAGGGGACTGGAGGCTAAAACATGAAGGATCTGGGCATGGCTAGTCTAATGAAGGGAAGGACCAGAGGGAGACATGATGGCAATGTTCCAATATTTGAGGACCTGTTACAGAGAGGAGGGGGTCAACCTATTTTCCCAAGCACCTGAAGAACAGATAAGAAATAATGGATGGAAACTGATCAAGGAGAGATTCAACCTAAAAATAAGGAGAAATTTTCTGGTAGTGAGAACAATCAACCAATGGAACAGTTTGCCTTCAGAAATTGTGGGAGCTTCATCACTGGAAACTTTCAAGAAGCAACTGGACTATCTGTCAGAAATGGTATAGGGTTTGCTGCTCAACCAGCGGGTTGGACTAGATGACCTACAAGGTCCCTCCCAACTCTGTTATTCTGTTCCTCTTACTTTCTAATATTATATTTTAATTAAAGGTATTTTTGTATAACTAACTCATCTTTTTTTTTTTTTTCATTTTAGAGGTACAGTGTAGAAATGTCAATCAGACATCCCAAAAAGATGGAATTGCTGAGTAAAGTGGAAGCTCTGAAGAGAAGTGGTGTTTTACTACCAAGTGATCTCCTTGAAAAAGTGGATTCAATTAATGAAAAATGGGAACTGCTTGGGGTATTTGCATTTTTATTACTGTTTGTGGGTTCTAGGCCCTTTTTCTGTGTCTTAAAGTATGCTCTGTATCTGATTTCCAATATGAAACTCAAATAGCTCTTTCATTCAATTCACTAGATACATTTCAAACATACTATTATCAAAAAAAGATATTTTTTCTAGACTGTTTTTTAAATTCTCTGTTTGTGCCTGGTCTGACTTTAATAATTTTAGTACTTTAATACAGAAAAAATGTAAGTAAAATATGCCATGTATTATGGGTATGCACCAAGTCAGCTGTAATACAGTGTATACTATAATACAGATATACATGGACTGTCATACTTGAGTGAATATTAATAGAATTTATTCTGAAGGTACATGTTAGAGACATCTACTCTTAACTATTTATTATACCCTAAAGATGAAAAGTGGAGGTGTCACTACATATTTCAGGTCATATTGATGCTGCAGAAAACAAATGTGCAAATAATGCACCAATCTGAAATCGCAACTCTGAGGGTAGCAATCAGGATGTGTTTCATAGTGACATGTGCAGCTCATGTTTGACAAGAAGTAAACAAAAAAGTAAACATTTTATATAATTCATTTCATGCTATAATAGTCCCACTGTCAACCAAATGTGAGATTCTAATAACATCTGCAGCACACTCTTAACCAGATACCAATAAGGCATTATGTCAGAAGCAATTGCCAATTGCTGAAAGGTACAGTATGAGGACAAATGTGTTTCTCTTCTCCATTCCTTCCCTTATTTGGTGTCACTCAAGATCAAAGGTCAGGTAACTTTACAAACTAAATGATAAAGTCATAGGTAAGCAATAATTTTACAAAAAGTTCTACACTTTCAGACTTGGAAATAATAGCCTTTAAAACAATGATTGCAACCCCATATCACTGAATCCATCTCCTGCAAAAAATAGTTTCAATGCAGTGTGATTCAGCTACACATAAACAATAACAATAGTCATAAAAATCAGAATAATGAGAGGAAAAATAAGTAACACAAGACAGCACTCTCATACAATTCACAATCAGAAAGAGGGTTAATCAGTTCTGAATTCCAGTCCAAATTCAAGTTCCAGGAGTTGCAAGTCAAAAGATTCTGTTCTACATACCTGCTGATTACAATTCTGATGACAATGGCAGAGAAAACGAACAAAGAGGCACATGTGGGAGCATATTGCTTTTAAAATCACATTCCAGAAGATAGCACTTGGAATTGACCTTACAGTCAAACTAGGTATTAATTAAATGAAATAAGAATGGAATAATACATTCTGAAAAACATTCTCATCAGTTTCTATATCAGCTACCATTTTTGATACATCGTGTAGACAAGATCACATGTAATATTTTCAGTAACTAATATATGACCAAGAATGCTCCATGCAGAGAGATCCATTTCTCAGAATTCTGCACTGAAGGTTTTAAGCTCAACCAACCACACAATAAGCCAATTTCTGTACATCTATCACTTTTCATGAATCAAAATATATTTTGAAAAATTGCACTTTTAGATTGAGACATTTAAATACTGCAATATAAAAATGCAATATTTTATTGGGAGAAAAGTTTCTGTCCTTAATAGTTACAAAATATTCCCTGATGCCAATCTCTGTGGACCAATGATGTTTCCATAGTTTTGGAAATATTATTAAACACAGCCTGCACATATTTCCCTCTGTCCATTGGCCACCTATTACTTAACTGAAAACACTCAAACTGGAAAAAGAATTACATATACTATGCTGAATGGGAGGATATTTGATATGATGAGTTTTGATAGCATTGATCATCTGCTGAGGGTGGCATAAGATTATGTTTCCAACAGCTGCTTGAGGTATTCCTGAGTTTTTAATCATATTCAGCAGCAATAGTACTTCTAATTCTGTTTCATTCTGTTTCTTTTGTTTTCATTAGGAAGAAGCAATCCCCATGTCATATAAAATTTCTCTATCCAAGTCCCTTCCACGAGCAAGGTAGATGCTGTGTGATGTGGAAAGGACTATTTTATATCAAACTCAAGCTCCCCTTGAGCATACAAAATTAATTTTTCATCTTTTTAAATCAGTGCATTTCAAGACAATCCTAAATTCTTGGTTACCCAAAAGCATATACAGTCAGTCAGAAAAGCAATTAATCAACTTTCCTTCATGAAAATAATCAGATTTTAAAACAGAAATAAAAGACCACTCTGCCATTTAAAATGAATTTTAAAGGTCCTTTCTTTTTCTATCAAGAAGCAATTTTATATTACTTTTTCAAATTAATTTCTGCATTTACAAAAAAAATTTGCTTTTTCTTCTTAAATGAAATTTCACGTCTAATGAGCAGTTTTTGATGGAGTTTTCTTTAATTTAATAAGAAAAACTGTGGAAACTAACAATACTATGCATACTGTTTAATTGGCATGATTACTTTTAATTGGCATAAAAAATTAAAGACAAGGATTTTAACTTCTAACAATGGTAAAATAGAGAGATATGGTTTTTAATATTACTTTCATCTAAGGTGAACAGTGGAATGGAAATACATTAGAATGAAATGTCAGTGGTGCGTACAGTTTAATCTGTGAAATTTTGTCCCCTGTGCTGAATATTACTCAGTCTCAATTGCATATTAAACAACCCTATCAAGGCAGGCATTGGCATCTGCTGTGCTGACACAAATTGTGAATTAAATGAAATTGATGTCCTCTGTCGTATATTTATGAAGACGGACCATTCTCTGAAGTATTCTGTTTATGAAGAATTTATGATTGCAAACTGTTCCAGAACAAAAAAGTGGCAATAAATTCTTTTTTGTGACCCTTCCCACCAAGGGCATTGATTTCACCTCCTGCTGCTACTTTTGTTACAGTGTAAAAACAATAGCTAAAGCTGGATTCCACTGAGAGCCTTCAAATTATCAATATCTGAACCATCAAAATAGAAGGGTGTTGCCAAGAATGCTTGTTTTATTCCGTTACAATCTCCCAAATACATTATTTGCACAATGTTTGAGAATAGATGAATATCTGTTGATTTAATTCAGTATGTATTTCAAAGCCTATTGTTAGGTTGTTAAATTCTCAAAAAAATTATTATCCATTTCACTGATTTGAATGGGACTCATCCTAACTTACTCTCCCTTTGATAACCCATTGATTATTTCAGGCAAAGAAGGTTTAACTTTTGGAAGCCTTGATAGCAATAACTCCAATTACAACGCAACCATTCACCTAATTTTAATGAGGGGTCCTTGGTGCTCTCTGAGACTGCTTGTTTTCTTTCAAACATTTCATTACCTTAACTAGATAACATCATCAGGGCTAGCAAGGAGTGCTATTTGCTGTCAGTTTGTATTTTGGTGTCTTGCCTGTCTGCATGGGTTGGAGTGATCTGAAGACCCCTTATTTCAACCTTGAGCTACAAATACTCTCTTTACAGATACATAATTTTAAGGTATTTTGAGTCATTGTAATGACAGTCAAAACCAAGTCTTTCATGCCTCCAATTTGACTATTAGTTAATTATGTATGCAAAATTAGAGGTGATGATGACTGTGACTATTATCCCACATCATTAGGGTATATCTAACACACAGACATGCAGAAAATTCTAAAGAAAGATAAGTAATAATACTGAATAGAAAAGTAGGTTCTCAATCATAGGTCTACTTGCAGTTTTTTGGATCTAAATCAGTTCTTACTGAAACTCTTCTATAGGAAAAAAAGTGGCACTGAGATGAATTGAGATTATTAGATTTTACTTTAACTAAGCCATCATTGTTTGCTTTTGGCTTTTGTGAGAATCAAATCTCGGTGATCAGCAAATTATATAAGTCCAGCATTGTGGCAACTTCAAATTGTTCTGTCCTCATTTACATACTCGAAATCCCCGCGCTTTGATTGGCCAAAGCGCGGGGCTTTCTAATTGGTCAGGCGAGCCGCGCCGATTGGCTCGTTAAGAATCTCCCGCGATTGGCTCGTTCAGAGCACAGGAGATTCGAAGCGCTGCCATTGGCCGCGGCCGCGGCGGCGAAAGGAATAAAAGCCGTGGGCTTTTTTCCTTTCGCCAGTTCGGTTCCAGTTTTCCAAATAAAGAGCATTGCATGAAATCACCGACTCCTGGCGTCATTTTGCGGACACGACACTGGCAACGAGGATGGGATCCAGACCCTGAACCGAACCCCGTGTCCGACGGAAGCCAGACAAAGCACCGAGATGGTGAAAATCGCACCGCCCGCCCCCTTCAACCCCGCCACCGAAGACTGGGAATCGTTCTCCGACCGTTTCCGCATGTACCTCGAGTGCACCGGCATGAAGGACGCCTCGGGCCCGCTCAAACGCGCCGTCTTCCTCACCCACTGCGGAACCGAAGTTTTCCAGATGGCCAAAGCGTTGGCCAAGCCCGCCGACGCAACCGCCATGGACTGGGACGTCCTTGAACCTATCCTTCGGCGACATTACGCTCCCGAGGTCCCCATCCTGATCCGGCGCAACGAATTCTACCGGCGAGACCAGAGAGCGGGTGAGAAATTGAGCGACTTCGTCGCCGAGCTGCGGCGCCTAGGGGGGCTCTGCGAATTTGATAACCTAAACAACATCCTGAGAGACCGAATCGTGCTCGGTCTGTGGGACCCCGCGCTCCAGAGCCGGCTGATGGCTAAGGGCAACATCAGTTTAGCAGACGCCCTCACCGCAGCCGCGGCCGCAGAAGCAACCCGTACTTCCGCCGATAGCATGCGCAGACCTGACACGAAGGACCGTGGCGGAAACAACAACCCGGCGAGGTCGACCGAACAAAAAACCAAGACAACTACACACCACGGCGATTTCCACTCTGCATCCAGCACGTCCGAAGACGAAGAAGACATACATCGACTTCAGACGGGGCGCGACCAACGGAACTGGAGAGGTCGTAAGTCAAGGACCAACTGTGCCGGTTGCGGCGGCGACCACCCCAGGTCGGAATGCCGGTTTTTCGATTCCATCTGCCGGCATTGCGACAAAAAGGGGCACATCGCCCGGGTTTGCCGCCTGAAGAAAAACCGCAGTCCAACTCGATGGGACCAGAACGACCGGAGAAGGGAAAGCTCACCGCCCCGGCCCAGAGATCGCCACTCAGACAGCCGATGGGACCGGACCAGACGATCCTCGCGAGGCGGCGACAACCGGCGGAGAGAGGAGACCCACCAGACAGTCACCATCGGCCACGCCATCACCAACGACGCCCGAAAAATCCATGTCGAGGTACACATCGAGGGCCAGCCGTGCAAAATGGAGGTAGACTCCGGGTCCTACCTCTCCATGATTGCATGGCACGAGATAAAGCAGTTGGTGCCTACCCTCCAAAGGGTAGCTCAACCAACCCAGAAGGCCCAGGTGGGAGCCACGGAGAAAGAACCGGCCCGATCAACCAGCCAGTTCGCACAGAAGCAAGAGCAACCAAAAACCCGACCGAACCGGCCGGGATCCCGCTTACAACTGAGTTGCGCAGATCAAGTAGGACCAGACGGAGCCCCGCCTACCTACGTGACTACGCAATGTAAGGACTGAACCAAGAGGGGAGGGGTGTTCTGTCCTCATTTACATACTCGAAATCCCCGCGCTTTGATTGGCCAAAGCGCGGGGCTTTCTAATTGGTCAGGCGAGCCGCGCCGATTGGCTCGTTAAGAATCTCCCGCGATTGGCTCGTTCAGAGCGCGGGAGATTCGAAGCGCTGCCATTGGCCGCGGCCGCCACGGCGAAAGGAATAAAAGCCGCAGGCTTTTTTCCTTTCGCCGGTTCGGTTCCAGTTTTCCAAATAAAGAGCATTGCATGAAATCACCGACTCCTGGCGTCATTTTGCGGACACGACACAAATCATGTTAACATCTATGTTTTAGCTGTGTATAACATTTTTGACTATATATCTGTGGTAGGTATTTTAACACAGCCAGAATATTATACCCATAAGCTTCTATTGATGACCAAACTTCTTTGAAAATTGTTCATCCAAAAGCAATTCAGTTATCTATATGGGCTCAGATAGTATTTTGATAAGTCTATTAGAAATATACTAAGAATATTAAAACCTATTCTGTATCTATTTACCTGGGATTGAGCCATGCTGAATTCAATAGAATATTCTTTTTTAAAAAACATGCATAAGATAAATCAGGAGTTAGAGCAACTAATTCGGTTGCTTTCGAGCCAGTGGTTAGCTGTTAGATATACATACTTTAGAACCTTACATTAATCTATGTTTTCTTTCTGTATTGCATTAGAAAACTCTACAAGAGAAGATTCAAGAATCATTGGTGGGGCACAGTGGTTTAGGAGCACGTGACTTGCTTTCCCCTGAAAGTGGCAACCTAGTAAGGCAGCTGGAGGTCAGAATCAAAGAATTGAAAGGGTGGCTGAGAGATACTGAGCTTTTTATCTTCAATTCCTGTCTGAGGCAAGAAAACGAAGGAACAATGAATGCAGAGAAGCAATTGCAGTATTTTAAGGTAACAAAAAAGCATTGATGCAAATTGGGTTGATTTTTGGAACAATATAAAATATGAAATGCATATATGTTTAAGTACTTCTACCTGCATATTCAGTTGTGAACATATAATTTCTGCCCATTTATATGAAGACATTGCCTTTTCTGTAACAGAACTTAATTTTAAAAATAAATCTTTCTATACATAAACATTTGCAAGGACCAAACTAATTTCAGTTTTACAACCCGACTCCTTATAACTGTCTCATTGCATTCAGTACTGAATTCTGTATACTCCATCCAGCTTAATGAAGACTCATTGTGTGATTTTTAGTAGTAAATTACTCTTGCATAAGTTTAGCATACATAAGAGAAAAAGGAAAAACCATGCAGCTGGTTTTGTATTAGTACAGTACTGTGACCAATTGATAGAAGTGAACCAGCACCTTTGCTATATAGGTTGAGATTTGACATTAGTTGTTGCCTACTAGCCAATATTCTGGCACAGATTGAGTTTTGTTAATCAACAAAAATGTTGACCAAGGATAGCAATTCTGACAGCAGAATGTATCATAATAAATGTATTGTTTTATCCACATCATAACAATATAAAAGCATAACAGAAGTCATAACTGAGCACATATGGGAGGATCATACTTGATTTTTGGGTACACTCAGAAATGTGGCGGGGGAGTTAAGGGAAAATGCAACATTGTGCCATGTTGTTCCATTTTGTCCCATCTTGCCTTATAGTAGATGAGTGCTGCTGGGAAGAGTGTCTAAAGGAGTGACTTTTGTGATATGGCAGCAGATCAGGCCATAGTATTAAAGACTCAGTTACAACTATTAATTTTATCCTTAAAGTAATCAAGTTGCAAAAATACCTGTTAATCAAGTCCTACGTTAATCATGTTATTATTCAGCTCATTAATAATTAAGATGTGTTTCATATATTATTCCTTTAAAAATTAAACAATCAGATTATAGAGGATAATTATACATTGGCTACAGTGAGTACCCACATTCTTTGCGGAGGTATACTATAGGTCCAATCTTCTAGCCTCCTTTGTCTCATTAAATTTAATGTCCAGAATAAAAAAGTTTTCAAATCAAATTCCTACAAGATACTTTATGCAAGATCAAAGCTGATGTATTTAACATTACAAAATATATGATGCATATATTTTCAATAATTTTTTTAGAAATTTTTCAAGAACTTGGAATTTAATTTAGCAAAAAATACAATAATAATGGATTTGTCTATGATATGTGAACCATAATTTCAGAATAATTTTTCATATGATATTCTGACACAGTATTTATAATATTTGTAGACAAACATTTATTATGTAAAATATAATTCTTTAATTTTTTTGGTTTTCATTTTGCATTGCATTAGCTCTGTAAAAAAATAAAATGTGAAAAAAGGAATTGATCATTATGCAAAGATTCTAAAACTGTATAGTAATATAACTTGTTGAGCAAATATCACTTCAAACTTTTAAACAACTTAATTTATACGTTAAGTAGTTGACTTACTTGACTTATATATCTGAGACCAGAATTTCCATTGCTGCACAAGATAGTTGCTAAATGAGTGATGACCCATTTTACAACCGTTTATACCATGTTTGTTAAGCAAATCATTGCAGTTAAGTGACTCCTCTGGTTAATCCTGTGGTTAAGTAAATTTGGCTTGCCCCATTGACTTTGCTTGTTGGAAACCAAACACCATTGGTTGCCAGGCACTTGAATTTTGTCCAGACTGTGGGGTGCTATAATGGTGGCACAGTGATTAGAATGTAGTATTGTAGGCTAACTCTGCTGACTGCCAGGGATTTGATCCTCACCGGCTGAAGGTTGATAAAGGTTGGTAAAATGAGGATCCAGATTTTTTTTGGGGGGGGGGGCGGCAATATGTTGAGTCTGTAAACTGCTTAGAGAAGGCTATAGAGCAATGTGAAGTGCTATTGCTATAAGTCATAACTCACTATTTTCAGTACCTTGTGACTTCAAATAGTTGCTCAACTAATGCTTGTAAGTTGAATACTACCTGTACTGTAAATGTGTCAGAACTTTTCAGAAGACTAAATAGGAGGATGAATTCAGTGTTAAAACTACAAGGATTTCCACTCTTTTAGAGTGTATTTAGCTGAAAACATTTTCAAGTCGTCTGGAACAATTTGCTCAAACTGCAGATATCTAGAGAAGTGCTGGATACAGATAAGTAGTAGAATTAGATCCGCAGATAAACCCCATACACTGCCTCAATACACTCCAGGAGGAAAAGCATGATATAAATCTAAAATATAACTGTAAAAAATAAATACATGGCTTTTTTTTTAGCTCATCCAGTGAAGGAGAACTCATTATTTCTTGAGGTAATTAGTTTCACAATCAAATCGTTCTAACTGCCAGGATAAGCTTCCTAACATTCCCTCAGAACCTGCCTTCTTGCAGTTCATATCTTGTGTCCTGTTCTTTGGATTAGTGGAAATTGACCATTTTCCGCATTGTATCCTTTTAAGTATTTGTAGAGTTCTACCATGTGTCCTTTCAGACTTCTGAAACTCCATACCTTAAATCTCTCTTTGTAGAACTTCATTTTTAGTTGACACTCCCTACTGAGTCACATATTTCCCATTTTTGCAGCCATGGCATATTCGAGTTTAGTTTGTCATCAAGTAGTATGCCAAGACCTTTTTGAAAGATATTATCTGTATTCCCTATCTTTGCATTTACATCTCTTACATTTCATTAATTTTATTTCTCAAATCTGTCTTCTGAAATATTGGCCATTCAGTCCAATTGGGGACTGGATAGCTTTTGTTCCATTTCTTCATTTAATAAAAACATTGAGGAGTTACAAGAGCAAGACCAATCCCAGCACCTACTCCCAATTTAACGAGAAACCATTCATGAGCACTATTTGGATTTTCATTGTTATTAACTTTCACTTAACTAGTTTACTAATCAAAATGCCATAGACTATTTATTTAAATATCTTGCTGATATCATTATGTATAAAGCATACCCACAATTTACTGATGAAATTATCTAATAAAAAATGAAATAAAGTTAACCTAGCACGCCAGTGCTGATTTCCTCTAATGACCACATTCTTTTCAAATTTCTTCTGACCAATCACTTTATATCATGCAAGAAATTTCCCATGGCTGGCTATCACATTATTGATCTATGTTTCTTCTATTCTCTTTTAACAGGATAGAAACAACATTTGCTGTTTTCTAATCATCTGGCATATTGCCAGTTATTCACTTTGTAATATTTTCATTTCTCTTTTCAGTCCACTTGAATGAACTATAAGTATAGGTAAGAACAATACCTGAGCCCATTAACTTGTTTTTTTCTCTTATACTTAAAATTTACATTTAACACAGTCCCTAAGGCAACAAATGAATCTTCTTTAAGTAAATGTCCGGTTTTAAAAGCATTATTGCATACTGATTTTTATGAGCCAATTATCTATCCTTACAATAAAAATAACTAAGAATAAGCAACAAAATAATAAAACAGAATATATTTAAATATAATACCAATTTATAAATTCAGGACAAAAACTTTATATAGCAAGTAATATAAGCTGTTATAATTCTTCTTAAAGTGTGATCCCTTGATCCTCCAAAGGTAATCACATTCTGAAAACAAACACTTTGACAATTCAGACTAAGCAGAAATGTGTGACATGATTTAGAAATGATACGCTAAACTTTAAGGATTGATTGATTGATCATGTTTGGTCAGGTTGGTGTCACTATTAACAACTACATAGACAGATCTTCTCAAAGAAGATCTGCTCCTGTCCTCCCCCCTTTGATCTTCCAAAGGTGTACTCTTGATCCTCCAAAGGTAATCACAAACTGTAATCAAGTTCATCCTCCTTGCTGATGGTTTTCTTCTTCTTACCTTTCTTTCCTTTCCTTGCATTGTTATCATCTCAAGAGAACTTCACATAATGTGTCTGTTGTGAATGAATAATGCCAAATAAAATTATCTTGAGCTTGAAGTCAAGTGCAGGGTTCTGGTCCTGCACTTCTGATTGGCTGTTAATGGCAGGATCGGATTGGTCCGTTCAGGAGCATCTGATTGGCCATTAACAGGCCATTCTCATTGGTTAATGGAGCTAGCGCTCCAGGATTGCTATTGGTTGAATAGTTAATAAATTGCCTATATAAGGAAGGCTATAGCAGCCCTCCAGTTTGAGCTGTCACACCATGTAAATAAAGAGTTTGAAGATCATTGTTTCTACCGGCTCATCTCCATTATTCGCACCCATGCTCCAGACTTAACACTGGCGACGAGGATGGGATTGGATGACATCAGAGCCAACAACAAAGACAACTAAGCACGTGGCTGAAGCGCACAACGGTGGAACCATGTCCGGCGGTGCAGTACTACCCGCTCCATTCGATCTAGCTCAAGAGGACTGGGAGTCCTACATGGACCATTTCCAAATGTTTTTGGAAACGAATAATCTGAAGGATGCCACAACCGGGAAGAAACGGGCGGTATTCCTAACGCACTGCAGCCCGATGGTATTCAAAATGGCTAAGGCATTAGCGAAACCGGCTGAAGTGAAGGCCATGGACTGGGACGTCCTTGAACCGCTACTAAGGGCCCACTACGCACCGACTGTTCCAACGCTCGTAAGACGACACGAGTTCTATCAAAGAAACCAGTGGAAAGAAGAAAGCGTTGCCGATTTCATTGCAGACCTCTAGAACTTGGGAGGCCTTTGCGATTTCACCGACCTAGAGGAAGCTTTGGGAAACCGAGTAGTTCTTGGGTTAGACGCTCTAAACGTACAGAGCAAAATAATGGCAAAGGGCGACATCACCCTTAAAGACGCTATAGTTGAAGCTACAGCAGTGGAGGCGACCAAGAAGTCGGCTGCCCAACAACGCCGAAATCGCGCTCCAGCACACCAACCGGCCAGCGAAGTTTCACCTAAGGCAGAAGGGCAGCTGCAGACGACCCACCATGAGGATCTGTCTTCGTCGTCAGACAGCGACGAAGAAGAGGTCCATCGCCTGCGGTCCGATTAGGACCGTTACCCGAAGTCCCAGCAACCATGCACTGGCTGCGGCGCCAACCATTACCGCTCCAATTGCAAATTCCACGACGCGCTCTGCCATGAGTGTGGGAAATGAGGCCACATCGGACAGGTCTGCAGAAGTCCCCTCGGACCCAGCCAGACCGCGAAAGGTACCAATCTCCACCAATCGACAGGGAAACGCCCTGTAAGGCGAGAACCAGCAAACCACTCCTATAGAAACCGACCCGTGAATCGCCTAATGAGACGGGAAGAGGCCCACCAAACACTCACTATCGGCCACGCCTCTTCACTAGACGCTAAGAAAATTCGGGTCAAAGTGGACATTGAAAATCAACCTTACCAAATGGAAGTTGACTCGGGATCGTCTCTGTCAATGGTTTCCTGGAAGACCCTCAAGCAACTCATCCCCACTATCCGGCGCCAAGACCTTCAATTCCAACGGCTCATGTTAAAGGACTACCAGGGGAACCGGATTCCAGTCGTAGGATCCAGTAGAGTCCGGGTTGCATTCAAGAACCGCACGGCATACTTACCCCTGACGGTGATCGACAAGGACTGGCCTAGCCTGTTAGGCCTGCAATGGTTCGCATCACTCGGCATTGAAGTGGCAGGCATTAACCGAATCGGCGGCAGTGACTGGGAAGAAGACCTCGCCCACGAATTCAGGGACGTCTTCGCGGAAAAGCTAGGCGAGTACAAGGGGACCCCGATATCCTTTAGCCTTAATCCAAAGATAGCTCCCATCCGCCTTAAGCCTCGTCGAGTCCTGTTCACTCTAAAACCAAAAATCAACAAACAGTTTGATAAGTTGATAGCCCAGGGAGTTTTAAAGCCAATCGACCACTCCCCATGGGAAACACCAATTGTGACCCCGATTAAGCTGGACGGCCCCATTAGAATTTGTGGGGACTATCGAGCCACCCTAAACCACGCCCTGCAACAAAATCCATATCCGGTGCCGGTGGTGCAACATCTCCTCCATTCCCTGGGGGGCGGAAAAGTCTTCGCTAAACTAGACTTAGCTCAGGCTTATCAGCAACTGCCGGTTGACGAAAAAACGGCACAGGCACAGACTATCGTAACACACCAAGGTGCCTTTAAGTGTACGCAGCTTCAATTCGGAGTCAGTGTAGCCCCAGGGATCTTTCAGAGCCTAATGGGGAGACTATTGCAGGGGATCAAAGGCATTGTCCCCTATTTTGACGATGTGCTCATTGCTGCCCCCACTCCAAAAATTTTACGGGATCGTTTAAGGCTGGTTTTACAAAAATTCAAAGAAGTAGGCCTGAAAGTGAAAAAAAATAAGTGCAAATTGTGTACAGATCGTGTTGAATTCTTAGGGTACTTAATTGACAGTCAGGGTATTCACCCTACAGATAGCAAATTGAAAGCAATAAAAAACGCTCCCAGACCCCGGAACAAAGCCGACCTCCAGGCGTTCTTAGGCCTCATCAATTTCTATAATGTATTCTTGCCTTACAAGGCGACTGTTGCTGAACCTTTACATCGCCTACCAGATAAAAAAGCAATTTGGGTATGGGGTCACAGAGAAGAGCAGGTGTTCCGTAATGTAAAATAACTACTGACTTCTGACGCCGTACGAATGCAGTACAATGAGACCTTGCTGTTAAATATCACATGTGATGCATCACCTTTTGGAGTGGGCGCCATTTTGAGCCATGTATTACCTAATGGTAGCGAAGCCCCTGTTGCTTACTTTTCAAAAATGCTCTCGAAAACCAAGCGAAATTACAGCCAGATCGATAAAGGGGCCCTGGCAATTTTATCAGCTGTTGAAAGATTCCATGAGTACGTGTACGGCTGGGCTTTTACCATTGTAACTGACCACAAACCATTGCTGGGGATCATCGCTGGGGACAAGCCAACTCCCTACATACTTTCTCCCAGGATGACCCGCTGGTCAGAATTCTTGGCTGCCTACAATTATCAGCTACAATATCGTCCCGGTAAAGCCATTCCCCACGCTGACGCGTTGAGCTGTGCACCGCTCCCTGAAACCATCAACGATCCTGCACCAACGATGACAACATTGCAGATCGAGACACTCCATATGCCGCCATTAACTGCCCATGACATCGTGAGAGAAACAAAACGCGACCCTATCTTAGCACGAGTCCTCACATGGGTGGAACGCGGATGGCCATTGGACCAAGTACCAGACGACTTTGCACCATTCAAAAGCCGTCAAACAGAGTTGTTCTCGCAGAAGGGCTGTATCATCTGGGGCGATAGAGTCGTTATCCCAGAACGACTCCAACAGGCACTGCTAAGAACCTTGCACAATGGGCACCCTGGCATTGTGCGCATGAAGGGCCTCGCACGAAGCTACGCGCGGTGGCCAGGCATCGACAGACAAATTGAATCGTGGGTTAAAACTTGCCAGAGATGCCAAGAAGTAAGCAACGCTCCACCAAAGGCAACCCCAACCGAATGGGAGACGCCACGGGGACCCTGGTCCCACATCCATCTGGACTTTGCTGGGCCGACCAAAGGCCACACGTTTTTGCTAACCGTTGACGCCCACTCAAATTGGCTCGAGATTTACCGAATGAGGAATACGACCACCGAAGCGGTCATTAAAAGACTGGAAAGACTGTTTGCAACCCACGGATTACCAGATGTTCTGGTATCCGACAATGGGCCCCAATTTACCGCGCTGTCTTTTGAACAGTATCTGGCTGACCGCGGTATCTGACATGCGCTTACTTTGCCTGCGCACCCTGCGGCCAACGGTAGGGCTGAGCGCATGGTACAATTCGTCAAAAGGACTCTACAAAAGATAGACTACGACAACATCGACGAGAAAATCAACCGAATCCTTTTCCTACAGCACATCACACCTCACAGCGTCACCAACAAAACTCCCGCGAGCTGCTAATGGAACGAAAGCTCCGCTCCCACCTCGATCGGTTACACCCAGCCTACAAACCAGAAAAGCCACTTAGATCCAGCGGCTGATGCCGTACCTTCCAGGTAGGCGATTTAGTATTCACTAAAAACCTATCAGTCGATCCGCTGTGGGTAGAAGCGACCGTAATCCGCATAACCGGCCCAAGATCATACCTCATTCAGTGCCCTGACGATAGACTTTGGAAGCGCCACATAGATCAACTACGATCGCGGCTACCGTCACGCAATTCCGAACTCCCTTATGACCAAACTGAGGGGGGGGGAGATACAGAGGAAAACGAATTGCAACTAGAGGAAAACCTTTTTGAAGGGACTGAAAACGGAACTGAAACGCAGGAACAGGAACCGGGGACCGGAGTGAGTTCTCCTCAGGGAGTGGCCAGTGATATCGGTGACGACGGGAACGTGAACTCAGAACCAGAGGCACCCCTACCATTAAACAACGATCTACCTCAACAGAAGTGCAGCCAATCGCCAGGCACTTTGCGAAAATCAAAAAGACTGATAAAACAACCGTCCTACCTCAAGGACTATGTAACTGCGCCCCGTGGGCAGAAGCCGGGGGAAAGGGGTGTTGTGAATGAATAATGCCAAATAAAGTTATCTTGAGCTTGAAGTCAAGTGCAGGGTTCTGGCCCTGCACTTCTGATTGGCTGTTAATGGCAGGATCGAATTGGAGGTTAACGGAGTTAGCAGGTTCAGGAGCATCTGATTGGCCATTAACAGGCCATTCTCATTGGTTAACAGAGCTAGCGCTCCAGGATTGCTATTGGTTGAATAGTTAATAAGTTGCCTATATAAGGAAGGCTATAGCAGTCCTCCAGTTTGAGCTGTCACACCATGTAAATAAAGAGTTTGAAGTTCACTGTTTCTACCGGCTCGTCTCCATTATTCACACCCATGCTCCAGACTTAACAGTGTCCAAAACATAATAATTTGAGACTGGGCCTTTGAGTCTCAAGTGGATATCTGGATCCATTTGTTCAGTGATTCATTTTTTTTTTCATTTTCTTGGGTATCCACATTTATAAGTATTATTTTTCTTCTGAATTTTTCTTCTTCTTCACTGTCCAATTTTTGCTTCAATAACATGTCACAAGGAAAACCTTTTCCTGCACAATTCAGATCTTTGTAAGTATGGACATGTCAATGGCATCTGAATATTCAACCTCAAACTTTTTACTCTGGACCTCACCCCATTTTAAGAGGTCCTTAAAGCGGGCGTGCATAAGCATACCAGCATGCCTACCATCCCTGTCTTACTGTCCCCATTTATCTGTATTTACTTCCTTTGTTCATGTTCATGTTCATATCTATACTTGTTATCTTGTATATGTTTGACAAACAAACAAACAAATAAATATCTTTCCTTCATTATTACCCTGTTAAGTGCTAGTTCTGTAGCATATTTCTTGACTCCAGGCTTTCTTTCTTTTATTTTATTTAACCCCATTTTTATTATTTTTCTAAATAACTCAAGATGATGAACATACCTAATATTATTTCCTCTTTCTCATTTTCCCAGAACAACAACCCTGCAAGGGGAGTTAGGCAGAGAGAGAGAGTGACTGACCCAATTTGGTCATCCAGCTGTTTTTTCATGTCTAAGGCAAGACTAGAACTCACAGTCATCCAATTTCTAAACTGGTGCCTTGACTATTAGACCAAACTAATTGTTGGTAGTCAGTCCTAAAAGATAGCAGCTGTCAACCACTTCAGTATATTTAATGTTAATAATATGGCTGATTGCTGTACCTGTTAAGTAGATTGATGTTTTAATAGATTGATAAAATTATATTTTTATTCTAGTGGGACATAGTGATAGCTGCCAACACTTCAGTAATAATATACAGAATTTGTATCTATTAGAATTGTCTTCCAGAATAACTTAATCTTCATATTAAGTTATATGATTAGAATTTTAATAGATTTTTCCCAGTGTACTATAATGGACTACTAATAACATAGGAACATGTACTAAATATTAGTACATTAGCATAGCACTAGCATTAGATCCTCCCATGCTATGTAGCATAAATATCAGCACAATAAAGAATATTCTTTAAATAAGAACAGTTTAAAAAGTAAAAACAATTTAAAACTTTACTTAACTTAGCATAAGATGTAACATGGAGAATTTTTTTAAAAAAGCATGTTTGGTTAATCTTTCAGGACATCTCTGTCTATATGTTATACTTCTGGAGATGACCTGGGATAAATATAGATGCCATTTATTGGCTAATGGTACAAGGAATGTAATTGTTTTCAAGTAATTTAAAGTGTACTTACATGCTTATATTTCAAAACTATAATTTGACAGGAGTGATTATCCTTAAATTATTTAACCTAAATAGCAATGGGTCATGGATAATTTTTAAACAATCAAACATATTTAAAGTAACTTTTTGTAGCATTTTGCATGGCATAGTATCTGCATTTTTTCACCTGTAAATGGGCCAAGAAAGAAAAATAAGGACTTGATTACAAATGTGGATATTTTTAATACTAAATGTCATATGCCATTTCAAAATTTGTCAGTGAGATCTTGTACTCTTTTAAAAGAATCTTGGCAAGAGAGATTTTCATTGGAACAATTTGGTGGATAATAGTATAAAAGATATATTTCTTAAATAGAAAAGAAATACAGTTCACTTTTAGAAAAAAGAACTCATGATGTCTTTTAAACTGTCATTCCTTGTTCCTAACTTGCAATTAGGCAGTATTTCCAAAATGTCATACTGAGATTTTCCTTCAACCATCATCCTAATAAAAATTGACGGCAAGCATATTATAACCAAACTTTCTCCCCTGTAATTACAATGAAGAATTTCAAACAGATTAATAAGGGAAATTCTACAACAGATTTCCAAGGACAGCTATGAAAACAACAGCAGCCTTTTAAAGAAATACACCGCAATATTGGCAAGATGGATGGCGATCAGGAGACAAATCTATGAGCAAAGCTATTTGGAGAGAATAATTTTGTACTATGTGATATATACTATGCAAATGAGCTTATTAGGGCACTCATCTTTTATTATTGGTGCCCAACTTAATAGAGGCATTTAAAAAACAATATTTCTGTCTGACTCCTGGGACAGAAAAAGACACATTGATATAATTGAAAGCAAATGATTGTATGTTATACTATTTAATCATGTCATTTTTCAGTGGCTATTTCTTGTGTTTCATTGCCTGGTTTTAGCATACAAGTAGTTAGTTTTAATATAGATTAGATCTCACTATTAGTGATCAAGCATGGTTTTGTTGAAGGTGTTATTTTATGAAATCAGTTAAAATACCCCTATTTGCCAATATTTTCTTTAAAAATATGATGTCATAATTCACTTCAAGCATATGGCATTTGCTTTATATTTGTTTTGGGAGATTACTTATAATTGGCTGTTCTTTTAAAGTTCCAATGTATTTTGTTTATAAAGTATATGTAGCTAATTTTTAAATTAAAGAGATCATCATAGGATAAATCAAAATATAGCTAAAACTGTAGGCTGCTAATAACGATTTCAGCTAATGTGTGCAAAGATGTCTGTTTATAACAAATATAAAAATACCAATGAAAGGACTCTCTACACTGTGCATATATTTAATACAACCTAGCTATCAAACTGCTCTAATCCATCTCCTTTCTAACAGATTTTAGAAATAGCACAGGGCACAAACAAGTAAAAAGCCATAAATTACTTTAAGACTGTAATTCTATCCATACTTATGTGGCCATAAATCCTATTGAATCATAAGATTTATTTCTGAGTATACATGCTTAGGACTATGTGCTTTTTTGTGATAATTTTCCTATGATACTTCATCAGACTAAAGCCAGATATATATTTTTTGCATCCAAAGCCATGTTTGCATAACCCCTAATCCAATGTGAGATCTTAAATACTAACCTCACTTCAAATTTCCTGCCTTTGATAAGAACTGCCCCTTCCACAAGAGAAGGCAAGAAGATATCAGAAAGAAATTAATATTCCAACCCATTTCTGGTTTTGGACAGGCTGACTTCAGTTCCCATTTCTTTAATGGAATTCAGCCCCAAGAGAAAAATGGTTTCTTAGCTCCCCAATAGCATAATCATGATCCCTACTCCCGCAAGCAAACACAATTTTCTTGTTTAGCAATGAACTCTTAACATCTAGATATGACAAATACTAAGTATGCTTCTATGGGTAAGATTTTGAGAATTTTCTCTAAGGGTTATGATAGATATAGCATTTATAGAATATTAGGA
Organism: Hydrophis major; assembly: GCA_033807585.1. NCBI lineage: Eukaryota > Metazoa > Chordata > Lepidosauria > Squamata > Elapidae > Hydrophis > Hydrophis major. Next base: position 66,785,164 of record CM066328.1, on the reverse strand, counting down.
TCTATTCGGAAGTACTCTCAGCACTGATAATTTATAAGTAGCTCTCCTTCTTCATTGACTATCTCTGGAGAGACAATAAAAGTTGACTGTGAAGAGTATTGATTAGCTGGAGTCAATAATTGGATGAACACTCCATTTCTCCTCATATTGTAAGAAGTTTTGTATATCATGGGAATCCAGTTTCAGAGAAACCATAGCAGCATTTAGTGTATTATATCAAATGCAATCATGTGCAAGAGGAAAGCCTTGCAAATGTGGAACTGGACACATGACCAAGACATCACTATTGTAAGCAGTGTTTGGGTTGCTGGTGTATAAATTAATCATGCAAATTGCAAAGCTGGCAGAGCTTATGTATCTGTTTTAAAACTACATTTGCCCTTCAAGTGAATGTTGTCGTAATAATAAATCCCAGGAAAGTAAATTTGAAAGGAATATGCACAAATCATGAACACTTGCATGAAACTCATGGGTGAGATCATCCATCACCATGGGTTGAGGTATCATCAGTATGCTGAAGATACTCAATTTTACGTCTCCATATCTGGTGACCAGAGATGGTGTTCAGCAGGTTCTGACCAGTTCTGGAGAATCGGTACCAGAAATTTTGAGTAGTTCAGAGAATTGGCAAATACCACCTCTGACTGGAGATTTTACAGTGTCCTTCCCCTGCCTGCCCAGAGAACCAGTAGTAAAAAAAATTGAATCCCACCACTGCTGGTGACCTAAGTGATGCTCCTATGGGATCTTGGATAGGGGACAACAGACTAGGACTGAACCCTAGCAAGTAGCATTAGGTGTTTGGAACATCAAGATTTGAATTTTTAACATCTTCTGAGCAGTTTGCACTACTCCCTTCAGACTCACAACTCCTGCTAGATGACTAAGTGGTGGGTATGGATCAGAACTCCCTGCACTCAATTATTCAAGCTTTAGTCATTTCTCATGTAGACTACTTCAATATGTTCTACATGGGGCTATCTCTGAAATGTACTTGGAAGTTTCAGCTACTGCAAAGTGCAGCAGTGTGAGCAATCTTTGGTGCTCCTACAATGGCCCATGTTATACTGCTGCTCCGTAAGCTGAACTGGCTGACTGCTTCTAGGTGCAGTTCAGTTGGTTATGATCCTTAAAGCCCTCCATGGCATGGGTACTGAGTATTTATGAACCATCTTGTTCTACTAGGACAGGCCTTTTCCACTCATACCAGGAGAGGAGGTCTGCTGCAGATCCTATCAGTCAAAGAATCCTGGTTGGCAGGATCCAATAGAAGAGACTTCTGTGACATAGCACCCACCCTCTGTAACATCCTGCCCATGGGGTGAAGTTTGCTCCCACCCTCCTGTCCTTCCGTGAGAGTCTGAAGACTTGGGCCTGCCAGTTGGCCTGGGGACCTAATAGGGGAGGTACTACAATGAAGGTGGCTATTGGACTAATAGTTGGCCCCACTTGTCCACTGGACATTCTGCTGCCTCCTACCTATCTTTTAATTATTTTCATTATTTATTTTATTGTTTCATTGTTTTACTATTGTTATATTTAGATTTTTATAACTTTACATTTTACCATAGTAAGCCACCCAGAACAGCCCCAAAAAGAGACGAACAGCAAATAAATGTAATAATAATAAATCAATAAAAATAAATAGAAACAGCAATTGTTCAAGAGGATATTGATTAATAATTCAGCCATGTTATAAATGCAATCATAATTCCGATGGAAGACTTTTCAATTTCATATTATTCAGAAACATAAAAAATATTATAATAAGAAATTCATATCAATGTCTTGATTCAAGAATTCAGGTTAATCAGAGGATTATAGATGCAGGTAGTCCTTGACTTACAACAATTCATTTAGTGACCATTCAAACAATTCATTTTGTATTCAACGGCACTGCAAAAAGTGACATGACTGTTTTTCACACTGACAACCATTGCAGCATCCCTGTGGGTCATCAGGATTTGGCTGCTTGGCAAGTGACTCATATTTATGATGGCTGCCCTGTCCTGGGGTCATGTCATCACCTTTTGTGACCTTCTGAGAAGCAAAATAAATGGGAAAACTAGATTCACTTAAAAGCCATGTTACTAACTTAACACCTTCAGTGATTCACTTACCAACTGTTCCAAAACAGGTCATAAAATGGGACAAATTCACTTAACTGCCTCACTTTGCAACAGAAATTTGGGGCTCAGTTGTGGTTGTAGGTTGAGAATTACCTTTACTCCTCAACTTATGATTACAATGGATCACCAGAAACCTACATAGGGCCCAGATCTTCCCCCTTCTCCCCCCCCCCACATGGTCACATGATTGCATTTTGGGCACTCAGTAGCTTGTCCATATTTATGGTTGTTTGCAGACTCCCATGGTCACATGACTGAGATTTATAATGTTTTTGCCCCAAACTGGCATTTACTATACTTGTCGTTTCTAGCAAAAATCACCCTACACTGAACAATGGATTCGCTTAATGACTGATGCATTTGCTTAACAGCCACTGCAAAAAAGATCATAAAATTGAGTCTGGTCACCCTGGTGATCCACTTTACAACTGTCATGATTTATGATCTAAATGATGGGCTTAATTCCAGTTGTAATTCAAGGACTACCTGTATACCTTCCACATATCAAATACATTGTATATTTTGATACATAGGATTGTTCAGTAAATGTCATTTTATACAATTAAATTGCTCTATAAGGGCTTGAATGTGAATAATATATTATAGTATGGTAAAAGTGTGCAGAACATCACTGTAAACTAAATACTGAACTTAATCCAGAGCTGAATAACATCTGTGTCCTTTTTCAAAAGTGTTAAAAATACTGTATAATGCTGATTGTAAATCTTCAGATGTACAATGAGTGATAATGGAAGCAAATATGAAGCATTACAACAGGACAGAAGTAAAAAGAAATACTGCTTAGTATGAATTATCTCCACATTCTAGATCTTTCTATTACATGTTTCAATAAATGAAATGCAAAATACAAATATTGAAGCTAAATAGTCAGGTTTCCAAAAGTGTTCACAGAAGTAATGAAAGAATTTCATAATTATAAACTGCTAGTATTCATGTGCAGAACAGCTAGATCTTTTGCTACCTATTTTCCTTTATCATCCAGTCCAATGAAAAGATGTGTATTTCAAAAACTGGCATCTTCATGCTTTGTAGTTTTATGTATTCCTAATAAGTCACTCTTTCACTGACATTGTGACCTTTATATTTTGTAACCATCTATAAATAATGTGTGTGTGTGTGTTCACTTACTAGTGACAAGGTGATCCTTCCTAGGAAGGGAAAGTAAAATAGCACATCTTCTTTGTTTACATCAGCCCCCTTGAACAGTGGATGAGAGAATTTTCTCCTTTGGCCATTTGTGATTTAAAAATTTCCTTCTTGTCACCTTCGAGAGGAAAGAACATGACCTGCCTGTTCTACACCTGCCTGAAGCTGACATACCCAACAATTTGATTCAGCTTTGGGTTTGAGAGGGGCTGGACTAGAAGACCTCCAAGGTCCCTTCTAGCTCTATTCTGATTGGATTGGATTGGAAAGGGTCCTTCTTGAGAGAGGCATATACATGCATGCACATATCATATTCAGTGATATAAGTTATTATGCCTATCATAACTGATTGGAGCAGCTTAGGAACCTCATGAATAAATAAATTCATGAAGTTGTGAGTGCAATCAGGGAATTGAGACCACACAGAATTGTTATGTAAATGTGTAGCGGATGTATGTAGTACTCATGACAAGGACAAGAAATGTAAAAGACTGTTGACTCGAGACAACAGAGGAAATGGCCTAGGATTTCAAGCCTGGGATGAGATATGTACAGTGAAATCACAGCTTAATGGGCCTTTGATCTGATGCAATGGACATTTTTTTCATTCAGTTGTCATCCCGTTTAACGTCCATTAAATGAATATCTGTCTGTTAAATAGAGGTCTTCCAGGAAATGATTGTTGACAACAACTATGTAATAATGCAAATGGCATAAATTAATGCAATAAAGTACAACCATAATTTATGGTCATTCAGATTTAATGGACATCCTATCCCCTTTAATGGGTTGTTAAATTGATGTATACGCACATATGTATCTCTCTGTTTGATATTAAATCCTGGATTTTGTAACAGGCAGATCTGCTTTTATAGTTCTTTGTAATAAAAAGATATTATCTAGCTATGTTGAGTCTTTGAAGCTTCGGCTGTTGGTTACTAACTGAATATGGAAGAATATTTTCTGGAGAATAAAAATATTCAAGATTGTTGTGGTTTGTGTGAAGTCTGATAAACAGAATCAGAACTTCTGTAGCTTACTTGAAAAGCTCTGCTTAAAGGTGTACTGTCCTCTGTCTTTGATGATGGTAGATTTATATCTGAGAACATTCTGTAAATATAACTTCAATTTCTGGGTGCCAAAATGATAGAATGAGTCTCCAATACATAGTCATTTTTAGGTTATCATACCAACCACCTAGTGAATCTCTATGCAGTTTACAATTAGAGATAAAATCAAAATGCCTGAAATATTAAAACAATTAAACTCACCAGGTGAAAAGTTCTTTTAGCAGGTTCTTTACATGGCTTTTTTAAAAAAGGAAAATAAAAAGATTAGGCTACCAGTTTATCATTACAAAGAATTAGAGCTCCCACAGAAAAAAAACACTTCATTATGAGATGCTATGGGATACGCCATGGCAATTGTAGACAAATCTTTTCAGATGATCTCAAAGATTGAATTGAAAGGGAATGTCTTATGGACCCCATATGTTCTCTCAGGTGGCCTGGACCCAAGCCACACAGAGGTTTAAAGCTCTTTGGTTTTTACCTGGATATTGTCCATTGTAATGCTTTTTTTTACAAAGGCATAAATATGTTCTCCTCAGTTCTATACTAAATATAGGATTAGAACCAAGGGGAACTCCACATAGGTCAAATTATAATAGCCAAGTCTGGATATAAGATTCTACCCAACAATGTAAAGTAATTCGTACGGCATTTTTTATTTATCAAACTTGTATGCTAGCCAGTTCTCGAAAGGCAACTCGGATACATGTATTTCAAGGTCCTTACATTGCTTCACTCCTTCAAACTCTTAAGTAATTTAGAGCAGAGAATCAGTAATAAAATAATCAAAAATATCAATACTTGTGGTGTATATAGCATAAACTATACTAGATAGTGTTATACTAGATAGTATAAACCATGTCAAACAATCAGTAAATTGCATCAGTACTGATAGTTCCCTTATACATGTTATTATTAGATTCAAACTTAACTCCATCATCCTGAAGATACTTGGAAAAGCCAGGTTTTTAACAGCTTGCTAAAAATCAAGACTGAAGAATACAGATCTTATTTCTGGTGGTGGGGCATTCTATAAAAGGGAAGCTTCTGCAGAAAGCACTTGTCTCTAAATTTCCATCATGCCTCAGCAAGTACTCTTCTGCAGGCACACAGGGGATGGATGGACAGAGAGTTTTGGAAGGAAATGGCCTTGTATATAATCAGGCTGCAGACCACAAGCCACTGTCCCCAGCAAGAGACACATGTCAGGACTTTGATTATATTATCATGTAGGTTTTCCATTTGATAAGTCCTAACTAGAGGTCAAGATGGTAACATCTTTCTCTCCCTCTTTTTTGATCCATTCATTTTTCTCTCCCTCTTTTTTGATCCATTCATCCTCCCTTTTTTTGATCCATTCATTGCCATATATATCATGGAAGGGTCCTCCTACATAATGTAGTCTCTTTACCAATAATTTATTTCCCAAACTTAAAAAGTAGACACAGTTCAATTTTTGATGAAGTAGGCTAATCACTCTAGTTAGGAATCTGTTTACAAATATAATGTAAGCCATTGCTCTGAAAATAAAAAGTCTTCCCTTGGAGTTTTCCAACTTTTAGGATTTTGTAGCAGTTCCCGTCCCTCCCATTGTGAAGCAGTGTAGAATCATCTAAAAAGGCAACTTTTTTATTTAAAAAAATCTATTTTAATTAGGGAACAAACTTTTTTTAAAAAATTGTCTTAGTGAATATAAATGAGTTAAGTCTATGGCACTAACAATATGGCTTCTAAAAAATTTGAAGAAAGAAGGAATACATCACTGATATATTATTTTTAAAATTAGCAGTCCAGCTTTATAGGAACACATTTGCATTTTGATCTGACTGTTGTTCACTCAAGAGCTGCATTGTCTACAAATAATAATTCTTGCAATGCATGTGTTACAATGTACAGGTAGTCCTCGACTTATAACCAAAATTGAGCACCAGATTTTATGTTGCTAAGTGAGACATTTGTTAAAAGTGGGTTTTGCCCCATTTTACAACTTTTCTTGCCACAGTTGTTAAATGAATCACTGCGATTGTTAAGTGAATCTTGTTAAGTGAATCCCTATTGACCTTGCTTGTTAAAAGGTCATGAAAAGTGATCATCTGACCCATAGGACACAGCAACCATATGAGTCAATTGCCCCCTATTTGAATTTTTATCAAGTGACCATGGGGATACTGTAATGTCATAAGTGTAAAAAATAGTCATAAGTCACTTTTTTCAGTGCTGTTGTAAGTTCAAACAGTCACTAAATGAACTGGTGTAAGTCGAGGACTATCTGTTAGAGTGGTTATACATGTAACATATATGTTTGCTTTGTACCCCACCTTTCTATTTGTATAGGAGCTCAAGGTGGCAAAACAACAACAACCAAAACAAAATGCAAAACATAAAAGATGACCATAAAAATCCATTAAAATCAATAACAGTATATTGACATTGACCCTTCTTCTGTCCACAGTCTCTGTGCTGTGAAATCAAGCAGAGGCATCGAGGGGTAGGCTCAGTGTTACGTTTGTGCCAACACCTCCTTGATGATCAGGATACCTGTAATCTGAATGCGGACCATCAGTCGATGCAGCTGATAATTGTAAATCTTGAAAGAAGGTGGGAAGCTATCATCATGCAAGCAGTCCAGTGGCAAACTAGATTGCAGAAGAAGTTGGCAAAGCATCCAGTAAGTGATCCCGTCTGACTTACCCCCTTCCCTTCCCATTCATTCCCATTGGACTTACTGTTCCATTGTCTCAACCATTATTATTATTATTGTTGTTGTTGTTGTTGTTATTGTTATTCACAAAAATGATAGTATACACAGCAAACAAAATAACCATGCTGGGTTTCATATCACAAATCACTACTTGAACACTTCCCAAGTGTTTAGGTCTGCGTGATGTATTGGCAGATTATGCAAGCAGATCCCAGTAAGATGGCCTTCTGCAGCTGACCAATGGTGATCTTGTCAGCGCCAATTGTTTTTAAGTGCTTGCCTAGGTCTTTAGGCACAGCACCCAGTGTGCCGATTACCACTGGAACCACCTGCACTGGTTTATGCCAGAGTCTCTGCAGTTCGATTCTCAAGTCTTGATATCTGGTAACTTTTTCAAGTTGTTTTTTGTCGATTCTGCTGTCACCAGGTATTATTATTATTATTATTATTATTATTATTATTATTATTATCATCATCATCATCATCATCATCATCATCATCATTATATAGTCAGGTACCTTAGGAGCCAAATAATTTGCTTTTGGATTTTTTTTCTCATCGTAATTTCTACATGGATGGAATCAACTGATTAATGGGTTGAACAGAATTTATTTAAGAGAATACAGTTCTGTATTTTACATTGTGTAATGTCTATACTGAATGAAATGATTTCTGGAAAACAAAACCTAATAGTAGATAAATAACCTCAATCTTCCTTAAGATTCAGTCCAAACTTTTTTCTTTCTTTTTTTTTTAAAATCAAGTGTAGACATTCTTTTAGAATAGAATAGAATAGAATAGAATAGAATAGAATAGAATAGAATAGAATAGAATAGAATTCTTTATTGGCCAAGTGTGATTGGACACGCAAGGAATTTGTCTGGTGCATATACTCTCAGTGTACATAAGAAAAAATAAAGTACATTCATCAAGAATCATAAGATACAACATTTAATGATAGTCATAGGTTACTCATAAGCAATCAAATCATACTAGGAAACAAATAAAAGAGCTCCTCCTACACTTGGTTTTTTAGGACCTATTAAATCTACAAATACTACCTCTAAAGGTTCTTTGGTAGTAAATCCATCAACTCTATCAGCCGGTGTGACCCTGGCCTTGCTTTGATTGCAGATATTACATTGCAAATACTTATTACAAGGTTTCAAACTTATTCCCTTAGATAATTCAACAGTTTTCTTAAGCATTTTAAAATTTAAATGCCCTAGCCTTCGATGTAACAAGTGAATACATTCATCATGAGGTTTCTTATTTTCATAAATTGTGTTAGCCACCTTTAAACCATCATCATTTAACACATATAATTCACCTCTTAAAGATGCAGTAATTTTCTTATCTTCTTTTTCAATTATGCAGTTATCTCCCCTAAATGTAACTACATATCCTAGTTTAACCAAAATTCTTACTGAAATTAAATTAAACTTAAGTTGTGGTACATATAACATTTTTACATTCTCTTTTATAAAAGAACAATATGCTATACCTTGACCTTTAGCTTTCAGTTTGCAGCCATTGGCTAACGATATCTGCTGTGTACTCTTGGACATTTTAATAAAATGTTTCTTATCATTAGTTATACAATGTGATGCTCCACTGTCAACCACCCATAAATTATTTTTTACAGCTCCGTTAGTATACATGGCTAACTCTAAATTTTTATTTTTATTTTGATGACTTTTTGTATTCTGGCCAGCGTTCTGGCTCTTTGCCTTTTTACAAAATCTTGCCAAATGTCCTCTTCCTCCACAATTAAAGCACTTTTTAATTGCGTATGCAGTAGGAGTTTCATTATCTTCTTTTTGAGGTTGCTCCCTCCTTAACTCGTCTCTTTCAAGCCTTCTTCTGGCTTCTTCAATCAATCTGCCAGTTATATCAGTTAAAGTTAGGCTTTCCTTTGGCAATATTTCAAGGGAAGTTACATAATTATCATAGGTTTCATTAAGGGAAGATAGAATTATATAGACTTGGTGTAGTTCAGAGAAAATAAGCTCTTTCTCGTGCAGTTCTTGAAAAATGCTTTGCATAGTTTTCAAATGACTCAGCATATCACCATTCTTATGGAGATGTGTACTGAAAAGTTTCCGTGTTAGATTTATGTGAGCACCAACATTATCTCGGACATAAATCCTCTTCAGCTTCTGCCAACACCCAACAGCTGTATTCTCTCCGTGGATATAAACAAGCTGGTTATCAGTTAAGGTTAACCCAATAATGCAAATAGCTTGCTGATTTTTATGCATAAATTCTTCTATCTTTAATCTGTCTTCATCATCCTCTGGATCCCATTCTTCTACGTTTGGTGGATTTTCAATTATGTTCCACAAACCTTCTCTTCGTAGAAGCAGACTACATTTCATAGACCATGATACATAGTTTGTTCCATCCAACTTGGATATAAGGGACAAACTTTGTAGATTGACTTGTGCCATGTTTTCTTATATGGATATAAAAATATAATTAATAAAACACAGCTGTCTGTTTACTGTAATGTATAACAACACAAACTCTCACTTTTTACATAAATCTGTTTTATCCTAGTTAAACTGACTTTGCAGCCTCTGGGCCCATAACCAGTGTTAAGCCTGGTTTCTCCAACCAGGGTTAGGGAGACAAGCTAAACAGAATGTGCAGCTTAGTCAGATAGGCACACAGATAAATGAGTGAGCTAAGCTTGTATGTTTATTAACATACAGTAAAAATGACAGATACGCTTGTGCTATCAAATATATAGTTTATTCCATTATGAGTTCATAGCATAGTCAAAATAACAGTCCAATAGTCATGTATCATTTAGTCAGTCCATTCAGGGATATTCAGTTAGCAAAGTCCGTGTTGAATACCCTATGTCAATACACTTACAAGCCAGTCCTTTGTTTTCTCTCCCGTTCGAGCAATGCAGTCTTGTGTCCTTGCAGTAATCAGGTTTCATCAAAGCCAGAGAGAGAGCAAGCTGTCGTCTTGCTTCTTTTAAAGTGCTTTCACAACCACTCCCTTAATTACTGTCCCACAGTTAAAGTTGCAGACACTTTAACTTACAAACTATGATTACATATTATTATTTACCTAAACCAGTTAGGGTAAAACAATGTAATCCCTAACAAGTGTTAACCCCCTTAACCAATGAGAGTGGCTCGTTAACAGCCAATCAGATTCTCCTGAACGGACCAATCCGATATCGCTATTATCGGCCAATCAGAAGTGCAGGATTAGAACCCTGCTTTTTCTAAAGGTTTGATAAAACTTTATTTAAGCGTTTTATTAGTTCATAACACCCCTTCCCCCCAGGTTCTATTTAAAGGGTGCGGTGAGGTATGAAGGTTGTTTTGACTGTCTATTGGATTTACGCTGTCCCACCGGTTCCTGTCTGTAACCTGGTTTCGGCGGGACATTATTGGGCAAGTCGGGTGCCGGTGGTTCCTCATTGGATGACTTGGTGCTGCTAATGTTCTCGTTGTTGTCCTCTGATCTTTGCGGGCTTGCCTCTGTTGAGGTGTTCCTCTATGGCGAGGACACTCACCTCCCTGATTCTTCTTTATTCGTTACGCCCGATTGCTGACTTCTTTCGTTCCTGCATTCCGCCATCTCAATTTGGTTTGTTCGACATCCCCTCCCCCCTCAGTTTGGGAGTTACCGGAGTCGCGGAAACTAGGTTGTCGCCTTGAGCGAAGCTGATCTATATGGCGTTTCCATCTTTTTCTATCGCAGGTTTTCACCCGGTACGACCTGGGTCCAGTGGCTTGAACTACAATTGCCTCGACCCACAATGGTTCGCCGGAAAGGTTTCTGATGAAAACTAAGTCATCTATCTTGAACTCGTGGCATTTTCTGCTAGATCCACAGGGTTTCTCTGGTTCGTAAGACGGGTGAAGCCAGTCAAGGTGGGAATGGAGTTTGCATCCCATTAATAGTTTAGCTGGAGTCTTGTTGGTGACGCTGTGCGGAGTGATGTATTGGAGAAGGAGTATTCTGTTTATTTTATCTTCAATGTCCCCATAGTCCATTTTGTAGAGGGTTTTTTTAACAAATTGTACCATGCGCTCAGCTCTTCCGTTAGCTGCAGGGTGTGCTGGCGAAGTTAGCGCATGATAAATACCCCGGTCCGCTAAGTATTGTTCAAAGGGTAGAGCGGTAACCTGGTGTCCGTTGTCGGAGACCAGAACGTCTGGCAGTCCATGCGTCGCGAATAGCCTGTTCAACTTCCGGATGATGGACTCGGTTGTAGTACTCTTCATTTCATGGATCTCGAGCCAGTTGGAATAGGCATCCACTGTTAGTAGGAACGTATGCCCCTAAGTAGGTCCCGCAAAGTCAATGTGTATGCGGGACCACGGTCCCCGGGGTGTTTCCCATTCTGTTGGAGTTGCTTTAGGTGGGGCATTGCTAACTTCTTGGCACTTTAAACAAGTCTTTACCCAGGCTTCGATCTGTTTGTCGATGCCCGGCCACCACTCTTTCATACGCACGATGCCAGGGTGACTCTCATGCAGTGTTTTTAATACTGCTCATTGTAACCATTCTGGGACGATGACTCTATCCCCTCGTAGGATGCAGCCTTTTTGCGAAAAAAGTTCTCTTTGCCGGTTCTTGAAGGGGGTGAAGTCATCAGGGGTTTGTTCTACTGGCCATCCCCATTCAACCCAGCTAAGAACTCGTGCTAAGATAGGATCGCGTTTTGTTTCGATCGCAATATCTCTAGCTGTTAGCGGTGGTGAATGTAGTGTTTCAATCTGGAGTGTCGTAAGGGTTGGAGCTGGGTCATCGATGGTTTCCGGAAGTGGTGCACGGCTCAGTGCATCAGCATGGGGAATGGCTTTCCCTGGGCGGTGTTGCAGTCTATAATTGTATACAGCCAAAAACTCCGACCAGCAAGTCATTCTAGGTGATAATATATAGGGGGTTGGCTTGTCTCCCGCTATAATCCCCAGCAAAGGTTTGTGGTTGGTAATAAGAGTAAAAACTCGTCCATATACATATTCATGAAACCGCTTCACAGCAGATACAACAGCAAGAGTCACTTTATCGATTTGACTATAGTTACGTTCAGCCTTTGATAGGGTTCTTGAAAAATAGGCGATAGGGGCCTCACTACCGTTTGGTAACACATGGCTCAAAATGGCTCCTACTCCAAACGGTGATGCATCACATGTAATTGTTAAAGGCAAACTCTCGTTATACTGCATTAAAACAGCATCTGAGGTTAATAAGTTTTTTACTTGTCGGAATGCATGCTCCTCTCGGTGTCCCCAGACCCAGGTTGCTATTTTGTCAAGAAGTCTATGTAGGGGCTCAGCTATAGTTGCTTTGTGGGGCAGGAAGATGTTGTAAAAATTAATGAGCCCCAGAAAAGCTTGGAGATCAGTCTTATTTCTGGGTCTTGGGGCGTTCTTGATTGCTTTTAATTTGCTATTGGTGGGGTGAATGCCTTGTTTATCGATTAGGTACCCCAGGAACTCTACTTTATCTATACACAGTTGACATTTATTTTTTTTAACCTTAAGGCCGGAGTCTTTAAATTTCTGGAGAACTAATTTAAGACGCTCTTTTAGTATTTCTCTATTCGGGGAAGCAATTAAAACGTCATCAAAGTATGGTACAACCCCTTTGATCTCCTGCAAGAGTCTCTCCATCAAACGTTGAAAAATCCCTGGGGCTACGCTAACTCTGAATTGGAGTCGGTTGCACTTAAAGGCGCCTTGGTGCGTAACGATCGTTTGTGCCTCTGCTGTTTTTTTATCTGCAGGCAGTTGTTGGTAAGCTTGTGCTAAATCCAATTTAGCGAAGACTTTTCCGCCCCCCAGGGAATGGAGTAGGTGTTCTACCACCGGCACTGGGTAAGCGTTCTGTTGAAGGGCATGATTCAGGGTAGCTTGGTAGTCCCCACAAATCCTTAATGATCCATGTGGTTTGATGGGTGTTACGATTGGGGTTTCCCAACGAGCGTAGTTTGTTGGTTCTAAAACACCCTGGGCTATTAATTTATCAAGCTGCTCTTCAATCTTTGGTTTAAGGGCAAAAGATACCCGACGAGGCTTAAGACAGATGGGGGCTACTTCAGGGTTAAGGTTAAATGATATCGGGGTCCCCTTGTACTCGCCTAGTTTGTCTGCAAAAACGTCCTGGAATTCCTGGACAAGGGCCTCCTCCTAGTCATCGCTTTTGGTTTGGTGAATGCCGGCTACCTCGATCCCGAGTGGGGCAAACCATTGAAGGCCTAACAAGCTAGGCCGATCACGGTCGATGACGGTCAATGGTAAAGATGCAGTATGACTTTTGAATGAGACCTGGACTAGGCTGGATCCAACGACCGGAATTCGGTTTCCCTGATAGTCCTTGAGTATAATTCTTTGAGTTCTGAGGTCTTGCCGCTGGACAGCAGGGATCAATTGTTTAAGGGTCTTCCAGGAAACCATCGAGAGAGACAATCCTGAGTCAACTTCCATCATGCAGGGCTGGTTTTCGATGGCGACCTTCATTCGGATCTTCTTTGCATCTAATGATGAGGCTTGACCAATTGTAATGGTTTGGTGTGTCTCTTCTTCTTTTGTTGAGTTGGCCAGTGGTTTATTTCTGTAGGAGTGGTTGTTCCATTGGTGGTTCAAATGTTCCTGACTCACAGGATGATTTCCTGTGGTTTGGCGGTAATTGGACCCCCTCTGAAATGGGCTGGATTCTTGCTTGCTTCTACAGACCTTTCCGATGTGGCCTCTTTTCCCACAAACATGGCAGAGCGCATTGAGGAATTTGCAGTCTGATCGCGGGTGGTTTGCCCCACAACCTGCGCATTGATGCTGCAGTCTCTGATTCCGCTGGTGGCGTTGGTCTCGTTCAGACCGGAGCCGGTTGACCTCTTCCTCATCATTTTCTGATGACGATTCGAGGTCCTCGTGATGGGTTGCCATTGTGTGTCCCTCTAGGCGAGGTGAGGTTTCGCTGGCGAGTTGGCGGAGCGGTGCATTGGTGCGGCGCATTTGGGCAACTGACTTTCTGGTTGCTTCTGCTGCAGTAGTGTTAGTGATGGTATCTGCAAGGCTGATATCGCCTTTCGCCATCAGCTTACTTTGCACATGCGGTGCATCTAATCCCAGAACTTTTCGGTCTCTCAGGGCTTCTTCAAGGTCGGTTAACCCACAAGGCCTCCCAGGTTCCGGAGATCCATGATGAAATCTGCAACACTCTCTCCTTTCCGCTGGTCTCTCTGGTAAAATTCATGTCTTCGGACAAGCGTTGGTACGGTAGGTGCATAGTGGGCCCGCAGGAGGAGCTCGAGGACGTCCCAGTCCATGGATTTCACTTCAGCTGGTTTCGCCAGTGCCTTAGCCATCTTAAAAACGGCAGGTCCGCAGTGGGTCAGGAATACCGCTCGCTTTTTCCCCGTAGTGGCATCTTTCAAGTTGTTGGTCTCCAGAAACATCTGGAACCGGTCCATGTACGAGTCCCAGTCTTCTTGTGCCGGGTCAAATGGAGCGGGTGGTATGGCGTCGCCAGACATGGTTTCCGCGGTCGATGTGCCTTCAGCCACGTGCTCTGTTTGGTGCTCTGTAGTGTTTAGTCAGCTCTGACGTCTCCATATCCCACCTTCGTCGCCAGTGTTAAGTTCTGCGCATGTGCGCAAGGAGCGGAGACGAGACGGTGAACAGTGAACTTCAACTCTTTATTAATCATTCTGAACAGAGCAAAAACCTAGGGCAGCAGCAGCCTTTTTATAGGCAAGCTGCTGATCTAGTAACCAATGAGAAACGTGGAGTGTTAACCCCTTTAACCAATGAGAGTGGTTCGTTAATAGCCAATCAGATTCTCCTGAACGGACCAATCCGATATCGCTATTATCGGCCAATCAGAAGTGCAGGATTAGAACCCTGCTATTTCTAAAGGTTTGATAAAACTTTATTTAAGCATTTTATTAGTTCATAACACTCCCTATGTTCTCATACAGAATAGCTAGAATATATGGCATTTGGCCAGGAGCAGAGAGGGTGATATTTTTTTTTTTTTGGTCTTGTTTCACTTAAAATACCTGCAATCAACAGTGAGCTGTTCTTTTGTGTTGTGCTTCTATTTCAATTTCACCTTCTAGAAGGCCCTGTTCTGTTCTGCCTTAAGCAGAGGCAAGGAGCAGCCATGGGAAAACCTGGTGGGCTGCTGAACACACAAGAGTGCTGCTGTTGGGAACCAGTTTTCTCTTTTCCAGGCAGGCAACTGTTTGGAGGTGCTGCAGTACCTCTAAATAAGTGGATATGTGTTAATTAAAGGTGAATGCTGCTTCTGCAGCAGGAGTGAAGTAGTCTTGTGATTTTATTTGTATAGGAATTGATGGGGAAGTGAGGTAGAATGAGTGTACAAGCACTATGTTTTCTTTGTCTCAGGACTGGACAGAACTTCCTAAGCTCCACACTGCTTTGTTCTCATTTTGCCTGGGAAAACCTGGCCTTGTTTGTTGGCCTGAATTATCTTTTACCTAGTAGGGAACACAACTTGTTTCCTGCCAAGATACAGCAGCTATTTTTTTTTTCTAGGTTTGATTTAGAGCACAGATGCTATTTTTGTTTTGTGGAGACTTGTAGCTGAGAACATATGCACCATATAAAAAGGTGGGCCTTCATATGTAAGTATTTTTCCAGTGATGAAAGAGTTCTTAGAATCCAAATGTTCTGGTTGGAATTGAATTTTGTAAGCTTCTGCTGCATTCGCTGTCTCCCAATTCCAAGCTGGCATTTTACAGCATTTCCTTTCATTCAGTTCCTGTGTAGTCATTTCTTGGGTTGATCCCAAAATTGTTTTCTCTGCCTTGTCTATTTCCTTGAGCTGATGTTGTGCCAGTCTTGGCAAATGAATAGTTTCCCTGGGAAACTGTGTGTGTATGTGTGTTTTAATTGAGGTTGTCCAAAATATACTGTAATATATAAAACAAAGAGGATGTGTTTGCATCTCTGATGGCATCTTACTTGGTATTATTAAGAGTCACTGATATGGAAAAAGATTACTTGGATCAATTCATCATGCAATATGAAAGGTCAGGAGCTATTTCCATCCTTTCTTTAAAGTGCTGTTCTAACATTTTCCTTTCTCCATTTTTTTTACTAATGGCATCTAGTGGCATTCTATTATTACTGCTCAAAGATTTAATCAAGTGTTTAATTTCTCTATTTAATTTCAGTATTATTTCTTTCTTCTTTTCTTCCTCCTCTGCTCCCAAAGGAAGAAAGCATAAGTAAAGGGGCTCCAGGTTGGGACTAATAGCTGGTTGTCCAAAATTCCATTTTGGGATGAAAAACACCGGGTGATCGAAAGACATGTTAGGCAATTGTTATTTTCTTTTCCCTGTGAATCCTGAATTTGCTTAACACACCCAGTATTTTCATATCTTCTAGAAAGGACTTTATACTTCAGTTTAACTTCCCCAAATTTGCATTAATGCATGACCCTTCTATTCCCCTCTTTTGAATGTGCAACTGTTTCAAAAATAATACACACACAGACATCATGGCTGTCATTTTTGTAATGGTGTGCGCCAATGTCTCAATGTTCAAAACATGTGTATGAACAATACATGTGTATGAACATCTCTTTAGTTTCTTCCACTCTGGATCTAAGAACAGCATGGATTACCAGGCCATCTTAACATTCCCAATGAAGGTAAAATTAGTAAGCAACACTAAATTAATTCAATCCATCCAATTGTCTAATTGCCAATCCACTATTCTTCCCTTTGGTTGCAAGCTCTCTTTCCTTCTCTAATGGTTCTGAAATATGTTACTTGTGTGTGAAATTCATAATGATTGCAAAACTTCTCTTCCTCTGAGGAAGTCATTCCATTGTGTTGAATAAAACTCCCTGAATTCTAAGCCATCTTGACCAATTCTGGGAGTTGCATTCAGCATCTATGAAAAGTAGCATTTGGAATAGAATGCTCTAAATTTTGGATAGTAAACTAACTATGAAGTAATTAAAGGAATCTTTCTTCGAATAAACTCTTTTTTTTTTAATATTGTGTTTGCATATGTGTGTCTGTGTACTTGTCTGTATTTTATAGTTGTTCCTTACAGTATTTTATATTCTGATGAAAACTTTTTAATACTACATCAATTGTGAAAGTGACATTTTAATACTCTTTAACTGAAGGTAACTGAAAGCTAATGTTTTCCCAGCTAAAACTTGGGAATGTTTAAATTGTTTATAATAAACATGTGTAAATATGAACAATTTTGTATTTTTATACTTGACTTTGAAAAGAAAATGACAATTGAACAAGAAGCCTCCACACTTATTTCCCTTGCCTTCTTCCTCGTCTTTTTTCCGAAGGCCAGTTTATTCATTAGACCCTTATATGCTATCTCTTTTTTTTTCATTTCCTGAGGAAAATGAAAACATAGAAGGCTTAACTAGGGATTGCTTTGATGCTTCTTTTGTCTCCTATTCAGAAAAAAAATAGTGTGAGGTATTCACCCTTGCATTTAAGCTACCCATTCAGTGGCCAGATTTTGCTCTAAATCCATTGTTTTAGAGGTATCCTTTATACACTGTATCATATTCCTGTCCCTACTTTCCAGGCAGCAAACCATGTGGGCTGGGTACACATATTTTACTAATCCAAAATGATTGGTTTTCATTTAATATGTTTAGTGCATGCTGCTGTCATGTGAATAAATGCATGGAATGATCTGTGGCTTAATTTTTTTGTGAAGCCAGCAATTGTTGTTTGTTTCTTAAACCATGGTTAAACAAACAAGGCATAATGCCCTGGATAAATCCAGTCCACAGTCTTACTTCTGACTGAATTTGTCGTGTCCGCAAAAGAAGCCAGGAGTCGGTGACTTAGTTTAAAGCTCTTTATTTTGAAGCTGAGAACCGAACCGGCGAAAAGGAAAAAGCCCGCGGCTTTTATCCTTTTCGCCGCCGCGGCCGCGGCCAATGGCAGCATTTCAAGTCTCCCGCTCTTGGAGTGAGCCAATCACAGGAGACTTTCAACGGGCCAATTGGCGCAGCTCGCCTGGCCAATTAGAAATCCCCGCGCTTTAGCCAATCAAAGCGCGGGGATTTCGAGTATGTAAATTAGGGACAGAACACCCCTCCCCTCTTGGTACAGTCTTTACGTTGCGTAGTCACGTAGGTAGGCGGGGCTCCGTCTAGTCCTACTTGACCTGCGCAACTCAGTTACAAGCTGGATTTCGACCGGAGCGGTCGAGTTTTCGGCCGCTCCCTCTTCTGTGCGAACCGGTTGGATGATCGGGCCGGTTCTTTCTCCATGGCTCCCACCTGGGCCTTCCGGGTTGGTTGAGCTACGGGTCTCGCCGCTCCCGCTTGGTCTTTCCGAGTCGGTTGAGCTGGCTTGGTGTTTCTTCTCTGGTGGGGGATCGCGATGGCTGCGTTCCGGTAAGTACTGCTGGTTTATTTTTTCTTGCGTTTGTTTATTCGGGTATTCCCTCCCCCCTTGGTTTGTTTCTTGGGGGGTGGATTCTGTTGCCGAACGTGACCTGAGTTGGTCAATGTGTCGTTTCCAGGCTCGCCCGTCTGTGGTTTGGAGCCGGTATGAGCGTGGGCCTGTGATTTGGGTGATGACGGCTGGGATCCATAGGGGGTCCCCCGTCAGGTTTTTCGCATACACGAGGTCTCCGGGTGCGAATGTTCGGTATTTTGAACTTGAGTCTGGGGGCCGCTCCGGGTTATATGTTGGGTGTAACCTGTCGAGTGGGGACCTCAGCTTCCTACCCATTAGTAACTCGGCTGGGCTTTTGTTGGTAGTGGTGTTCGGGGTGATATGTTGTATAAAGAGGAGTCTGTTAATTTTTTCTTGGATCTCCCCGTGGTCCATTTTCCGGATGGTTTTTTTGGTAAATTGTACCATCCGTTCCGCCCTACCGTTCGCCGCCGGATGCGCCGGTGCTGTTAATGCGTGGCGGATGCCCCTCTCTGCCAGGAATCTCTCGAAGTCGAGGGAAGTAAACTGGGGCCCGTTGTCGGAGACGACGACGTCTGGGAGGCCGTGTGTTGCAAAGAGTTTGCAAAGTTCTTTGATTACGGCCTCCGTGGTGGTAGATTTCATGTCACTTACCTCCAACCAGTTGGAGTAAGCGTCAACTGTTATTAGAAAGGTATGCCCATTTGTGGGACCGGCAAAGTCCAAATGGATTCTGGACCAGGGCCCCCTCGGTGTTTCCCACTCTAGGATGGGTGCTGCGGGTGGGCTGGGTCTAGTCTCCTGGCATCGCTGGCACCTAGCTACCCAGGCCTCTATCTGTTTGTCCATCCCTGGCCACCAAGCGTAACTTCTGGCCAGGGCTTTAGTTCTGACGATGCCAGGATGCCCCTCATGCAACATTTCTAAGACCTTCCCTTGCAGTCTGTCCGGGATGACCACCCTGTCACCCCATAAGATACACCCCTTAAGCAGCGAGAGTTCGGTTTGGCGGTTTTTAAATGTCTTAACGGATTCGTCATTGTCCCTTTCTGGCCAACCTTTTTCCACCCAATGCAAAACCCGTGCCAGACGCCTGTCTTTAATAGTCTCCCGGGCAATGTCTGACGCGGTTATGGGCAGGTTGGGCAGGTTTTCAATGTTAAGGGTGTTTGTCGTTGGTGCTGGGTCAGGGTCGGAGTCTGGTAACGGCGAGCGGCTTAAAGCGTCCGCGTGCAAAATCTTCTTACCCGGCTTGTGTATTAGTTCGTAGCTGTAGGCTGCCAGGAACTCGGACCACCTTGTCATCTGGGGAGACAGAATGTTCGGGGTGGCTCGATTTCCTGCAAGGATGCCCAGCAACGGCTTATGGTCTGTCACAATGGTAAAAGGGCGGCCGTAAAGGTATTCGTGGAACTGCTTAACGGCGGCAACTATAGCCAAGGCTTCTTTGTCCAGCTGGCTATAGTTCCGCTCTGGCTTGGTTAGAGTCCTGGAAAAGAATGCGATGGGTGCTTCTTTTCCGTTAGGAAGGGTATG
This sequence comes from Hydrophis major, assembly GCA_033807585.1. NCBI lineage: Eukaryota > Metazoa > Chordata > Lepidosauria > Squamata > Elapidae > Hydrophis > Hydrophis major. The sequence goes on along the minus strand of CM066328.1, from coordinate 66,765,145 downwards.
GCTGAGGACAGCGCCGACGCCGAAAGGTGATGCGTCGCAAGTGACGGCCAGGGGCAAGGTTTCGCTGAATTGGATCAGGGCGGCATCGGAGGTGAGGAGGTCTTTGGTTTTTTGGAAGGCGGCTTGCTCCCGTTTCCCCCAAGTCCAGGTTGCCGCCTTATCCAGGAGCCTATGCAAAGGCTCTGCCGCCGTTGCCTTTTGGGATAGGAAAACATTATAAAAGTTCAGCAACCCCAAGAAAGCCTGTAATTCAGTCTTAGACCTAGGGGTGGGGGCCTCTTTGATAGCTTTTACTTTCTTACTTGTGGGGTGAATGCCGTGCCGGTCTAGAAGGTAGCCCAAGAATTCCACTCGCTCCGTGCACAGTTGGCATTTCTCCCTTTTTACTTTAAGTCCCGTTTCTTTAAATTTGGTTAAGACCTCTCTGAGTCGGTTTTCTAATTCGGCTTCGTTTGGCGCCGCCACTAATACGTCATCGAAATAGGGCACCACCCCCTTGATGCCCTGCAGCAAACGTTCCATCAGGCTCTGAAAGATGCCTGGTGCCACGCTGACTCCGAATTGGAGTCGGTTGCACTTGAAAGCCCCCCGATGTGTAACGATGGTCTGGGCTTCCGCTGTTTTTTCGTCGACCGGCAACTGTTGGTATGCCTGGGCGAGATCGAGCTTGGCAAAGACCTTGCCCCCTCCCAGTGGGTGCAGTAGGTGTTGCACGATTGGGACGGGGTAAGCGCTTTGTTGCAGCGCGCCATTTAGGGTGGCCTTATAGTCCCCACAAATTCTCACTGACGCGTCTGGCTTGACCGGGGTCACTATTGGGGTCTCCCATCTGGCATGGTCTGTAGGCTGTAACACCCCCTGTTTGACGAGCTTGTCGATCTGCTCGTCAATCTTAGGTTTTAGGGCGAATGGTACCCGCCTAGGTTTTAGTCGCTTGGGGGGGACGCTAGGGTCTAGATCAAAAGAGATAAGGGGCCCCTGGTACTTGCCCAGGCTTCCGTCGAAGACCTCCCGGAACTCCTGGGCTAGCTGCTGTTCCCAGCCGTCGTCGGTGACGTGGTTGACTCCCGTGAGGGCGATGTCGAGCGGGGCGAACCATTGTAGGCCCAGCAGGCTTGGGCGGTCGCGATCGACGATTGTGAGTGGGAGTTGTTCGGTGCGGCCCTTATATGTCACATTAAAGTTCTTGGTGCCCACTACCGGGACGCGGTTTCCCTGGTAGTCTTTTATAATAAGTCTTTGGGCGTTTATGTTTCTCCTATGGAGGGTGGGCACTAACCGTTTTATCTCGTGCCATGCAATCATGGAGTGGTAGGACCCGGAGTCCACCTCCATTTTGCATGGTCGTCCTTCAATATGGACCTCTACGTGTACCTTTCTGGCGCCGTCGGAGATGGCGTGGCCGATGGTTACCGTCTGGTGGGTTTCTTCCTTGCGCCGGTTGTCGCCGCCTCTCGATGGTCGCTGGATTCGGTCCCACCGGCTGTCCGATTGGCGATCTCTGGTCCTGGGCGGTGGGCTTTCTCTTTTACGATCGTGTTGGTCCCATCTGGGTGGACTGCGAGTCTTCTTTTGGCGGCAAACCCGGGCGATGTGTCCCCTTTTATCACAATGCCGACAGATAGAGTCAAAAAATCGGCATTCTGATCTGGGGTGGTCGCCGCCGCAGCCGGCACAGTTGGTCCTCGACCTACGACCTCTTCGGTTCCGTTGGTCGCCGCGCCCCGTCTGGACTCGATGTATGTCTTCTTCGTCTTCGGACGTGCTGGATGCAGAATGGAAATCGCCGTAGTGTGCGGTTGTTTCGTTTTTTGGGTCGGCCGACCTTGCCGGGTTGTTGTTTCCGCCCTTTGCATCTGGTTTTCGCATGCTGTCAGCGGAAGTGCGGGTCGCTTCTGCGGCTGCGGCTGCGGTGAGGGCATCTGCTAGGCTGATGTCGCCCTTAGCCATAAGCCGGCTCTGGAGCGCAGGGTCCCATAGGCCGAGTACGAATCGGTCTCTTAGGAGGCTATTCAGGCCGTCAAATTCGCAGAGCCCTCCTAGGCGCCGCAGCTCGGCGACGAAGTCGCTCAGTTTTTCGCCTGGTTTCTGGTCCCGCCGGTAGAATTCGTTGCGCCGGATCAGGATGGGGACCTCGGGGGCGTAATGTCGCCGAAGGATAGGTTCGAGGACGTCCCAATCCATGGCGGTTGCGTCGGCCGGCTTGGCCAATGCTTTGGCCATCTGGAATACTTCGGTTCCGCAATGCGTGAGGAAAACGGCGCGTTTTAGCGGGCCCGGGGCGTCCTTCATTCCGGTGCACTCGAGGTACATGCGGAAACGGTCTGAGAACGATTCCCAGTCCTCGGTGGCGGGGTTGAAGGGGGCGGGTGGTGCGATTTTCGCCATTTCGGTGCTAAGTCTGGCTCTTGTCGGACACGGGGTTCGGTTCAGGGTCTGGATCCCATCCTCGTCACCAGTGTCGTGTCCGCAAAAGAAGCCAGGAGTCGGTGACTTAGTTTAAAGCTCTTTATTTTGAAGCTGAGAACCGAACCGGCGAAAAGGAAAAAGCCCGCGGCTTTTATCCTTTTCGCCGTGGCGGCCGCGGCCAATGGCAGCATTTCAAGTCTCCCGCTCTTGGAGTGAGCCAATCACGGGAGACTTTCAACGGGCCAATCGGCGCGGCTCGCCTGGCCAATTAGAAATCCCCGCGCTTTAGCCAATCAAAGCGCGGGGATTTCGAGTATGTAAATTAGGGACAGAACAGAATTTGCATAAGATTGCTCCTTAAATATATTTTTTAATATAAAAACACATTTTATTTATTTAACCACTCACTCCCAACATAAAGCTGAGAAAGAATTAAGAAGGGAAAAAAATCATGCAAAGTAAGCATGTTATTTATTTAGATTTATCGGACAGCAACTCTAGTGGACTTTTGAAAAGATTTTTGTCCTTTCCTATTCTTTGATTTCTCTGACTTAGACTTTAAATTTATCTCAGATAAAACCTGTTTGTTTCTTTTTTCTGTTCCAAACTACAAGTTACTAATTCCCAATAGAGACACAGAAATTCTGAAACAGTATTATCAATTTGGAATAGCCTAATAGCCTGTTACTGATTATATATAATATTCCTGATGTGTATTATTCGTATGGTTTTGAGAAGCACTTCCATTCCATCATGTAAATTTTTATCTACCGCTGAACATTTCTGTAAGTACACTGTTCTGTGTGTCCAGCACAATTCCCATGTGCGTTGGCTTTGAAAGTATGCTGTACATCCAGCCACATAATTGAAAATAATAAGGCTACAATAAATGGGATGGCCTTAGGGTATAACACCCAAGGGATTCAATTGGTGTCGCTCTGCATCAGTGTGCGTGCATCATGGTAATTGAGGTAACATAACCAATTACCACATTTTAATTAGAGTTGTAAGAACTTGGAAAAATCTGCAGTAGTGAGACAGCTTATTTTTTAAAAAAAACTACCAAACATTTTCTTTCCAGAAGCCTTTTCTCTTGGTTGCTTATTCTTAGGAGTCAAAAGAGGCTGCTGAAAGTACCATTTGAGAGAAGTTGGGAAAAATCCCAGATTCTTTATAATGAATGAAAAGCAAACCTGGAAAACAAAATGTGTTAAAATGATGCATTGCTGTTAAGCCGATATCCTCATCCACTTCTCCTTTTGTGCTTTTTGGGAAAAGAAAACACATCTTGGTAAAGTTGGTCCTAATGGTGTCCCTGTTCTTTCCTTTTTCCTTAAGAAAAAGCAAAACAAATAAGTGTTCTGATGGTCATTACATACTTTTTTGGGTGGGGGGGAGGAATCTACTGAAGAGACAAATGGAAGAGCCATGGTTTTGTTATTTGGATAAATTGTCACTTAGTATGGACAACCCCTAATTAAATGACTTAATGGCAAATTAGGTAATTATTTTGAGCAGAAGGAAATAATGGAGAAAAAAAAGTATAAAACTTTTGAAAAAGTTTTTGTAAACTCATGTAAAATTTAGAACAAAAAAACCACAATGGGTTTTCTCTGCAAATAATCTGCAGTTTTATGTTCTAGTAATGACAAAGGTTTAACCTGACTACTATTGCACTAATTGCACACACTGCATGAAAAATATTTGGAAGAATCACATAATCTGAGTTGTTAGGAACTCAAATGTTATTGCAGGAGAGAACAGAATAACCCTCTGCTGTTATTATAGACTGCTCATTATCATAGTTGTCTGAGGGTCAAACTATAGTACAAGGGCTCTGGAATTCAATCCCTTTTCTCCTTGCCTGGTAAGTGATCATCTCCGTCAGTAGTATTTGCTCCTCCTGAGAATGTACACACACATATGCAATCCTCTAATGAGTTTCATAGTTGGAGGATTGCATGTGTGTGTGTCTTTTCTTGTCCTGGTGTTAGATGCATTATGAACAGAAAAACACCCTTGCTGGATCACGTCAAAGCTGTACATCATGGCATCCTGAAGTATCCATCTTCTTGAAACACACATTTATTTGGTTAGATTTAAAATGTCTTTAATTGCAGTTTTATCACATATGGTTTATTCTATAGCTGTTCCTTTTAGATATGAGTCATCAAACTTTACAGAAATACTGGGGTTTTTTTTTGGATCAGTCAATGTCTCTCAATCTAACCTACAGGGTTGTTATGGAAGGAATAAAATGAAACACACACACACACACAGAAACTTTCACTAAGCTGCCTTGAACTACTAGAGAACATTTATTAAAAGGTTTTTCTCACTGAATTAATTAAACTGATTTGCAGCTATGTACTGAATTATACAGGCCATATAATAGTCCCTGAGTCATATATTTGATCTGAAATTTGATTAAGTAAATAAATATCGGTATGTCCATTCCTGATACAAAATGCTATCAAGACAGATGTCTTGTTTTGTATTTTGCTCGGTGCTTTTATTAATTCACAATACACTAAAGTATAAATTAAAATAAATTAATAAATAAGTGGTACTTAATTTTTTTATTAACTAATTTCATTCTGATATTCTCCAGGTAACTTAAGACTGCATGTTACAACATTTCCAATGCCAATGAGTATGAGCAGACATTCATGAGCTTTAAGAGTGCTTAATAAATATCCTCAGTGAAGTAGGCTTGCTTTCAGATCTTCCCACAAAACTAATAAAGACCTATAAAATACGTAGCTGGGCTAATGAGAAGCTTCTGTGTGGCTCCTGGTTTAATCCTACAGGTATTTCAGGTAAATGCCTATTTAAGGCTATGAAGAAACATCCAGAGTATCAATTTTCTCATATATATTTTTCTGCCCAATAATTTTTTTTTGTGGATGCTAATGTATTCCTAAAATGCACATACATGTTTCTACATATATTGCACAGAAAAATGTCACTCTTGAGAATGGTAAATTGAGGGGTAGCTAGAATTTTCATTTTCTTTATCTATATAGCATTTGTGTCATAACAGGAACTCTAATCCATATTCAGGTCTCCATGTTTGGTGTGCAGTAATATGTAAATTACCAAGCCAGCTGCATTAAGCAGTGTTTGTTTATTCTATTTCTTTTGGCACTGCATGCACCTGAACCTCTGCCAAAAAGGAAAAAAAAAACTTGCTTCAGGGAACACCATTTTAGATATAGTAGTTTAGAAAAAGAATACACACAATAAATAAAATCTATTCTGTACGAAAATAACAGAATCAAACCTAACTTTCTGTTTCTGGAGAGATTAGTCTTCCCATGGGGGGAAAAAACATGATATGTTTGTTATAACGAAGATAGTGAATTTCTCTCTTTCAGAAGTTGTGTTTGCCCTGGCATGGTGAACAAAGATGTTGCACTGAGGACTTGTGACATTTCACTGTTGGCAATTTTTGACAACGATTAAAAAGAGGAACATGGGAAGTTTACGGGAAATCATTTCAGTGTGGTATATTCGTTCCTCATAATGCATGATGTTTGAAATGCATTTGGATTAGGACAGCTGTATTAAAAATGGCATTCATGATGCATCAGAGCAATCTGCTGGCAGTCCTCCTTTCTGTGTTTCAGTCTTCCAGTCTGACACTTCCTCTTTTATCCAGCCAGCTAATTTCCCCTCTTTTGTGAGGAGTAACTGTTTTCACACTACTGCTTACTCGGCAAGCCTCTTCATTGTTGCATGGTTAATTATCTGTTTGAGCTTCACCTTCTCAAGTTAAGAGAATAAGACTTGGGCCTCCCAATGACTCTAATGAAAGCTCAGCTTTATAGAAGCACTGTGTGAATAAATGCAGTGTCTGATCGAGCAACATAATAAATGAGTTCCTAAAGTTTATAGAGCAATTCCCTCTGTAGGAGGTTCACTCAACAGTATAGAAAGACCCAAGAGTTTTGTGTTTGAAACAGTTAATTTTGGAAAAGGGGTCCAAACTTGAACAGTGGCTGCAGTCTAGAAGCTTAGCCTGAACAAATACTGTATGCACATTTAATAAACTTCTCAAATAACATTATAGAATATTGTGTCATAGTATCATTTATATCAATAATAAGGAATCATGTTGGTTATTTACTTATTTTGCAATACTTTTAGCCTATCCCATATATGATGAGGAAGGGTTTTTTAAAAATTACAATGTTGTTACTTTTTTAACATTAATGATTTATTATGCCCTTATCTATGTAGTCTATGAAAGGAAGTTTATTCTACAATAATTATGTTAAGCTATTATGAGGCCACAAGATTCTTTGTTAGCTTTGCTGCAAAAGACTAGCATATTTGTCTCTTTGGGAATCAGTATCAATCTTAAAGCCTGGTCACACTGCAAGAACTTTGCTATAGCGGTCCTGGAGCGGTGAAAAAAAATCATCACCGCTCGTAACCATTCACCACCGTTTAACAGAAGTTGGCCTCCGTTAAGGCAACGCCATATACGCTCGGCCTCCGCTGATGGTCCCTCCTACCGCTCTGAAAGTTTTGAGCTGCACAAAATATTGCAAGCGGTGAGGAGCGGACAATTTTCCGCTCCGGCAAAGTTCACCACCGCTCCAACAACGCCCGGTCAAAGTTTGGTACCGCTAGACGCAAGTTCGTGGACGCTTGGGTCCGCTAGGCCAACGCAGAAATCTTCAACGCTGGACCACCGCTGTTTTGCAAGCTTTGCCTGGGCGGTGATTAAACGTTACACTAACTTTGGTGGAGCGGTTGTAAGCATTTTACAAGCGGACACAGGATTCCTGGAACGGTGTCAGGCATTGAAGCAGCGATCCATTGCGGTGATGAACTTTGGTTTGGCGTTGGTATGGAGGTGTTGGAGCGGAACCAGAATTTGGCTATAAATACGGGGAGAAATGGACCAGTAGCCCTTTTGGAATAGCCGTTGAGTGCAGACATCTCTTGTATCAAATTTGCTCAAAGTTACAGTAAAACTGTACTACCATGGATGCTGAGAGACTTTGTATGATTGGTGCGCTAGTCCAGCAGCAGAATCAGACCCTCCTCGGATTGCAACAAGCTGTTGACAGAAGGAGAAGAGAGAGGAGAAGGAGAGACAGAAATATCTTATATCATATTTTCTTCCTTAAATATTTTAAACAATGAAGACTGGTTTTTAACTAATTTTGGTCAAAATAATTGGTTCTTCTGCAAGTACTCCTCATTCTATGTAAAAATGTTGAAGTAAAATACATAACACTACAGTATTTTTTTCACAGTTAAATATTTCTTGACGCAACCAGTGGGCCACATATATTTACCTGACTCCACTGCTGCCTGCATCTTCTTGGAGGCTGCTGCCTTTCCTCCTCCAGCCTTCCTCTTCTTTTGTCCACGTCCCATGATGAACTTCTATCAAAACTCTTTGAGAACTTTATCAAGCGATCCGTATAGCTCCATTACGGTAGTCCAAAGCGGCATGTCGCTAAATCAATTACTTCAAACCCCCGCTGAGCCAATGCACGCATGCGCAGAACACCGCTTTATTAACGCTCGCGTCACCGCTAAACCAACGTTCCCTACCGTTAAACCAACGCTAAAGCAACGCCGGCTTCAGCGGTCCACCGCTAAGGCAACGCCCGTGTTTTCAAATTTTTTTCCCATTTTGTGCGCAGTGATGAGCGGTGTCGAAATTTGTCCCCCTCTTCCTACCGTTCAAGGAACGCTATAGCAAAGTTCTGGCAGTGTGACCAGGCTTTTACTCTGCCAGGTGTTAGAGCCAGAGTTGCTACAGCCTTTGGGCTTTATATTTAGCTAATGTTTGGATGGGGTTTTTTTTTACTTCCATCATTAAATTTTTGGTATCCAACCATTGTTATAATTAAAATTACTATACCATTTTGAAAAGCACTTCCATCACTTTGCTTGAAAACTGCAGCATGTTCTGAAATACACTACTTTTCTTCTGTTGGTAATGTCAGCTCCTCACTTCTAAGGTGTTATAGTTCAGTATTTCCCAACCTTTCCAGCTTGGTGGAATGGCAGAGATGGTGGCAAGGGGGGAGGGAGAAATGGTTTTGTGCATGTGTGTGTGTGCTGCTTTCACAAATGCAGTTGTCTACGCTCTTACACATGCACATGAACTTCTCAATGTTTCCACGGCCTGGTTATAGTTCCACACCTGCACACCGAGAGCAATTGCGAAATGGAAGGTAATTTTAAAAAGTACAAGCTTTTTCTACAAACTCGAGGGCTTGAAACTGGATGTGCCTTCAGGTTTATAATCTAATTTAGATTAACAAGGAAAAAATGGGGGAAAACTGTATAGTGAACTACAATCCACATGCACAGGTTGCATGTGGATTTGAAACATCCAACAGGTCATCCCTGGTGAAAAGAAAGTATGAATTTGAACAAATATATTTGAATACACACTGCATTTATCTGAGTAAAATGAATATTCAAATACATACCACTTCTTCACATTCTGGCACTAATCATGTACAAATATTGTTTAAAATGCTAGCTAAACTGGATTGGGACATTGGTGCTAATGTAATAATAATGACCAGATAGATCTAATAGCCAAGATCCTCTTTTCTAAACCGACCAGAGACAAAAATGCTGTTTTTATAATCCTACAAATATTTCAGTAAATATTAGAATTTCTCTCAGAGTAGTGTAGCAATATATATCTACCAGTATGTCTTTATATCTATCTATACCATGGCTAGCTGGGAATTCTGGAGAGTTAAAGTCCACAAGTCTTAAATTTGCCAAGATTAAATGCCCCTGATCTATACATTTAAATTGTAAGCATCAAAAAGTTCAACATTCAAAGGAAATTTCCTGAGGCCCCAGAATGTTTGATAAAACTAATAAATTAAGTAAACAGTACAAGTACATTAAAGAGAGTAAGTTGATTATTTTTTGGTGCCAGTCTTTACTTTTAAAAATGTTTCTTTCATTGCTTTCATTGGGTGCAAAAATGTTAGCTCCAGAGATGTGTGTGTATATCCAAGCCTGTCCCAACAATCCCCTTTTCAGTATGTTCCAGCCAAATTATTTTGGCACATGAGGCAAAAAAGAAAAAAAAGAAAGAAAAAAAAGCATTGACAGCTCTTTCCATTCCTGGCCAAAAAAGTTACAATACTAGCAAATAAAACAATTATTTACTGTCATTCCACAACACCCTAAATAAGCTACCCCAACAAAGATAGAAGCACTTGTGCACACATACTAAATGTATACCATAAAATTTCCACAAATACGTAAATATGTGCTTGATATTAAAGCATACATATTTTTTCTGAAACAAAGCATTCATAACACTCAAAGCTCTGTGGAATTCAAAATTATATTCCAGTCAATACATATGAACACACAGATAGATACATAAACAAAAATACATACATATATACACATATACCTCTCATGTAACTCTTTGACAAATAGTTAATTCTAGAGCAAGTTATTCTCAATAAAATTTACTGTATGACATTATCAGGAAAAACAAATCCTCTACCTATGCAATTTGACATGTATGCCAGTGATTGTCGTTTCAATTGGTTTACAATGAAATAAAAAAAATATAACCAGTGTTTTTTATGGAAATTATTCACCGGAATATGTGAATAATTATTCACCGGAATATGTGAATAATTATTCACCGGAATATGAATAATGTGTTTGAAAAACAGTAGCTTATGCTGATATAACATTGCAGTTTGTAGAATTGCTTTTGCTATCACATCCCATAGACATGATGACAATTTCTACTCCTTTTTTTAAAAAAAGAACCTCTTTAATTGTATTTTCTTTCAGAATAAACAGAGCTACTAATTAGTATCCACTTCAACTATAATTGTTCTAGGGATAGAATAATTACCTTTTCCTCTCAGAAGCCATAATAAAACATAATTGTTGTTTTACATATTAGTATGATATTGCATTTTGAATGAAGTGGATATTCTCTGGCTATAACGCAAGAAGTTCCAAGTAAACATTAATGAATTAGGCAGAAGTGGATCTGAAAATATGATCATTTTTATCCAAGTAAATGCACAGCATACTAACACATTTTCAAATGCAAAATTCTTGTGGTGGGGAAATTCCTTCTCTGTGTTTGAGTTTTAATCTAATTTTGTGAAGGGCTATTACTGAACCTCTGTAAGGAATAACCATGTCGTTCTTGTGATTGCACTCAGGGGTGGGATTCTACCAGTTCGCACCTATTCGCTAGAACCAGTTGTTAACATTCTAAGCAGTTTGGAGAACCGATTGTTAGACGAAATTACTGGCCTAATCCTGTAAGGAAGGCAGGAAGGAAACGTTCTGGTGTTGCTTATAGAAACTGCCTTTCTGTTAACTCTTATTACATTCTTGGCAGGACTAGACTTCCTGTCTCAGGAACTTTTCTGGAGTTTTTTTTTCCTCCTTTGTTGGTAGTTTGCTTGTGTGGCCATTCAGAGTTACAATGGCACTGAAAAGGGTGAGTTATGACCATTTTTCACACTTATGACTGTTGCAGCATCCCCACAGTGATGAGAGGCCAGGTGAGGAGATGGGTGCCTCAATGTGAGTGATACTGAGTTGGCCATGCCCAGCCAATAACATGACCACCAAGCCACATCCACCCAGTTACATGACTACCAAGCCATGCCCACCAACTAAGCCACTCCCACATACAAAATTTGAATCCCATCCCTGATTGCACTGTACAACATATTGAATCACAACTAACCAACTAACTTTCAGCTTAAGTTAGTCTATATGCTTAGTTTATGATTGAATGGGTCATTCAAATTCATTATTATTTATTTAGTGCATGGTCAGAACATGACAGAAGAGAAGTAAACATATACATACAATATTCAACCCTATAAAACTGTTAATGGAGAAAGGCATGTGGTGCAAATGCTTTGCTTTTGTAATTTGTCCTATTTATAACAGTACGTATGTTAGAATGACACTGCAGACTTTTTCTGCTAAGGTACAAACCATAATAATTGTTTCTCTATAGAAATATTAATTTAGTTTACTTTATTGTCATTGCACCTTGTAAAATGAAATCAAACACTATCTTCAGTGCACATCATGACCATGACCATGAAAATAAACACAAACATACATCCTTCACCCTGCACACATTGAACCAACCCCCCCCCCCCCCGACACCATATCAACATTGCACTATATAGCAGAATTCAAAAGAGCTACTACCCTGGGATAGAAACTGTTTTTCAGCCTATTTGTTCTTGTTTTTATACAGTTCAAAAAAAAGGGTTCCCAGGATGAGATGGATCTTTGAGAATGTTTTGAACTTTCGTAAGGCAGTGGAGCTATAAAAGCTCTTCCAAAGAGGGCAAAGGGCAACCAATGATCTTCTGGGTAATGATGTTAACCCTCTGGAGTGCTTTCCTATCTGCCATTGTGCAATTGGCAAACCATACAGAGGTGCAGTAAGTTAAAATACTTTCTATGGTACAGCGGTAGAAGGTCACCAGCAGTTTTTCATTCAGTTGTTGTTTTCTGAGAAGTCTCAGGTAGTATAATCTCTGCTGGGCCCTTTTGACCAGGGCTGCAATGTGGGCACCCCAGATCAGATCCTCTTTTAGAGTAACACCCAGAAACTTAAAACTGGCCACTTGCTCCACTCAGTCTCCATTGATAAGCAAGGGCTAGATGTCTGATTTGTTCCTTCTATAATCCACTATAAGCTCCTTGGTCTTATTGGTGTTGAGGAACAAGTTATTGTCTCCACACCACCTCAACCGGTGGTGGTTGAGGTGGTGAGCAACCGGTCCACCTCATCTTAGTAGGCAGTCCCTGTTAGGGATAACATTGTTTACCCTAACTGGTTTAGGTAAAATAATAAATATGTTATCATGGTTTGTTAGTTAAAGTGTCTGTAACTTTAACTGTAAGAATGTAATTAAGGGAGTGGTTGTAAAAGCACCATAAAAGAAGCAAGGCACGGCAGCTTGCTCTCTCTGGCTTGATGGTCCCTAATTACTGGATAGACTGAAGACTGTGTTTTATCCCTTCTGGAACGGGAGAGAGAAAGGACTGTTGATTTATCAACTGTGAGAGGACTGATTTATAGTAAGTGAACTGACATTGGATATTCTACATGGACTTTGCTAATTGAATATCCTTGAATGGACTGACTAAAAACGATACATGACTAATGGAATGTTATTTTGACTATGCTATAAAACTCTAAATGGAATAAACTATATTTTTGATAACACAAGCATATCTGTTATTTTTACTGTATGTTAACTAACATACAAACTTATCTCACACATTTATCTGTATGCCTATCTGACTAACGCTGCACATTCTGTTCAGCTTGTCTCCTTAACACTGGTTGGGGAACCCAGGCTTAACAAAAGTTATGGGGCCAGAGGCTGCAAAGTCAGTTTAACTAGGATAAAACAGATTTATGTAAAAAGTGAGAGTTTGTGTTGTTACACATTACAATAAACAGACAGCTGTGTTTTATTAATTATAGTTTTATATCCATATAAGAAAAAAAGTCAATTTACAAAGTTTGTCCCTTATATCCAAGCTGGATGGAACAAACTATGTATCATGGTCTATGAAATGTAGTCTACTTCTACGAAGAGAAGGTCTGTGGAACATAATTGAAAATCCACCAAACGTAGAGGAATGGGATCCAGAAATTGAGGAAGATAGACAAAAGATAGAAGACTTTAAGCAGAAGAATGAACAAGCTCTTTGCATCATAGGACTAACACTATCTGACCAGCAACTTGTTCATATCCGCGGAGAGCAAACGTCTGTTGGGTGTTGGCAGAAGCTGAAGAGGATTTATGTCCGAGATAACGTTGGTGCTCACATAAATCTAACACGGAAGCTTTTCAGGACGCATCTCCAAACGAATGGTGATATGCTTAGTCATTTGAAAACTATAAAAAAGCATTTTTCAAGAACTGCCCGAGAAAGAACTTATTTTCTCTGAACTACATCAAGTCTACATAATTCTATCTTCACTAGATGAAAATTTTGATAACTATGTCACTTCCCTTGAAATTTTGCCTAAGGAAAGTTTAACTTTAACTGATATAACTGGCAGATTGATTGAAGAGGCCAGAAGAAGACTTGAAAGAGATCAGTTAAGGAGGGAGCAACCTCAAAAAGAAGATATTGAATCTCCTACTGCATACGCAATTAAAAAGTGTTTTAATTGTGGAGGAAGAGGACATTTGGCAAGATTTTGTAAAAAAAAGTAAAGCGCCAGAATGCTGGCCAGAATACTAAAAGTAATCAAAATAAAAATAAAAATTTAGAGTTAGCCATGTATATTAACGGAGCTGTAAAAAATAATTTATGGGTGGTTGACAGTGGAGCATCCCACTGTATAACAAATGATAACAAAAATTTTATTAAAATGTCCCAGAGTACACAGCAGATATCGTTAGCCAATGGCTGGAAACTGAAAGCTAAAGGCCAAGGTATAGCATATTGTTCTTTCATAAAAGAGAATGTAAACATGTTATATGTACCACAACTTAAGTTTAATTTAATTTCAGTTAGAATTTTGGTTAAACTAGGATATGTAGTTACCCTTAAAGGAGATAACTGCATAATTGAAAAAGAAGATAAGAAAATTACTGCATCTTTAAGAGGTGAATTATATGTTTTAAATGATAATGGTTTAGAGGTGGCTAACACGGATTATGATAATAAGAAACTCATGATGAATGTATTCACTTGTTACACCGATGGCTAGGGCATTTAAATTTTAAAATGCTTAAGAGAACTGTTCAACTATCTAAAGGAATAAGTTTGAAACCTTGTAATAAGTATTTGCAATGTTTTGCTTGTAATCAAAGCAAAAGCAAGGTCATACCGGCAAATAGAATTGATGGCTTTACTACCAAAGAGTCTTTAGAGGTAGTATTTGCCGATTTAATAGGTCCAAAAAAACCAAGTGTAGGAGGAGCTCGATACATATTAAGTATAATGGACCACTATTCTAGATATGGGTTTTGCTATTTAATGAAGAGCAAAACTGAAACGTATCTAAATCTATTTAATTGGATTAAATTTGCTGAAAGAAAAACTAAAAAGAAATTAGTAACTCTTATAACAGATAATGGTGTGGAATTTACAAATAATAAATTCCAGAATAGACTTAGAATGTAAGGTATTCAACATAAAAAGTCTGCACCATATAGGCCATAACATAATGCCTTTATAGAGAGACGAGGCCAAACACTACAATCAATGGCACGTACTATGTTGTCTGATTCAGAATTACCTGACAATTTATGGGGAGAAGCAATAATGTGTGGTAATCATATATTAAATAATGTTTTTAATTCAACAACAGGTGAATTACCATTCACACTGTGGCATGGTACAAAACCTGATTTAAGTTACATGCACACATTTGGAGCACCAGCATGGGTGCATATCCCTACACAACTCAGACACAAAGGACAGCATTGAGCTAAATGATTATTTTTTGTCGGATATAAATCTAATCACAGATCTTATAGATTCTGGGAACCAGGTACATCTAGAGTTTACACCAGTGCTAGTGCTAAATTCCAAGAACATGTAGGATGGAATAGATTAGAGCAAGATTTAAATAATGAAGTAATTATTGAACCCTACAAAAGGCAAAAAGATCAGACTAGTTATAAGAAGAGTCCAATTAAAGAAGAAGTCCATGAAGAGCAAATAGGACCAGAACAAGAGGAAACAATTGATCAGGAAGAGTTAGATAATCAAGAACAATTAATAAATGAAAGTCCACCTGTAAGTCCTGTAATACCTAGACGTACTACAGGTGTAACTAGACCACCTGATAGGTATCAAGCAAGTATAGTTTGCCAAGTAACTAAAGTTCCAACTAGTGTAGATGAACTTAGGATGTATCCTGCTAAGGATCAGGAGAATTGGCAAAAGGCAATGGAAAAAGAACTAAATTCATTAAAGGTAATGAAAGTATATGAAGATGCTAAATTACCTCCAGGAGAAAAATCCATTGGGTGCAAATGGATATTTAAAGTAAAAACTGGAAATGATGGGACTGTTACCCATAAAGCTAGGTTGGTAGCTCAAAGATTTAATCAAACTGCATCTGATTACGATGAAGTTTTCGCACCAAGTCTTAAAGCAACATCTTTGAGAGCAGCTTTAGTGTGGGCAGCTAAGAAAAACTATGTCATTAACCATTTAGATGTAGAAACTGCTTATTTGCATGCACCATTGCAACACACTATATATTTGAAAAAGCCAGTTATTATAAAAGACAATAAAGTAAATAGTAATGATTGTTGGAAACTCAAAAAGAGTATTTACGGGTTGAAACAATCTGGTTTTGAGTGGAACCAATATATTGTGAAAGAATTAAACAATATAGGTTTTAAATCTGGTTTAGCAGATCCATGTGTGTTTAAAAGAGAAAATAATGGAACAGTGTCATTATTGTTATTATTTACAGATGATATTGCTTTGATAACTAAGACTAATAATGAAGCTAATGAGATTATATCATTATTAGCTAAAAAGATAAAATTAAAGCATTTAGGTGAAATTAAAAAGTATCTAGGATTGACAATTAACAAAACAAAAAATGGATTTAAGATATCTCAAGAAGATAAAATTTGCCAATTAATTAAAACATATAAAATGGAACTTTGTAAACCGGCAAAGACTCCAATGAGTCAGGAAGTTTGCCAAACTGATGATCAAAGTCCCAAATTTGATAAGTCTATACATCAATCTTTAATTGGTAGCTTATCATATGTAAGCAATTGGTCAAGGCCAGATATAGCTTATAGTTTTAATCAGCTGGCACGTTTTAATTCAGATCCACATCAATGTCATTGGCAATCATTAAAAAGAATTTTAAGATATCTTAAAGGAACAATGAACCATGCATTGTATATAGAAGCAAAGGGTGATTTGAGTCTTAGTGCAAGTTTTGCAACTGACATAAACACTAGAAAATCAACATCTGGGATGGCTATATTATTTGGTAAGACACTAATAGGGTGGAGGTCAATCAGACAACAGCATATCAGCTTGTCCACGATGGAAGTGGAATTTTCATGTCTGTCATTACTATGCACTGACTTAATTTTGTACAAACAGTTATTATTAGACATGGGTATAACTGTTAAAGATTCCATTATTGTGTACGAGGACAACCAGGCAGCCATAAAGTTAGCTACTAATATTGCTGTAAAAACTAGATCAAAGCATACTGATTTAAGATACTTAAATGTTAGAGAATCTGTAAAGAATGGGCTAATTAAATTGGAATACTGCATGACAGAAAAAAACATTGCAGACCAATTTACAAAAGCTCAAGGAGTAATTAAGTTTAAAGAGAGTTGTAACAAATATGATTTAAAGATGTAAATAGTTATAGTATTATTATTACCTAAAAGGGGAGAATGTCAGGGATAACATTGTTTACCCTAACTGGTTTAGGTAAAATAATAAATATGTTATCATGGTTTGTTAGTTAAAGTGTCTGTAACTTTAACTGTAAGAATGTAATTAAGGGAGTGGTTGTAAAAGCACCATAAAAGAAGCAAGGCACGGCAGCTTGCTCTCTCTGGCTTGATGGTCCCTAATTACTGGATAGACTGAAGACTGTGTTTTATCCCTTCTGGAACGGGAGAGAGAAAGGACTGTTGATTTATCAACTGTGAGAGGACTGATTTATAGTAAGTGAACTGACATTGGATATTCTACATGGACTTTGCTAATTGAATATCCTTGAATGGACTGACTAAAAACGATACATGACTAATGGAATGTTATTTTGACTATGCTATAAAACTCTAAGTGGAATAAACTATATTTTTGATAACACAAGCGTATCTGTTATTTTTACTGTATGTTAACTAACATACAAACTTATCTCACACATTTATCTGTATGCCTATCTGACTAACACTGCACATTTTGTTTAGCTTGTCTCCTTAACACTGGTTGGGGAACCCAGGCTTAACAGACTCATCCGCCCCGGCGGAGATAAGTCCCACCACTTTTCATGCAGAGAAGAAGTATTAACATTGTCATATGCTAAACTGTTATTTGTTGACATATCAAATCCAAGATTCAATGCCACTCCATCTGGAAATTTATACTTTGCACACTCATTAAGATGATAATATGTTTTATACCAAACTTTCCTAAATCAGTTGGGAAACAAGTCCAGCAAGTCACTTGGCATGACATGAGAAAAGTGAAGTTCTCTCACTATCTTCCATTGCCACCATCAAGAGAACCAATTATCTATTAAAATTATTCCTTTTTTTAAAAAAAATCCCTTCATTTTGGGTTGTTCCTGTGAAATTCCTCAAAAAGGAAAAACAATTTAGAATTTATTAGAACTATAGGCAAAATGGTATCAAGTCTTTACAAATAGAAACAATAAACATTAAAGGATCCATTCAATTAAATAAATGAAGCAACTGCAATGTAATTAAAAGGATTAATCAAATTACAAAGCAATTGACTTAAAATATAAAAATGATAAACCAGAATCAATTGGCACATAATCAATGACTCCCTTCTCCCCAAATTAGTTCAAACTGTGGAACAGTATATACATTCCAATTTTTGTTTGAAAGTAAATATGGTCCATGGAAGGATTTTAAAAAGTCAAGGATTTTAAGAAGTCTATGCTTCCAATTATATGGTTTGGATGCCCTGCTGAATTAAAAAAAAAAACTTCCCCCGTTGCCCCAAAATATTGTATCTACCACTTTAATGAGAAACATTTTTTTCTGATGATATAATTTATAGTAGAGCAATGTGGAACATAAATAATAGTGTAGTAATTCTACAGCATTAAATGCATTTAAATAATAGCAATCTCAGTATTATGTATTCATTTTATGACTTCCAATATGTTCAAATAAGTTCTGAATTCTTCCAGAAACAAATGGGATACTACAATAAAAAAGTCATGATTTCAATTGATCATTGTAAATGCAAAGAACTATAGGTGCACTACCTCTGCTTTTTTATTTTAAAATAGTATCCCAAAGTGAAAAGGACATTCTGATTTATTTTGCATCAACTATTTCTATAAGAGCTGAAGAGAGAAAAACTCAGTTAAAACTATCTTTGGTTGAGAATGTAGCTTCATGCAATGCTTTAGTCTAAAGTTAGTCCAGTTCAGCTTTATTCAGCCAGATGTTATTGTCCATTTATTTGATTCCTTATTCACAGCATGAACTTTCTTCAGGCTTCATTCAACACAGACTTCAGGAAGTCCTGCCAATCCTCTGTGCTTCATTTACAGTATCAAGAAGCAACTAAATTTAACATATTTATGATGTGATAAGGGCAGTCCTGTGGTCCAAACTTTGCACCCTACCTCCAGCCCTCTTTAATAGCTTGCTTGATCCTGTGAAAGCAAATGAAACACTTAGGTGGGTTACAGCAAAATTGTGTTGCTGATGCTGGATCTTTTATTTATCTTTTGAATGTTTACATAGTTTAAATTATATAAGAGACAAAAAAGCTTTATATTAAAGTGGATGTACAGTTAAGATAAGTGAGCTAAAATTACATCATTGTGGGACTTGCATTGTTGAATTTGTACAACAGGCAGAATAAATAAAATTGGCAACAGCTGATTTACAGTCCAAATGTTATCCTCCCAACCAAAGTAACAAATATTTTATATTTGAGAAGAGACCGAGTAATAATTCACAAACTCTATGGAATTTATAGAAGGTTATTAGTTTAAAATTATATGGAAGTTACTTGTGAAATATACTTTTGAATAAAGGAGGAGTTCCAGTGATATCATTTTAGAGCTAACTATGGAGCTTTTATGTAGAAAGTTTAAAACCTTGAAATCCTTTACCAACCTTTTATATCCAGGTGCCTTCCAGATAGGAACCTGTCTGGCACAAAAGCATTAAACAATCAGAGATGTATAGTTCTTTCTATATTCAGTCTGCAGTAATATTGTATTTTTATTTCCTTTACATATTTTGTGTGAATCATGTATTATTCTTTACCTTGATGTATTCATTTTTTGAAATATATTTTAAATGAAATTTGAGCTGAGAAATATTTAAGTCCTTGTGGATTTTGTGAATGACATATTGTATTTTGCCAGAGTTCTTATTTTGTGAATGACATATTGAAATTTGTGAATGACATAAGAAATTTGTCAGATAAATCTGACATTTCTAGCTACAACCCTCCCACCCAGCAATCCTACAGTTAATGATTATGTTAACTGAGAATTGTGGAAGGCCAACTCTACTGAAGCACATAGTCTTCCGTCTATTTGTACATATTTAAGATAGTTTTTTTTTTAATTTTAGCAATTACATGATAGACTAAAAGTTAAGAAATGAACATGAGAAATGGATCCTTATTCCAATCTCCAGCATATCATTTTGATTATAAGGTTAAAAGGGGGGTATAGGTGAAGTTTCTAGTTTTATTTAACATTGCAGTATACAATCTGCTTTTTTTGTTCACAGTTGAATATACTTCTAAAATATTACACATAGCTAAGAAAAGGCTATGTGTGATTAAACGTTGGACAAATGTGAATTGGAAGACAACTTTTAAAAATCTTGCATCATTATTCAATAACTTTCCAGAATATTTTTAATGCTAGCAACATATGAAACTAATACAATCAAAAGGATTGCTTTACAGATTTATTACTTATAATTTCTTGAATTTTGCTTTTATGAGCAACCAAACAGAAATTCAAATAAATATTCTGCCCAGCTGAATGTAGGGAAACTAGGGAACTGATATAGGAACCTGTCTGGCACACAAGCATTAAGCAGCCTGATTGCTCTTTATGATCTACTCATGTTGCAGAATATAAAATCTAGATTTGATGGATTGTAATGGGGACTTGATATAGTTCTTTCATTTATGAACAAAGCATATTGAATGTGGATCACTATACTGCATATATTGTCTAGTTCATGGGATGCCAACAACAGTATAATGACTTGAAAGATATAAAATAGCTTGAGAATGCTTGGAGTAAATCTGGACTTTAGTTGGGCTTCTGTCATACTAACTGAAATGTGCCACCATATTCCTCACCATTAGTGGGGACTACTGCATGTGACATAAGTGTTGCTGAACTGTTTTCTATATCCATTATCAGCCCATTCTTTCTTGATCTACTGAGTTGTTTGTATAGCTATTGTTCGGAGAGATTTGAAAGAGATCCATTTATTTCCCTAAAATATGTGCAAAATATAAGAGTACCATGCCCCAAAGTAATAATTTTGTGTTTAAGCCAGCATTAGTTTACTGAGTGTAAATTTCATTCTAATGATGATCAGCTAGCAGGTGATAAAGAAGAAAAGATTATATTTATTGGAATTAAATTAATTAAATTGGTTCAATTAAATTAATTAATCTGCTTAAATAACTTTTTTTCTAGGGGCTCTATTGAACTCCCCATTGTTAATGGATTCCTCACTTAGCACATCTAACTTCATGCCTGGATATCAATTGGAACTTGGTTCCTGTGTCAAATCTCAGTATTCTATGAATCATCTCACATTTATTTATTGTATTTCTTTCAAACTGCATTGTAATATTGATGAGTAATTGGATTTCTCCCCATTATATGTTCCAGTTATGATGTTAAATTTATGAATTAAAATTTGGGTTTAACTAATAATTCTGTTGTTCTTTTTTAAACAGGACTCCCTGAATGTTATTGAACCTGGTTTAATGGAGCTAAATAGCACAAGTGAAGATGCTCTAGAATGGGATGAAATGGATATAAGTAATAAGTTAATTAGTATTAATGAAGAATTTACTGAACCTGAACCAAAACAAGATGACACAAAGCTGAATTCTCCACCTGAAATATCTGATAATGGTAATCCAAAACAAGAAGGAGCCCCTAACATTCATGAAGACAATCTCTGTGATCCAAGAGTGTCATCTTCTTCAGGCCCAAAGGTCTATCAAGTATATAGTCTCCACAATGTTGAATTATCCAGAAAAAATCATATATCTCTCATGAAAAACACATCAAAAGATTCCAGTCTTACACCTTCAACTACTGCAAACAAAGACACAAGTAAAGATTCTTCCTTATCATCTGTAAAATATTTGCCAGATTTACTGTGTAGCACCACATTGGAAAAACCACAGAATTATATGTATCATGGTGGAAACATTACCAGGCACTCTGAAAGTCAGAATAAAGTAATCAGTGAAAGAAAGCCAAAAGCTGTCAGTAACTCTGAAATCCAATTGTTTTCTGATACTGATGGAATACAAGATAATTCTATGCCTAATATTTCAGATTCTGACCTAGGGAATATAGTTGATGTGATAAAACAAAATTTTAAGCAGAAAGATGAAGAAAGCCTTGATAATGTCACTACATCTGAACCAAAGTTTAGTAACAAAACAAAAGATGTAGACAATGGTGCCCATCATGATTCTGTGAGTGCAGAAGAATTACAAGGAAAACACAATGCTTTTACATTTTATGACTATTCATATCTTCAAGGTTCGAAATTAAAGCTACCACGGATAATAAAGCAACCACCATCAGAAAAAGCACACAAGCAGAGCAACTTGCTTCATGGCTTTTATTTTGATAAAGTTCCCTTTATATCTGGAAATCAGCCTGGGGACTTAAAATCATGTACGGAAAAGCTCACTTTACCAATCGACTGGAATGATGCTGATCCTAAACACACGGAGTTTGTGGAAGATTTAAAGAAACTATGTGACACAACAAATGGGAAGGTGCTTTCAACTCTATCTCATAGCTCTTCTTTGGATTCCCTTTCTTTGACAAGCGATTTGTTTGGTTTAACTGTTTTTAGAAGTGGAGACAGTCTTAATCATAGCACTCCCTTAGAGAGCTGGCTAAATCCCTACAAAAGCAATGAAGATCTTTTTAGTGGTAATGGCTCCAGTGACCTAAGTGGAAGTAGTGATTCTGTTGGAGAACTCAGTAAAAGGACGTTAGATCTTTTGAATCGCTTAGAAAATATCCAAAGTCCTTTAGATCAAAAAATAAAGCGTAGCATCTCTGATATCACCCTCCAAAGCACTTCTCAAAAAATGTACTTGACTGGACAAGTATCCCTGGATATTGCCTCCTCAATCAATGAAGATTCACCTGCTTCTCTCACTGAGTTAAGCAGCAGTGATGACCTGTCTCTCTGCTCTGAAGATATTATAATGCACAGAAACAAAGTACTAGATTCAAATGCATCATTCAGAAAGCACCTCAATCGTTCTGTTGCTGATGAGAGTGATATCAACGTTAGCATGATTGTTAATGTTTCCTGTACCTCCACTTGCACTGATGATGAAGATGATAGTGATTTGTTATCAAGTTCTACTCTCACCTTGACTGAGGAAGAGCTGGGCATGAAAGATGAAGATGATGATTCCAGTATTGCAACTGATGAGGATATTTATGAAGATTCCAATTTAATGTCAGGACTTGACTACATTAAGAAGGAACTCCACACTTGGATTAGACCTAAATTATATCTGACAAAGGAGAAGAGGAGACAGCATGTGGATTATGAAATTCAGGGCTGTAAGGAGTTAAGAGGTGGTGAGACTTTGAAACCAAAAGATTCATTGAACATTGAACAATTTTTGAGTGATTCCATATGTAAACTTTCACAAAATAATGGCCACAGGAAGAATATATTGGAGAATCATATGTCAGAGACAAAAAGACAAGCAAAAAATGAAGGTTTTCAGCCTTTGCAAGGTTGCTTAGTAGATGATATGGAGAATGGAAATGTTGCAGTTACTCAAGAAAGTCTAAATGGGCAACATATTTCAACATCTGCCATAAGTGTTAGTACATTAGATAGGAAAGAGAATGAAAATGAAGATTGTGTCTGTGAATCATTTACTGATAGTTCAAAAGATTCTCATATTAACAGTAAAGAAGATGTTCAACTACCAAATATAACCAGCCCTCAAAAAGAGTATCAAAATCATATTCAGTATGATGACCAGTGTATTAAAAATCTTATCACAGAATTTGACTCAAATGTCAAAGAAGACAGTACACCAGGTACAGCATCACTTATATTGCCTCCAAGTTATCAACAAAGTAAATCAGGAATTAGTGAGACTGTTAGTGATTGCTGTGCATGTTTAAAATCAAATGAAGCAGAAAAAAACACATCAGCTAGCAGTCACGATTCATGTTGCAACTGTGAATCAGTTGCTTTTGATAAAAGAAATGGGGAAGATTGCTCAGTGCATAATTTTGTGATGGAGATAATTGACATGGCTTCCACAGCCTTGAAGAACAAATCACAGCCTGAAAGTGAGCCAGCTGTTCCACATTCATTAGCCCAGATCAAAGAAAAGGTTCTAGAACATTCTCACAGGCCAATCCAACTTAGAAAGGGGGATTTTTATTCTTATCTTTCACTCTCTTCTCATGATAGTGACTGTGGGGAAGTGACTAAATATGTTGAAGAAAAAAGCAGTACTCCGGTTCCGCTGGATTTTGCAGAAAACATTGAATGCTTTTTTGAAGCCTGTCCTGAGGAAGAACGAGTTGAACAGCAGATGTATATTCTTCCTCATGAAGCTGAGGAAACTTTGGTCAAGCACAAGGACTTGAATTTAATAGATGAACACCAAACATCCACCAATTATAACAGCTTTTCTTTTTTATCTAAGGAGATGGGTACAAATCCTCCAGGCACTTTTAGCAAAATAGGATCAGAGAATATAAAAAATAATCCTGATGAATCTTTTAATCAAGAGATCACTAAAAAAGGTCCAGTTTTGAATTCTTTTCCAAATGACTCTATAGCAAACCATCCAGGTCAGTCCTTTGGCACTGCAAAATCTGAAGAAGATTCTGCCACCCCTTTGAAGGCCTTAATTAAAGCCACCCAGTTAAAACCTGATCACTTGAAAGTCAAAGAAGTTAAGCACCCAAACCCAAAAACTCTTGTATGTGAAGAAAAACTCCTGCCTCTTTACAGAGAAAGGCACATAAATAAAAAGAGATAGAATGCAACTGTCCCTGGACACATCCGTGTTATTTCATGAGCAGGTATGTACTGAAATATTGACGACTGAATATATTAGTGACATGACCATATAATTAAACAAATTGTAGTATTGCTGGTGACTGTTTAAGTAGATATTAACCATGTGCCTTTTGAATTTATTTTCACAATAACAAAATGATATTTAAGCTTACATTTTACAGATAGTCAGGTTACATCCATTCTTTCAATGACCATCCAAACTTACAAAGAGGCTGAAAAAATGGACTCCTCAAAATTGCAGCCATTGCAATTTCCCCGTGGTCACATGATCAAAATTTGAATGCTTGGCAACTGGCCCACTTTGTGTTGCAGCATCCTGCAGTCACACTGCACAAACTGCCTCCATTTCAACTCCCTCCTTCTTTGCCTTTTGGCCAACCTGCAGAGCACAGCCATGATCACTGGTCTCCAGGGTTGCCTCCAGCTGATATTTTTCATCATACTTGCCTCGCCTCTGCTGGACTCACTTCTGCCACTTCCCCCATAGCCACTAGTATTTTTTTTTCAATTGACTGTACCCCTCCTTCCTTTTGTGATTAAAAAAATTGATTGGGGGGGAGGAGGAAGCTAAAGTAGATGTAATTTGCACAGGGCAGAAGAAGAGTGGCTCATTCCTCACTGAATGACCACACTGAATGTCTGCAACCTGGGCTGCTTATAGCAATAGCACTTACACTTATATACTGCTTCACAATGCTTTGCAGCTCTCTCTAAGCAGTTTACAGAGTAAACCAAATAATTTGAGTCCTCATTTTACCCACTTTGGAAGGGTGGAAGTCTGAGACAACTTAGAGCCTGGTGAGATTTGAACTGCCAAATTGCAGGCAACCGGCAAGCAGCAGAAGTAGCCTGCAATACTGCACTCTAACCACTGCACCACCGTGGCTCATAGCTCCCCTTCCAATTCTAATTAGTTCATTTAGAGAACATTTGTGCTTGGTTTACCTTAAATAAAATTCAGAATCAAGGCTATATTACATGCACTGGAGGAGGAAAAAAAGATATCGAACCATTATTTATATAAATCACTCGCTATTTCCTATTAAGTGTAGCAGTGCTGAGCTTACCTTATTTAAAGTATTTTAAATCCTAACCTGTGATACCCCATCTCATATGCTAAAATTTCAATGCTAACTAGGGCCTAAAGCAATATACATAACATGAAATCAACATTAAAATTAATATTATTTGCCCTTGCCCATGTATGGATTATAGGCATCAATTCTATTATCTTGACAGCATTGCTTTGAATCTCACATTTGTTTTCTGATAAAATTAAGTATGCATATGTGTCTTTTTAAATTTAAATCTGAGCTGAATGGTGACAAATAATTGAAGAAAATTGATATTACCAGTACAGCCTACATTTCTGCACTGTCTTTTGGCTTATTGCACTGTCTAGTCCTGTGATGGAGAACCTATGGCACTCAGAGCCATTTATGCTGGCACACGAACTGCAGGGAAACTTACCTCACTGGGCATGCACGCACCTCACAGCTGATTTTTGGT
The DNA here is from genome assembly GCA_033807585.1 of Hydrophis major. NCBI lineage: Eukaryota > Metazoa > Chordata > Lepidosauria > Squamata > Elapidae > Hydrophis > Hydrophis major. The sequence continues at coordinate 66,739,169 of CM066328.1, read as the reverse complement.
TGACTTGAGGCTTTTTTCAGCTTCCCAAAGGCTTGAGAAAGGCTTCTGCAGGCTTCTGCAAGATTTGCAGGCCGAAAACTAGCCCCTGTTTTGTCACTTCCTGTTGCGCGCACCTGCCTAAGGGTCGTAGGGGGGTGCACATTGCCTTCTGGGTGCTGGCACATGAGTGCGTGCATGCAAGAGCCCACATAATTTTTGGTACAGGAGCTCAAAAAGGTTAGCCACCACTGGTCTAGTCAAAGTCAACTTTAACAGCTTATTGGCTCTATGCAAATTCTCAATGGGCACTTCCCCCCACCTCCTGTGTAATCAAAATGCTCCTTTCCCCCCTTCAAGAAAACCAGAAAACTGAATGTGAACTCTTGGAATTAAGAAACATGGCAGTTATTACTGAAATTAGTTCATCTTTACAAACCAATATGAATAGTTTATTGGAATGTGTATTAGCAAAGGAGGAAATAGATGCAGCTGTTATTTTGCAAGCAAACCCTGCACACTTCTCTGCATACTTAGTTTGCCCCCACTCCCGTATAGCAAGTTAGCCCAAGAGAGTGCAACTCTTGACAGATGTTCCACCCTTGCGTTTGCTCAATATTCACCTTTTGGTGATCTGTCCACACAAGCTTCCCTTTCATTAAAGGTAAAAACGTAGTGCATACAAAGCTATATACACACTGAGGTGCCTTCTAAATATCAATTAATGAAGGTGTAATATAATTCAGCAAGGATATTGCTTTGGGGTCTTCTCATAAAAAGTACCCTAACTCATAAATCCACAGCTTCTCATGCCAGCAAGTAGACCCCAGGATCTCTAAGCTACCCATCAGATTCTTCAAATCCCTCCTCCCTACCATGAGGGCTTAGTTGATACTTTAACTTCATTTCTTATGCCATGGGAAATGAATTAGAAGCAATCTATCCTAATTTGTTAACTTATTCAAATAACAGTTATTATACTTAACTATGCTAAAGATTATCTTTTTGGTGGCAGATTGTTTATTTTTTGATGAGCCTAATTACTGATTTTCCAAAGGTAATTTACATTTATTACTAATACATCTTTTAAAATGTGACAGATAAATGTTGTTCCCATAAGTGTATTATGAAAAAAGTTACTATTTAAAAACACATTATTTAATTTGAAAGATAAATGGCAAACACCATTATTTTTTTTTCTTGGAGCACCTGTGCTGTAAGCTCATTAAAATGTGTGATTTTATGTGAAGCTGAGATACTTAAGAGAAAAATTATCTATGGTATATGTATACCCTAAAAATAAACCCAGTACGCAAAGGTGACAGTATGCATATTTACCAACGTAGCTCAACTAATTTAATGTGATTTCCACTCCAGCTGCAAGCCAGAATAAAGCTGTTGTGAGCAAATATATTTTCCTGCTGAATACTGTATATCAAAGCTGTAATCTCACTCTTTTATTGGTATGGTATAAAATTGACCATTAAGAGACAGCAGCTTCAAAAAGTTCTATGTACTATAAATGATAATTCTGCTGTTTTATCCAGATGACTGCTGACTTTATAACTGTACAGATATGTTTCCTCCAGAGGTTCAGAGCTTTTGTTTTCCATGGAGCCAAGATTTATCAAGAAAGTTTATCATGGCACTTTCTTTTTCTATCAGTATGGTCCATAGCCTTTTACTCTTATACTTTTTTCTTTGAGGCACACATGAAGTTATAGCAGATCCAATTATTTTTTATGCAGTCCAGTATTTTCTGTTCTGATTTGTAAAGATTGTCTAATGTGCCAGACAGAGGTTTTTCCCACCATCTGTCGTCTAATTCTTTCACAAGGTGATGCCAAGTCATTCAAATCAAATCATCTTTATTAGTGTAATTGATCGATCCAAACATAAGACTATAACAGGGCAAAAGAAACAACAAGACGTTCCATTTATGCAGGAAAATTTTGAACTTTTTCCAATTGGCGAGACATCTCATTCACCCAGCCAAGGTTAGGCAGCATAAAGGCTTCATGCTGGCTTACTTCAATGGTCTTATTATCAGAAATCTTTTAAGATAAATTCCACATCTCCTTTGTCTCTCAAGCAATTTTCTTGTGTTGCTCATTCTGCTATATTTGTGTTGTTCCCATCATCCTATTTTTTATCAGTATGAGACCATGTAGATTTATTTCCTTTCTATTGACGCTGTTGCACTGCAGATACAAGAGTTATGCTTAGCATGAACCAAACTTTGTGCTCTAGTTTATAAAGTCAACCAAATAATATTTTCTGGGATTGGTTAGTGATGAGTATTTAAGATCCCAAGCTTGAAGTGGATTTTGCCAGCCTACCAGGGTTGCTACTAATGATTATGATGGTGATGGTGATGGTGATTCCTTGCAGAGTCAACCTGATGCTTAAAAGTACATTTGGCATTTTTGTCCACCTATCAAATTCTTTCTAAGAATCTGGGCTAGGAAGTGTTTAATAATATTAAAGGTACTGTCACAACAAAAGCTGTTCCAAGTAAAGTTGCCTTTTGAGATTGACTGAGGATGATTTTGTCAATACTGACAGCGTTCAAGTGATACTTCAGATGTTTTAGGATTGCACCCAAGACATCTATTACTATTGGTACTATCTTTGCTTTCTTTTTCTATAGTCATTTCACTTTTATTTGCAGGTTTTTGTATGTTGTGATTTTCTCCATTTCTTTCTCTTCTGTTCTACTGTCTTCAGGTACTGCAATGTTCACTATCTAGATTTTTTTAAATTATCTTTCTTATTGACAAATGATAAGTCTGGGGTGTTATGTGACAGGTGCTTGTCTGTTTGAATTCTAAAGTCCCAGAACACTTTAGTTTCTTCTTTTTCAATTACTTTGTCTATTTTCTATCATTTCTTCCTTGCAAGCAAATGGCATTTCTTGTTCCAATGCACCATAGTTGCTGTATTTATCATGTCAGGGTTTGTAGTCAGTCTGTGCAAACTTCTTGCAGCAATTAACTAGGTGATCCACTGATTCTTCACTTTTTTTTTGCAGAGGCAGCATTTGTTGTCTATTGCTGTTTTCTCAGTTCTGGTTTTAAATGCATTTGTTCTTAAGATGTGTTCTTATGTAGCTAGAATTAGTCTCTCTGTATCTTTCTTCAACTTTCCTGTTCTTATCCATTGCAATTATCTGTTGGCCTGCTTTTTTTAATGCATTGGTCACATAGTACTTTGCTTTGCTGTGTCTTTTTTCTATTCTTCATTTAGTGTTATAGGCCAGTTTGGTCTCTCTAGTATTTAGCAAGCTTTCAGTGCATCTTCTTCACTGTCCTTCAAATATTCTTAAGATGGTCTTTCTTCTTCTTCAACTGCCTGGGGTACTTTCAACATTTCATGCCCACCTATCTTCCTTCATAAGTATGATTTGTCAACATCACAGTGAAGATGAAGGACATGATTCATTGTCTATGGAGATTCTCAATCATCCAGGTTGTGATTTGAAAAGCACCTTTCAGCATGATTCATTGTCATTATTTTTCTGGTCTTCCTATCCAGGACTTTTAGTTCCGTGGCTTGAGTCCAGTCCACTATACCAACTATGTATCCAATGACTGGAATTGCCTCTTTGTTAATTGCTTAGATGGTGTTTGGGCTTGAAGATCTTCATTTTCATGATGTATTCACTTCTGACTTTCTTCTTAACTTCATTGTGCTTGATGCTGTCATGCTGATATTGTGTTTTGTCAGCCAGATAGTTAGACTGGATTTGGCATTTTTATCCACCCATCTAGTTCTTCCCAAAGATGTGGGATATTATTATTCTTATTCTTATCATTATATTATGTTCTTACTTTAAAAATAGTTCAATTTGATCCCAGAGAGGCTCATTACTTCATGTCTGCAAACTATTTGTACATCATTGACTATTGCTTAAAGCATCTTTATTCTACCATTGAGCAATGCTATTAAATTCACACAAACCGACAGGAAAGGTCTAGAAATGGCCAGAACTGGAACAACCAACCAAAGACATCTTCCATTCTCCTTAACCAAGGAGATTATTACCAAATGGTGATATAGGTCCAATAAATCATGAAGGAATGAAGATGTAGATTAACCTCCTGGTTTGCTTCATGATTTTATCAGTATTTTGTCAAAGTAGTAATTTTTTTCTTGAATTCTTATATAAAGAGTACCACAATAGTTTTATTTTCATTAAGTTGATAAATTTATTTTTTTAGCTATGTATAATTTTAGATATTTAAAAAGCTTACGTACAGTTCCAATAGTTTGTTTTTTTTAAATGTATTATTAAAAGCCAATTTAAGGTGTTGAGGCTAGATATAGGCCTGTATTTAAAATTTGTGGAGAGAGAGAGAGAGAGAGAAAGGGAGAGAAAGGGAGAGAGATCCACATTAATTAATATTAAGCAAGAAGATGACTGGATAACTGCAGATATTTTTACAATTTGGAAAGTATAATATGCAAGGCTGGAGTGCCTCCTTGGAAATACCGTGATAAGGTACTTTGTACTAATCCCTTAACTGTACTCTAATAGTTTTTTTTTTTTCATAATCTTCATCCTATGGTTTGGCTCTTTGTTTCACAGGTTAACCCAAAATTCCAAACTGAAAAGAAATTCCATCAGAAATACAGGTAGTATTTGACTCATGTCAATAATTGGAACTGGAATTTCTATCATAAGTCAGTGCGGTCATAAAGTGAGCCATCATGTGACCAGATGTAATTTTACAAACATTTTTACTTAATAATTGTAATAATTTTACAATCATTAAGCAAATGAAGTTTTCCCAATGTACTTTTTTGGAAACCAACTGCAAAGGCCACAAACTATGACCATGTGACCACAGGATGCTGCAAGCAGTTGTAAATTGTTGTTGTTGCCAAGTGCTCAAATTGGAAATTTTGTGATTATGGGGATGGGGCAACATTTATAAGTGCAAGGGCTGGTCATAAGTCACTTTTTCTGAAGATATCATAATTTTGAACCATTGTTTAAACAGACATAAGTGGACAATTATCTATATTAATCATTCCTCCTGGTAAGAAATATTAGGGCAATATCAAATAATGGATTGTTTATCTTTGTCTTTTTTTATTATTATTTTAGAGAGAATTTGATACAATATTTTAGATTATAGCCATATTTATATAATCTCAAACCTATATAGATCATTGGACAGTGAATCCTACTGATTTTAATGGGACTTTTTTCCATGTAATAGGTTTAGGATTACAGATTATATTGGTTGGCTGGGTACCCTTTATTGAGTCTTATGTGCCTATTGATTGATACAGTTTCAGAAGGTAGAGGAAGCATGTTCACAGATACCTAAAAGGATGGGATTGAGGGAAAAGGTCAAACTTGATTATTTCCCCTGTGCCTTTTGAAACTAAATCTTGTTTTATAAAAATCAATGAGGGTTTCCACTTCAATGAAAAGACATAACTCTGATTTAAACCATAAGCTACGAAAAATTGCTGTTCATAGCTGCTTTTGCATATATCTGTAAGGACACTAGTGTGAGATCATATAAACTGCTAATGTGGCTATTTTAGAAAAAAAATTGTTTTACAAATGGAATTATATTTGATGTAGCATGCTCTTACTTTCCTTTCCTTTCCCTTTTTCCTTTTAGAAACTTGGCTGCATTTCAGATGTAGGCTTATCCTCTAAACCCTGAGATGACCTCTAATTCCATTGTATCACTGCCTTTTGTTACACTTGACTCCCAAGATAAATTTTCTTTCCAAATGTTATTTGTACATGTTGGCTTTGTAACCAGGTTGCATATGCTGGAGCAATTTCAGTTATCATTTGGCTTTGTAGAAAAACGGTTTTCTTTCATATGGGTTTATATGTCGAGCTACCTCTTTAACAACTTTCTTTTCAAATGTGTATGCTTCTGTATGATATCTCATCCTCTAATATTTTAATGATTTTGCAATTGCACAGTTTCTGTGATCATTTCAAGTCATCATTTCATGTTATCAATTATCCCGTTTTATGTATCGAATTTGGTATTTTATGTGTACAACCCATATTGTTTATTGAAAGTATTTTAGAAAGGAAATTTTTGATTGTAGCAAAAAGGAAACAATTGCTCCTGAGTCAAAAAGAACCGGTTAGACAAAGTAAATACAAATGTATCCTTTTGCTTTTTCTAACAAACAAAACAAAACTATGCAACACTTCAAGAAACAGCTATGTAGTGTTGTATATTAAGAATTGTTAACATTGTACTAAATTAAATAAAACATTTTGGTTTTCTACTATGCTTCTTGAGGTGGTAATCAGAAAAGAACCCCACATTTTAAAAAAATGGTGCCTTGCTGTATTTCTTATAACATTTATTAAAAAGTTGCTTTCACAGTAAAATTACGTTCATTTGAAAGAAGGAAATAGCAAGGTGTGAATCGTTTCTGTATATATGTATAACCAAGTGCAAACATTGATGTACAATGACAGTATAAAATGCTTTAATGTTTGTGATGCCTGGTGGTGTAAGAAAACATAAGCCTTAAAGCCACCAGATTGCATGATAATTAGAACTGGCATAATAAACATAAGTTTACTGGGGAAATTTTAGAACTGGCTCTCCTTTACTCCCACCTGTCTAAATGCGATTGTTGCATGGATCTGCCATAAGTATTTGAATATTTATAAGGGCCTCTCAGGTTTTGTATAGGCCTTTAGAAATAACTTTGTCTGTGACCCTTCTGTCCTGAAAGTTCAGCTACTTCTGGTAAAATTGGAAGAGGACTTTGAACTACAATCTCATCCTGGAATAATTCCCTTACTGTCTCCACCTGTTAAAATGCCCATTTGAAGACCACAGAAGAGGTCATCTTCATGAATCTTGTGTGTTAATAAGAACCAGGAGAAGTATGTGTTTTTTCTGAATACCCACTTTCCACCTGTGTTTCTTTTTTCCATAACAAACAGAATTATTTCCCTCCCTCTCTCCTCCCCACCCCCACACAAATATCCATTATAAAATGGCTCACTCTGAGGTTTACTGTCCCTTCATGCATTATGACTAAGTTGGTCAAAAGGGTTTCTTAGTTTCCAAATTCATGCTATACAGGCAGCCTTCTTTAGCAAGCCATTACAATGATGATGAAAAAGTAATCTTTGAAGGTCTGTAAAGCAAAGGAAAGCTAGATCATAGGATCAAAAGTAGAGTAGCAATTTCACTTCATGACTATTTCGCAAAACAACTGAATTGTTCATTGCAATTGTGGTCGCTTCTATAGTTTACAACACTGAACAAAAGTATAAAGAAAAATACAGATCTCTGTACAATGTACAACTGCTAATTTCTACCTAAAATGTAGATTTACTACAATATGACAATGTTGTGCCACATCTGAAAGCTCACTGATATTTTTGATATTGAGGAAAAATGGCTTATTTTCTCCAATCTTCTTTTCTATTGTTGTATCTGGAACCTTCCTCCCTTCCCAAATGATATTGGTATTACCTGAATATTCGCTCTGTTCACTGTGGGTGAGGACAGGACAGAAAGTTGTTGATTTAGAAGAGTGGATCCCTTGTCTTTTCTGGTACTTGGATTCATAACAACTAAGGAGTATATAAGTTTAGTTACTGAATTTATCTGTTTTATATATATAATTTTAAAGTCCACAGAGAGTATATTCCTGAACAAATAAAAGATGCCAATCTTTCCTAGCTGTGGATTCCAAAATGATATGGACTACAGTTCTCGTAATTCCCAGCCATTCTGGAAGTGGTAGGACTTAACTATCCTGGTTAGGATCCTTTTTTCATACATGCATATTTTGAATCTGTACATAAGAAAAAGTGATCAACATGTGATTATACTTCGTAGAGATAATTTATAGGTTTCCAAAGTTCTTATTTTTCAGTTAATTGGTTGATGCAGTACTTAGGTAAGATATAAACCACAAGTAAATATGGATGAAAATAGAAACATACATATTATAAAGTGGTTCTTATATACAGGGTCAAATGAATGTGGTATATTAAACCTGATATTTCTGAATAAAAGGCTGAAAACTTTGTAATAATATTCAGATTTGATGAATCCCTCATCCAATTACAAGTTAAGATTGTAAATTCAGATAATGCATTGATTTTCCAGTTCAGTCCTGTTTTATTAGGCAGTCTTTGGGCCATTCATATTTATGCTTTAATTGGAAAATGTCTGGCTATTTTATTTACTTTTCTTCCAACAATGTGCACATAAAATCTGAGAATTTTAAATGTATAAAAGAAACCAAATCAATTTTTTCCTGAAGTAACTAAGTATTGCCAAGCCAAACGTGATTTGTCTATGGAAGTGGAAACAATGTTTCAAACTTCCCAAAAAGTACGTAGACACACACACACACACATACACACAAAGATGATAGATAGAGATAGATAGATAGATAGATAGATAGATAGATAGATAGATAGATAGATAGATAGATGATAGATAGATAGAAACAAAAGCAACTGCCTTATATCAAGTTAGAGCTGCTTTTTCTGACTGACAGGAGAACACCAAATACTCCAACAGCTGTCATTTCTATTACCTGCTGCCTGGTCAGATGCCAGAAATTTAACCCAAGATCTATATATAAAAAAGTACTTTGCTACTGAGCTGTTTTAGCAACAGAGCCAACAAAATGAAATGGCCAAGGTGGGTGATTCTAATGTTTAATAACAATAATCCAAAAACGAAGGCCCAGAGCAAAGAGGAAGAGAGTCATTTGTTAACAAGGTTCACAATCAATTTATCACGCATATCTCTGAGAGTTTAGCAGAAAAAGTCAGAAATATGGGTAGAGTATTTGTACCTGTTTAAATCACTTGTTTACTTTCATGTTTGTCAATACTATTCCAGACTAAAGCTTACCTTAAAACAGCTTCATTTAGTCATTAAGATTTGTGGGAAATGTTATTTGTTTTCAATTTAAATTTAAAATTCATTTATACGATCAATTTGTCATTTTAAATATATAAATACAACACAAAGTGTTTGCCAGCCTATGAAGTAGACCAGCTATGAAACCATATAGGCTTAAAAAGACATTTATTTGAATGGCTATCGTAACAGAATCTCTCAAGTCACAATTCCCTCCTCCCTCCATTCCTTTATCTCCCCATGAATTAGGAAGGGGCCTGTCTACAAGTTAATTTTGGGGGGTGGATTAGGGTCTGTCCTTCAAGGCCATTCCCTTTACCTGTACAATATAGCAATAGAACTTAGACAAGAGGTCTCCAAACTTGGCAACTTTAAGACTTGTGGACTTCAACTCCACAAAGCTGGCTGAGGAATTCTGTGAGTTGAAGTCCACAAGTCTTAAAGTAGCCAAGTTATATACTGTTCCACAGTGCTTTACATCCCTCTCTAAGTGGTTTACAGAGTCAGCATATTGCCCCCAACAATCTGGGTCCTCATTTTATCAAACTTGGAAGGATGGAAGGTTGAGTTAACCCTGAGCCAGTGAGATTTGAACTGCTGAACTGCTGGCAATCAGCAGTCAGCAGAATTAGCATGCAATATTGCATTCTAACCCACTGCATCACCACAGCTTCCTTCTGCATATGCTTGAAGTAAGATATATACTATATATTTCTAAATATATTTCTTCACAGAATAAAAAAAGTCACCATCAGACGCCAATTACAAAATTATCCCCTAAATCCTAATTGTTTAATCATCTAATCCTTGTTTTATTTTGATGAATACAAAATGAACTGTTCATTCTACCACAAAAGTAGGGAATTGTATGGGGAGGGAAAGGTTTTGGACATATTTGGGATAAAGTAGACATGTTACAAAATGGCTGCAATAGGATGGTTGCTAATTAACAAATTGGCTGCCATTATAAACAATGAGGAAGGAAGACAAACTTTAACAAAAAAGAGAAGGAGACAGACACTTCAGAAGTGCCCTTGGAAAAAAGAATACATTTTCCACTGAAAACTGGCAGGTGGGATTTCTCCTTCACAAAACACATAGTCCACTCAAATGTTGTCTATCATCCCAGGGGGGCATTTGTGGAATTCAAAGATTGCAAATAAGGCAGGGCAAGTATGTTCCCATTATTCACCCTACAGTCAGTTACACTTATTTCATTGCAAATTGTAAAATGATGTCAGGTGGAAATATTTAAATCATCATCAGCATAATGTGAAAAAATGAGGGCAACCTTTGGGATATTCATGGGTGTTCTCACAAACACCATAGCCACATTGTCCAGACATTAGGAATCCAGCTGCTAACTACAGCTAAGATTATGCTTAGTGTTACAACTTGGATTTGCTCATCATTTGGGGAAAGAAAGAATAAAAGGAAAGAAAGAAAATACCCTGTCACCCAATAAAATATCAGCAATTCTCTCAAACATCATCCAATTTCCTCCCACTTAAATGTCCAATATTCTGTTCCCTCTTTGAGCAGAAAGATGGACTGGGGTGTGAACAGTGCTTAAGACTTATCAATTCTATACATCGTGTAAATGTTGGTTGCTCCTTTTTAAGCTCCAGTTCTAAATTCTCCTGGCACAGTAATTATAATGAACATCCTAGGTGAATATGTGGCTCTTACTAAACATGAATCATTGTTAAATGCATGTATTACAAAGCATCGTGGATTTCATGGGCATTTACATTTTGACATAAAATTCTGGAATGTGAAAATGTCAGATTTTTTCATATGGCTGAGATATCTAATTAAGTTGGAAAATTGGCCATGCAAGATTAAGTCTCACTGAAGGCCATTTTTAATACATGGATGATTATTTTTCCAATGCTTTTAGCACAGTATCATCGCCTATTTGACCTGGGTCTCAATAGCTATATGGTAGAATCTGATTTGTTGTAGAACATCATTTAGAAATGGAGAAGTTGTGAATCCTTTAAAGATATATGTGGAATAAGATAATAGTGAAGAGAAGTTTATACTCGTATGACAGGCATGAAACAAGATTCAAATTAATGAATGATTACTTAAGACAGTGTCATTTTCTTTTCTTTCTGAAAGCAAAACCCCAAAGGTTTTTCACTGAAATTTAATATTTGTGAATACCTGATATATCAATAGATTTCAGTCTTTACCATGACATATAATTAATCTGCTGATCTTCATTGCTACAAGGATTATAGAATCAAAAGTCATTGTAGGGCTAAAACGGTACTGTACCTCCTAGCTATAGAAAAAATTGTTGCAGCCAGAAACCTACTAAAGTTCTTGACAATGAAACCACTGACCCTCCCTCCTCAAAATAATCTATTTTGCTTCTGAAAGTAACACTCAGGCTGTATCTAACTCAGCATGGTTTATTCTGACTGGCAGTGTCTTATCAGAATGTCAGGCAGAAAATTTTGCTATCATCTGATGCTAAAACATGAACCCCGCCAAACAGAGCATGGCCTCTCTTATTCTGCTGTGGGATTTTTCCATCTAATAATTATAGTGGACATTGAGAGGACCTTAAAACAGATGTGATGGGTCAGCAGGTGGGTTTAATCCATCTATATAGTGAGGTGGATATTAGTCTCATGTATGGTTTGGGAATTTATTCAGAAGTGCCTTGGTCCCCTTGAGAGTGCAAGACTATTCCATTGCTCATTAGCCCTTTCGAAGCTTGTGCAAGAGCCTGAAAATAAAGTTCCACTGCTTTAAGGAATCTACTAATTAAAGTTCAGATGGTACCTTTTTCTAGATTCTATGGAAATCTGGCTATTCTAATGAATTATCAGAAAAGAGTTGTACTCATATTAAGTCTGAAGAGCTTCTGAATCATGTCTGAAATTTGCAGAGCTCTAGTAGATACACATTCATGTTTTATGCCATTTTCTCCTCCTTTCTATTCCAAAGGAAGAGGGGAACATCCCACTTCTTTAAAGTCACCAATTCACAGAATCCAAAGGACACGGTGTCTACTTTTCTAAATGTGGCAGAATTTCTAATTTCTAATTCAGTGGCAGAATTTAGAAGACTGGTGACATTAACTGTAAGAAAACATAAATTGTTGGAATTGGATTTGGTTCTTTTTTTTTTTCTTTTTTTACCAAAGTATACACACAGGATTGAAACAGAGAGTTCTGCCTGGAGAAACAATTAGGAGAAACAGCAACCTTGGGATACAAAAGTGCCAGGACTCCCTCTGATATACTTACTACCCTATTCCTTGATCCAGGCTTTTAACAAGCTGATCATATCAGGTAGAGCTACCCTAGCTGGGCAAAACAAAAATATCACATGACACCTACATGCAACAACAAGATAAAAGTTTTCTGTGTGTTTTGCTGTCATGTCAAATAGTGGTCCAGATTTCACAATCATGACATAGCAGCCTAAATAGGTACCAGTAGTTTCTGTATCAAAAGCAACAGGAAAGGCAAAGGGACCAAGTGAAAGCAAATCTGTCATTTCTACTCTACAGCTGCTCCCATGTTGGTCAATGCTAGCTAGATGGCAGAAAGGTGAGAAATTCTGGAAGACTGAGATGAGCAAACACCTATGCAGAGAGAATAGTCTTGGGCTCCAAATAATTCTTCATGTAATTCTACAGTACTCTAGAGAAGAGCCTACTAGTTAAATTTGGATCATTTTTCTCCCTCAGGTATTTTCCAGAATTGAATTTCTTCTTCTATTACTGTATTATTTTTCCAGAATTGAATTTCTTCTTCTATTACTGTAGTCACCAACTGAACAGAAGTAGGAGGATATTGCTATCAGTCCATAGCAATGGTCAGATCACTTAACAAATTTCTCATTTAGCAACATAAATGTTGCGTTCAATTGTGGTTGTAAGTTGAGGACTACCTGTATTTCTTCCTCTTCCTAATTTTCCTATAACAACAACCCTGTGAGGTGGGTTGGGCTGAAAGAGTAACTGCCCAAGAGCATACATGCCTTAAAGCAGGACCAGAATTCACACTCTCCAGACTTCCTAGCCTCTAAACATCAGCAAACTGACTCTTAGACTTTCTTCTCTTCTAAGCAGTCTACATTTATTCCTTTCTTCACTGACTGCTTCTTCATTATGGTTCATATAGTAACTTCTGAGTTGATTGGTGGCAGAATTGGATTTCTGCTGTTTACTGGCTCTTCACATAGAACTATGCCTGCTCTTTAGGATCTTATCATTATCTGTAAACTTTACTTTTTGATACCTTAACATTATGTTTCAGAATAGTGTGATTTTAGAATTCACACTCTGATCTGTCAAGGTTGCTAATGATTTTTGGAACAATCCCAGAATTCTATCCATGCGAAATATGCCTGCAAATAATGTTTGTAAGGGCCCTGGGAAGGGACACAGAGATGGGCATTTTCAACAGGGTCTTCCATCAAATTTAACAATTGCATATTTATTCTTGAGATTTAGGAAACTGTTAAAAATATGGATCCTTTAAAAGCATATGGGATTGTGGAATTAGCTGTTGAACTTTAGAAAATTGGTGGTTCTGTTAAAATAGCATGGAATTTTGAATGGATAAAGATAAGAGTTTGAGAGCCAGTTTGGTATATTAGTTAAGCATCAGGCTAGAGACCAGGAGACTATGAGTTCTAATCCCACCTTAGGCACAAGGCCACCTGGGAAACTTTGGGTGAGTCCCTCAAGAAAACCGCAGAGACTAATCTAGGCACTCTCTAGATGTGAAAAACTGACTTGATGATGCACATGTGCATTTGTGTGTATACATGCATACCCCCCACACACACAAACACAAAGCGAAGATGACATTTATATTACTGTGAAGTGGTTATTTAATGTAAATTTATAGGGCTTACATTTATATGCCTGATACTTTGCTATAATCTACCAAGAGTCATCCTGAATGAACTGGCATAAAAGTACTTGAAATAAATAAAAAAGTGAAATACATTTAAAACAAGAAAAAAGGACTATAGTTCTATTAAAATTAGTGGTACGTCTATCTGCTAGAGTACGTTGGTAAAATTTAAAGAACTAGGATGCTATTACTAAATATGCTGCTATTTAATACCAAACTGTTAGTCATTCTAATATGGCAGATTGGATGTGCTAAGAATTAATGATTCCAATTACTTGTCAGGCTACTAGAGAACAGCATTACAATTATCTCCACTATGACTGTTTTGGTATTTGAACTACGAGTCCCATAGGTGATGTGAAGCATATGCAGTTACCATGGAGGCTGCTGTGATAGATTATGTTTCAATAAAGAAAAACACTCCTGTTTCAGAGTTGGGTAAGACCATTTCTAAAGAATAACACTTCCTTAATCACATATTTTGATGAAGGGAAATATGCACATGTGAATCAGCGCTGCTCATTTCCTTTTAGCAGGACTGACATCTTAAACTGCATGAGACAATGAATCACCTTGTCAAATAAAGCACAAAATGGAAAAACCTGTTACCATACTCACCTGATATAATGACATTTGCAACAACATGTTTGAGGCGATAAACCAACAATAATGATTATATTTTCTTTAGACTTTTATTGTACTCTGAAAGTTTTATATAATCATACACTTTCTCTTTATGGAAACATTATAGTCTGGCATTTTTCTGGCATTTTAAAACTCTCTGTGAACATGTAACTATCACTCAAATTAGGTGGACTAATCTTAATTGGTGCCTTTCCTTAGAGAACCCTTCCTAACAAGTGACTTAGAAATAGATAGGGACTATTGTTTCCAGAATTTGGGAATTCCCAACCAAGTTGATCCCTATCTGTGCTAGCTGACTACTTTGAAAGATGTAAAACCACCTGTAGAGAGTTTTAAAAACATATTTTCCAATATTCCTTATATTAACAGATAGTGATATTACTTCTCTTAAAAAGCTTCATAGATTTTCCCTGATGGTGAATAATTCCAAACTGTTGTACATTTTTATTTACACTTGATGAAGAACCATGAAAGTATACCCTGATATTGTTCCAAAAAGCATAGTCTAAAAATATTACATGTACATTATTACATGTGTAATATTACATATACATAAATTCCTTCTCTTACATGCTCCATGTTTCTGATGAAATAGAATGTGGTCTATGAAAGATTATTCCACAAAAAAATCTGTTCTTTATAGTAGCGCATGAGATTTGGCTGTTTTAAAATCAAATTAGAATATTTTGTGTGGCATTCAAGTCCTTTTGGTTTCAAGAGAATGTCTGTTAATTTCTGCTTAAATGTCTACCTTTGAACTTAGTGATTTCTATGTAAATTTGATAGAAGAACTTCTATAGTAGGGGACTCATTTTCTGTGGTCTTTATGTATTCAAAAAAGAGATAATGGAGATATCAGCAATTTTGGGAAAAATAAAACTGTAAAAATGCAAACTTGGGATAGAGAAAATGTAAGGAAAGAGCCAACATTACTCAATGATGATTGAGCCTATGCAGAGGATCTAGACCAGGGATATAAAAACTCACAATGATACGTTGTTGTCATTTGATGTATTACAACTTTTTCTCCTTTCCTAGACTGGGGGTAATTATGGCCAGTGCATGACACATCTGGCTTGTGGGCCACAAGTTTGACACCCCTGATCTAGACCATTACATAAGGGAAGCAAAAGTAGGATATTGCTGGGAAAGATGCATGGAGTGAAGATCCTGGAAGTCTGTATAGCTAGCTGAAGAGGAATATAAAAGAGCCTCCTGGAGAGGAATATAAAAGAGTGTAGCATAGTAATTCTTGTGATTTACAGTATACTAATCTGTTTATTCACATTTAGGTGGAAAAGTAGGATGTCAGCTCTGAAGTTCATGATTGGAAAAGAAGCTTCATGATAGTCTACACCTGATATTCTGCATCAGAAAGGGCAACAAGGAAATATTTCAAATTCATTTTTTGAAAAAAAAAGAAAAAAAAGAAAGACATTTCACTCATTCAGTTGAAAGTGAAAACTGATTGCTCCATCTCAGTTTTTCCCTCTCCCCTCTTCTACCTTGTTCTGCAGTAACACAACAATTTTTCAGTACTTTGCAGCATGATTATAGATTTTTTTTTTAAAAAATGTTCTTGTAAATGTTATTAGTGATTAATACAGTACTTTATAGTCATTGCTATTGAAGTATTCCCCGTTAGGAGAATGAATGCACTCAGGGAAATGTAGTGAGAGTGGTGCTGAATAACACACAACCAGCATACAGATACACTGAATAGTAAAATGTAGGTTTTACTTCAGTAGATGGGTAAACAAAGTCCAACAAAGTCCAAATCATACATGGTTAAAGCAAGTAGTATTCAATACAATCAGTCCAGGGATAATCGAAAAACGAAGTCCAGTATCATAAACAAAGTTCAGTAAGTTTGCTAACAGTTTGCAAGACTCACAGCAATCCAAGCAAAACGACGATCAGGCAAAAGGCAATAGGGAAATGCAAGAATAGAACAAACCAGGTTTATGGCTCCATCTTATGGCCGTCGAAGGAACCTCAGCCAATCACAATTACAGCACTCTCATAAAGATATAACAGTATTAAATAACTCTCCTGGTTTATATATTGCCAACCCAACTGTTACGTGACTATCATTCCTAACATTTGCTATGAGATGGGCAACTATATACATGGTTTAAATATAAATAAATGTGCAAAAGAAGAAAGTGAACTCTGAATAGTAGTTATACAATAAAATTAAATATAGTAATTAAATAAACAAAACAATAACAAAAGGTCCATATAAATACCTTTATGAAAGTAAATCAATCATTGAGATTATCATTAAATCTGGACCACATAGCAACATTGTGCCATCATCTCATTTTTAGAACACAAAAGAGTTAAAAAATAGATAACAAACTTATATCCAAGATTTATTCCTTAAAATTAGGACTGGCTTTCTTTCCAGTTACATAAGGTTATCTTATCTTTATCAGCAAGTTCAATAAAGCCAAGGTTCTTCACAAGATGACAAATTCTATATTTTAGGAATATAATTCAATGTTACTTCAAGATCCTTGTATTTTACAACAATTATATGAAAACATTAGGGTTTTTTTCTAGATTTGGTATGGTTTTTTTTCCCTCAAACATCTTCCTATGCTGCATTAGAAACAAAGATCATACAAAATTTAATGACTGCTGACAATAAAGAAAGGATTTTTAGAATTTCTTTTCAGCCAAAAATGCTTGTAATTTGGTTTTAGATCTCGTCTCTTTTGTATACTGATTACTAATGCGTGTTGGTGTGGAGCTAATTTGTTATACAACTTATACAACTTAGGACAAGCCAAACTTACAAAAAATGACTATCTCCTCCTGCCCAGGACAGTGTTGTGTGTACAAGTTGGCCACATGGATCTAGAGACAAATATTTGTATCATCTAAGAGCCCTTTAGGGCTCAAATGTTCTTCTATGCTTTTTTACCTTCTTCATCCAATTTGATAAGACAATAACAGCTTTTGATATTTTACTTCCAAGGAAGAAATGCTTCTTATTTAAATAATTGCAGTGAAGGATAGGGCTTTGATCCCCAAGCTGCAAGGACTTGAACAATCACTGCATGGCAGCAAATGAATGTTTTGTACCTCTTTGCCGCTATCTATTGGCCATCCAGATGGCTGCAACTGAGGTATGGCAGTCCTAATAGAGTGTTCTGGCACTGTCTTTAGATATGGGGTGCCCTTCACTGAATTTATCTCCAGCCATCTGCAGTCTTTCTGACTTTCCATACTTTAATTAAATTCCTGGAGAAAATGTACGGTATCCTCTCTGGGGGCTTTTTCAAATCAGAAAATTTAAGCAACCAGGGAGATGGCAGAGTGATGGACAGATGTGTCACAGAATGCAGTAACCTTGCAACAATGGAGTAAATTCAGAAACATAATCAAAAGAAGTTCTAAAGAAATTCTATGGTATCCTGAGAATAAGGGAGGAAAACAAACTGCTTTCTCTAGGGAAAAACATTTTCAGAAAGCTGGAGGACAGATTCTGGCACAACAGTTTACTGATTCCAAGTCATAATCCTAGACTGTTTCTTTATAGCCATCCATATCTATTCCTGCTGTATTCAGCCAAATTCAGTATAAATTGAAGGCTGAGGTTTCTTTATGAATAGGGGATTTGCCACATGAGGCTAGGCAGATTTTTAGATGTATGAGGCAACTTTTTGGGAATGCTTTCCAAGACAAAGAACCTTAATTGAATGCTTGGGGCAGTGGTGATCAGGACACAGGAGAGAGGAGAAAATTGGAAGGAGAAAAGGGAAAAATGTGTGGTGATTAGTAGGATGGTGGTGGAAAAAAGAGAATAATGAAAAGATGAAAGAAATGCCAAGTAAACAAATAATGTTTGCAGAAAGAGTACTGAAGATTATATAACATTGTTACAGACTGGTAAGAGGCATTTCAGGCTTTATTGGCACCTGTTCCAGAGGTTTATCCAGTAAAAGATAATCATGATAAACTGATCCCCTGACTTCCCTAAGAAAGTAAGATGTTTCTAGGTGTCTTTCCAAGGACCTCTCCAGTGGTGGGATTCAATTTTTTTAAACTACTGGTTCTGTGGGTGTGGCTTGGTGGATGTGGCAGGGGCAAAATACTGTAAAATCTCCAGTCAGAGGTGGTATTTGCTGGTTTTCCAAACTACTCAAAATTTCCATTACCGGTTCTCCAGAACTGCTCAGAACCTGCTGAATACCCCCTCTGGACCTCTCCCTTTAGACCAGATACAGGAAAATACCAAGGAAGGTCATTTGGAACTTCCTGCTCAAAGCCCAAAACCTAACAAAGCTAGTCCTTTATTATTCATGGTGATTGCATTTTATGATTATGAGCATGATTTATCATTTGTTGCTTGCATGTACACTGAGAGTTTATGCACCCAAGACAAATTCCTTGTGTGTCCAATCACACTTGGCCAGTAAAGAATTCCAGAAAGAATTCTATTCCATTCCAAAGCACATGAAGTAGCTAACTATGCATGTGGGGATAGTTCTAATATAAACATAGCCAAACCTCTCTCCCTCCCTCCTTCTTTCTCTCCTGTCTATCTTGTGTTTAAAGGAGTGTACTGGGAAATAGTAATTGCAGTATACAATATGTGCAAAGGCAAAAATCACATATGAAGAATTCCAAATAAATCAATACAACTACTGTACAATTGCTATTAATTTCCTTCTTTAATAAGTTTTGATGTTTAGATAAGGTTATTACAGGGAATATGACTAAAGGGCCATATGGCATGCTGCTTTGATGTATTTACACAGCTATTTCCTCTTTTTCTTTTCCCCGTTTTCACAGAATGTTGGAATTAACTGAAAGTTATTGTTCTGGAGAGAACAATTGTTGCATTGCCCAATCAAGATTGTTCCATCAGTGATGTCTTCTAAGTGCTAAACTGATCTTTTTTGAAGATTCTTGTTAAAATCGTAAAGGCACAGGAGGTTTTTCACCAATTTTGCCTTGATACTGTATAGATGTGATTAGGTGAGAGAGCTCTTTTGTGAAACAAAAACTTTAATTGTATCTTAATATGGGGTCAACCTATCCAATCTTCTATTTGTCACTGCAATGTCGTATAGGTTTTTACAGGGAGAATAAGGTAAGAAAAAGAATGGTAGGTAGAGGGAATGAGAAAGAGGATAAGGAGAGCAACTGATAAAAAAATTAAGAAAATAACTGCTTTCTTTGCTGATTGGAATATCTTACAAATTCTTCCCTGCATAATTCAAAGCAAAAGAATATTACACTGTTCCATGGGAAATAATTAGGAATAAATATTTTGGTTTTGTTAACACTTATAAATGAACATAGGGTCAATAAAATAAAATAAAAAATGAGCAAATTATACTGAGTTGAGGGCTAACTAACTTTAAACTCTGTTTAAACAAATCAATAGGAAAAACATAGGAAAACAGCTGGCAAATAGACAAAGAGAAACATGTCGGAAGAAATGTGATACTAAAAATTCATCCCCGCACAAGTACCTAAGCATCCTAAATCATCACAAAGTCATACTCTAGCAAAGAATCAGAGTGTAAAGAGAATGAGATTCAAAATGGCAATGTGCAAATCTTAAGGTTATTGATTTAATGGAATAAATCATACCAAATTATATCTGCACTGGAAATGTGAAACATCAAGCTCAGAAATTGATAGAAAAGGTGCTATTTAAATTTTTTATCTAGTCAGGATAGTTATCTTCTATTAGTATGTCATTTCAGTCCAAACATTGTGATATGTACTGTACCTTACAAGGTGAGTAGAGATCGTTTTGTTACCTTAGCAGCACAATTAGTGGTAGAGTTCATCATCTGTCAACATTCCTTGATTAGTTAATACCTATGCAGCATTTTGAATATGAGTCTAAGTACTTAAGTATTGAATTCTGCTGGCAAAAGCTTTGTAGGACTTTGATTAAACATATGGACCAACTCAAAGTATGAATATATAAGCATAATTTTTATCAGATTTCATATAACAATAAGAAGATGCACATAGAAATTCAAACCTAAATATATTTACTGCTATATAGTGGAATTTAGTGGAACTTGCTTTCAATAAACATAGATTTTATACTGTCATTTGGCTGTTTATTTATCAAATTATGGAACATCTTTCCTTTAAGCCATGGTGGTGAGTGATTAGAATGCAGTTTGAAGTATGACTCTGCCCATAGCCAGGAGTTCAATCCTGAAGGGGCTCAAGGTTGACTTAGCCTTCCATACTTCCAAGGTCAGTAAAATGAGGGTCCAGATTGTTGGGGGCGTTATCTTGACATTGTAAACCATCCAGAGAGTAATGTAAAGCACTATGAAGTGGTATAAAAGTCTAATGCTATTGCTACTTAAGGATTATTATTTTAAAAAACTATTTATGATAGAATGAATGTATTAAACTCAATAAACTGAAGATTCATTAAACTTGTTCATGTTCATTTTGATATAGCCCTCAAAATTAAGGGGTTGAGAGGTCCAGCTATATGCTATTTTGGCAATTCTCAAAGATCTAACTGATTGAATTTCATCAATCATTACTTTTTGTAACAGCGAGACTACTATGACCACAAACTTAACTTTGTGCCACACAAAACAAATTCTTTGCATTTTTTCCAGCAGTTCTCTCTTAATCTAATTAAAGTAAATCAGTTTTTCAAATTTTAAAAAAGGTCAGTGAAATTCTTATGGATATATTATTTGTTTTTTAATTATTTTAGTTACAGTGCAATCAGAAAATATGCATGGACATCTTGTCTTCCCCTGTAGAATATCTTCCCTAGAGACTGCAATCTGATTGGCTTCTACAGTTTAATTACATCTCGAGCAAAAACACCATGCATGAATTCTTCTGAGTGTTCTCTTTCAGATTATGCAACATGGAGTATCCACAGAAGCTGCAGAGTGATGTAAAAACAGTTAAAAACAGCTGAACAGTTAAAAAAAATCAACAATTGCCTCTTCAATCATCTCCATCAATTGTAATGAACTTTGGCTATATTTTATCTTTTATTATAATCTCTGCAAAAGCCAGTTTAAAAATTGTCATTTCATTTTATAATGTATAACATATAATTTTAGGAGGAGCCCTTCTATTTTACCACCTCTTACTATATTCAACAGCATGGTATCAGCAGTAGAGTCTTTCAAGTTTTGGGGTTCTATAATCTCCAACAAATAGTTAACAAATAGTTAAGACTGCAAAAGGAACAATTGCAAGCAGCCTGTCTTCCACAGAAGACCTGCATACTGCATGGGTCAGAAGGAAGGCTGAGAAGATATCTGCTGACCCATTGCATCCTGAACATAAACTGTTTCAACTCCTCCCCTCAGGATGGCATGATAGGGCATTGTAGGCCAAAACAACTAGACACAGAGACAGTTTTCCCCCTTGTGCTATCACTCTACTGAACACCTAATTCTCTCAATGCTGCCCAGAGTAGTGTAACTGTAGTATTGTTATTTATCTTTCTTATTATCTTCTTTACTCCCTCTTTTATTGATATTATAATTGTTATTATTCTGTATGTACACTCAGTGCTTCCGCACCAGAGACAAATTCCTTGTGTGTCTGATCACACTTGGCCAAATAAAGTATTCAATTCAATTCAACCCAAGGTGCTCAGAGTCATACGGCGGTTAGGCAGTCTTAAATCTAATTATTCAATCAATCACACATTTAAAGTCTATGCTATAAGAATTAAAACTAGTGAGCAAGAAATAGACAAGCACAATGCAACACAAGTATATTCTATGGGGTCCTTGGTGCTCTCTCAGTTTGGTTGGGTTTTTTTTGCAGACATTTCATTACTAAACTAGGTAACATCTTCAGCGTACAACAACCAAGCTCAGAGAGTACCAAGGAATCCACAGTTCAGCGCTGAGTTACAAATATTCTCTTCTATGAGTAGATCATGCAATAAGTTGGGATAAATTCTAAGCATAACAACATTCAAAGGATTAAATTATTTTACATATAAAAAAGCTAGATAAGTGGAATACCCAAGGTACCTTTAACTAGAGCCTTGGATATTTAGCTTCATTTTCAAGCAGCAACTTATTTGTTGTAAAACAAATCAAACTGTTCTGACATCAGTGGGAACTGCATTTGTATTATGTCACTCACCTTAAAATAGAAATGAGTGTATTATCTCAATTGGAATGATGTCAGATAAACAATAAATTCTGTAAAGGTGAGCAATAAAAAATCAGCTCTTTGTAACTCTGTTTGCACAACAAAGGCCAGCAGGATTTGCTTTCATAAGGATACTGAATAGTTCAAACCCACATCTTACAGACACACACACACACACACTCAGAGCAGTATCTAAAATACTCACATACAGGTTTCCATGCACCAACATTTATTCAAATAATAAGAAAAGTCCTATATTTCAACACCGGAGTCCATTAACAGATTGTTAGTTTGCTTTGTAAACTATCTCCAAAGGTGTGCTTCATGTGTTGATTAAGAAGCCAGTTTAAGTGTCACTTAATTATGCCTAATGAATTATGTGAGCATGTAAAAAAAAACCCAAGGTAGGATTAAATCAGAGACACAGACATTATTCTAAAGGCAAAACTAAAGAATCAGCCAATATTGCATACACATTCTCCAGAGGATTTAACTTAATTGCTAGTTAATAATTTTTGGAGGCCAAGGACTGTGTGAAATATATAAGACCTTTTGAAATTTATAGGGTTAAACTAAAATTGACTTACTAAGCTTATTGGAAGCCTAATACATCCTTTTTTATTTGAATCCTTTGCAGAAAATTGTGTGCACACATTATTTGAAAGCTTGTCAGTGAATGTTAACAATCTGGACATTGCAAAAAAGTAGCATATCAAAGAGCAGCCCCTGCTCAAACTCTAAAGTTTGTTATTCACTGCTAAGGGAAATAGCAGAATCCAGCACTTTAGGACAATTAAATTAAATGTAGGGAGTTAAATCATTGCTGAAATCAGAAGCACAAGGAACAATGAGTCTTCTCCATTTTCTGAAGACAGCTCCAAAGTCTGAGGCATTGGGCATTTATTGCATGATACAGTGCCATCTTGTGTGTTGTGACATCATTGTGCAAATTACAGTAATTACTGGAGTCATTTGCATGATTACATCATGATGCAGGGGATGCCAGATCCCTCCCTTTGCTTCCAGAGGCAGGTGGACGTTCCTTCTGAAAACAGAAACACAAACAGGTTCTAGGAAAGCAGGAGATGACTCTCCAAGCCATTCTAAATATAGCTTTTGGATTGCTGCAGGTTGTAGGCTGAAATAATAAAGAGAAAACAGACTTAGTCCCAGGTTTTTTTCCACTTATGGCAATGGAGAAGGGGGAAAAGTAGTTTATAAGGCAATTGCTTTATACAGTATCTGTAGTGTATTTAAATAGAGACTTCTAGGGCAATGTTCCTATTGGTTAACAGAAGCAATGATACGATTGGTTAGTAACGTTAGTACCTGATTGGCCGCCAATAGCGGCAGGAAGTTTAACTAAATGTCATTGGTTGCGAATCATGGAGCAGCTGCTATAAAAAGGGCTGCTGCGGTTCGACTGCAGTTGAAGTTACTGTTATTATTAAAGAGCTGAATTCAACTCTGGTCTGCGAGTCTCTTTACTGGCGACAGAACAGTATCAAAAAAAAAAAAAAAAGGTAGGGGGGATGTTGTAAAAGTGTGAAAGTTGGTATGGTGATGCAGATGAGCAGTGAAACAATGAAAGCCCATCTTGATTTCCCCACTGTCCATCAAATTCTGATGATCTGATTGCTTAATTAGTCAATGGCCTTGCTATTTGTGCCTGTTTGTTAGGAATGTGTGATTTGGGATGTTTATTAGCTTGTCCCATCATATATTCATATCAGCAAAAAGCTTCAGCAAAATGTTTGCGTATCTCTACTTGAGCAAATCTTCTGATAGGCATGTTTTCTCTACAATTTCTTAAATATCCATTGTCACATTTTTAAGATGAAAAAAAAGATCTGCATTATATAAAACTGCAGCAATTGACCTATCACTGTGCTCCAGTTTGTTTTGTAAATAAACACTCCTTGAGAATATCTGCCACTCCCACTATGTTAGACTGTGTGGACATAGTTCAGCTTCCTTTCTTCAAATTTTACCTAATAAGTCCATGGAGGCATGCCTTCTATGTATCTACCCTGGCCTTTTGACACAACCTCTCTCTCACCCAGTGTGTAAGTGTGTGTGTTTATGTATGTGTTCCCCTTTTAGACTTCCAGAAGGCTCTGAAGACCTTCTTTCAAGGACTGAGCCAGAAATGGCTTCAGTTAAGCTTATTGGAAAGCCCCACAGACATTGCCAATAATGTATACGTATATATTTAGTCCTCATCTTATGACCACAATTGAGCCCAAAATTTATGATGCTAAGTGAGACATCTGTTAAATAAGTCTTGTCCCATTTTATGACTTTTCTTGCTTCAGTTCTTAAGTGAATCACTGCAATTGTTAAGTCAGTAACATGGTTGTTAATTGAAACTGGCTTCCTTGACTATGCTTGTCACAACATTGCAAAAGATGAACACATGACCCCAGGGCATTGTAACCACCATGAGTCATTTGCCAAGCTTCTGAATTTTGATCTTGTGACCATGGGGATGCTGCAACAGTCATAAGCGTGAAAAATGGTCATAAGTCATTTTTTTCAATGCTATTGAATGGTCACTAAATGAACTGTTGTAAGACTCGGACTACATAAACTCTCACACACCAGTGGTGGTATTCTACCAGTTTGTCCCAGTTTGGGCAACTGGTACTAAAAAATGCTGCCATTCAGCCAAACTGGTAGTAAAAAAACATCTACCAGCTTGGCTGAACCGGTATTTCTTTTTTTTTTTTCCTCCTGGCAATCAGCTGTTCCAACAATCAGCTGTGCCAGGATCCCCTTCGCTGTCTTTGCCCAGGATGCTTCCAAGGTCCAGGAAACAAAAGGGGTTACAATAATGGCCTCCCAGGAAACTTCCCTGAGGCCCAGGAGGCAAAAAAATGGAGCATGGGGGGGTGCTGCACAAAAAAGAAGCAATGCCCACCAAGTCACATGGCCATGCCTACCTAGCTACACCCACCTAGCCACGCCCACAGAACTAGTAGTAAAAATATTTGCAACCCACCCAACATACACACACACACACACACACACTTATATATACAGTATATATATATATATATATACACACACACACACTCCATGACCAACCTTCAAGTTCAGGATTGGCCGGAGGAAAAAAGTTGTGTCAGTTTCTAATTTTTGCACAAAAACTGTTCCTTGACCTTATTCCAGCATTGTATTCTACCGCACCACAGGGAGGTCAAAAGTGCACAATTTTGTTAGCACCAAAGATTAAACTTAACAACATTCCAAGACCAATGATTGTGGAACGGTTCCATTTGCAAGACAAGTGTGTCCTTTGCAGAACAAGACACATGAAAGAGATTATTTCCAAGGGTAACATTTATTCTTCCTTTTTGACCTCTCTCAAGATTTGCAAGAAAAGCAATACAGACAATTCTGCAACAAAGAGGCCTGCTACTATTACACTTCCAGTTATTTAGGATTGGACTTCTCATTTCCTCCCCTCCACCTTTCTAAAATCTGTTATATACAGTATTATAATTTTATAATTATAATTTTGAGGAGCTCATAATATGTCCAAAAATTATTTATATTTGCTTTAGTTGATTTTATTTTTAAAAGGAAAGATTTATAGCTCAAGCATATTGGAAAGCATATTGGAAAGCCCCATTGCCATTGCCAGTAGTTGCATAATTCCATCTGTCAATCATCAGCAACATGCTTTTCATATAAAGAATTGGTCTGATTTAATACAGTTGTGCCTTGCCTATGACGGCTTCAAAAAGATATTCTAAGCCTCGCCATTATTTGCATTTATCATGGTCAATGGAAGCATGTTTGAGATGCAGAGACACAAATGATGAAGCTCTTATTATTATGGATAGATGTTCTATGGTAGCTCTATTCAGTTGATAATCCACACATCATGGGCCCACTCCTTCCTTCTGTAATGCAAAAGATTATACTTTTACTTTTACTATAGTTACTTATTTGATGGTAGTATCAATTCAAGCTATCATAATAGGAGCCATGGTGGCACAGTGGTTAGAATGTAGTATTGTAGGCTAATTCAGCTCACTGCCAGTTTGATCCTCACAGGCTCAAAGTTGACTCAGCCTTCCATATTTCCGAGGTTGGTAAAATGAGGACCCAGATAATTGGGGGCAATATGCTGACTCTGTAAATCGCTTATAAAGTGCTGTAAAGCACTATGAAGTGCTATATAAATCTAAGTGCTATTGCTATATATATTATAGCTAAGTAATGGTCTGATGAAATATTAGGTATGTTTTAATATAACCAATTATTACTTGATCAAAATCTTGCAGGATAAATTAAATTACAATCTTTTCATTTAAAACTGAATAGGGCTATATACAGATTGGAAGAACTGTGTGCCCCAACACATACTGCAGATTAAGCAGTCCTAAGTATACCAAGAATAAAAAAAAACCTGCCTAAGTAATAATGTTTTATTTAAAAAAAAATTATATATCTCTCTGATATAGAAGCACTACGTGTACATACATTGATATTATAATAACAATTATAATATCAATAAAACAGGGAGTAAAGAAGATAATAAGGATAAATATATATGTTTCTGGTCTGATACCCTTTAGTTGTGTTGAGCCACATTTCCCAAAAGAATCAGAACCAGAGAAAAGAAAAACTACTGCTGACTGGCCTAACCAATCAAATCAATCAGAATTCAAGATGGAAAAGGAAAATCTAATGAACATAATAGATGATTTTATTTACCTTGAAACACATTTCCAGTAAATTGCCTTAACTGCAAAGATTTAGGAAATATTCCAATGATTATTTTGGTTAGGGCTTTAATCAGGGGTGGGATTCTACCAGTTTGCACCTATTCTCTAGAACTGGTTGTTAATATTCTAAGCAGTTTGGAGAACTGGTTATTAGAAGAAATTACTGGCCTATTCCTATAAGGAAGGCAAGAAGGAAACATTCTGGTGTTGCTTACAGAAACTGCCTCTCCGTTAACCATTATTACATTCTTGGCAAGACTAGACTTCCTTTCTCAGGAACCTCTCTAGAGGTTTTTTTCCCTCCTTTGCTTGTGTGGAGTGACCATTCAAAGTTACAATGGCACTGAAAAAAGTGACTTGTGACCATTTTTCACACTTACGACTGTTGCAGCATCCCCACAATCTTGAGAGGCCAGGTGAAGAGATGCATGCCTCAATGTGAATGATATTGAGTTGGCCACACCCAGCCAATAACATGACCACCAAGCCTTGTCCACCCAGTCACATGACCACCAAGCCACGTCCACCCCCTAAGCCATGCCCACAGAACTGGTTGTTAAAAAATTTGAATCCCACCCCTGGCTTTAATGTATGCTTCACCCACAGCTGGAACTGTTGTGCAATATATACAAAAGTTCTGTTTAAACATTACTTCAAGCTAGGTGGCCAGTCTCCCCAATGATTGGGTGCCTCAGAGAATATATTATTGAATCCAAGCAGATTAATACCTTATGCT
Organism: Hydrophis major; assembly: GCA_033807585.1. NCBI lineage: Eukaryota > Metazoa > Chordata > Lepidosauria > Squamata > Elapidae > Hydrophis > Hydrophis major. Next base: position 66,711,163 of record CM066328.1, on the reverse strand, counting down.
TATTCCCTTGGCTAATGTAAAATTTTGAAGCTGGAATAAGACTTTTATTCCCAAAGTCTTATGTGAGATGAAAAATGCTGCTGCAAGCACTAGAAATTAAATAGGTTCAAGTGACCTGCTTGAAAATGAAATTTAAAATGTTCTCAAACCCTGTGCAAGTTGGGTGAGACAAGGATATATAGGCTTATGGGCAAAAGTCTACACAAAATATTTTAACCATTTTGTATATATTTAACTATGTTTCTACGGGTAATCACACATGGAGAGTTAATTAATACAGAAATGTCCATCAACTCTCATGCTGAATTTTCCACAAAGATTACTAATCTTTTACTTCACAAACCTATTATTCACCATCTGTTTAATTAGATATGAACACAAAATTCAACATTTGGTTGAGAAAACACTAGCAAGTAAAAGCCTATTGGCTTTCTTGACAGAACATCTTTGGGGGAAAAAAATCCTCAAACAAAATTGACAGACTTGAAAATAAATCTGTATTACATTAAGATAAAAATGACCAAAGTTTTTAGCAATTGAATGCAAGTTGTTTTCACATCTTCATCAATATTGTTTGGACCTTGGGGAATCCTGTCAAATTTTTAAAGGACAAAATAATGATTGCTCCTACAATTCAACATTTAATTAGGTCAACCAATGTACAGGCCAGTTAAAGAAAGGATTTCTACCTGCTAAAGTAGAGGCCAAAAACAGATACTAAAGAAAATGCAACTCTGACAAGATTAAAATAATTCTAGATATGCTGCCTCAATTTTAAAAGACCAAGAATGAAAAAGTAACCTGAATAATGATTTCAAATTAAATAAGTATTTACTGTTTTAAATCTAATTTTAATTATCTAATGGATAATAGTATCCTTTAACCAGTTCAAAAGGTTAATGTTTAGATCAGGGGTGTTCAATCTTGGCAACTTTAAGACTTGTGGACTTCAACTCGCAGAGTTCCTCAGCCGAGGAACTCTGGGAGTTGAAGTCCACAAGTCTTAAAATTGCCAAGGTTAGACACCCTGGTTTAGATACTAATATGTTTGTTATAATAATATTTAATTAATTTATTAGTTGTATATATTTTTATAATTTTAGATAGATAGAGAGGGAGGGAGGGATGGGCAGACGGACAGACAGATAGATAGAACAAGCTTCTTATAAATGAATAAGATAATTCTACTGTTTGCTCTGCCATATGTCTACTCTTCCCCACTAAATTCTACAGTTATTGATATACTTAAATTTTATTAGTCTTGGGGGGAAGAGAGCACTGTACATTGTACTTAGTACAAATTTTGTGCAAAGGAACACCCTCTGGAAGAGACACAACAATGGTGAGAAACATAGAAATTAAACCTCACAAAAGGTTGAAGAAGTTGTCTATGTTTGGACTAGAGAAGAAAACATTGAAAACCAATACACAATCATCTTGAAATCAGGGAAGGACAGTCATAGAGGAGATGGAATAAATGCATGTTCTGTTGTTCCAAAGGTTGTGAAAGTTTCAGGTTGCAACATCAGGAACTAATCCAAGCACTAGGGAAAACATCCTAATGTATGAACTTTTTCTCAATGAACAGGATGCCCTAGAGGAGGGCTGTCAAACTTGTGGCCTGTGGACCAGATGTGTCATGTGCTGGCCAAGCCCATTCCTGGTTTAGTGAAGGGAAAAAAGTCACAATACATCACGTGACAGTGCTGTGACAATGTGAGTTGAAGAAGGCAATGGATTTTTCTTACAGGTTTTTAAACAGATGTTGCATCTCACATCAGGCATGCAATCACTAATTTTTTGGCACTGGAAGAAGATCCTATTCTATTATTTCTGTTCCTCAGAGTCTGTTTTGGATACAATCCAGTCATTACTTATCACCTGAAGTTTGCTACCTCAGTTCATTTTAAAATAGTAGTTGGGAAGAAGTCTTTAGACCACTGGATGAATGACCTACTTCTTGATAACTGAGGGTTAAAGTGGCTCTTTTTTTGTCCTTTTTCTAATATAAATGTAAAAGCTTGATTGGTCTGAATACCCATTTGCATTACAAATGCCTCTCCTCTGTTTTTGTGAAAGCCTTAATTATCAAATATTTATATAAATTGTAAAAGGGAGACACAAAAGCAATTTATGCTTTAGAAACAGAACTGCTAAATAAAAAACCCTGAGTAGCCTAAATCAGGTTTCAGAATGGAAACATAGCTATTAAACCATTATTTAGACTCCAAAATCACAGTCTAGTATTTTTTGATAACCCTGGGCTGCTGTCAGCTTCATTCTCCTGCAGTAGTAAAGATGGACAGTCTTACTACCTCTTTGCTGTTAGAGAAGCCTACAGACAACTGTGTTCCAAGTAAATAACTAATTAGCATATTAAATGGTTGTGGGATGACAGTAAATTTCTCAGTAGGTGATTGTACTACTGGGGTTGTCATGCATAACCAGTCTGCAATACAACAGGACATATGGCTAATGTAATTCCCACATATTGTCTTTTCCCAGGGGATGAGCTCAACACCTCTGCAAACAACTTGAATTATTTATCTAAGCTCTGCTTACAACCAATTTAAGCAGAAAAGCTCGGTTTTGCCCCTTTAAAGTCAACAAGTAAAAGTTGAATGTCATGAACATTCCAAATACTGTAATTGAAAATATGTAAAAGATGCAGTAATAGAGCTGGGGCATATACCGTATATACTGAATACAGAACTGTTGTTCACCAGAGACTTTGATTTTGAAATTATGTCCAGGTTCCTTAGGCAATGCACATCCATACTGAGTTAATCAGAAATTTTTCCTCCCCACCTCTCTATTATTATTACTTTTTACCAAGCTCAGATGAGAATTTACTTTATTTTTTCATTTTATTTATTAAATGTATCTGCTGCCCATCTCACTGTTACAATTCTTAAAAATCAGTAGTTGGGATTGGAGTAAGTACAGTGAGAGGCTGGGTATTTCACATGCCCCTATGCTTTACAGAAAGATAGGGAGGGGAGGGAAGAGAGAGAGGGAAAGGGAGAAAGAGAGGGAGAGGGGGAGAGAAATATTACTGTTTAAATATTGAGCTGTATATCCATGTACATAAAATCTGAAAAGATTTGGAATGACGAGCTTGCTTTGTTTTAATATAGAAAGCATTCTATAGTATTAGGTTTAATATATAGGACTTTATCGGAATAAGGATACTTCAGAAATCCACCTGCACTTTTCTTTGCAAATGACTTAACAGAATCATGATATTTTGCTCTGTGTGGCAAGAAATAGATGAGGAGCAGAAAGAGATTTGTATGCATATAGAGAGAAGCTCTATTCCAAGGGTAAAGAGGTAGATTGATGAGGTTCTTCATTTATCACTTCTCATACAAAGAAGAAAATGTGTTCCTCCAAGAGAATCCAATTGTAATATTTAGGAGAAGGTAATTAATTTTGAGAACTCAGTTCCATTTGAGCCTTTCTTGCTCTCCTTTTTTTTTTTAAACTCTGCTTTCAATCAGACTACAATTTGTATTTACTGAAGTATGGGGAAATTATATGCCCATTAAAAGTGACTTATAAATCAGCTGCATAATTTATACAGTGTTGTACATTTCTAAGGACTGGGAAATTGTTTTGGAGAAAAACAGAAGCTGGTTTCCTATAACCATCTGCAAAATGAAAGCTGCTAAGTCAAAAACTCACCCTAGGTTGCTCTAATCATGTGTAGGGTGGTTATACATATTTCTGGCCACACAATGAAGTGAGCATCATCACACTTATCATTCACTGCTAGAAAGATTGTCTGAGAGCAACATTGAGGGACTAGCAAGCACACATGTGCAGTGTTCAATCACCTTAAAAAGTTGCTAAAATATATATATTAAAAACAACCACAAGTCTACATCATTTATTTTCTGCAATACTAATTATTGTAACAGTAGCCTGAACTGTAAATTATTTATTTAGCTAAAAATAATAATAAGGAATAAACAAATTACCTTCATTTGGAAATGTCTGCTCCTACTGAAATAATTTTGTTCAGCACAGTACTTCTGCCAGGTCTGAAGGGATACTTAGCAACAGACTCTTAACCCCCTCTCCAAGTATATGTGAAAGATTATCTTCAAACTCTTTCATTTTTAGTGACCAGTGAATGGTGTCAACCAGGGACGTTGCAGGGAAAAATAGTGTCTGCCTCAGAAACCTTTGTTGTTGTCTATAAATTGTCCAATTGAAGTTCTAGACTGATGCAAAATTTGGGGCATAGTGGATGAAACAAAGAGTAAATCACCTATTAAGTGGTTTTGAAGTTCAGGTTCAGTTGTCCTTCTCTGAAGAGAGCCATTGTTTATGTGCTAGGCCCAGTACTTGTCCAGGGATACAAGCTGACATTAAATCTGATATAAAATTTATTGCTGGTATGATCGCCACTCCCCAAGAGTCTTCTGATAGATTACAACATTGATATTATTATACTGGTTCATAAGAATGTGAAATGAAATTGACTTCCATTGTGTCTCCTATTCCTTTGTAAGGGACAATTGTGACAGGCCATGGTCATAGCTGATTTAATTAATAAAGACATATTTTTTGAACTCCACACCAAAAGGAAATAATAGCAGGTAATCAATATTTGGTGGTACCTACTAGAATCGAATCAAATAACTTTCAAAAACTCAGAGGCAATCTATTCATACTCATCAGAATCACAGCCACTATGCTATATCCAGTACCTTGATAATGTGAGGACTGTGTTCCTTTGTTGTGTTGTCCACACAGCACTGAAAAGGATAAGTGGCAATGATCATGCAATGATCATGGAGACTTCAAAAGAAATCAAAAGTACTGATACATTTGTATCATTCATGCTCCAAATAGGGAATTGTGCACATTATAAAGCTAGTTGTGCACATAAGCAATATAGTTAGGGAACAAAGTTGCTAAGTTAGCAGTTCGTTTCAGAGTAAATCTAATTTCTGTAGCAGACAAGAAAGGACATGAATTCTTGATGCTTCTTAGCTGGATTAAAATCTTCTTGGTACAAGTGATCTGACTATGACTGACTGAGGAAGATTCTGGGCATGATGACATAATTTAAAGTCTTTCACATCTGAATGCTGAGAAGCAGGGCAAAATTGTAAGCCTGCTTCCTTTTCTCCCACAAAAGCATCAAACTATATCCTGCCTCCTGGTGACTAAAGAAGAAAAGCATTTGGTTTCTGGTTTCCTGCCAACCAATCAGTAGAATTAAAGTCATTTGCCACAGTATGAAACTCTGGTAAATCAACTTCTCCAAGGCCTCAAAAAATCTTAGTTTCATATATTTGCATGATGGATGGGCATTTTGTGCTCAAAATTAGAAGAATATGTCCTTTTCCTGTGGTGTTTGTAGAATTGCAATGAGTCATATAAGGACTGAGGAACAGCTACATGAATAGAAACTGATGTTATCAGGTAAAGTTCAGAGCTATCTCATCTGCCATATTTTATGTAGTGCAATGTATGGCCAATTTCAGCTGTGTGGCTCATAAAACAAATAAAGAACATGTTAAAGTGAATGAAGGTTACGGAACAACTGGAATTAAGAAAGAAAATACAGTAGGATATTGCCGCATCTAAGAGTGTCTTCAATAATTTGCTCCAGTTTCATCTAGTGCTGAATAAATGACACTTTCCATCCTTTTTCTAAGCAGCCCTATGTGTTCCAATCCTCCCATATTTATTTTAGAGGATCCTGCAATCATTAAGGCAGATTAGGAAAAGGTTGGGAAGGGTCTGAAAGGGAACTGGGAATCCATTTGATTCAGAAAAACAATGGTAAACATGATTTAGTTACACCTGCTAAACTATAGCAGAGAATTGGGTAAATAGATTTACTCTAGGAAATCTATAATCAAATAAGATTTGTCTACATGGAAGGGATGAGGAATTAGTGGGGGATCAAGTCACTACCCATATTAAAAGAGGAAGCAAGTATTTTTTACACATTGCTTCCAAATGCAAACTTCTCTAAGTCTGCCACTGTTTCAGAGAGATCTCCAACCATGTGGACCAGATTTTGAAGACCCCAAGGAACAATTAGAGAAAAGGGATATTAGTATTTGTTTTTCATCCATACTTCCTTTCCTCCTGAAACTCCATAGGCGGAAAATATCTATTCATGGAACTTCTGATGAATAATTTTAGGCAATGAGAAAGGTAAGAATGGAACTCCTTAATGGGATCATTCCCCCTCTGATATTATTTGTATGAAGACTTGAGTTTCTTTAGCTGTGGAAACATTAACACTTGCTTTGCGCTGACAAGTGCAGTAAATCATATTTATCACGAGTTAAGACTGAGAGTCCAGACCTGTAGTGTATTGTCTATTTAAGTAATGTGAAGACAGACTTGCCTACAGGCTAGAAAACTGTGGATTCCACCTCCTTACCTGAGATTAGCTGATTTTCGGTGTCTTTATACATCAGCCCAGAGTAAATATGTTTTCACAGGTACTATCCCTTTGGAAAGGACATTAAACTGAGAGTCATTCAGTCAGCCTTTGATGGCTATCAAGGCAGAAGTTAGACTAGAGGCACTTTTCAAAAGAGTGGAGTGAATTATATCTTAGTCAATATTATCTTCCTCCAGCGTACACAAGAATTAATAATATGTCAGTGCTGAATGTTTTCAAATATATTCTGCACAAAAAGGGAGCTCTCATAAGTCTTGCAATTCTCTCTGGGTGATCACCTTATTTGCCACTTGTTCACTGCCAATTTGCAGCTATTTGTCTCTCTTATTTTCTGTTTTGCTGTGCTGCCATTACAATTACCACCACAAGCATGTTTTGGGCTATGAAATGTTTTCCATAAGGAATGAAATCTTAATGATAACTCATTTCGGCTCATCCTTCTAACTGCTGTAATTACAATATGAAGGTGAATCCCTCCCTGTTGCCCCCATTACTTATGAAGTGGATGAGGGTATCATCTTGCATTCTCTGATACGAATCAGAGTCTTGCTGAAAATAAAGGGGCAGGGAGAGCGAATGACTGCAGACATTGTGGCTGAAAAGGAATAATGTTGTAGCTTGGAAGGAGCTGCTCATCGGCTGAATTTTAATGTATTTGGTAATGCCTAAACAAGTCTTTGCCCTCATTTCTTTCATTTCCTGTTCCGTTACCTCTTTTCCTCCATCATCTTTACCCACTTTGCTTATGTCCTTTGCTTTCCCTTCCCAGTAAAATGACAACTTATCCTTTCCCCATCCTGTTCTTTTTTCCCCACCTAAGTTGTTATTTCTAAGTTGCTGGAAAAATGGGAGGAATGCGTGAATGCTTCTGTTTACTTGCCTGCAAAAAAGTTTGTTAATGGGAGAATGGTTTGCGTGCATACATTGCAGATGGGATATCCAGATAATTTATTTTGCAGAAAAATAATTTTAATTGGCAATTAATTTAAAGTTACATGTAATTAATTTTAATCCATTCTATATTCTTCTTAGTTTGTTCTGAACTATCCTTTCATGGTGTGCGGTTTTTACAATATTACCTCTACTTGAAGTTCAGTCTTTCACTTTCATTTTGTAACACTTTGCTGGGGCACATGTGCCTTCTGAGTGCATTTATTGTATAGATGCATGAAGCTTCATGGCACAAAGACTTGGTCACTGCAGATACATTCACATATTTTCAAGAGAAACAGGAGTTCAGGATCTTATGTGGTAATGAAGTGGTCATGAGAACATGGAAAGTTTCTATTATCCAGCAAAAGGTTTGTTAATTCAACTGACCTTGTTGATGATCCAAACTCTGTCAAGGACTTTAGAGTACTCATCTCAAATGGTCTAAGTGCTAGAGCCCACTGTAACTACATAGCCAAAAAGGCAATAAGAGTTGTTAACCGAATCCAACATAGCTTTTTCTCTGGTAATATCACACTACTAACTAGAGCATACAAAACATTTGCTAGACCAATACTTGAATACAGCTTATCAGTCTGGAACTCACATTACATATCTGATATTAACAGTTGAGAAAGTCCAGAAATATTTCACAAGAAGAGTTCTCCATTCCTCTACTCGTTGCAGAATACTTTATGCCACTAGACTTGAAATTCTAGACCTAGAAAACCTAGAACTATGCCGCCTTTGGTCCGATCTAAGTATAGTGTATAAAATCATACATTGCAATGTCCTATCTGTCAATGAATACTTCAGCTTCAACCATAACAATACAAGAGCACACAATAGGTACAAACTCATGGTTAACCGCACCAAACTTGATTGTAGGAAATATGGCTTCAGCAACAGAGTGGTCAATATCTGGAATACTCTACCTGACTCTGTGATTTCTTCCCCAAACCCCAAATACTTTACTTAGACTGTCTACTACTGACCTCACCTCTTTCCTAAGAGGTCTGTAGGGGGTATGCATAAGTACACCAATGTGCCTACCGTCCCTGTCCTATTGTTTCTTTTCTAATTTTATCTTGTAAGCAATTGACAAATCAAATCAAATCAACTGCTTAAGCACTATACACACAGCCATGCTGCAAAAGTAGCATAGTGATGCACAGAGGTTGGAGAACACAGGAGCACTCAGCAGATGTTACTATGTATATGTGTGGTGTAGTAGTGGTAGATCTATCTATCTATCTATCTATCTATCTATCTATCTATCTATCTATCTATCTATCTATCTATCTATCTATCTCTCTATCTCTCTGTCTGTCTATCTATCTATCTATCTATCTATCTATCTATCTATCTATCTATCTATCTATCTATTTATCTATCTATCTATCTATCTATCTATCATCACCATTGTCTATCAAATGCAGGATGAAGGTTCTACCACATATTTCCAATCAATATGGTCCTGAGCTTTCTTTTGCCAATTGGGCCTACAATACTTGCTGATATCAATCCATCTTATTTTAGGTCTCTTTTGTGGATGCTCATTATCAAGTGGGATCCATTCTATGACTGCCTTGGTCCACCTGCCATCAGTTCTTTTTGCTATATGACCAGCCCATTTCCATTTCCATTTTTTTTACTCTCTTGATGATCTCATATACTTTCGTTTGTTCTTTCTATCTTGTCTTGCAATGCCAAGCACGTATCTTTCCATGGCTCTTTGTATCGATTGTGAGGTTAGTGTCCACATTTCACCAACATAAGTTAGAGCAGAAGCACACACTGATCAAAAACTTTTCTCTTCAGGCATAGGGGAAGGTTGTTCTTGAAAATTATGCTAAGCTTGCCAAATGTCTGCCAATCACATTTAATACGCCATTCAATTTCCTTTATTGTATTGCCTTCCATTAAAATCCCAAAGTATGTGTAGTGGTCTAATCTTCTAGTATATTAAAAATATTTATTAAATTTATTATATTCTTCCTCATCTATGTTTTAGTTATAAATCCACAAAGACTAGACTTTTGCACTGAAAAAAAACAAAAACCCAAATCCAAAAGCAGGCCCAAAACTACAGCAACCAAAAAGAATTTTTGAGCTGCACACTGCAAAAACATGGAAATATCAGCCCCAGAGCAGCACAAACCTGAGCCCCAGCCCAGCCCAGTAGCCAGGTTAAACGTGCCTTATCAGTAGTAGGAACAAGAAAACAGAGAAAGTCAATTGAGGTGGCAGAGTGCAGGGGACCAGAATCTGGCTGGTAAGAGTGACTACATAGGGGATTGGGGTGGCTGTGGCTTCCTGGGCCATGGCAAGCAGCCCTAAAGCCACATGATTATGGGTGGAAGAGGGAAGAGATAGAGAGGACATTGGTGGGTAGGGAGAATAGAAGGCAGTCTTAGTTTATAAGACTTGGGGCTGGGAAAGACCAAGCCCAAATGGTTTGTATTAGCATGGGTACGCACTTAATGGCCTGTGATTCTTGGTTAACAATGACAACAGCAACTGGAACTGCCAGGATTGCCATTGTGATCATGTGATATCTTGCTTTATGACCGCATTGCTGAGTGATGGAGATCCCAATCCCAATTGTGTTTGTAAGTCAAAGACTATCTTTACTGCTGCTGAGAACTGCAGATAGAAGCAGAACCACAGGAGAGCAGAAGCAGAACCACAGGAGAGTAGAAGAATAATAGGTTTTTTTTCATTTGTCATGCATGGAGCCAACGTTCACACCTACTTTAAATAGCCACTTCATAAGCAAACTGTGCCCATGTTTTAATACCACAAATACTGTTATTCTCATTCACATCTCAAAGACGGTCTTTCCAATATTCCTTTAGTTAAGTATTGCCTGAAATGTTTTACTTATTCTTTTATCCCATTCACTCTGCTTTTCTTTACTCACTTGGATTATATTCAAATAATATATAATATTATGTAATAAGTAATATATAAAAACTTTAAAAAAAAATCTATGCATCCTGGGGTTACCAAATCCTCTCCTGAAAATTTAAAGCTTTATGACACAGTGTAGACATGCAGAATTTGTGTATTAATTTCAAATTATCAGGAGAGCAATGGTTGCATGTTATATACAGCAAATTTATGAAAAACATAATTACTGAATAAATATGAATGCTATTTAAATAATGAAAAGTTATTTCAGTAAAGGTAATCACATTTGCTGCAATCTGTTCATACTAAGCCAAATTTTTAGATTTTTTTTAATAAAGAGGTATCTCTATCAAAGCAAACTTATTTTCAATTCAGTATAATGCACGCTATTTAAATATAACAAAAATCCATTTATCTGACATTAAATCTCAAGAAATAAAAATTCAACTAATATCACTAATTTCCCATATTCATTATTTTAATATAATATTGTAATCAGTTGTTCAATAGCATCATATGTAACCATACTTTCATGCTGCTGTTATCACTGCCTTAGTGTATGTTAAAAGACGATGTACCTACAGAATATTTTTGGAAGCCATTAGAACCACTGAACATCCCAAATGATTTTATGAATTTTCATGATGACTGAAACTAATTAATCCAAATCAGAGAAAATAGAATTTATTTTGTGCATTTATTTTAGATACTGTGCTTCAATGACTTTTTATTAGTTGCTTGTCCATTAATCTCAAAAGAAAAGTCTATGGCTTCAGTTTACTTTAATTATTAAAATCTTCTGAATTAATGCATATATTGGTATCGAAAATGTTTTGGCTTTTTCTTACATGTCCACCAAACATGATAAAATGTCCCTTTATGTTGTCATATTTCTAGTAGGCTCCAAGTGCTCTTTATAAATTCTGGACAATTTCATTTGTGACAAATACCAACAATACAATATTTTATATAAATCCTCTTTAAGGCTAGAACTTAATATAATTTCAATCTTTTCAATTATGTATTTTCTTCTTCTGGTCCATCTGCATACTATAGAAAAAATGCTAAGCCTACTTTATCACACAATCGATCACTTGTTTTCATTCTGTCCTATATTTCAGCAAAAATTATATGTTTTAACAACATTTACTATTAGTATATAATTCTATTTCAATTACTGAATTAAAAATCATAAAATCTTTATCTACTTTAAATCCTTCTGTTCATTGTATATAAAAACTATTAAAATAGCTTTATGTTATCAACTTTTGTGTTTCAAAATTTCAAATTATGACCTTCTAAATCCAGTAATTTCCAACACCACTCTTTCATCCAAACTAAAGAGCAAGCAACAAAATTTAGTTTCAAATCTGGCAGGTCCAAGCCTCATCTTTTTGTAAAAGCTTATATGTAACTCAGTTTTTTCCCCTGGCCATACAAATTTAGATATATCCTTCTACCATTGTTTAAATGGTACATCAGTTGTCAAAAGTGGTATTGTGTGAAACAAAAATAACATTCTGGGTAAAACATTTATCTTTATCATAGAAATCCTCCCCAACAGTGACAATTGAATCAAACATTTGCTATACACATCTTTTTAATTCTTGAGAAAATTTACAAAATGTAATTTCAGATGAAACATGTACCATAATAAAGACGAGTTTTGTTACTCCGATCTTCACAATGAACTTTCTGAACTGTTCACTCGAAAGCAAATGGATGTTTACATGCAAGCCTTATTGATCTGAAATAGAATCAGAAAGCCATATAATACTTCAACACTGTTTGGAAAATAAAATCTTTCGGATGAGAACATTTTATAAAAAATAAGAGCTGTTGTCTTGCCATTATGTTTATGTTGTTACATATAAGCTGGTATATAAGGCTTTTTAAACCACCTTTGGATCCAGCACTGATAAGGAGCATATCTATTTTTGGATTCCGGGTAAACAGTCCCTTGACACTTGAACTTCAGCCGCATCTTGATGATGATTCTGATGCCAGCACTAATAAGTCGGATCTAAAGGCTAGTCTCAAATTTTACCTTTGGTTCTCCAACAGCTGCATAATCAGCTAATAGATCAGCCATTGAGATAACACCTTAGGGCATTCTTCCAGAGATTCTTTCCCTCCAGTTCTTCTACTGATGTCTTTATACATCATTTATGACTTCAGTAGTGATGCTACTATCCCCAGGCCCTTTTGTTCTAATTTATTCTCTGCTTGCCTCTTTTTGGGACTTTCTTGACACCTTCCTTCACTTTCTATTTAGACAATAAATGACCTTGAGGATCATATACACTTCCAAGGCCGTCATCACAGATTTTAAGGCAGCTCTATTAGGTTTTTTTTTTTTTTACCTCCCCAGTGATATTTTTCATCTAGATATTTAACAGAGTTTATTATCAGGGGAATGGGAGCAATAAAAGTAGCTATTTCTTTCAATTTAACATAAACATGAACGATCTATTTTAAACACAGCTCATGAGTCTTGTAAAGGACTGGATATAAAGTGCAGAACAGAACCTTGTTGCTGTTTTTTCATAACAGTAAAATGCACAAACACAAAGTAATCCTACCTTTAGTTATGGGACTGAAAATGAAAGCATGTATACTAAAGACTTGATTTAACCGACCATTTGGGATGGAGGGAAGGTCTGCTAAAACCAAATATTCATTAAACTTGAATCTATGTAACTGATCTGTTTGCATTGCATGTAATGATGCAAATGACTGTCCAAAATTCTTTGGAAAAAATCCACAGTTCAGGAATGAAGTCCAAAGGAAAAATTTGTTTCTGAAAATCTTCTGAATGGCAATCTGGAGAAGCAAGACTTTTCTATAATTAAAATTCATTCCCTGGGTGCTTATCTACAATGAAATATGTAATGCATACAATTATGATTAGGTAAAGGTAGACTTTGCTTATGACCATATATTTAGTGGCCATATATTTTAGTGACTATTCAACAGTGCTGAAAAATGTGACTTAGGACTCATCCGAGGACTTGGCAATGGCAGTACTTATGACATTTGCAGTGTTCTGGGGTTACACAATTACCATTTGTGCAATTCTGGCTTCCAACAAGCAAAGTCAACGGGGAAGCTCAATTTGCATTAACGATCATGGCTAAAAAAAAAAAGGTTGACAAATTGGTTGCAGCCACATAATGATTCACTTAATGATCACATCATTTATTGACATACTTTCTAGTCCTGATTGGGATTGTAACTTGAAGATTACCTGTATTCATAACATTTTACAGTATAATTTAGTAATATAATCTGAGGTATATCATGTTACTTTACTTATATACAATTATACCACAAATATAATTATAGATCATAAAGCTATTGAAATTCTGTGGTCCAGCTGGAAGATATTTTTTCCTTATTCTCTTGCTGGTATCTTTTTTCTAACATTTCCTTTATTTCTCTGTCTTTTATTAATTTTCTATTAGTTATTTTCCATCCATCATAAGGTAAATTAAATTATTGCTTCATATAGTCACTTTGTTTTTATTAATTTATACATTGCTTGAAGAAAGAAGGAGCTGAATTCTTAGTAGACACAACCAGGCAGTCTGCTTAACAGAAGTGCCTTATCATTATATCAAGTGTGGCTAATACAAATGTCAATTCACAGAGAAACACAATTTACAAAGCTTTGTAACTGACAGAGGGAGAATAACATTTAAAAACTACAATAATCCTTTCCCAACCTCCTAAATAGTATAAAGTGGGAAAGGGGAATAAAATTATTCACCTGTAATCATGTTATTTGTGTATCATAAGGTCACCTTTATAAGCATTAGATCTTATCAAGGGATATTTTGTTTATGTAAAATTAATGCAATTATCTCAGTGGCAAAGAATCAATAAAACGCATATATACACCACACATACATAGTGTCATATATACCTATACGGGTACCAATAAACAGGTCTTCCTTTTTAATAATTCATTATACAACTTGGCCTGTTTTATGTTTGTTTCATTTTGTTCTCCTGTTCTTCTGCTCTATGAATATTGTTTTACACTCTTTCTAAAATAACTAAAGTAGAAATTCGATGATACAATGAAGGGTTGTGGCATTCTCTTCAATACCTGTCACAACCACCTTCCACCAAGAGATAATGAAAATTCAAAGTCAAACTATTTAACTTTAAGTAAATGGAAATGAATTTCTAAAGAGATTTTCTTTTACTTATACAGGTAAGGAATAGTAGTACACTGACAGATACAGCATATAATTGTGCTAATGTAAGGTTTAAATATTAAGCATTATGACATTACACAGCCTTGATGTATACTTTAATTCATTTTTAAAATCATCACTGAGTTTCTTCCCCATAGTAGCAGATAATATAGAGTTTATTGGAGGAAAAAAGGTATTCTATTATTAGGAATGCTTTAACCACAAATGAAACAATTTGCAGAACATCATGTAATAGTATGCCTAGTATGCTAGAACTGTGTAAAAAATAAATTAAGCTCAAACCTAAAATCTAGCATTTACATTCTGATCTGGATGCCCCATGTCTATTCCTACATACACACACACATACACACTTCACCAATTGTAGATGAAAATTATTCCATTTATTTCAATAGAGACACAGCTCCATTCATGCAGAGATATGTATGGATTTGTCTCTTTTCTTATAATGAAATTCCACTACAGATAAAGAAATACAATGTGATTGCCAATCTGGGTGTACTCAGCAAATCATTAAGGTGATAAATTGATATTATTTCCTTAATTGTTCCTAAAGTAGTAAGAAGAAATCAAGGCTGATTATTTTTCCCTAATTGAAGATATTAGTTTTATATGTTACACGGTATATTTTGGGATGGTTTCATGTGAAATATTATTTTATTGTTTTAACATCTGAGACATGGTAAAAAAAACCACTTTAAGATTAGCTGGTAAATTGTTAATATGCCCAGGATGATGGCAAATGTATCTGAAATATTAGCATGTAAGAACAACTTGGTGCAATTGTAATGTGTAAAACGATGTTCAGCAATGCCTTGCTGGCTGAGGAATTCTGAGCTGGAATGCCACATTGGAAAATACTGTGGAAGACTAATTGTTAGGGAAAACACAGATAAATGTTCCATAACAACTAGCAAGTAATTGGGAACCCCAATGTCAAATAAGTTATTTTAATTAAAATTGCAGTATTACACCTTTCCATTTGCCATCCCATTCCTGGCTGAAATACTGACATTCACAAGAGGGCAAGCTTAAATATTCTAGCCTGCTTTGTTTCTAGAAACTTGAAAATCATTAGACATTACCAGGTACAAAACAATCCTTTATTGTGCAGATTCTAGGAACTAGGCACCTATGAAACATGCCCAGTTTGGGAATTGTTGCTGTTATTCCATAATTTGCACAATCCGCTAAAAATCATCTAGAGATCCACCAGTATTTCTTAAACTATCTTTTGCTGATTCCTGTCCTATTTCTTTGTACTGAAACAATGCAGACTGTAATATTGGGACAGACTAAAGAAAACACATTTGCTAATAGCTTTATACATAATGATTATCTCTAGAATTCCAATGCAGGAAAGTATCCAACTGTGTGACAGCTTGATCTGTCTCCTCTATTTATAGATTTTTCAATAAATCCACTTATTTTAAAATATCAAAACAAATCTTGAGGAAAACAAATCTAAATAAGTGTGGCAATCCCTGCTTGAAGACTGGGTTGACTATTACCAACACTTACTAACTTAAGACCATTAGCCAATTTGCTTCAGTGTGTATTGTCTAACCAGGTAGAGTTCTCTGAAGTTTTTAGATACAGTTCTCCTTCAATTCCATTGGGAATGTCAGTTATTAAACCCAAGATCTTATATTTTTCATTTTTCATCTGAAGCATGTAGTCTACCAGTGAATACATATGTGTTTCTTAATATAGGATGGTATCTGTAATCCTGGCCACGTTCATGTTGTGATTTTGATACTGAATCCTATGAATGTTGTTGTCATTTACTTACAACAGACCATAAATGTAGGCAGTCTGGTTTATTACATATTGATTCAGCATGTCTGTACCAGATATCTGCAGAGTTCTCTGATTGGGATGAAAAAAAATTACAAAGAAATTCCAGACTGGATTAGATATTTGGATATTTCAAATATTGACTATTTCATACTTCATTCAGACTGAATGAAGAATAGGCTTTTAAACATAAATATTATAGTAACATGCCTTATACGGATTTAATTATATTTGGATATTGGCCCATACTGCAGCACACCACTGCTGATGGTCTGAAGTTAATTTTATTCAAGAAGGAATACATGCTACCGCTTGCAAAGCATTCAAAAAAGTGCTTTACAATGACCTAGCATATACAAAGAACTTCTTTTCAAATTGTTTACATGATCACATACAAATTATGTGAATATAAATATATGCAGTTGTTTTGATTGGAAAAGAGGTGTTTTATATAAGTTCCCAAATTTTGGCAAACATCTCTTTTAAATGCTTTCCAGAGCCTTTAAGCAATTGCTTACTTTCAATTGTTCTATTAAAATTTAATTAATTGGGGACTAAATTCACATATTGCATTAAGGCAGTTTGTTTGATCATGCACTTGATTTTTATTTTATTTTTATTTAACATCCTTAATACACATCTAACAAAATTAGCTTTAAACTTACAAAAATTAGGAGAGCCAATCCCATACACACATTCATCATGATTTTAATAAACTACAATGGCAAGATTCACAAATACAAATTATGGTTCACCATAGTTTATTCATACAATACACAAGGCCGAACCTAAACAAAACAGATTGGATCGTGAATCATTCTTTCAGTTATACATTCTCTTTGGAATTTTATCAAAGCTAAGGTAGATTTCAGAATCTCAGCACGAGGTTGCATTGATAGATGCTACATGGTGTTAGGTAATATTTCCATTAAATATATATTTCATTTCTTCTGGAGATTGTACTCTTATATATTTTAAAACTCTGTACCAACTTTGATCAGAACGAAAAGGTAACATGTGACTGGAATTGAAAATCCTGCGAGACAATATTGAGAATAAATAGAAAATACAGCTATGATGATATTAGTTGAACCTACCCTTCAAGGTAAAATGTGTGAAGACTGCAACAGTGAATGGGAACAAGACACATCTAATCAGGTTTGTGTGAATCACATCTCTCTCCCCACCCCATCATTCAGCTCTATTTGAGTATAAGATCAAATAATCTTCAAATAAAAATAATACCCAATATTCTTTCTTTACAGATCTACTTTTATTATATTTTTTGCATTTTGCCATGGATGCTCAAATTCCTACACCAATATCCTTTTCTCAGTCAATGTTTTGTATCTCAACAACTGGAGTTTATGAGTAGATCACAAACGGCTCTATCAAATACAGATTATTTTTTTCAAGTATTATGATGTCATCTGCCCATATAAAGAATATGTAATAAAGAGTCCCCCCCCAAAAAAGGATGAAGACCTTTAACCTTGAAGCAGAATACTTATCTTGCTATTGTGATTCATTGTGATTTCTCTAATTTCCTCTTTCTATGTGAAGTATTGCAAATATAAATGTAGGTCTGATAAAAAAACAAAAGACTGATACATATTTTCAAGGAAAAAAGAGACAGAAAATGATCATTCCTCACTCTTTGGATTGCTTCCATTTTGAAGAGCAAGTTGCAATCCACAATGCCTAAATGGTCTGAAGCAGGACCTGGAGTATTTAAACAAAACCCCTCTTCTCCAAAGTGGGATATGGGCATGCCTCGTCAAAAGACTGCTCTCTTGTGCAGGGAGGCTAAGTTTCATATTTGAACAATTAAATATTTATTAAAGTTAATATCAGATTATAAATATGTAGCAAGGAACCTAAAGATCTCCAGATGTTATTGAATTAAACTTCTCAGAAGATTGAACCAACATGAATAATGAGATATATTAGGATATATTTGCCATAAAATTTGATGCGCCTATTTAAAATAAATGCATTTCATGTTACAATCAACCTTGAAAATGCTGCTATGAAAATGGGCAGAGTAGTACCCCTGGTTATTACACATATCTTTAAGCTCCTCTTCTTATATTAGCCCTATATTTATGCCATTCTAAGAAAAGGGAAGGGCACTTTAAAAAAGTCTTTAATCATTCCTCCAGCCATTTATTGACCTAATCTCTAAAGGCCATATAGCCTTCTTGATCTGCATACAAAATTTCTATTGATATATTTCGAAGAGCAATGGGCATATAGAAGATAGCATCAGACCTGGACCATGTAAACATGCCAATTAAAGAGAAAATAAACCTACTTAAAGTATCAAGAAATGTCTCTATCTAATATTGGTTATTAAATGTGGAGTTTGAGTAGTATTTGGGCTGCAAAAACAGGAAAAAATGTTGTCAGCTGTGCCATATTTTCTGTGAAGACTTTACATTCAACACTCAAACAATAGGTGTCCCTGTGGTATAAACAGATAGATAATGAATATAAGTGGGATAGAAAATTAATCCTACTTGTGAGAAAAGAGACAGTCATAATTCACTTAGGCCTCTCAGCTCTTACGTTATGAGGTCTTCAGCTAACTCATGGGATCCATTCCACATCCCACAGATGCTCATTATGAATTCTTTTTATGTGCAACATGTGGGGACTAACTAGTTTCATATCTCTTGGTATTAGCTGCAGTCCAAAGCATTTTGCATTAAAGTAGAAGGCAAACACAGATGCTATTTGATACAAAGGATTTCAACACAAATAGTTTTATCATTGAGTTTATGTACCCTGATTTGGTTTAGAACAAAAATGCTAAAGCAAAAAGAGATATTGATTTTTTGTTACTGAGCTGAATATTGGTATTGCTTTCTAGCTGGGGGCAACCATAAACATGGTGCAACTGTTCCTTAGCCTCTTTGAAATATTTTAGAAATGTTAATTTTAGGATCTCTACTTCATGGGAAACATGTCCTTGAGTTTTCACTGAGAAAAACAGACTTTTTCTTGTGCCATCGTTCTCAAAATTGATTTTCCTTACTTATAGACACAGGGAGTTGCCTATGAAGTACTGGCTTCTCAGTTCATTTTCCAATTATATAGGCTTGTTAGAAATAGGCTTGTTTCAAAATGCTTAATGGCCTATGAGCCTTTCTACATTTATATGCTCAGTCATTTACGAAAAACCAAATACTCCTTGATTCACAAATAGGGGACATTAGCTAGGACTGTAGTATCTGAACTTCTAAAACTCCATATTATCTGAAGATGACAGCAACAAGATGGATTTTTTGTTACCTCTTTGCTGTCATCTAGTGGTTGCCCATAATTTTGCTAAGCACACCTGGAGATACAGGAAGTTTTTGCTTACCAATAATTGGATCAGGAACCCCATTACTAAGTGATGTGATTGTAAGATACAATGTCATGTGATCATGCTGATTTTCAGCAACAATTCTGGCATTTGTAGATGCAATAATCCATGGTCACATGACTGTTATTTGCAACCTTCTCCAGCTTCCAACAACCAAGGTCAATGGGGAAACCAGCAGGAGGTTGAAATGGTGATCAGGTGACTGTAGGATGCTACAATGCTACAATGGAGCTGAATGAATCAATATTAAAAAAGGGCTACCTAGAATGCAATTTTATTGGAGAATTTGCACTCAAACAGGCCGACAATGCAGCTCTTTATTTTTGCCATTTGTATTTTTTTTAATCATTTCTGTGAATGTTAATACATTGGAATGAAACTTATCCTATCAGAATTATTAAAAGTCCAACATTACAAATGTGTTTCTAATATAAACATCCATATGGCTTTGCCTGGGCAGATTTTATTATTGTAAGAAACATTTTCCAAAATATTTATATATATATATACTAAAATTATTTAACTGAAAAACCCATAAGCATTCAACTCTATCATAAATGAAGGTGTACTGAAACCAAGGAAAATGGTTTGAAAATTCTGGTAACTAAATAGCTTCAAAAAGTTTGATCACATTTTTTATTATTTCTTTTTTGCCCCTTTGGTTATAAAAAAAAGCTACTTCAAAATACAGGCAAACAACACGTATCCAATACTACAGATCAGACATAGGTTTATCCTTCCTATGTTACACAATAATTGTTTAGTCATTCTTCATCCATGAAAATATCTCTGGTTCTTGATATAATCATAGGGACACATATTATAATTGTTTTAAAGCAAACCTATACCACCTGGGCTGAATGAATCCTACCAAGCAGCTTTGTGCAACTCACAAGTGTTTTTCTCCCCTAAAACTCCACAAATCCACTGTTAACAAATATTGTAATCTCCATGAAGGATTTCCACCCCAAAAGACATGCTACCAAGTGCCTCCAATGCCTCCGGACCTCACCAATACTGCTAGCTCTTTAGCCACAACTGACTGGCATGCTGGCTAATACTTTGTGGCTTATGATTGTTTTTAAGGTGGCCTCTTTAGCTCTATGATTTGCACAGGACTGGTCTCAAATCATGTTCACATTCCTGTGGATTTTAGATCAATACAGGGTCTGCCCCAGCCCATCTGAAAAGCAAGATGATCGTAATAAACCTTTATTAAACTCTTATTAAGCATTTCCAAAGGATCTAAGACATGCCAAATACTATTTTAGTTATATTAAATTTATTTTAAGGGCACCAGCAATATTTCTTTACAACCTCTCCACATATATTTCACATTGTTTCTAAAACTAATTTTTCTACTCATGTCTCCATGCAGTTGACAAACTGCAAGTTGCTTCTGGAGAAATGAAAAGGAACAAAACAAAACAAAACTGACCAACACTTGGGTATATTTGTGAAACCACAATAACCTGGAAATAAACCTGAGCAAAATATACCAATAAAGAATTGGCTTTGTATGTCTTAAGGACCAGAATTATAGGTTTCACTTTAATTATTCTGATGTGACACCAGATGTAAAACTTGTACATTTTCATTGTACAATCACATTATATGAAAAACAAGAAAAACTAAAATATGACATTTTTCTTGCAAATTATTAAGCATGACCACACTCATTAGGATTTTCCATTCACAAGTGGAAACCATTCCATGAAATGTGAAGTTCCTCTTCATAAGTTTCATAAGAGGCTGCCTTGTATGAATGTCACACAACTGGTCTCTAATAAACAATCCTTTTCCTTTTATTATTGCACAATAAAAAAAAAACAAAATACCAATGCAACTTTTGAGATTAAACAATTTGCTTTGCCACCTTAGAAAGAAAATATTAATCTTGAGAGGTCCCTAGTAATCTCTGAGGTTGGTTATCTTCTTGCAGACATTTCATTAACCAAACTAGGCAACACAATCAGTGCATTGCTGATGTTACTTAGTTTCAGAAATGAAACAGCAAGAAAATAACCAAACTCAGAGCACACCAAGGATCTCTCATTTCAACCCTGAGCCACAAATATTCTATATCAATATTAGTCTTTAGTGTTGAACCTTCTTGTAGAATAGATACTAGTCTTTCTATATATGGATCTCATATTCAATTCCACCTTTCTCTAAACCTCCAACATGAATTTTCTACTCCAACAGATAATCAACCAAGGCCTTTTCCCAATTTAGGTTTAGTTTACGAAGATGAGATTTGTAAATTACTTTTAATAGTTGCTCAATAATATAATGCTGTGTGAAGGAGAAGTGTGGCAAATTATATTGAACAATATTCTGTGAAGTGCCTAAGAAAAACTCTTAAAAGTTCTGTGAAAAAAAATATATCTATTTTTCCACATCCAATTGGTGCTGGTGTTGAGAATTCCCACAAGTGCTCTTTTTACAGATGCATCCTGACAATGCTCCTGAAATATGCAATTTTGACAGAGTAAAGGAAGACAGAGAAGTGCACCATCCTGCCATAATTTTGATGTGCAACTCTGTTATTCCTTGTGTGTCCAATCAATCACACTTGGCCAATAAAGAATTCTATTCTATTCTATTGTTATAAACAAAAGCTACCAATATGGATAATTATGTCTTCTTGTGTTTGGAATTTGTACTGGGACTGACCCTGACATCAGTTTTTCCTTCGTGAGCCCTCCAGGATACCTGAACTTAGTGAGACTCTGGCAAATTATATTGAACAATATTCTGTGAAGTGCCTAAGAAAAACTCTTAAATGTTCTGTGAAAAAAAATATATCTATTTTTCCACATCCAATTGGTGCTGGTGTTGAGAATTCCCACAAGTGCTCTTTTTACAGATGCATCCTGACAATTATACAGACTAGCAGGCAGAACGAATATTAACAGGGGAACAAAGCAGTTTGTAATTATTTATTTTTATTATTGTGGACTTCGAGCAATGGAAAGGAAAGGGGGAAGGGAAAGGAAGGGGAAACGGGACAACAGGGGAAAAAAAAAAAAGGAAGTGGGACCGCAGTGCCTCTGGTTAACAACAGGGGCGTCTTCTCCACGGCTTTGCCTGAGCAGAGACTTTCCCTTTGACATCTGTCCGTTTGTAGTGAAGGGAAGCACTTGTGGTGTGGGAACGGGAAGGCGTAAAGCGGGAAGCTCCACCGCTTAACGCGCCCTTGCAAAGCCCTGCTCGCAACACTCACAAAGTCCTATATTGCTGGCGCAACAAGCGGCTTGCAAGCCCCTTCCCCCGTTATTTGCAGCGAGAAAGGATGAGAGAATAGGAATGTAAATTTGCACGCCGTCCTGCGCACAAAGAAACCGCAGCCCCTCACCTCGCAAAGTACTTGGCAATACCCACAATCCCTGCACGTGGGAAGAGATTCCCTGCTGTTAAATGTATCGCTTAACTTCCTCTGCCTGTAAGAGGACAACAAAGTCCCACCTGAAAGAGCCAACTTAAGGAATGCCCTTGCAGCCAGCTGCCCCAGGACCTTGGTTAACAGGGCGCGTGCTCATCGCTCGCTCGCAGTTGCACACCGAGCTGCCTCCCGCGTTATTGTGTTTGTTCCCGCTTCATATAATGCATTTGCAACCGCTTTCTTGCACTGCACTCAACGGTTTAATCGATTTGTTAGAGCAGCAAGGGAGAGCTGTGCGTGCAGCCAGCCAGCCGCGCGCGCAGACACCCTACCCTTCCAAGTTTGAGTAGCAGTTACAGCGCCGCACACTAGGAGGGCAGGAGAGTCACTTCCCTCTGGAAGAGAACGAGCCCCACCGCGGCACAAAGCGGCGTTTTTTCCACTGGGTGCAAACCGGCGCTTCATATTTTTTTTTTTAAAAAAAGGGGGGGGGTAGAGAAAAGAATATAAGAAAGGAGAAGGGAGGGGAGGGGGAAGGCAGAAGGGGAAGGAAAGCTAGTTCTCAAGAACTTATCCTGTAACACGTCTCCTCTTCCCCATCGCTTTTTTTCCCCTTTGGGAACCGGGAATTGCTCCCCCCCCCGCCGCCGCACACATACACTTCTCTCCCTTCCCCCGCACCTCGCCAGTTTATTGTGGCCCACGAAGCTGCGCCCAGCAGTGTGTCTGGCAAACCGACTCCGCGTGGTTGGGGCGGAGTAGAAGGTGGGGGTGGGGGGGAGGAAGAGACAACATTTGCTGCCCATCATTTTCACAGCCGCGTTAAAGTAATTGCGGCACCCCCTCACCGTCTCTTCGCCCCTCGGATTTCGGGTTTAGGCTACCCAGAGAATTTCCCCGTCCCGATTTTGCCTCCTTTTTTCGCAGCCTTCCAGTTCCGCTCTTCTCTTCAAATCCTGGCGCGTTGCGTTTTCAAATTGGTGAAATACCTTCTCTGTTCCCTCGCTTCACTTTAAGTCTCCCCCCCCAACTCAATCTCAGCCCAGCCGCTCACATCAAAGCGCTGTGCCTCCCTCCCAGTGGCCGCTGTTCACTAATGGGATTGCAGTGTGGCTGGCTCTGCTGCTGCAGCCGCCGGAGGGAGAGGAGCTGCTGTACCTCTTCGCCGACACTCGCTGGGTGCTGAGCCGCGGGAATGATCCGGATCTTCCCGGATTTCAGCGTGCAGGTGACTGCAGCTGCGGCCGGGGGAGTACCAGCCGGCCCGGGTGTGGGGAGAGCCAGTACCGCAGCTAACGGGAATCCGCAAAACGTCCAGGGCATTACTTCCTACCAACAACGGTGAGTACATAAGCCAGAGAGGTGTGTTGATCTTTTGGACTATTTCACTTGTCTTTTATGTCCGTGTGCGCGTTATGTGTTCATCTTTTAAAAAACAACAACCCAAAATCTTAATGTCGAATGCTTTGGGGAATGCAACTCTTCATCCAAAAGAGTGTTTTAAAAGCCGCGAACACACGTTAGAGCTGCTTGATCTTGGAAACAACAATAGGGAAGGGAAAAAGTAAGATAGCCGCCTGCTCAAAGGCAGATTATCTTTTTTTTTTCTGCTGCAAAGTTTGGGATCCTGTCTGTTTCTCCTAAGTAGGAATTTCTCAGTGTCAGTGGCTTGTGCAAATCGCACAGCATGGCAGCTAAGAGGTATAATTGATCACGCTATTGTGATTGATGATTTATTTTCAATTGAGCACGACAGAGTTTTCATTTGGCCCTTCACCCTTGCAGTTACACATTTGTATTACCAGGGTATTAGCATGTCACCTGTTACTACAGGGAAATCTAGTAGGAAATTCTGAGTGACTTAACACTTTGAGAGTATTCATCAGAAATGCATTTTAATGCAAATACCAGAGTCTCACAGCCAGCTTCTTTAAGTTGCAGTTTTATATATACTTCTGTCCAAATAAGTCCTTTTTAACTTAACTGTTTTTGAACAGATATTATATATTGGAAGGACCTAACATTAACTTAGCCAAGTCATAGTGCCCAAGATTTTCTTTGTTATTTTTTAAAAATTTACTTTCCCTATCATTACTTTGCAGAAGAGTTCCAGCAGTAACACAGTATACAATTAATTGACATTTTGTTTTTCCAAAAGTAGATAGTTTTTTGTTTTTGATTCTGCTTCACAACATGACATTTTTCTCCAGAGAGGTTATCATATGAAACAAAATATGTGTAAGCATAAGCTGATGCTTACGCAAAAATAAACCAATACTTTCAAAATTAAAATGTCACTAGACAAGGAAAACCATATTTTTCTTTACTTAAACCCAGTCAGGCTGGAACTATGTTTGCTTGAATGAGAAAGCTGTCCGGATAATATTGGGTGCCAGGAACATGGTTTGGTTTTGTAAACTTTTCAAGCATCCTTTGCTTTATGCGTTTTTGAGATAGTGTGAGAATCATGAAGTTATTTCAGGGGACAGCAGAAGACTCTTACAGCCGATGATGGTTTGGAATTGAAAAGCAGGGCTATTTTAAATAAACATACAAAATCTTTCTAAGGAGATACAATGAATATAAACAATAAAGTTAGTGTAATGCTCACCATTCTGTTTTGGGACTATATGTTTTAACAGGTTTCTCAAATTACCAGGAGAAATTGATGGTTAGTTGTCACCTTATACTTTCCAGCTAATTTGGGTAGAAGGAAAGTCAAGACTTAAATGGTAAAACTTTTACAAATATAAGAAAATAGCTCTCAGATTTTATCCTGTATAGTAAATAGCACATGGAACATTTCTCAGGTTTGAGTATTTTAATTAGGATGTACAAAACTGGAGAAATAAGTATATATTTGGTAAATTGACAATGTAAAGAAGATTATTAAATATAATGCCCTCTAACCTGTAGCTATTTATCCCAATGAAAACAACACATGTGGATACTGTTGTGAGAATGAGCTTCATTTTACTCAGTTTATTGCCAGTTTATTATCGTTTAACTGAAACATAATTGCAAGTTTAGTTTTCTTAGTATACTGTCTCTTACAATCAATATATGCCACATTTTCCTTATTTTTTAGATGCATAGAAAATCGTGTTTCAAGAACAAGCATTTTCTTTTTAACCCATTAAAAAAAACAGCTTCCATGTTTTGCCATACAATAGTTCAGGAAATTTGCTAGTCCTTCAGTCGCTGGATGAACCAGATGACACCTGTTAAACTTCATTGTTTTGAGCATGTGGAGAAAACGGGGCTTTGCAGCCCTGTCTCCAGACAGCGTTAATGGGATTTCCCCGGATAAAATCTCGAGACCCCCCATTTTATAAGAATTACTTCTTTTCAGTTGAGTGTAGATTCTTAACGACCGAATCATTTTTTGCGTGCTAAACCAGAAGAAGCAAAGGGTAAGGTTCTGCATTGAAGCTTCTTAGGTCGGCTATATCTGCTTCTTTGGAACCCCGAGGGACTTAAGGCAGGTCAAATTATCTGCCTCCAGTGGCAGAGATCATATTTTTGGGGTCACTGACTGCGCCCTCCAGCTAAACTTTCCGCATTTGCAAAGTCCTTATGCAGCTATTCGCGTACCTACGCACGCGTGCATCTGTTGCATTCTGCTTAACTTTTATCAAAATTTCTGCTTCAGCACCTTACTTACTCCTTCCAGCCCATGAAGCGATTGAGTGAATTAGTGATACAGAGCAACTTTTAAGATGACTTGACTCATATTCGTAGAAGAACGTTTGCCATTTCACCCTTTTTTAAAAAAAAAAAACACGTCTTTTTTTCCTTGTGATATCTTGAAGAGCCACTCTGCCCGTCCCCACCATATCAGAAATTTCTTCATGAACTTATGATCGGGTTCAGTGGAAATATATAAGAACAAAATGAACTTTCTCCAACAGGGTGAGCTATCGATATGCCAGAAATACGGTAGTAGTACGTCCCGATGATAGAATTCTATACCCATTTTTGCGCAGTCACACGTCCACTCAGTTGTATACGGTAGTTGGACGAAGGACAAGAGTCAGACGCATGTGCAGCTCGTGTAGCTGAAGGATGTCGCTCCTCTTCCATAGAGACACATAGGTTGTGTACATAAAGACATGCACGTATGCTAATAGACGCACACGCGCTCAAATCTGCGCCGATTGTGTATGTACAAACACAAAACCAACACCTCTTTAAAAAAAAACACGTTCTCCAATTTTGTCTTTTATCCCACGTGCATTCGGGTCTTCCCTGAATACACGCTGGCTTTTGCTGGGAATTTCCCTCAGTAGCGACCGTGTACTTCCTAGTCTGCTTCCCTCCCTCTCCCTGTCTGTCTCCCTCTTCCTCTGCTGGCTCTGCTCCTCCAGAGAAGGAAAGTATGCGAAACTGCAACTGAGTGGCGTTGTTGCGCCGGCAGCGGAGGCTTTCCTGTCCCTTTGCACACCCAGAGTCAGAGCGCCGGAGCTGGGGAAGCAGCTGGAAAATGCTCGCCAACACTTCCACGGCAGCCAAACCTGAAGAACAGAGACTTCTCACTTTACAGCTTATAGCTTGGCCTCGCGCTTGAAGCCAGTCCCACGGGTTCCCTCTCCGTGTGCCTAGTCACACCTGCCGGGCGATGCCAATGGCCGGGCTGCCCACCGGGGCTGCGCGCTTTCTCACTCAACTGCGGCCGGCCAGTCGTCGCCGGGCTTGGTATGTTTTCGGAGGCAGCGGAGCCTAGGCTCTCTCCGCTCCTCGGCTTATGGACGGCTGCGGTCAGAGAAGCGGCGGCGGCAGCCGCGCCAGCTAAGCGAAGCAACCTGCGGCAGGACTGCTGCGCCGGGGAGCGGGAGCCCGCAATGCATTGGCCTCACTACTTTTCCTCCTCCTGCTTGTCTAAGCAGGGCCGCCGCCGCCGCCGCTAGACACAACACCACACAGCAACACAAGGAGGGGGAAAAGTAAGGGAGAGAGGAAAGGGAAAAAAAAAAAAGCCCAGGAAGATGGCGCCCACCAAGCCAAGCTTTCAGCAGGATCCTTCGAGGCGAGAACGGTAACACTTTCTCTATATTGAACCCGAGGCAGCAGTGCCTGTCTGGGTTTGGGACTCCGCCGTCACTGCCGCCGCCCGCCACCTTGGGTCTGGCTTGGCTTCCATGCACGGGAAAGGGAAATGCGGAGGGAGGGGTGACCACGGACCCGCTCGCGCTGCTGGGTCTCGAGAGTTTCTCGTGGTGCATGCACGTTTCACCGCGGCGGCGACTACTGCTGCTGTTGCTGCTGGATCTACAACACTTGCTAGGCTCGCCCGTCAGCAGCATCAGCATCAGGAGGGAGCCTGTACCTCCCCACATCGGAGGAGTCGTCGGTGTCTGGCTGAGCGCACGGGTGGGGGGGGGAGGGCGGAGGCAGGGAGGGGGTGGGGCGGAATTCCCGGGAGGCAACTTTTCGGCTGGATGGGTCTCCACAAATGGGGGAGGGACGACCCACCGCAGGTTGGAACGGAGCAAAAGGGGGCGGGGGAGTGCGTGAGAGGAAAACAGCTTCTAACCAGGCCCGGCATTGCTTAGTGGAGAGACTGGCTGGGCTTGTGCAGCTAGGCCGAAAGGGGGGAGCGGAGCTTGCTGGGACTCCACTCAAACTGCTGGCGCAAGTTTAGTTCAAGCTAAGCAAACAACCCTCCGGCCTCAAGTGTATATCTCTCCCTCCCTCCCCCTCCTTTTGGAATCGCCCGGGTTTAGCCCTGAATTTACTTATTGCCGGGGAGAAGCTTTGTCATAAGAAAGAGTTTGTTGTGAAAGGAAGTCGTTAAGGTGTCTTGCTTACGTCTTCCCATCCGATATACTTTTTATTGTTGTTCCCGTTCGGTTCTATAGTTGGTGAGATGCTTGCAGCTGTTGCGTTGGGCAAAAGTTAAAGTGCATCTTTAGAGAAGGATGCCACCTTGGAAGCCTCGAGGAAGAGACAAATGTTCCCTTTGAAAGTAATGGAAACATCTGGAGGAGCCAATGGAAACAATGGAAGTGTGAAGGAATAGCAGTTTGAGCTGTGAAAACCTGAAAAAAACACATGTGGGTTTCCTTACCAAGGCAGTTAAACTTTCTTGCAGTATAATGTCAAATAATTTGAGGTAGGATTTGCTAGGGCTTAATACCTATGGTACCTGATCTAAGCATGTGCAAAGTACTTTATGGATAATTATAATCAATCCTAGAAGTGGAGTTTGGAATCAGGAAGGCTTCTGCATTGGGGCCTTTGATCCACATAAGATTGAACCTCAGCAGTAGGCCTCCCATCCCAAAGAAGATGGCTAATAAAGAGAATGGGACCAAAATTGTAGGAAATAATAGGGAAACAACTGGTGATGGCATATAGATTGCATGGAGATTAAGCAACATGATAACTGGAGTGAAACATTGTAAGGAAGGATAACCAGTTGCATACTTTAAAAAGTTCATCTGATGCTACCAGATGAGGCTCAATTTCATATGAGAAAAGATCAGTATGCATATAATATTTGTCATCCCTTGTGCTCACTTTTAGCAGAGTTTATTCTGTTGAATAACAGAATTGATACACATGCTAGTTAAGATACAAAACTGTATTTTTTAAAAAACATAACATGTCTACACATTACAGGCTGATAGATTCGAGAAGATACTGCAGCTTTTAAATACTTAACAGAGTGCAACAACCAGCTTTTAGCATCTCAAAGGAGGGAGTGAATTTAAATTTGCATGTTGCCTGCAAGAGAATCCTTATCTGCATGTCTAATCTGTAGCAACAGAGCTGGTATTTTGGATTTGAGGTGATTCAATTAAGATATCTCAATCCAAATAGTTTCGTTTCACTGTTCATCCTGCATTTATTGCTTCCTTGATGGTATAAACTTGCATTTCACGATTCCCAGTAACATTTGCACAGAGTCAGATTGGAAATATTGGAAATATTTATAGAGTTTAGGAATTAGGTTTGAAGTCACTTTATTACTCCTTTCCTGTAAACTTTCAGTGTCTTCCAGTGACTAAAAAGCAAATGTACATACTATTCATTATAGAGGAGTGCTGTTATCCTGTATGTAAAGCTGTACATCTCAAAGGGAAAGAAAGCTAATACTGTACATAAGCTGGTATACACTG
The DNA here is from genome assembly GCA_033807585.1 of Hydrophis major. Classification (NCBI taxonomy): domain Eukaryota; kingdom Metazoa; phylum Chordata; class Lepidosauria; order Squamata; family Elapidae; genus Hydrophis; species Hydrophis major. The sequence goes on along the minus strand of CM066328.1, from coordinate 66,680,988 downwards.
TCTTTAGCTTACCATAGCTCCAAACCAGAGAGTTGTATATTCTTTATGAGCCTAGTACTATATTAGTAATAAGTATGTTTGCTGGGACAGTTTCAGTAATCTCTGCAGCAGAGGCATATTTGTGTGCCATTTTGGGAATTTTTCTAAGATAGGAATCTTGAAGATAGAATTAATTTCTTGGGGAAACTTCATAGCCTGTGCATGAGTGCTTTCTTTATCACCTGTCTCCATTTGGCATTCGAAGAAGGTAAATCAAAGTGTGCAATTTGTTATTCTGCTTCACTTGAGAGCTGTACTAAATAACACTGGGGCTGAAATTCTGATTGAAGTTGTAGGAGGATATACTGTATTTAATTTAATGCCCTTTAATAACATATTCTTGTTCAGCTCTGATGCTGTCATCTTAAAGGTTGGATCAGAGTAGTTTTATCCTGTGTAGGGAGTGGAATTTTAACTGGTGGTGGTGGGGGTAAATTTAATTCATGAAAGACTAATAACCCAAAGTTTGCCCTGGTGTCCAGATTGTTTTATGCCCCAAGGCCTAAGTTATTGTCACTGCTTATTGTGTTCCAACTAGTTTATGATGAAATTATACATGAATTATTTCAGGGCTTGAATAAGACATGGTAATATCAAACTGTTGCTGCTTCATAGTGCTTTGAAGAATAGAACTGTATTTCAATACATTAAATGCTCAATATTTTCTTCATATACACTTTATATTTTAGTATTAATTCAAACTACTCTCTTGCCTTGTTTTTTTTTTAATCTGCAAACTGTAATATGGATTAAGGCAACAATTTTGGGCATGCTTTTTGAATTGAAATTACAGATTTACAAGTGAGCAAGCATGTATGAATATAGTGCACATCTTCTATCCTTCAGATAAAGCTAGCATGGAGTGATGCGATTTAGTTATTATACATTAACAGTATATTGTTGAATAGAAGTCAAATGTATTAAACTTTTATAAATACTGATAGACTAGTTGGTAAGGCAGTCTTTAAAAACTTTGATGTTTAGTAGCTATAGTTAATATTCAAACTTTATTATTTTGGGGAGGGAAAAACATGGACTTGAATTTAATGTATTTTCATGTTAAAAAACATTGTATTAATAGTTTTTAATGTTACGCAGTTTTCTGGTTATATCTTAGGAACTCAACCTTATACACAATCACCTGGAAGTAATCACCCTAGAATTCAGTGGGGCTCATTTTCAGTAGATATGCACAGGAATGTGCTTTAAATAGACACAAATATAATGCATAAGATATGTCTGCAGTGATTTGTAAAGCCTATCGCTGTGCTTCTGTTGTAAACTAAGTGGAACAAAGCTCTGTTCATTTTTTGGTTTTTCTTTCTACAGTATATGCTTAAACACAGCAATGATAAATGATGATATGCATTGTCTAACACTTGCTTTTATATAAATAGCTCCAGAAAGATTGCTTAAATGATAATCGAAAATATGAAATAGGGTGGCCTTCATATCACAAGGCCAAGGGTCTACAAATGGAAAAACTGAAATAATGAAATATTTCCAAGGCAACAGACTGTCAACAAGAACAGTAATGCATGGGCATATCATAGAGGTACCAGAGAGGATATTACATCTTATGGCTGTGGAGCTAGGAGTTATAATGACCTTTATTAAACAGAGCCTCCCCATTACCACAATATTTTTGATTCCTGATTTATGGATTAGTAGTTGTAGTAATATTAATAGCTTGAAATATTATCCCTCTATTTGATTTGTTGTAGGCTAATGAAATAACTTGTTTGATGTCCATATCATATTGAGTATTTTACAACAAGTAATGAATTAAATATGTTTTAATGTTTTGTTTTATAGTTTTCAACCACATGCATGTTTTGCTTAATATATCTTGTAACCAGCACCTCACCTGTTGCGAGTACAATAGTGAAAATAGCACATTAGATCCAATACTTAAGCTGTTGCATTGCATTCTGTGTGAAATAATGAACAAGTCAATATATTTTGGACTTTCCTATGAGAGTGTTATTATAGTACTTCTGTTGAACTTAATGCTTTACTTCATTAAGCTATATAATTAAATCTTAAATACGGCTATTGTGACGCTGGTTTGTTATTTTCTGTTCATATTTGAGTACAAGATATTATCTCTATCTTACTAAAAGTGCAGTGTGTTGATATCATGAATAATATTTTAAACAGGAAAGGCATTTTTGAAATCCTTGAATTTTTCACAAATTTCATAAAGAGGTTTGGCAATAATTTTGGTAGGATCCAGTATTTGTTTAAGTGCTTTGGTTGAATATTTTAAAAGAGAGCCTATGAAATGTTTGAACAAACTCACTCTCAAAATACAAGCTTTCTTTTTATAAATCATTCTTTTAACATGTTTACTTGTAGATAGTCTGCAGCTCATTAATTAGGGTATATCAGGCACTAGAACTTTACAGTTTTAGGTTTTCTGGAAAATCTAAATTTGGTGGGGGTGGTAGGATTCTTTTTTAAATTTACATTAACTTTTTCTGTGGTTGCCTTCCAACTTTGTGTACAAGAATTTGTAGCTCTTTTGCTTTGTTATAAATTCCTCTCAGAGTGAGGCACCTTAAGATACTTTACAGTGCCTGTAAATTGTGATACAGTAATCATAATGTATCATAATGCCATATTTGCAAGAATAAGGATTAATGAATATATATGAAAACTGTTGCCGATTACTAAAACAGCTTTTTCTGTATAAAAGCCACATGCCACCTTTTTGGTTTTGGTAGTTCTTGCCATCTATCTACTACCTATAGAACAAACTTATCTCCTGCGTCCTTTATTTTAACATGACTTAGAACTGAGTTATTGATTAATAATTTAAGGTATGCTTGTATATTTTGCTGAAGAATATACCAGCAGCAGTATCATCTTTAAAATTGATATACATTTCCTGGGAGAATAAATAGAAAACTTGTTATTTAGTAAAAACAGCATTAGTTAATTATGCACATTAAATAGAAGAAAGCTAAATATATGCTATATTTTTTGAAAGGTTGATTTTAAAATTCTTATTTATTAATCCAATTGAACATATATTTAATTGCTTTAATTTGGATGTTAGAAAAATACAAAGTATTCGCTTAATTTAAGGGGTCTTTGAGCATCTTAATTATGTTAAGTATCAAAGGTCACACTGATCTCATTTTTATATAGAATTTCATTTATATGATACCGAATCAGTTATTTTTCTTAACGTAACTAATGATTAGCAATGCCCTGAGGTCTTTTAGAACTAATTCAGAATACTTCTAGTTTCTTCCCTTTCAAACATGGTGTTGCATAATCGGAATTAAGTATATTGACCTCAGAATCATTAAATGTTTGCAGTGTATCCCAGATTAATTGAACTCTGTGTAGTGAAGAAAAGGCTCATACTATACTGTTCTGTCACAGGTTCTGACATGAAAGAGTGGTTGGGTGAGAATTGATAATTGTCTGTGGACTCTTTTCATCTTTCTCTTATCAGTTAAGTCTCTGGTCTGTTTTCATCAAATGGACAGTTTGGCATCAATTTGTGCCTTACAGGATGGATTTGACTTTAACAACAAGGCATAGTATAATGTTATAGGAATAAGTATTGTTTACCCTTAAAGTTGCATGTATTCTTTCTGTCTTTTCTAAAGTGTCTATGACAAGACTTCTATTCTTATTGCATTGCAATCTTCATATCTGAATCTCACTCAGTTTTGATTCGTATTAACTATATTTCAGAGAAAATATCACTTCCGATTATGGTTTGATTTGTTTTCTTGATATTAGCTGTAGGTTATTCAAATTGTGCAGTATGTCACTGTAGCTTGCTTGAAACCTAAGCAAATTCTGCTCTTAATGGCATAATAGATGAGAGACGAGAAAGTACTTGATCCCTGAATTTGTATATAGCATGTTAAAACTGAAGTTTGGGCTCATATGCGAACAGCTATCTTCTTAGTCAAGAAGTAATATTTGAATATGACAAATATGAGCTTTGTAAATTCATTTTATAAAAGAATACATCTATATAATCACCTGATTATCTGAATTGCACACAGAATGATTTTGTTACAAGTGATTTGACAAATAAGATAATATTGTATAGTAATATCTATACCAGTGAGGTTTTGTTTGTCTTTTTACTGGGAGTGAGGAGCATTGGTTACTTAATAAAACAAAGGGGATCTAATTTTTTGCTTCTGACCATAATAGGTAATATTTCTTGATAAATACTAATTTTCATATGAAGAAATGGAATAGGATTATTTTGGGGGAACAATCATCAAAGCTATTTTTTTCATTTATTGGTATATTCTCTTAACCACAATTTTTAACTTGGGCATTTACAATGTTAAGGAGATTGATGAAAGGTAATACAGATGGGAGAATTATGGTAATTCAAACCATTGGGAGATATTTCAGCCTCCTGGTTCTATTGCTGTCCTATAAATGGACATGCTTGAACAAAGGAATGGCTAATTCCAGATGGTCTGAGTGTTTTGATTTCTCCCCCCCTCTGTATCCAAGTATGTAATTGCTGAATGAGGATTGCACTTTATCCACAGAAGCTTGTACCACATCAAGCTTCCTGGTTTGGGCTGAATTCTGGATGCTGAGCGAGTGAATTGTGTGAATTCTAAAACATGAATTATATATTATATAATTATTTATATATATAAATTCTTGGCGTATATAATTTGGAAAAATGTAATATTAATTTAATTGAGATGTTTTGACAGGCAGACAGACAGACACAAACCCACACTTTAGGACCCTTAAAAAATAACACCATAATGTAATACAAAAGGAGCAACATACAACATATAGTAAACTGGCACAACTGGCACGTGCAATATGTAACATGAATGAAGTAAACCACAAAAAACACCGCCACTAAAAAGGAGATCCCTTTCCCCACACAATCAACTTAGCCTGAAGCCCAGGAGCAGGGAGGGGAAAACAGGTTCTTAAAGATTGCTGCAGGCATAGCAAGCTGAACGCCCTGCAGATCTCTGGGTGGGAAAGTTCTTCCACAGAGCAGTTGCAGTGGAAGGCTTACTCCAGGATAAACGATGGGTAATCCTCAATTTACAACCATGATTAAGCCCAACATTTTTGTTGCTAAGTGAGACATTTGTCAAGTGACATTTGCTCCATTTTACAATCTTTCTTGCCACAGTTAAGTGAATCACTGCAGTTCTTAAGTGAATCTAGCTTTCCCCTTGACTTTACTTGCCTGAAGGTCACAAAAGTTGATCACATGACCCTGGGACATTGTAGCCATCATAAATATGAGTCAGTTGCCAAGTGTCTGAATTTTGATTACTTGACCATGAGGATGCTAAAGCAATTGTAAGTGTGAACAACTTATGTCATAAGTTGCTAAACAGTTGCTAAATGAACTGTTATAGGTCAAGGATTACCTGTTTATAAATTAATAATTTACACTTTATGGAACTAGGTTAAAAGGTTTGTGAAAAATTATAATACTGGTAACAATTTCACTGGTTGTATGCTGCACAAAAACAAGATCTTGATTTTTACTAAGAAAGTTATCTCGAGTTGAACTAGACTTCTGAAGGAAGAAAGGCAAACTATGAAGCCATATATAGCCATGGTGGAAGCAAGGATGGTTTGCAAAGATAGAAAGATTCAGAAAAGTTTAATGAATGGAGTTGGTATATTCTAAATTTAACTATATTTCTTATCCTTGCATTTCATTTATTTGACTTACCGTGTTTAACTCTTTTGTTGCTCTGCATAATATTGCTTACCTTGAAGATAGCATGATCTTTATGAATAAAGGCAAACTAAAGTCATGTATAAAGGGGGTCTGACTGTTGCCCTCAAAATTATTTTTACATCTCTTTCTGTACAACCTTGCCAGGTACCTTTATAAAATTTCTAATCTCTACTATTCAGCCTTCTGGAATGCAACAAGAGGTGTATGAGAGAGGGATACAACACAAGACAAAGAACCCAATCCAACAGGAATGTACCATAAGTTCTCCTCTTTGATAGTCAACAATTGATTGCAGTTTTGTGTTTATAAAGAGGCAGGTTTCACTGCTGAAATCAAAACATTAAAACATTGCTGGCCTTTGGCCATAATAAAAGAATTCATTTCATCATTCAATATATTAGCTAGAGATGAAAATGCATAGTAGGAAAAGTTGATACAAAAGTAAATTGTGTTTCTGTATTGTATTATTTTTTTTTCTGAAATGAAAAAAGAATAATATCAAGCTATCCATTTTTCGACAAACATAATTTCTCTATTCTTGCCTGGATAATGTCCATACTTTTAGGAAATGATAGTGTTCCATTAGGTTGCTTTGATGCCTATGGTGACTAGAAAGTTTCTTATTAATCAAATGACAATAGTCTGTGGTTTAGATTATTGTTTCTATGGTATAGAATCATAGGGCTGGAAGGGATCTTTAAGGTCCTCTAGTCCAAAACAGGAGTCCTTATACTGCCTTAAGGAGTCCTTATACCATCCCAGACAAATGGTTGTCCAATCTTTTCTTGAAAATCTCTAGCAGTGCATCACCCACAATTCTAGGTGGCAAAACAACACCCTTTACCCTGTGACAGCTCTTCAAATACAGGTAGTCCTTGACTTACAGCAGTTTGTTTAGAGACCATTCAAAGTTACAATGGCATTGACATGATCATTTTTCAGACTTAACGACTGTTGAGCATCCCTTTGGTCACATGATTTACATTTGGATGCTGGACAACTGGTTCATATTTATGATGATTGCAGTGTCCTGGGGCAATGTGATTACCTTTTGCAACTTTCTGACAAACAAAGTCAACGGGGAAACCATCTTCACTTAACAACTGTGTTGCTAATTTGACAATTTCAGTGATTCACTTAAGAAATGTGGCAAGAAAAGTTGTAAACTGGGTTAAAACACACTTAAATTCTCACTGAACATACATTTTGAGCTCAACTGTGGTCATAAGTTGAGGACTACCTATATTGGAAGACTGCTATCATGTTTCCCCAAGCCTTCTCTTGATTAGGCTAAACATATCTAGTCCTCTTAGCCATTTATCGCATAATTTAAAGGACGACATCTCTTAGCAAAAGCAATCCCCTTAGTAATTATAGAGAGTCTAATTTTAATGGTGAAGAGAGTCTCATGTCCTACCAAGATCTACAGAAGATTTATTTTAGAGATTCTTCTGTTTGAAAAGTTTCTCTGGTATATCATATTTGTGCCTATTTTAGATAAGTTGCTTATTTTTCTCTGATTGTAGATTTAGAAAATTTGTAATGTGTTTTGTCCTTACACGGAGACTTGGGAAAACATATGAAATGGAATATAACTTCCCTGGTACAGTAATTTGCAGTTGACTCACTTTTATATAACTGAAAGGACTCCACTCTTTCCTTATTTAGCAACCATGTTCTGTTCTAACAACTTGGTTGTTAAGCAATATGGCCATTAAATGAACACAGATAAAGTCCTCTTGTATAGTGCCTGACAGTTATGTTGTCAGCGTTCCAGCAAACCTCCATTCCAATCAGTAACTCCAAGACAAGTATAATCTCAAAAGTACCTTTATTAGAATAGCACCTGGCACATCTGTGGAATCTCAAAACTAAAAGTTTCCTGGACTTCCCACAATGTCCCAAACAATCCCCCTTTTTCCCCATCATCACATCATATGGACCAATCATGATCTGCCCTAGTGCAAGATCCTTTTTTTCCGCTGCGCTACACTTAATAACCTTGAATTAAGAAAAGAATTTTATTTTGTCTACTTAGAACTACTCAATTGAAATCAAACCCCTCCCACTTTCTCAGGCTATGTGGCAGCATGGAATATGGCTTCCAAAGCTGACATATGTTTCTTTTATTTTGCCCCCTTGCAGGTTGGAAAAATTGCTTAAACCTATTTCTTTCTGAGCTGTTTTTCTTCTCAATGCCAGGACTTCCTAAAAAGTGCCAACCAGTTGTTAATAAGCTCAGGTCTGTGACCTTAATTAGTTGATTAGAACTTTCAACCAACTACTGTTGAAACTGACCAGACCTTAATCAGTTTCACACTGAAGGAATTTTTGTTGTCAGATGCATGAAATTTGGTTGTAAATGTGTCAATTATTGGAAAAATTAAATTTTTATTACTGTTTATTACTGTTGTATTTGTGAATGATTGCTAACCAAAGTAGTTACTAAACAAGAAGTGATTAAGTGAGTTGTGTCCCAATTTACAACCTTTCTTGTCACAGATCTTAAGTGAATCACTGAAGTTGTTAAGTTAGTAACACTATTGTTAAATGAATCTAGCTACCCATTGAGTTTTCTTGTCAGAAGGTCACAAATGTTGATCATATGACTCTGGGGCACTGTAAAAATATGAACCAGTTAAGTGTCCAAATTTTGGTCATGTGACAAGGGATACTGCAACCATCATAAGTGTGAAAAATGGTCATAAGTCTCTTTTTTAAAGTGCCATTGTAACTTTGAACAGTCACTAAACAAATGGTTGTAAATCGAGGACTACCTGTATTGATAGGTTTTTATAAAACTGAAGCCTTTAAAAAATCTCCATTCAGATTAGAAAGATGGTATTTAGACAACTGCATACCATGAAAAGATGAGTGAAATAAAGGTTTAGCAGAGAAGGCATGTAACCAGACATTTATCAATTAGCTAGATGATACAGCATTGTAAATTTTCCAAGCCAATGCATGCATTCTGCAGTATTGTATTCCAAAATGTAGGAAACTGCCTTTTTTCAGAGGGGCTCTAGATTATGATAATGGTGATTACAAGCTAGAAATTAATATGATAATCTTTTCCCTGGCAAGTCCAGTGTCAGGTCAGTGCTTTTCTATAACAGTGGCCGAGGAGCAATAATAAGGGTGTATACAGGGTACATTTGCTCTGCAATTGAGAACTGGAAGTAATGATAATATCAGATGCATTGGCTATGGAAAAAAAGTGCCTTGTGCAAGGATATCCTATGGAATACGACAGATTTTTCTTTCCAAGTGGCTTTGAAATTTTGCCAACCAATTGTGATTTGCAGGGAGATAGCTGTACATTTGTTCACCTTTAGCCAGGTAATGGCTAATATGTTTTAAAGAAGTAAAACAACACTGTTTCTGGACTTTATTCAAATAAGTGATTTTTGCTACCTCATTTTCCACTTTTGATGATTCTTGATAGACTTCATTATGGATTAATGCTCATTTTACCTCAAATAACTTAGCTCATTGTAAAATTTTCCATTTCAGTTAGGGTGCTATACAGACATTCAATTAAATTGATAAGTTTTGGAATAAAATTATTTCTCTAAAAAAACAACTTTGTAGCAGTGTTGAGTGAAAAACAGGATATTCAAACACTTGTAGGTAATAGACTTTATAGGTCAAGGTGTAGGTCAATGCCAAGGGCTGAACAACTGAATCTTTACAATGTTGGATGTAAAGATAAAAAAAGACTTTTGTAGAGTGTGTTGTTTATCCTTTCCCCTTTATAATAGTACAAAGTTGGCTGATCCTATTTGTGAAAAAATATAACCGAATACTGAGTTGGCTTTTATCGTTCATCAGTTCTATATAAACCAGTGGTTCACAGAGAGATTCAGAAAACCTTACAGATTAATTGAGGCTTGGTAAAAACAAAGTATTGCACATAAACTTGAAGAATGGTTAATCACTCATTTTTTTCATCATTTTCTATATTTAATAAAGCATAAATTTTCATATAAGCCTAGATTATAACATTTCTTTCTCCTGCATTTTGGTTGACTTAGTGAATAATTGATTATATTAAAACACTTGCATTTGAAGTTTAAAAGAGTACATTAAAATATTAATTAGATGTTAATTCTAATATTGGCATTTTTTATGATTACTGCTTGGCAAACATGTTTTTATATAGTAAATTAACATGGCTGTGTAAACATGTCACTAAATTTCTATACTTATTAAAAATTAATGGTTAAAGTGCTTGAATGAAAAAGGTAAAAATATGAGAATACAGAAAAATAAAATGTTTTTGAGGATAATCTTTTTTCTCTTTTATATATTAGCTGCTTCCTTAAGCATTTTTTTTTTTAGTTTCAAACTTCTTGTTTGTAACCTGGAGTCTTGTGGGATTCAGATGTACATGTGTGCAGAAGCTTTCTGAACTGTAGGTGGGCAAAACTATGCAAACAACACTGGATAAAGCCAGTGGAATTAGATTAACATGCACAGGGCTAAGAAAGGGATGGTGAAAGCGGTATAAGATATGCTATTGCAGATGTTTTAAGATATGCTGAATCTCCATCTCTGATGTTGGCAGAAAATCCACAGTTAAGAGGAGAGATTAAAGTTCCCTCCCAGCTGCTGCAGGTAACAAAAAAGTGTAGATACTCAGTCCTTCAGCCATTCGTGAAGATGTTATGTATGATTTCCTTGCATTTGAATTAAGAAAATAGCTTCCCAGGAAGAGAAAAGAATTCCTTCACTATTTTTTTGTTCTTGCAGAAATTTCTTCAAGGGTATATATAAATAGAAAGGTGGCCCACTTCATTCAATAATAAATAAAAATAAGATCAAGCAGTGTTTTTTACAAGGTAGGACATGGGCCCCATAGATTTTTCTGCAAGTTCCCATTGCTATTATTATTAGTTATTAGCATTTCTGCTGCATATGAGTACCAGATATATACATCCACATATGGTCACACAATACAAATACATAGAAAGCTACTTTCATATAATAACCAACTCATTTAAATTTTTGTAAGTTTGCAATTTCCGAACTGTAACGAATGACAGTTTGTGAGTTGTCATATTCTAGGCTGAGTTTTCTAAATTGCATGATGGAAAAAAATTGCAAAGATATTTTGATGAAGTAGGTTTAAATGAAAAATAATAAAAAAGTATATCTTAAAGTCAAAATTGAGTCCATAATTGATTGGCATGTAATCGGAATTGATATAAATTCTTCCCTGATCTGATGCCTCTGGCATTTGATAAGTTTTAATTAATTAACTAATTTACCAAATGCTTAGGGAATTTATTGATTAAAATTGATTACATTTGTTAATAATCATCTTATCTGGAAACTTGCAATATATGACTTTCCCAGCTGGTTTAGACTCTTGCAAAATATATTTTATATTTGAGATCTTAAGACTGAGAAAGGATAGGTACATTTCAGCATCAAATACTGAAGTCATGCAATGAAGTCTGTGACCGCTTTACATAGTGGACTCTGAAATGTTGAAGAGTAGCTGGATGCATACCTAAAAGACAATTATCCCTGGAGTCTTTTTTTTTTTAAAAGCTTCACACTCACCAAGAAGAGAGTATCTATAGATCTAGCTCTATACTTTAAGTTGTTTGAAAAAGGCACTATATAGGATGCAGGGGATTGAAGCATCTACTAAAAGAGCTGTCCTAGTACTGTTTGCTGTATCAGGAGCTAAGAATTAACTCAGGCTATGCTTTGATGTACAGTGAAATCTGCATTGCAATTCTCTCAGATGGTTACACTTCCAAAGTTGTAGTCACATCTGGTATCATTAGTCTTATGTGCATTTTAGTCATGAATGATTAGAATCAGATTGGGCTGAAATTTTTTTCTCCATATATCTGTAATTTTCAAGTTTCCAGCCAGATAGACCATAGATCACTGACAAAGTTCAAAACTTCAGTTAACAATACTTAGCCAGTAATTATTGTCAACAATAGCAAGTTTCCAAATAAGATGATTATTTAATAAATGTAATGAATTTTAATCAATAAATTCCCTAAGCATTTGATAAGTTTTAATTAATTAACTAATTTTCCAAATGCTTAGGGAATTTATTGATTAAAATTGATTACATTTATTAATAATCATCTTATCTAGAAACTTGCTTATCTGGAGAATATATTACAACTTTTATAATAAAAGCTTTAAATATTTCTTATGTTAACTATATAAATGATTAAAATACAACAATTTTACCTTGAAAATAAATGTGGTATTAATTGTAAAACACAACCTTTAAAAGAGAAGCTAGCAGTTTTAAAGTATTGTACTATATAATCTGCAAATAAAGCATTCCATGTATTAAATGTGTTATTTTGCTTGAAAAGAAACTTAACTCCTTTTCTGCCATTAATTATGGCACAACTCTTAGGTATATTGAACTAAGTTGGATTTACTCTGAAGAAAACATGCATATTATTGAGCTGTATATGTGTCTTATTTTCTAGTTCAATTAATTTTTTTTTGACCGATGGTTTAAAGGAAAAATAAGCTCATCATTCTTGCAGGTTTGTATTGTTCTGTGTAAATGTAATTTGTTAATCCTGTGAAATTTGTCAAAGATAAATTTGCTTGGATTATCTTGTCACTATCGTATCCGCATTCTTTTGTTCATTGCTTATTCATAATTTAACAGTCTGGCAGTGAGCCTTTTTGGGATATTCACAAAAGATATATGACCTCTACCAGCTGCTGCTCTAACCTGCAGAATGCTCAGCAAGAAATTAGAAATGTGAGGATTCCTCTACTGATTAAAGTGCTCTTCATTTGAACAGGATGCTGATAAGAATCTCAGGAATTTCTGTGAATAGCTTCCCCCCACCCCCCATACAATTAATTTAAAGATTTCTCTGCTGCAAATGAAAGTGAAATAATTCAGTACTTTTTTTTTTTTACAGCTGTGAATTGTTTTCCCGATTAGAGGAATGAAATTGACTGCCTTGATGCCTTCTTTATCTTCAAAACTTTTCTGTAATATTTTTCTTTGTCATTGAGAATATAGTATGATAGTTATCAGAGAAGTTCACTTCTTTAATCATACTATTGTCCGAGTAATTGTGCATTTTAATGTATGACTACTCAATAGTATACATTAAGGAATGATATAGAAAGTTGCTTGAAATGTAAACTTGTTCATTCTTCTGATTTTAGAATGTACATTTTCTTAAATTTAATTTCTTATTCTTTAATAAGCCTGCAGTTTTTGTTCCACTATGTTCTTGCACATGATTGTCGCTAAAAATAATGTACAATTAGAGTTCAGCATCATGACTAACACGTTCACATGATTCAGCCATCCATAAAGTATCTTGCCATATAATATTCTATGCTTGGTTCCTCAAAACACTATTTTCAAAATGTATGTCATTTTAGATATTTTTTCATTGTGAAATTTTGTTTTGTGAAATTTTTGTTTTGTTTTGTGAAATTTTGTTTTGTTAAACTATTTCCCTGTGGTATTTTAGACTATAGAGATTCCAATGAATAAACTTTGAAAATTTTGTGAAGAAGATAAATACACTGCTAATGATTAGTTTTCTATGCCATTAATTATAAAACTAATGCGAATTGCTGGTACAAATATTTCTTTGCTTTCCAATATAATATGTGATGTAATGTTTTAAATACAAATGTATGTCTGTTTACTTTTTGTCATTTTTTTCCTGTTCTGCATGTTGTTCCTAATAATTAAAATTAGGATTAAAATGTATTACATCCCAATTTTAAATACTTCTGGAATATATGTGGAGCGTGAAGGTATAAAAGTGAAATAAAGTTACAAATTGATTTGATTAGATGTTATTTTTTAAAACTATAGAAAGACTTATAGACTTGAAAGCAAGTTTTCCAGAACCCCGTAAATCACAGGCCAATAGTCATAAATCAAATGTTTTGTAATAGTGGATTTCCTGCAAAAAGTGTGGTATGGGATTAGGCAACTATTGAGATTCTTGCCTGTCTGTCTAGTTAGCTAGTTAATATATATATTATCTTTTAAGTATCCTTCAGGCATATTAGACCGCTATTCTTAACATACAGTTTTGGGGAAGAATGATTGAATAATATTTGTAATCCATGTGATTTGGTAAAACTGCTCTAGTTGTATGTACTAACTGGTTCCTCCTTACTTAGCTTTGTAACAGTAGAAGATTGAAACCAACCATTGTGGAATCCTCTATCCACCAGATTTATTGTTGCAAAAAAATGTGGCAGAGCTACAAACTTCATTATAAAATGATTGTCTGCTTGTTTTCTTGCTCTGCTTCTCCTTAAGATTCTTGTATGCCTTCCAGATTCCAGTATGCCCAGGTCCTCTACAAATTGTATAGAGTCTTGGGGTAGATAATCTAATTAAATTAGCTTTGGTGAAGGTATCTGATAAAGTTCACTCAGTAGAAAGTTTCCTATTATCTCAGAAGGAAGCTATGACTACAGTAGAGGGAGAGGATGTGTTGTAACAACATGGGAGCAGCACGTGGAATATTTGCTGGTGTAGTAGTGCTGAACCTCCTGTACTTCCGTTTTTGATTATCAAAGAAAGAGATAATTGGGAGACAGCAAAGCATTGTTTAATTTGCCATTGATCTTTGTTACACAAAATAAGTGAAAAAATTAAGTTAAGACTTTGTTTAGATTAATAGACCCATCCAGAGAAAGTGAATTATACTTCACATGATTTGAAAGAAACTTTCTGCCACTTTAGTATACTTTGATGTTATTGTACAAGAATAGGAAAAATGTTGTAAGTAACTTTCAGATAAAGTTTCAATCCTCCACTAGCAATTCTCTTCATATTGTTTAGGTGATGTATTTAGATTGCTGGTGGAGAAGAACTGCACAAACAGTACATTTTTGCTCAGATGCAAGCAGATATTTTTTTGTTGTAAAATCAAATAATGGATTGTCTTGCTATCTTAACAAATACCATTCTCAAACAAAATATAGGCAGGCATCCACTTACAATCACAATTAAACCCAAAATTTCCATTGTTAAGTGAGACGTTAACTGAGTTTTGCCCCATTTTATGACCTTTCTTACCACAGTTAAGTGAATCATAGCAATTGATAGATTAGTAACATGGTTGCTAAGTGAATTTGGCTTCCCTGTTGATTTTTCTTGTCAGAAAGTGGCAAAAGGTGATCACATAACCGTGGGACACAGCAAGTCATAAATATGAACTGGTTGCCAAGCGTCTGATTTCTGATCATGTGACCATGGCGATGCTGCAGTGGTCATAAGTATTGAAAATGGTCCAAGTCACTTTTTTTCAGTGCTGTTGTAACTTGGAATGGTCATTAAATGAACTGTTATAAGTTAAAGAATATCCATTTAAAAAAAACAAAACACCTTGTTTTAGATAGAATAGTTCTGTATGTATGTTCATGTTTGTTTTGTGTATATATCTGTGTGTATGTGAGTATGTATCTATCTAAATTACTATATTATATATATAAGTGTGTGTGTATATGTGTGTATGTGTTAGTGTGTGCGTGTGTATGTATTTTCGCAGATTTTTACGGGTACAGGTATGTAAGTCTAGGTGTGTTCGGGTCTTTTCATGTATGTATGTATGTATGTATGTATGTATGTATGTATGTATGGCATTCAGCTTTGTTCAGGTATTTTCCCACGTCATAGTAGTAGTGCTTTTAAAGTTGTAGCAATGTTTCAGCAGAATCTCATCTGCCATCATCAGGCTTCTGTATAATGTTTGTCTGTGAGTTAGACTTTTACAGTGGTTTCAGATTTAAATTTGGGGCAGCCTATTGCTTGAGATTGAAAACAGACCAGAAAGCATGAACAGAAGAGATGATTCCACCAGGCTGTCAATCGTTTGGAAGCCTGCACTCACAAACAAAAAAATCTCCACACCACAAGCCAGGCAAACATCTGGGCACAAACAGATCCCCCCTGATATCTCCAGTTCAAACACACCCCAACCAGGCACCCAGATGAAACCCAGCTTCCTAACTAATGATAGCCGTCCATTTTACCCAAAGCCAAGCTGCACTAAAGGCCTTCAATAAAGTAACACAATGCTGCCAGCCAATCAAGATACAAAAAGAGCAAAAAAAAAAAAAGACAGAAGATATCAGAAACACCAATCAAGCAGAACACAGCAAACTCCAAGGGCATTAAACACAGACCAAGACTCCCAACCAATCAGGAGGAAGAAAAAACCATTCTGGCACAGTAATAGGCTGCCCCAAATTTAAATCTGAAACCACTGTAAAAGTCTGATGGCAGATGAGATTCTGCTGAAACGTCGCTACAACTTTAAAAGCACCACTACTATGACGTGGGAAAATACCCGAACAAAGCTGAATGCCATACATGTAAGTACCCGCGAAAACTTAAGAAAACATATATGTATGGATGGATGTATGTATGTATGTATGTAGCAATTTGTCAATATGGTAGGCAATAAGATACAGGTCAATAAGGATGATCGCATTCAGAATTTCGTGATCTGTGTAGTGGAAAAAATTTAAAGCAAAGCCTGTATCAATCACTGTGAAGGGAGGGTTAATTGTTACTGCTTCTCAAGCCTCTGGACAGATAAACTAGTAATGAAATACTTATTGCTCTGATAGGAGAGGAATGAAACAATTGGGAAACAAATAGTCTTTGAAGATAACAAAAGGAGTAACGTTTCAAAGTGGAACTCAAATGGGATGGTGCATACAATCTTCATTAACTCTTCTGAAAACAATTTTACTTTTATTAAACTAATAATAATAATAGCTATATTTACTAAATACAGATTTTATTGTTATTTTGTCTATAGTTAGTGAGCATAGTAAAGTTAGGTTTCAGGGCTAAAAATGTGAGATGAAGATGAACATTGTAAAATAAATTAGGGCATCACAGTAAATATTTAACCATTACTGAAATTCAAACTTAAGATGTAAACATCTGTTACTTAAATGTTGAAATATATGCAAAAATATTTAGCCAAATTGAAGTCTTAGGCCCATGACGATCATCTCAACACAGTAGGTAGTTTTGAAAATTAATGAGAATGATAATACTGTAAAGACTGTTCCAGAGTTTGCCCAAATTCATTATCTAAGACTCTTATTAAGAACATCTCAGAGAATTTTAACCAGGAAAATATATTGATGGTTCAAAATCATTTATCCAAATGCTGATTTATAAAAGTATAATAGAATTATATATGCAAGAGCCATCGTTAGCAACACAAATGACATAAAACATGGCCATTATATGAAGGTATATCATCCCAATGTATTGCAGAACATTTAGCTTTAATTTGCAGCTTTATGTTAATCTTCTATTAGTTTGTATTGAAAATGGACATATTAGCAAGATTACATATATTTTTAAAATATCACTTGATTGAAAAAAAGTTGATTTTGTTTACTAGTATTTTACTAGTATGGGTAAAATGTTTACAACTAATTCTTTAAAAAAATAAAACTAAACATCCAAGTCTTCCAACTATTTAATATTTCACAATTGTCTTTAGCCAAAGTAGCCAGTAGCAAAACATTGGAGTTACGGTCTAAAATCTTTAAAAGACCAGGCTGTGTACCCCCTGCTCTTGTATTGTATTGTATTTTGTTTTAACTTTCAGTACATTAGTTTAGAACAATCTCTTGTACAACATTTTCCTTGTCAATACTAACCAAAAACAATTTAAATCTGTTCCTTAATATTTGACTAATTGTATCATGGCGATTAAAACTATCAATGCAGATTGTAAAAAAAAAAAAGCAAACATTTATGAAGTAAATGACTAAAAATACAATTTTAAAAAGTAAGTTTGGTCCTTTTAAACTGTGTTCATCTCATAATGCAAATCCCAGTCATATGTAGAGAAGGTAAAAATTAAGTACACTAGGATTTATTATATTATCCCAATGAAATAACATTAAAATAAATTTATCTTGTTTTTTTCTTGCCATTATATTAGTTTGTATTATACAAACTCATACAAATGCATGTAACAGCATTAAAGGATTAACACAACCACAAAATTAATAAGCAGAGGAATAAAAAAGGCGGAAGTAAAGGGGGCAAATAACTGAAAATTGTGTTATAAACAGAAGGACTCCAAATGCTTTGCTCAAAAACTTATCTTTCCCTTTTCTTGACAAACAACACATGAACGGGTCTGTTACTGCAAATAGGTGTAGGTTTCGCCTTCAAGATATATACAATAACACTATTTTCAGACAGCCTATGGAAAATCCACAATTCTTGAAATAATACCATGCTGCCTGACTGAGACACACACCCACACCCACACACCCCTTTGGTGGAATGCAAATTCTAGGAATACATCCAAGAACGTTAAAGGTTAATATATAGTGATTGATCTAGGGACAATTAGCATTCCTGTGGATTATAGTCTCAAATGCAACAATATCAGGATAAATTTAAGCCATGAGTTCAAGTTCTCATTATGAAGTAGATCTTTATCTTACATTATAATTTTTTATATTTATATATTTTTTGTTTTACATTTGGTTTTATACTTACATTACCCATCCTGAGTTTTGATTTGTGAGTTTCAATATTTATGTCAAAGGTTTATTCCTTTTAGGAAAGATTAACAGATTGCCAAATTTCTGCTAAATTAAATTATTACGTTTGGTCTAGCAATATACTATGATTCTGAGAGCATAATTTGGCTGTTTATGACACAATGTTACAGTCTAAAACAAGATCTGCTGCATATGAATACCAGATATATACACCCACATATGGTTACACAATCCAAATACATAGCTACTTTCATATAATAGCCAAATGTTTTTGTGGAGAAAATATATGATTGGACTAAAGAAGTTTAGGAGTGCTAAAGGTCACCCAAACTGACAAAAGAACAAGCCAGAGATTGTGAATTACCATGTGATTGCAATGCCCACCTTGTCTAGAAGTCTTAGCAGTATCTATTTATATTAATCTACATTTTAATGGGCTATCAAGATTTTTAAATTTATCTTAATGACTTAAAAATAAAACATTTATAACATTGGTTTTCATAAATTGTAATTATATGAACATTTAAATTTTGGGTTTACTGTTAATATACAAACATATTTGTATAATGTGTAGATTTTGGGGTTTTTTTGTTTTTTAAAAAATTCTATGCTTCTGATTGCCAAAAACATTCCAGAAAGAATAGTGGGGCATAAAATATAATGTAAAAGTTATTCAGGCATTATTTAATTGGTGGGTCTATTTTCCAGAATGAAAAGATCTGTAAATTAGGACTAAGGCTTGGAACAGAATAGTTCAAAATCAGTAAATGTCAATTTTCTGGTTTTTAAAAAATAAATATATAAAAAAATCTTGAGACTGAACTTGAGGAATTCTGCATTTAAAATTCCATGTATTTTTCATCTTTCAGTTTATATTTTTAGAAAAACTGTTTGTAATGTGCTGAAAACACTGTTTTGTGGAACTGTAATTGCGACATTGTCTTATCATTATGTCATCATGTCTTATCAAATTCATATGAAGATGTCCCATTGCAGTCCCTCAGATGTTTTTTAAAAAATGTATCTTTAAAGTTCAGTGTTTTGAAATCCATATTTGCTTTTTTCAGTTGCTGCATTCATCCCGAGTCTTAACTCAGTTCAAAATGTTATTCATAGAAAATGAGAAATGTTCTTCACTGATTCTGTGCAGTTCTTCTGCCACTGGTCCAGAGGCTCCCCAAATCTCTGGAGCAAATTTTAGGACATATAGATTTCCTGATAGAAGAAATTAGTGAAAATTGCCTCTAATCTGTTCCATTCTGCTATGGCGAAGGAAATATATTTCATCTATGTACATGCTGTGTCTAGCAAAATTTCTCCAAAATGTTGGATTTAGCCTGCAATATATTTGCAAATACCTTGATAATATTTCTTGCTGATCAGAAATGTTTTAAATCAGGATTTTATGTCTATGAAAACTTGTTTTTTTCAAGGGAAAAAAATTAAACTGAAAAAATGGGCTAACTGGACATCTCTTTTTTCATTATGAGGCTGTTGCAAAAAAAGTAAAACTTGTCATGAATTGATATTATTGTTTAAAACGGAAGAAAAAATGGTCTATGAATCTTATTTTCTAGATAGAATAGGCTACAAACTTTTATGTAAGAACTTCATGTAATGTTATCAATGAAAAGTATTAGCTTTTCTGAGAGGTGATTAACTTCATTGTAAAAATCGCAGTGTCATTCTAGTTTCCTTTATAGGAAATAATAGAACTTTATAGTTTATAATACTTTGTGTGCAGTCACTTGGAAACTCTGGGAATGTGAACCTAAACCCACTGTGCAGCTACCGGTAATTAAAGTAGCTGCATCGTTTTACAGGATTGTGCAACTGTTTTGGGGAGGTTTCTGTTGTACTATGTTGTACTGTGTGGTCCTCAAAGCACATGCTTTAATGCACATAAATAAAAGCTGCACTTGTGCTCTCAGTACTCCAAATATTTCAGTCTTGTAAAATGGGCAACATTGTGAGATGGGAAAACCCAATTCTTGCTATACTGTTTTTCTACTACTACTTTGTGTACCTTTATGATTCATAATTTAATGTTACATGAGTATCTAGAGTGAAACTGCTCCAATCTAGCTCCAATCTATTGTATTAGGATTGAAGCTTGGTTTTGAATTGTTTATATGTCAGGTTTAAGAATTATGAATTGTATCAAGAATCACTGGGTGAACTAGATGTTTAGGCAGATTAAGTAACTTATATAGTGATTGAAACATTTGTTATTGAATATCTTAATGACAGGGTAATCTTAACAGTCTTACATATTTTAGGTGGAAAAACTTCAGGTGTTCCTTTACTTCTTTAAAAATGTTTTAAAACTGCTTGTGATTTGTATCCTTCAAAGAGGAATCTAGGTTGGTTTTTCAAATCTATGCAGTTACTGAAGACATTTTATTGTCTCTGTATCCTGGTCCTCTTGAGATTAATTTCAAATACCGATGAATTCTCATTTTTGCAGGCTGCAAAAGAAATAAAAATCTTTTCTTGAAAGGTTCTAAACTTCAACCTTTCTTCAATATTTCTTTTCAAGCACTGACAGCTGGGACTTCCTTATTTCATAAATGCTTATATTTCAGCAATAATATTATAAAAGTTAAGCAATTTGTTTTCTGCTTGCTGTGGATTTGCCCTGACCTGAATATAGTTCTTAACTAACTAGCATGACATTAGTTATATGTTGTTTGTTTTCTGTTCATGGAACTTTGCATGACAGTAAATTTTGTTTTATTTTCTATCATTCATAATATGTTACTGTTCATTTTGTTGCCACATTTGTAATAACGGAATTGTTCGCATTAGTTTCCACTCTAATTTTAATGTAGCCTTAAAGTATACATAATTTTTATAAAATGAACAAAGATGAGAATTAAGTTCAATAATATCGTTCAGTTTCTTTTATCCATCATTTTTCCCCAATAGTACGCTGATATTACAAAAATGTGCCTTTGTATTCTTCCAAGATACACATACAACTTTTACTGTTTTGCTGAAATCTTTGACAACCTATAGATTAGTTTATTTCCCTTCATTCATTCATATACTGTGTGTATGCACATATACATATATACTGTACATAAATACATACCAAATCCATATACGTCATATGTACATTTTGTAAGAACTTGAAGTTAGCTGACATTCATAATTTCAATTTAGCCTTCCAATAAATTTTCACTGACAAATACAATTTCTTATGTGTTAACTGTAGAAGAAAGAATTATGAACATACTACGGTGCATTTATTCATTACAGAATAAATAGCCTTTATCCTAAATAATTTGTACCAAAAGATTCCACCAATTAAACCAGTGACCAACCACAGTGTGCTTTCCTAAATATATAAAGTATTTTTGAAAACATTAATATTGAATCAATATTAATATTAATATTTTACTGCATTCAGTAGTTTTGTAATATAGGTAAACCTTGACTTTCAACTGTAAGTGAGACAAGACTTTCCATTGTTAAGCAAGGCAATTGTTAAGTGAGTCATGCCCAATTTCATGACCTTTCTTGCCATGGTTGTTAAGCAAATCACTACAGTTAAATGAATCCAGCTTCTCCCATTGACTTTTCTTGTAGGAAGATGGCTGGGAAGGTAACAAATGGTGATCACATGACCCTGGGATGACGTAACCATTGTAAATACATGCTGGTTGCCAAGCATAATCCAATCCTGCCAGAACAACAAATGTTCTGGGGAAGAACATCTGGCATTGCCTTTTAGGAAACAGCCTCAAGCAGGTGTTTCTTAAAAAGATCTGCATTCCTTCTGACATTGTCTGGGAGGAATTTGTCCCCACTTCCATTCCTCCATATGGAATTGTATCAGCTGTGTGACGTTTTAAGGGTTTCTTACATATGCAGCCTGTTTCAAATCACCCCACACCTCTTGATGGGATTTAGATCTGGGTTTTGACCTGTCTCCCCCCCACCCAATCATTCCTTGGTGGATTTACCGGAATGTTTAGGATTGCTTTCATGTTGCAAGGTCCATTTTAGAATGAGTTTAAATTTTCTGACAGATGGTCTCAAGCATGCTTTCTTACAATTATGAATTCATAGTGGAATCTTTGATGGTACACTTCCAGGCATGAAGTAGCAAAGCAACCCCAAAGTATAACATTTCTTTCATCAGATGAACTTCTGATTAATTTCTGCTTTAACAAAAGGTTAATATGATGAATTTCACTGGTGCCAGTGCAGTGTGTTTTTATATATATAAATTTTCACGGGTACAGGTATATAGGTCTAGGTGTGTTCGGGTCTTTTCCCGTGTAAGATTAAGAGTATCTTGGCGGCGTTTCGGTGAGGTCCCACTCGCCATCTTCAGGCTGGTGCTTTCAGCTTGGTGCCAGTGCAAGTGGTGTGTGATTGGAGCTGCTGTCTCTCTATAAATACTGGTGGGGGCTGGTGTGCTGGGCTGGTAGGCTGCACTGCTGCCTCTTGATTGGTTGATGGAGTTAATGTTGGTATAATGGGCTATGTGATGGCCTTGTAAGTTTTGTTGTGGAGATATCCTGGATCGTGTGTTGTAATCTCCTGGGTCGTTTGTTTTGTAGTGATCTTTTTTCCATTAGCCTCTCGTGTTTTAACGGCTTGAGTAATGGGTTGTGTGATGGCCTTGTGAGTTCTTTTGTTGTGGTATTTTAGGTCCTGCGTTGTAATCTCCTAGATTGTTTGTATTTTGATCTCTTTTCCATTAGCCTCCTGTGTAGTAACGGCTTGGGTAATGGATTGTGTGCTGACCTTGTGAGATTTATTGCTGTGGTATCCTTGGTATTGTGCTGTGATATCCTGGGTCATTTGCTGTGTTGCAAATTATTGAGTTCTTGTGGTGTAATTTCCTGAGTTTTCTGATGTGATGTCCTGAGTGGGTGGCTGTGATGTAGCATTCTGGTTTTTAGTCTGGCTTCGAGTTTGGGGTCTGGGTCTGTGTTCTTGGCGTGTGTCAGCTTGTTTGGTTTTGGAGTCGGTGGGTGCGACAGCTGGCGAAGCAGCCGTGGTCTGTTTTCTGGATGGTGGTTGTCCTTCATTTATAGGATGGGCTTGGGCCTGGGTCTGATGAGGGGTATTGGGGGTGATGTCCCATGTTGTTTTGGGTCTGGTGTTGGTTTTCGTGGCTGGGACTCATTTGTTGGTGAGGGCTAGCTTCCAATGTCTGGTAGGCGGGAAGTATCATCCAGTCTATTCATGTTATGGGAGTGTTTCTCTATCTCAATGCCTTCCCTGATTATTCTCTTGCTGGAGTGTTCAGTGCTGGATATTAATTTGGTTCCTTCAAAGCTAATTTCATGTCCTGTGGCTTCAAGGTGCTGGAAGAGGGAGGAAGTATTTTCTTCTCTTCTGACTGCGTTTTTGTGTTCTGCGATGCATGCATTTATTCTCCTGTTGGTTTGTCCAATGTATGTGGCTGGGCAATTGATGGATAAAAAGAAATTCTGTATCCCAGAGCCTCTCTAATGATATTCTAATCATTAAAATGGTGCACCTTATTCTCCATGCTGCATCAAGAGCCCTTTCTATCTATGCTGCGAGAAAGCCCATGATGGGTTGACTCCTTCCTATGATGTCATTTAGCTGAGTCTGTACTAAGATATAAAAGCCAGCCCCTGGGAGAGACTCCAGCTTTTGACTCAGCTCCTTTCAGTCAGTAGCTGTATCTCTGAAAGCATTCTGTTAGATAGCACTCACCAGAAATCTTCAGTACTTTATTTTTCCTCGCTTCAAGCAGCTCCCAGGGCAGCTGCTCTTCCAGAAGAGCAGGGCTCTCTCTCCTGCAATGTTGGGAGCAGCATTACAGAGCTCTGTGCAGGCAAGCTGGGCATCATCTGTAGACCTTGCCCACACCTGGGGTTTGGAGCGATCGTAAAAACGATGACAAACTGATAAGAGCACAGGCCAGCTGATCGTGTGGCTGGTTGCTGCGTTTTTCCCTTGCTGACTTCGCTCGGGGCTCTGTATAGCCTAAGGAGCGATTCTTTGATCTTGGAGCCTGTTTCCTGTAGTCAGAGGCCATCTTGGATTCAAGCCTTCCACCACGAGGTGAGTGGCCATTTTGTAAGCCCGGGGGCCATTTATACCCTAAGGGGCTTAATAGAAAAATTTCTAAACAACTACTTTCAGAGCCTTTATTCTACAAATGGAGCAAGATAAGGCTCTGGCAGAGCCCCCCCCCCCCAGCGGAACAGTCTCTTAAGCCCAATAAGAGAAAAAGACATAGGCAACGCACCCAATCAGTCCAGAGGGAGGTGGCTGCTAAAATCAAAGCTAGGGTTCTAGACCCTAAGAAGGCAACTCATCAATCAGATGCCTGGGCAGAGAAGCACAGACAGGCAGCTCTAGAGAGGCAGTTCAACTATTCAACAGAATGTTTCAGGTAATACTTGTGGGCCCCAACCAAGCCCTCCCAGGGGAGGAGAAGTTATCTATGAGCATTTCCATCCTCCATCCTGGGCTCCTGAGGCTCTTGCAGTACAATCAGATCCTCAGGATCTAAGCAGATCTGGGCCTTATTTCCAACAGGCTTCTGTGCCCTATACTGTACTCCCCCCCTCCTTCCAGGCCACTCCTCAATCTAGGCCTGAAGCCACTCCCACAGTAGCAGGCCTTTGGCCTTCTGCCTCTACCTTTGAGCATAGACCAGGGGATATCCAAGATTTTGTCTCATTAGCCATTAGGCAGGGATTGGCTGAAGGCTTCAAGCAAATTCTTCAACCTCTGTAAAGGGTTCAGGCCCTTCTCCCTTCTCAATCTATAAGTTCCTTGCCTCATCATCCTGATTTACACAGGCCCCAGGACCTCAGGGTCCATTCTTTTCTACCAGAATGGGAGGCGTTTGATGAAGAAGGAAGGCCTTCACCATCTGAACACAGTTACTCTTCTCATTCGGAGTCTGAAGAGGGCGAGATTTTTGACCAAAATCTTTCAGAGGAAGAGGATTCTCACCCAGAGCAGACATCCTCTGCATTGGTCTTCAAACCTACTCTCTTCAGGCCATTACTGACAAGGCCTTGGTCACTGTCAAGCTGTTGCCAGAGTAAGTGGCTCCCGAGCCACAAGAAAATCCCTCTAGCCAAGGGGATTCACTCTTCTCCAAGCCTGTAATGCATGCAGAGATTTTACCTTCTCCCATTTTATTCCTGGACATGGTCAAGGAACAATGCGCTTCTCCTTCGGCAAGCCCTCGCCCATCTTCTCTGGATCAGCATTTCTACAATGTCAGCGCAGCTCTGGACAATGCCCTGGCAGTGCCTTCTGTTGACATTCCGGTTCTGGCCTCGTTCTCATCTTCTGGCACTCCCACGGAGCCAGAAGATATCCTGAAACTGGATGATAAACACTCTGAACAGACCCTCAAGGGCAATCACCAGGCTGCTGTTCGAGCTTCAACAGCAGAATCCTTTTTCACGAGGGCATTCATATGGTGGCTGCGCCAATTCCAGAATAGATTGCCTGCTTCTGACTTTCGGTCTCACCAAGATTTTAATAAGATTATTACAGTGGCGGAATTCATTCCGGATGCCACTCTCAATTCTGCCAAATTAGCATCCAAGGCCATGGCATCTTCTGTAGCAGCAAGAAGACTTTTATGGCTCCAAAATTGGCAGGCGGAGTCATGCTGAAAATGGAAGCTGGCTTCAGTTCCATTCACAGGCAATAAGCTTTTTGGCGATGCTCTGGAACCTTATCTCATCGAAACCAGAGATAAATGTAAAATTCTCTTTTCCTCTGGGAAGAAAGCCGACTATCTCCCTTCCGAGCAGAGACCTCATCTCACTTCCCCCGCTCTCGCAGGCTGTACTCTCAACTCCAAGACTAACGGGCGGAAGCATCTGTCAGGCAACCACCTTCTACTGGTAAATGGCCCTTTTGGGGGGGGGAGGGGGTTGTTCCTTCCATCGCTCTAAGTAATCCCTCGTTCTCCCCACCCATCGGAGGTCACCTAGCCTTCTTTGCCTCCAAATGGGAGGAGTCAACGATGGATGCCTGGGTGCTCAGCATTATTAGGTCAGGGTTACAATTGGATTTCCTAACCCCCTCCCCCCAATTTTTTGATCTGTCCTGTCTCAGGACATTTCCAGGCAAGTCCTCGTGAATCAGGCCATTCAGCACCTTCTTGAAATCAGGGCTATTCAACCTGTTCCGCCCTCTCAATAGGGACGTGGGCTTTACTCTCGCCTTTTCATTGTTCCCAAGGCCTCGTGGATGGCGAGCCATCTTTGATCTAAAATTTCTCAACTAATTTGTAAAATACAGGTGATTTAAAATGCGGACTCTGCATTCTATTTTAGAGAGCGTTCGGGAGGGTGACCTCCTCTTTTCTCACTGAGGCTTACCTCCATATCCCAATTTGGCCTCATCATCACCAGCTTCTCCGTTTCTGTTATCAGAATACCCATTACCAGTATCGAGTACTTCCCTTCAGCCTCTCATCGGCTCCAAGGGTCTTCACAAAGGTTCTGGCAGCATTGGTGGCATCTCTGTGTTCTATTCCAGTGAGGATCCAATGCTACTTGGACGACATTTTGATTCTATCCTCTTCCATTCATGCGGCCCATCAGGATCTGCAAATTACCCTGTCATGTCTCCAGAGCCATGGATTTTGCATCAACATCAAAAAGAGCCAGCTCTCTCCCACAATCAAATTGCAACACTTGGGAGCAGTCATCGATATCATGTCGTGCCAGGTTTTCCTGTCCCCAGCTCGTGGAAAGAGATCATCAGCCAGATCCAGCAACATCAAATTGTCCCCTTGTTGCTGCTGTCCAAACTTCTGGGGAGGATGGTCTCCTGTATTGGAATTGTCCCATGGGCTCGGCTCCACTCCCAACCCCTCCAATGGTTCCTGCTTCCCAATCAACGAGCAGGAACCAGCCACTCATCCATCAAGGTCCCACTCCTGCCACAAATCTGGAGATCTCTCAATTGGTGGCATTCCCCATCAATCTGTAGGGGACTCCTGTTCAGGGACACAGGCAGGCTAGTGATAACCACCGATGCCAGCCTCCTGGGTTGGGGTTCCCATATGCAGGGCCACATAGCTCAGGGCATTTGGTCCTGATCAGATCAGACCCTTCTCATAAATTGGCTAGAGCTCAGAGCCATTTTTCTGGCTCTCAAGCATTTCAGGCAATCAGTGATCAGCTCTCATGTTCTAGTCCTTATGGACAACATGGCTGCAAAGGTTCATGTTAACCAGCAAGTGGGGATGAGGTCCAAAGCCCTCATGAGAGAGGCTCTATAGCTGGGGTTATGGGCAGAGAAAATCTGTTATCGATCTCGGCGAACCACATCTCTGGGGTCAACAACTCCCAGGATGACTGGCTCAGCAGGAGCTTAGTCGACCAGGCAGAATGGTCCATTCCTCTGTCTCTATTCAGAGATTTTTCCCTCAGATTCGGAACACCGGAGGTGGATCTTTTCTCCACTCCTCAAAACACCCAAGTCACCAGATTCTTCACCAGGTTTCCTTGCCAGGGAGCGGAGGGGACCAATGCTCTTCAGTGCAGATGGCCCAAGGGTTTCCTCTACGCCTTTCCTCCACTTCCCATCATTCCGGCAGTAATTCAGAAGATGTTGGAGGAACGTGCGGAGCTCCTCCTCCTGGCACCCTATTGGCCAAGGAGGCCCTGGTTTGTGGACCTGGTCAACCTATCGGTGGCTTCTCCTTGGAGGATCCTAGCCAATCTAATCTCCCTTCACCAGGGGGCCTTGCTTCACCCAGAGCCCCAGTGGTTCAAGCTGACCGTGTGGCACTTGAGTGGCAGCAGCTAGAGGAGGCTGATTTTCCAGAAAGGGTCATCCTTACTATCCTGGTGTCTCACAAACCTTTTACAAGGCACATCTATGATGCCACCTGGAAGGCTTTTTTCCGATGGTGCCTCAGGGAGGGTCTTTCTCTTGCTTCAGCCCAGTTAGCAGAAGTTCTTAGCTTCTTTCAGCATGGGCTGGAGAAAGGTTTGGCCCCCCACATCTTATGCAGGGAGATTGTGGACCTCTCCTCAGTCCTTTCATGAGGTTTACTTCCTTCCTTATCCCATCACACTTCAGTCAGGAGGTTTTTGAAAGGGGCTTCTAACCTGCACCCTCCGGTGGTTCACAGGTATTCTTCCTGGGACCTTCATATGGTCCTTAATGCCCTTACAAAGCCCCCCTTTGAACCTCTTAGAACAGTGTCTCTCCGTTTTCTGACTCTGAAGGTAGTATTCCTTGTTGCCATCACTTCTGCCAGGAGGGTTTCCAAGCTTGCTGCGCTTTCCATCAGACAGGACCTTTGTTCCTTTCATGATGATAGGGTTGTTCTTTGTCTGGACCCCTCATTTATTCCAAAGGTTAACACCTGATTTCACAGGTCCCAGGACATTGTTTTGCCTGACTTCTGTCCTCTCCCACGCTATGACTTAGAGCAGCAGTGGCACACGCTAGATGTAAGAAGGGCTCTTAGAATATACATTAAGCGCACTTCCTCCTTCAGGAACTCGAAAGCCATGTTTGTTTCCTTTTTCCCTTCTCACTTGGGGCACAAGGCCTCTTCTACTATTAGCAGGTGGGTCAGATCTTGCATTGAGCAGGCCTACAAAGCTGCGGCCCTTCCGGTTCCCTGAGGTCTGATGGTGCACTCTACCAGAAGCACGGCCACTTGGGTAACCCAAGCATCCTTGGAGGAGATTTGACATGTGGTCATGTGGACATCCCCGTCTCCTTTCATCAGACACTATTGTCTGGATGCTTTTGCCTTGCTGACTGCAGCCTTCGGCAGACGGGTGCTTCAACTAGTATTTCCACAATCGGTGTGATGAGCTGGACGGGGACCCGCTTGTGGATATGCAAGCTTTGGTATGTCCCATCTTGGGCTCTCGATGCAGCATGGAGGAGAATGGGCGTTGGTAGAAGTTACCATGAACACCCTTTCTATCTATGCTGCGAGAGAGCCCAGCCCCTCCCTTGATTTGTCTGGAGATGGTAAGACACATTTCTATATTTATTTTGGGCTTTCAGAGACACCATCCAGTCTGTCAAGTATCTTCGCCAAAGCTGGGGTCTCTCCCAGGGGCTGGCTTTTATATCGTAGTACAGACTCAGCTAAATGACGTCATAGGAAGGAGTCAACCCATCATGGGCTTTCTCGCAGCATAGATAGAAAGGTAACTTTCTATCATGGTAACTTCTACCAGCACCCATTCTAAGTGTAGATATTTGAGATAGTAGTAAATGTAGGGATGTATTTAATTCAAATATGCATTATGCTTATTTAAATTACACAATGGGCTAGGAAATGTGAATAGTGCATGACATTTGAATCCTGTTTATATATCAGTATTGTTGAAATAAAGATCAAATATTTGAATTTTGAAGTATTTTGAAAAAATAAAAAAAATTCTAAAGGGGTGATATACTTTTTCACATGACTATATTTTGAATGACCAATAAATTCTTGCCTTTTTTTTACATTAATTGCATAGTAAAGTATCCTCTACATATCCTCACATTATCTTACTGCAGTATATGCTATTAATATATTAAGGGAAATACTC